>OU612047.1:157745307-158945307 GCA_914767935.1 Coremacera marginata | reverse complement strand
CACAAAAAATGCAATGGATCAGCAATTAGAATTGTGTTATCTTGATCATGAGTATAACAGACTCAAAATGCTCATAGTTTGTCGGTCGGATTTAGTAGCATAAGTTTATTGTTCGTGTTTCTTTAGTATTTTTCTATATACATGATGTCACGGTACTCAAATGCAGAAGATTCTTACAAATGTATAAGAATCAAAAAATGAACAATCGTATAAAACGTCTGGATAACGTATAAGGGACAAAAAGACACACATTTGCGACTCTCAGAAGGTTTTCACTTTTTTAAATAGTGACATTATTTTTGAATCCGAAACTCTTGTAGAAAAAAATCGAGATTGAATTGTAAGCATATCAATAAATTCTTCCCTTAGATTATGTTAAACTTCATATTTATGTCATCTGTTCAAAACTCTAAGAAGGGTTAAACAATATATTGACCGCCATGATTCAAAAACTTTTAATTTTATACTTTTTCAAAAGTTTTTGTTTAAAATTGAAAGCGTTATCAGTTTTAAGATATACAACAACCTCGATGTCTCAAGTTGTTCAGTTTAATGAGTTCAAAAATGCATGTTCTCATGTCGTCTTTTCTAAAACCAGTCGCTTTAAGCTGCCTACTCGGCTGGCACTATAAGCACATTGAGCTTATTTTATATGATTGTATGTACAACGTTTTTCAGCTTTCCTTCTCGGTTCGGCGCGGTACAGCAACCAGACGGCACTATAAACGCGCCCTAAGGGATGAGGTCATTGCGAGTTGCTCGACGTGCAGTAAAGTCGAGAAGAGCATCGTAAACTTGCCGGGAGAGCTGCAAGTAGCCATCATAGACCGTAACGGACCCGGACAGCTCTATGACGGGGGAAAAAAAATGGCTGTTTGTGGAAAATGAGATTTTAAAGCCATGATGGCTAGTGTTAAACACGTGATCCGGAGGATTACAAGTTCGACGGTGCTGGTTGGTAATTGAACTTTGTGGATCGAACAAACACCTGGAGTTCCTGACCAAATTTGATGAAATTTGGAAGGGAGCTTCGCTAAAGGAGATCTCCAAGTCCACGCTTCCGCTCCGCTACAAGGTATCTGTATGGGTATCACCTCCTGCTTTGTATGAGGATGTAACCATTCAGAAAGTTTTGGCGGCGCAGAATAAAGACGCTAGAATTCAGGAGTGAAGGTCTCGTCAGCGAAGGGAAAATTCTTCTCTTTTCTGTAGACGCTGCTTCCACAAGCTGGCTTAAGAAGCATTCGGACATGCTTAAATTTGGCCTCGGATGCATTAATATGAAGAGGCTGAACTAACAATAGCTGAGAAGAGGAGGAAGCTGCAAGTGGTGCAAATCAACTTGCACCCCTGTAGGGCAGCGACCGACAATTTAATGCTGTGCATGTCCGGGGAAAATGTAGACGTGGACCTCTTCCAGGAACCTTGGATCATAAACTACAAGACCCAAGGCTTAAGGTCGAAACAATACAACCTGTTTCACCCTACAAATTAAGGTTAGTTAAGGGCTTAGGCCACTCTACACCGAAAAAAGAAAACTTAAGACAAATTAACAATAAAAATATGTTAATTTATTCAATGCCTTCGGTAATTCAGTGCCTTCCCAGTTCTTTGATAATACAACCAAGATTTATTTGGTGATCTATCGAATTGTATTTGAATGACAAATTGTCAATATATTGTACAATTCAACTATATTCGTTCTATCCAATTCCTTTTATATAATTTTACATAAGTTTACGTGATGATTAAATCAAATTTTATAAATAGCCTTTGTGTACTTTAGCAAGAATTTTCTCAATTTTACAAACTTTAACTTAAACATTTTTATTTTTGTAGAAATTATCGAAGTATTCATTTTTAAACCATGTTTAGCTTGCACAAATACTTTTGTCACTACACATTAGTTTTGTTACTCAGCACATTTTTCTTTCACAAAAGCCAACTTGTATGTTCTTACTATGGTTTCCTCTCTGTGTAAACGCCGGAAATCTGAGCTTCTTTGATTTTTTTTTTTTCAGAAATACTACACAATAAATCGAGATTCCAACAAGGGGTGTATATTATACATTTCAGTGACTGTATACAATCATTTTTTTGAAGCGATTAATTAAAATTTGCGGCTGAATAGCGTGAGCAGAGACGTCATCGCAGTCTTCGTTTTTTTAAGGTTCACGGTCGAACAAAAAGTTCCTAATTCAAAAATGAATTTCTATATAAAAAGCATATGAATTTTTTCGGATTATATATAGCTGATATAGAAGTACGTAGGATATTTTGAATGTATAGATTTTCAGCCAAATAGCGCACTTCTGAAGTGGAAATTGAAAAATTTGCTAAGAAAATCACCAGATTATAACAAATTAACTCCTCAATATAAACAAAAAATTAAACGTACCTCAACACGGCTCCCAGAACTTACACCCGAAGAACTTACTTACAAAGCGATTACCAAATGTGTTGGTTACCGCTTCAGTAATTGGCAGAGCTGAATCGAAAAGTATTCATTACAATTCAATTCCAATTCCTTGGAATTAGGATTTGGTAAATGGCAATCTCAATTCCTCATGAAAGTAATTGGTAAAATTCGTCAATTACATTCAAGGAATTGTTATTGGTAATTGGAGACCTCAATTCCTCAGAAATGTAATTGACGAATTTTTCCAATTGCATTCCTGAGGAATTGAGATGATCAATTATCAATTCCTAATTCCAAGGAATTGGAATGGAATTAATTCCAAAAGGAATCATTACAACCCAGCTCTGGTAATTGGTAATTGGTTGGTAATCGCTTCGGTAATCGGTTGATTATCGCATCTGTAATCGATTGGTAACCGCTTTGGTAATCGGTTATCGGTAGGTAATCGCTACGGTAATTGATAATCGGTTGGTAATCGCTTCGGTTAACGGTAATGGGTTGGTAATTGCTTCGGTAATCGGTTGGTAATCGCTTCGGTAATTGGTTGGTTATGACTTTGGTAATCGGTTGATAATCGGTTGGTAATCACTTCGATGATTGGTAATCGGTTGGTAATCGCTTCGGTAATTGGTTGGTTATCGCTTTGGTAATCTGTTGGTAGCCTCTTCGGTAATCGCTACGGTAATCGGTAATTGGTTCGGTTAAAAAAAATGTATATATTTTAAAGAATTCCAAAAAATAAACAGACCTTTAATCTTGTTGCCTTAGGAACTTTATTACTACGAAGAAATTACGTCACAAAACTACACGTTTTATTTTTCTTTTTAATGAAAAACTCTTTAAAAATATACAAACATTTTTAAAGCAATGTCTTTAACCGTTAATTCGTAGTTCTCACATAAAACATGCCAACATTTTTCACAAAAAATGGATAGAAGTTCCCTTAATGAAACTCTTTTCTCGTTCTATAGAAAACAATATTGTAACAAAGTCTCATTACTTAATTTTGTTACCAACATTTTTCTAAAAACTTCTAAAAAAATTTTTCAAATATTAACAAAATATTAAAAATCTTAATTTTTATTATTTGAAAATTTTCTCATATTTTTTTATTATTAAACAAAATATATTTTCGAAATAACTGAAGAGAGTGCAAATACACTCTCTTGCAAACAAGCAGTCTCTAGCGCTCAGAGAGCTAGAGGCACTATTTCATTAAAAGTGAGACAACTCGAAATATAGCGAATATGATGCCTGTCATTAGTTTTCGCTCTTGACATCATATTTGTACGTATTGTAGCTGTATTGCCGCTTTGCAGTTAAAATGTTGAAACCCCGAACATTGCTTTTCTTATGTCTATTAAAAAATTTCAAGTTTTCTTTGTTAGCAATTTGGCTAAAAACATATCTATGCTTAGCTGCCACAGCCCCAAAGAGCGTAGCTAAGAAAATTTTATTTTACGCGCGCTCTCTTTCACCACCACCACCACCACCACCACCAGCAGCAGCAGCTTCACAACCAGAACAACTAGCAGATACAATTTCGAATTTCGAAGATACCCTATAGTGTGTGTGTTTGTTTCCAGCGGCAGATATTTTTCAAAACAAACTCATACGTTTCACCAAACTTCAGTCAGTGTTTGTTCGTCGTTTAAGATTGTTCTATACGCGCTTAAAATAACTTCTACTATTTCTCTGAGATACAATTCAAGTATCTGTTGGTTGTTTCAATTTGTAAACAAACTGAAGAATATGGGTGTGAAACAATAAATGTTTATACTGTGTAATAAAAAATAAAGAAAATATTTAAACTAACTAATAAATGCATGGATTTTGCTGAGTAGCTGAAATAATTGCAGCTTTAAAATTACATACAGACGGACGGAAATTTTCAAAGACTTGCCGCCCACTCGCGCGAAAGAAACGGCGTGTCACGCATAAAATCCGGCACTAACGTAAATAAAACGTTAACGTCAAAGCAAAAAAAAAAAAAAAAAAAGTCAAAGCGTCGTGTTGCATTGCATGCAGTAAAATATTTTTGAGTTTTGTTGGTGTTGTTTATTTAGTGTTTTTTTTTTTGGTTTTTTTTTGTTTTATCTTGCGTACAAGTCGCGACAACGTTAGCGCGACACTTTTTCTTTGAGAAAATAAACACAACATCGGATAAAAACAACAAAACAAAAACAAAATTAAACGCAGCAAAATTTTGTTTAACAAACAAACTAAAATAATTTAAAATAGAAACCGAACAAAAAACAAAAACAAAAATATAAACATATTTATAGCAAAAACAAAAAAGTACTAAATCAAAGAGAAAAAAAAAACAAAAAAAAGTACTAAATCAGAGAAGAAAACAAAAAAAAAAAAACAAGCAAAAATATGATTCACTAAGTTACTTCGTGGAATTTCGTGGCACATATTGTAAAATTTATAAGTCGTTAACTTTTTATGAGCAGCATAACAGAGTTCAGGATCAAGCTACTTTAATGGGCACTATTTTACAACAACAACAACAATAATAGCCAGCATAGCTACACAAAGAATGCGACTGTTTTACAAAGCGTAGCGCAGCAAATCTACCTGCCTGTCATTTTAAGGATATGCGGACGGACGCTAAGTAAAAGTTGTAAAAACATCAAATGCAGGGTATAAAGCAGAAAAACAACCTCAACAACAACAACAACCCGAACAATAATAAGAAGAGCAAGAACAGTATGTTTAACTAAGCGCACCGAAGATACTTCAAGGATTACCTTTACGCACACATACACATATAGAAACATACACACACACACACACGCAAACTTACATTTACAAGGAATATCATTCTTCAACGCTAAGGAACTTTTCAATTTTGGCCACATTTTTTTTACAAGCCGAGTTTTTGTTGTTGTTGATACGTTTGTGTTTTTTTCTTTGTCTGCTCTGGCTACGTTACGCTATGCCAGCCAATAAATCACTCTCGTGCTGCGCCACAACAACAACAACAAAAACAAACAACAACAACAACAACAGCAACATAGTAGTTAAGGCAGCAGGACACGTGTAAAGGAAAACAAGCAGTGAAGCCAGTCAGTTCTTAGCAAGTAAAGAAAGCAGAAAAATAAGGATCAAACTCAACACAACTCAACAAGAAAAACAACAACAACAACACAAACAATGGCGGGAAATATTGTTAAATGGTGGAAACACAAAATACTCGGTGGATATAAACAATTCTCAGGTATGTTCAATGTCAACGCTTTGCAAGATAGGGGCCAAGACAAGCCATTGAAATGTTACGAAAATTAAATGTCAAAAAAGCAATCAAGTCACAGGACTCACTGTCACTAGCACACAATCATCTACGAATTTCAATTTAGGGTCGCAAAAGTTTGAGATTTAGCTATAAAACGCTACTTTTGTGGTATGAAAGAATTTTTATGCTGTCTACAGTTTATTATAGTATATATAAGCTAGAAATTCTTTGTGAACATTTTTTAAGTAAACTGAAAATGTATTTGTATACTATATAATATGTTGTCATAGAGCTCTTGTGAAGTACTAACAATAATTACACAGTGCAACAAAATTTAAAATTTTCAATTAATCATCTAAATATTGCCATTATTTAGTGTAATTTTTGTATGTTAAATACAAATCTGAAGTTAATTTTTCACTTTTACATGCTATGCTTAACAAAATAAACATTTTTTTTTATATACTCGTATTAATATATTATAAATAAATATTAATATATTATATATTAATATTTTTTATATATTTATATTATAAATAAACAAACAGACTGTAATGAGGTCCTAGCAAAATTGTTAAAACGAAAAAAACAAAAATAGAGATTTTTCGAAAATAGTCGAATTTTTTTATTATAATCCCATTTTTGAAAATAGCCATTAAAAGAAATACCGTTGCAAGAACTAATCTACTATTTAGATAAAATAAGAAATTAATGCAGTAGATTGCTCTTTATTAAAAATCAGGGTGGGTTCTAGAACATCATAATTCCCTTCGAGGCACCTTAATGTCCTTTAAGCAGCTGTAATGATTGTGGGTCAAAATTGTGGGAATACCTTAAAGGGCATTGTAATGTTGCAGGACACGACGTACTCTAATTATTGGTTAAGGAAATAACATTATTCAGCATATCAAAAAAAAAAAATAGGGTTCTTTACAAACCATTATCGCAGACTCATTAATAGTTTAAAAACTGCAAGTAGCGAAAAATATTTTCCCAACATTTTTCTCCAAATGCTTACTTTTAAAAAGTAGATGCATAAAACTTCAAATTTAAGAAGTCTTATATACAATAGAAGGATTTTTGAACTCATTAGATCAGATTTTTGAACTCATTAAATTTAACAATTTGGCTTGATACATCTTAAGCATCTTTGGAAAACGAAAATTAAAACGCTTACAATTTTACACAAAAACTAAAAATCTTTCGACCCCACAAACAAATTTGAGGTTTTAAGATGATAGTCGGCATGTCGGCATGTCGATAAAAGATGAGGGTATCTGGAAAGTACTACGAAGTTAATGAAACTTTAACGTGTTCCTTAGGGGACCACTGGGAAGAATATTCTAAGTTTTCGACCTCGAGCACACTGTGATGACCTAAATTGGAAAGAACGTGTAAATTTTCTAACTTTTTCCAGTTTCTTGCCTATATCTCCTAAACAAAGCACATTTTGTGAACCACATTGCATGACAATATTGATGAGCATTGAATTTCTTAAAAGTTTGTTGATGAAAAAGATTTTTCAGCCGATTTGTTGTTTAATTTTGCCAACCGAGAGCCTGTTTTTATGTTATTTACACATTTTTGTGTCTGGTCATCACCCTACTCTGAATTTCTATTATATATACTTGAACCTCAATGAAAATGGATCATAAAATTTAAAATAGTAATTAATGCACAGTAATTCTTTTTTTTATTTATAATTGATTGCAGGCACATAATATTAGGCTGCGAAAATCTTGTAGCCCTTGGGGGCTGCCGGACTTCCCTCGTCTTCGTCGTTATAGCATAGTCGGGGTCCGGACAAAGAGGGGTCAATGTATGAACTCCTACTATATTTTGCCCCTCTTCTTCTGAACACGTTTCTTCTGAACACACCTACTCCCTATCTGCCACCCTTCTTTGGGTCCCCATACAAAAAACACAAAAACTGGCGAAACTAGTATATATCGCCCGCAGCTGGATCCTTAAGGGGGTCAAATACAGAGCTGATCCAATAATTTTTTGCCCTTCAAAATTTCTTCTGAATACTTCTACCCTATCTGCCCCCGTTCTTTGCGTCCCCATACAAAAAACACAAAACTGTCGAAAATAGTGTATATCTCCCGCAACTGGACTCCTAGAAGGGTCAAATATATGAGCTGGACCTATTATTTTTTGCACCTCAACATTTCTTCTGAACACACCTATGCCGTATCTGCCACAATAAAAGTTACCACATGCCGTTTGTCTTAAGTACTAACCACGCAACAAACACTAATAAGAGTTCCGTTTGTTTTCCTGTCGAACGGTACAGAATTATAATGTTTGCGTTCATTTTTTATGCCATCGTTGTGTAGTTCGTGTACACAAACATATACGCAATGGAATGATGAGTCAAGCTTTTTACAGAACACTTAAATAACGTTCCGTTTATTTTCGTTCCCCCGCACTATGGTCCCGTCGACCACTTTTGCTTGCCAAAACCTGTCATTATCACTATTCTTTATACATGTATGTATGTCCACAAATCTTGCAAACAATTTTTCGACAGCTTGTGGCTCTCCGATTTAGCTGAAATGTAGCATGCCTGTGTAAGCCCAGTGACAATGCAATATGATGAACAAATTTTTGCCACACCCCCTTTTACCGCTCACAAAACAATAAAAATGCTATATTTCCAAAACTACTAGGCCGATTCAGCTGAAAATTTGGCAGCACATTTACATCAAGTAGGAGATAGGGGTTTAAATTTGGCCACACCTCCTATTCCCGCCCACAAATCAATTAAAGTGCTATATCATAATAATGTATATAATGCAATAAATAATGTAAATGGTATAAATAATGTTAATACGTACTGTTAAGCTTAATGGTCTAAAAAATTAAAATGCTATATGTAAGACTTTCAAAATAAAAGATGTTCATAATAAACCTTTAAGACTAAAAGTAAAACATAAAAAAACTAAAAAAAAAAATTTTAAAAAACAAGCTTTTATTTAAAATCTAAACGTGAACTAAAAAGCAAAAAATAAATTTCAGTGACATTTGTTATATATGTTTATAGTAGGTGTATTCTAGATTCAGAAGAACCTCTCTCTTGGGTACCCGTCATCATAGTAAAAGCGTACGTAAATAGGTAAATTCTAGGGACGTATATAAATTTAGAAATTTTCAAAATGTAAAATATACAAGTTTACTACACAATATCAGTGGCACTGAATCTTTTAGTAGGCTTATCTGTATATACATCGCGATCCATTATACAGGTTTACTGCACAATATCAGTTTAGCTTTTAAAATTTAAATGTAACCGGTATTGCAATCTAATAGCTTTATACTTCATAATAAACAAAAAACATTTTGTTTTTGTAAAAACTAATTTAATGGTGGATGTTATTGCGTCCGTATTTTTTAAGGTTTTTGAAATATTATTCTAACTTGAAAAAAAAATTTTAAAAAAAGTAAAATATGGAAAACAACAACACGAAGACATAAATGAAAGTACAGATTACGACGATGAAGAACACATTTTTGAAGAGGAAAATTTAATTTTGGATAATGAATTGGATATAATATAATCATTTTTAATTTATAATACTTACTTACTTACTTAGGTGGTCGTAACAACCCGTGTCCGGGTTTCAGCCAAGGCTGACTCGAACAGGACCGAAGATTTTGCGAAGAACTTTTCTCTCGAACACCCCCAGAGCGGCTGCGTCAGTTTGCGAAACTACCCATGCCTCAGCGCCATAAAGCAGCACAGCGTCTTGTAGAGTGTTAGTTTTGTCGATCGAGAGAGGGCTCTGGAACTTAGTTGCTTACTGAGCCCGTAGTAGCACCTATTAGCAATTATTGTTCTTCGCTTTATCTCCAGGCTGATTTCGTTGTTAGTATTAATGGCGGTGCCAAGGTATACAAACTCCTTGACTACTTCAAAGTTATAGCTGCCGGCTGAAACGTGGGAGTCTAAACGCTGCGCTCCCTTGTTTGTAGACAGCATATATGTACTTTGTTTTACCCTCATTTATCGTCAAACCCACTTTGGCTGATTCCTTTTCGATAGCGGCGAAAGCAGCGGTAACATCTCTCTTGGTTCTGCCGACAATATCAATATCATCAGCGTAAGCAAGGAGCTGGACGCCTTTGTAGAAAATGGTGCCATTACGATGCACACCGGCCTTTCGTACGATCCCCTCCATGATGATGTTGAAGAGATCGCAAGACAGTGGATCGCCTTGCCTGAAACCTCTTTCGGTATTGAAGGTTTCGGAGAGGTCATTTCCTACCTTGACGGAGCTGCGTGTGTTGCTCAACGTCATTCTGCAAAGTCTTATCAACTTTGCAGGTATACCGAACTCAGACATTGTTGCGTATAGGCAATCCCTTCTCGGGCTATCGAACGCAGCTTTAAAATCGACAAAGAGATGGTGTGTGTCAATTTGATTTTCGTGGGGTTTCTCCAGGATTTGTCGTAGCGTGAAAATCTGGTCTATGGTGGACTTACCAGGTCGAAAACCACACTGATAAGGTGCAATCAGTGTTTTTGTAATCGGCTTTAAGCTTTCACACAGTACGCTTGGGAGAACCTTATATGCGATGGAAATAATACTGATGACTCTACAACTGGCGCAAATTATTGAGTCTCCTTTCTTAAGTATAGGGCACAGTTCTCTATAGTTCCAATCGTCGGGCATGCTTTCTGCTAGCCATATTTTGCTGATGAGCTGATGCATGCGCATTATGAATTCATTGCCGCCGGTCTTAAACAATTCAGCTGACAGGTCTTCAGCATCCGCTGCTTTATTGTTTTTGAGTCGTTAGATAGCAACTCAAACCTCTTCATGGCTAGGTGGTAATACTTCCACTCCGTCATCGTTGATTGGTGGCTCTGAACTGCGCTCTCCATGGGCGGCATTGGTGGAATCACCGCCAATAAGGGGGCGAACCAGGGAACAGGGGCGCACCTTCACATGGCAACGTGTCTGATCGCCTCAACCTGGCGAGGCCAGCATTATCCATGTCGAAATCGTCTCAAGTCGACTCAAACCTCCACGTGGTGTTTCCTGGGCAACGGCAAACTGGCATCCGTCAGATTGACGGCCAATTTGAGCAGCGGGTCGCTCCATAGACCTTAAACATGGTATGTGCGCAGGGTTTGGGTCCCGCCACATTACTACTGCCCAATGAAAACTAAATCCAGCCTCGGGTGAGAACCCCAAAGAGAAAATGTTATTGAACTTAAATCTTATTTTGAGGTTTTCCTAGAGCATCAGACTATATTTTTGTCTCTGAGATTTGGATCTATAATGAAGAAATTACTGACTATGGATAAAATTTCCATGCTAATACAAATCAAAGTTTTGCTGCAGGAGGTGTCGAATGTTTTGTTAAATATAATTTCGAGTGAACATTTGTCAAGTACAACGTAGTTAGCTCTGATATTCTGATGATATCTTGTAAAGTGAACAGCGAACTTTACGCTTTTTACTGTACACATAGATACAATTTCAACATTTTTAACGAAGAATTTTCTTGTTATATAGAGAGAAGTCTAAAAATTCAATAATTCGTGGTGATTTTCATTTTAGTGGGTAGAGTGTGTGGCCCATACGCCAGAAAACCCTGGTTCGAATCCCACCTGGAAAAGAAAGTTTTTTCAATTGAATTAATTTTTCTGTTCGGCCGTCACCTCTCTGCAGGCAATGGCAAACCTCAGAGAGTAAAAACTGCCATGAAAAGCTTCTTGCCGTTCGGAGTCGGCATAAAACATGTAGGTCCAGTTCTCGATCATATGCGTTCAAACATTTCAGAACACTCACAATACAATTGATCATAAGGAGGTCGGTCAAAGTCCTTTCAAAGGCTGAAATTGCTATTTTCGTCGTTTTCGCTCGTTTACTTTAAATAACTACGACAAACTTTCTGACTTCTTGATGCTACTTGCATCGCATGGATTAACTTCTTTTATTAATAAGCCAACCAGAGTGGCTGGTAAAAAACTGTAGCGTTTTTATATATTAGAAAAAAGGGAATTTTGAAAACAGTAATTATGGTCGGGTTGTGCCTACGTGCTGGATCAAGACGTAACTTAGCAAAATAATAGTTTTTTCTTTGAGCCAATTACTTCGCCAGAGATTTTAAATCTAATTTTTAAATTGAAAAATTCTAACTATAGTGAACCAGATGATATTTCAAATAGATATTTGTGTGCCGACATCATGATCATTTTTTAACTTTTAAAATTGTATTTCGTCAAAATGTTTGTATTTTGTCAACATTTTCAAAACGCTTTAATGTATCGATTGATGTTTCGCCTTCAAAGTTGCGACATCAATACAGCAGCTCATCAATTTTAAAGGCAGAAAAACAACGAAAACAATAACAACAACCACAGCAACAAATTCTTAAACTGCTTGTGGTCTCTTATATTAACTAAAAATAGAAAAGTCGTGGAATAGCAGTGAATAAAACAAAACAAAAAAAAATATCCATTCACTCTATATTTATAAATACGAAAACGTCCAACGAACCGAGAGATAGTCAAGGAAGAGCAACACAAACATCAAACGAATACTTGAATACTTTGAGAATCCACAAAAAAAAAAAAAATTAAAAATAAACTTAAAAAAAATCCACATAAAAGTGCGCTTACCATGATCAGCGCTCTGAGAAATTATATTATGTAGCAATGATGAAGCCGCCAAGGGAAAAACCAAAAACATCAAGAATAACAAATCAAAAAAAAAAAAAAAAACTCACACAAAAACTATTTGAACTTCACAGCATAGCATAAGAGACCCTTTTTGGGAAAACCAGAAGAAAAAAAAACGAACCAACAAAAAAAAAAAAAAAATCGATGGTATATCTATAGAACAAGACAAATCAAAAGAACTAAAGTGCAAAGAAAAATACCGAAAACTATCATAAACTTAAGTAAACAATACAACAACAACAACAACAACAACAACAACAAAAAACAACCAAATTTCTAGAACACCACGAAAAAACAATAAAAAAAAAATAAACGAACCCCTGATGGCACAATAAAAAAAAATATCTCTAACAGAGCTACAAAGTGCAAAATGGCAGATGTAGCGTACTGCGGTAGAAGACGAAGAAATAGAATACGTAGAAGAACCTAAAGTTACAACCAGCCATCATCCATCAATCAATGATGTAGAAAATGATCGGCCGAAGAAGAGTTGAAACGATGAAATTGATTGCGGTTGGTTTTGTTGTTGTTTTTTTTTTATTCTGTTGGCGGTGAGAAAAAAGGTCTTCAAAATACTACAAAAACTATACAGTTGAGTAAGTATTTGAGGGGGAGGGGGGAGAAAACTCAAAAGATGAATGAGCAAATATTTCTACTCGGAATTTTAATTAAGTGGTTTCTAAGCTTCTTGTACGTAAAAATAGATGATTTGGGGGGAAAAAAATGTCATTTTCATAAAACTGCTTCTGCCACAAATAACTGGGATTGGTTTCTTGCCATTTCAGCTTATTGAGCCGTAAGACTGCGACGAAAAATGTCAAAAGATAAAATGTGTCAGAAACTGACAAAATGCATGAATTAAGCCCAGAAATTTTTGATTTAGTAAAAAACTAACATGTGCTGTAATGTGCTCGATATGTGCTACCATATGTCACATTGGAAAAAAAAAAATTTACTTTTAGCATATGATATAAATAAGCAGTTCTTTTTTCTTATTTTTTTTTTTTTTTTTTTTGGCTAATCAGAAGTTGTGCTGTAATGTGCTCAAATTGCGCTTCAAAAGTGTCAAGGAATGTTTTGGAAAAACCTAGAAAATTTCTGAGCTATTTTTGCAGTTGGCCTTACTTTCAATTTGTTTTTAAATATTATTAAATGTGATGTGCAAGAATTTTTCTATGATGTGCCATAGAAAGTTTAAAGGAATGTTCATACTTGCGAAGTTTTTTGGAAGTTAGAAACCCTGTAGAGTTTTCCCAAAATTCAGTTATTGTGCTGAAATGTGCTCAAGTTGTACTGTAATGTGCCGCAGATAGATTTTGTATTTAGCGAAATTTAGAGGCTCTAGCACACCAATTTCGTGATAATCTGCTCAGAAAATGCTTCTATGTGTCTTAAGAAGTAGGATTTATCGATTTTTCTTGCTCAAATTGTACTACAAAAAGTGAAAGAAATTTTTGTAAAACTTAGCAAATTTTTGAGTTATTTATGCAGCTGAAATCACTTTTAAATTATTTTTTAATATCTCTAAATGTGCTGTGATGTGCTAGGCTTCCACTGTTATGTGCCATAGAAAGTTGGAAATTTTTTTCATATTTGCAATGTTTATTAGAACTTTGCGGATCAGTAAAGTTTTTTCCGTAATTCAACTATGTGCTGTAATGTGCTCGAGTAGTGCTGTAATGTGCCGCAGATATATTTTAAAATAAGCTAAATTTAGAGGCTCTAACACAAGAGTTTTTCGATAATTTGCCTAGAATATGTTTCCATGTGTCTTTCCAAGTGGCTTTTCTCAATTTTTTTTTTTTTTCTTGCTAAAATACAATACATAGAATATTTCTGATTTATTTATATAGTTGAACTTACTTTTTATATGTTTTAAAATATTGGAAAATATGTTGTAATGTGGTAGAATTCTCCTATCAGTTGCCGTTAAAAGTTTTGAAAAATTTTTATATCTGCAATGTTCGTTAGATGTTAGAAGCCCAGCAAAGTTTTTTCGACGTTCAATTATTGTGCTGCAATGTGCTCTAGTTGTGCTGCAATGTGCCGTCGAAAGATTTTAAAATAAGTTAAATTTAAATGTTCCAACACAAAAGTTTTGTTATAATCTACTGCTGTGTCCTTAAAATGGTTTCAGTTTTTTCTCTTTTTTCTTGCTCAAATTGTACTACAGTGTTTTAATGATAGTTCTTAGAAACCTAGAATATTTCTGTATTATTAATGCAGTTGAACTCACTTTTAATTTGTTTTTAATTATCACTTAATGTGCTGCGATGTGCTAGAATTTAAATGTCATTTGCCATCGACAGTTTAAGAAAATTTTCATATTTGCAATGTTTGTTAGAAGTTGACAGCTCGAAATTCAATACAAAAGAAGTTACGAAATTCAATAATTGCGCTGTAATGTGCTCCAGTTGTGCTGCAATGTGCCGCAGAGATTATAAAATAAGCTAAGTTTAGAGACGCCAGCACAAGAGTTTTGCGATAAACTGTTTAGGACATGCTTCTAAGTGTACTTCAATGATATCGTACCACAACGTTTCAATGATAGTTTTTAAATACTTAAAATATTTCTGAATTATTTATGCAGTTGAACTCACTTTTATATTGTTTTTAATTATCACAAAATGTGGTGTAATGTGCTAGACTTATACTGTCATGTGCCATAGATAGTTTGAAAAAAGGTTTAGGTTTGCCAAGTTTGTCAGAAGTTTAAGGCCCTGTATAGTTTTTCCAAAAATTTAATTATTGTGCTGTAATGTGCTCAAATTTTGCTGCAATGTGCGGCAGAGAGATTTTAAAATTAGCAAATTTTAGGGGCTCTAGCACATCAATTTTGCGTCTATCTGCATATAATATGCCGCTATGTGTTTTTAGATGTAGCTTTTTTTAATTTTTTGCCTTGCTTAAATTGTACTGTAATGTGTCAATGAAAGTTTCTATAAACATAGATTATTTCCAAATTATTTATGTAGTTGAACTCACTTTTTATTTCCTTATATATATTGGTAAATTTGCTGTAATGTGCTAGAGTTCTATTATAAAGTGCTGTAAAAAGTTTGAAAAAGACCACAACACAAGAGTATTGCAAAAATCTGTTTGTATCTAAACTCTTGTTTTGAGGCCTCTAAATTTCATTAATTTTAAAATCTATCTAATGCACACTGCAGCACAAATTGAGTACATTACAGCACAATAATTGGATTCTAGGATGTGCTGTTATGTGTCCTTAAAAAAAGGTTTAATTTACTTTTGAACAAATATTTTAGTCGAGTATGACTTGTGTTTGTTATACGGTCAAAAAATGCAGATATAACTCTTTTTGTGCGAGGGTTAGAAACCGCAACATTATTATTTTCTTATGCGGAAAAATTATGCTACAATTTATACATTTTTTAAAAAAACATATTTTAAAATATTATAAAGTCGCACAAAACTGCACAAAAAAAAAAACCGCGCGAAAATAAATTTTACTGTATGTCAAAAAAAAAAAAAAATTGGAATAACCAGTACCAACGTCATGTACATAAACTGAAGCCAACAAAACTAATGCCAGTTTGGTTTGTTTTTTTGTTTATAAGGCGCCAAAAATTTAAGAGCAGAAACTCAAAAGCTACTATCCAAAATGCTCAATTGTTGCGTCCAATATAGGTCAAAGTTTAAGCCGTTTAAATGCTTAGTTCTTGTTTATTCAAGCTTAAAGTTTTCCTAAATTTATCTCTATTGTTTCTTTTAATAGTAAATAGCCACATCTTTTATCTTCTCCACAGCCGCCAAACGTCTAGCTCATTATATTCGACGTTGTAATTTTTCTTTTCTTCTCCTGCTCCTCCTACTATACTGCTCTTCATCAAAACAACTGGCGGTGGTTATTAATGCGGAGATTGCAAATACAAAGCCACAAAGACAAAGTATTTTTGTATCCCCCCTCCCCCCATCACCCTACCACGATTTTGTTTTTCTTTTTAACGGACAGGTTTTGTTTTTAAGCTTGCAGACCAGACGTCTTTTGAGGCGCGTCGCATCTCCTCCTTCGCTTTGTCGTAACCCGAAAGCAACGTGGAATTGCACAATATTTTACAATCGCTCCAACACGAACAACTCGTAAGAAAAAACCATACTAGAAAAAAACAAAAAAAAATTCAACAAACATAGTACAACACGCTGACTCCTTGAAACCGGATCGGCTAAAAGCTGCGACTGTTACAGTGCAACGACGTTTGAATCGATGCTGTATTTGTCTCAGAGATCGTCTTGGATCTTGCGCCGTCACATCGAAAATACAACGATGGAGAGAGAAAAACAAAAAGACACAACCATAACAACAACGTAGAGACACATAAATAAATGCAGAAGCTACAAGCTAACAGCTTTTCAAGTTGAAGTCGGTCGGCCGATCGAACAATCGGTCGTTGGGTTGGTCGGTAACTTTGTTCAGAACTTTGAAGAAAGAGCCTACCTTGTATCCACACACAACAGGCAGAAGAGCAAAAGACTCGGCAAACCGCTTTGGTTTTGGCTGCATGCCAGCCTGTTATTCTTCCGCAATCTCATCAAAGCCATGCGGCAGGCTTCAGTGACTATAGCGCGCTGGCAGCGGGGGGCGCTCTTATGTAAAAAAAGAGACAGACAGACAGACAGACGGAGTAGATGATGAGATCCAAGGAAAAATTCTCGCCGTCAATTACAGTTCAGCTCAAAAAAGAGGAAGAAGAAGTGCAGTTCGCAAGAATCGCGCGGCTTAGCAATGCGTTGTCTTAAGTGGTTGAAGCAGTCAAGAAAGCTCTTGAAGCAGAGAAAGATGAAGAGAGAAGGGAGAAAAACAGAGGAAGTAGAGGGTCTGTTCTATGCAGACTTGAACGATATCACCTCTGCATAAACAGCAGTCTTCAGTTCTTCTTCACAGTCTTCAGTCTCTGTGTCTTCTACGGTGTCTGCCCGCGGTTACTTCTTGGTATTCCTTGACATATCGGCAGCTTCTTTGCTTTGCTTACTCTTTTTTCTGTGTATTTCCCTCTCTCTCTCTCTCTCTTTCTCTCTGGCTCCGCACAGCCACGCATCATTTACAATATTTTTACAGCGGCTTCTTGCGTGGCGGCTTGAATAAGATAACGACGCCGACTCACCGAAGCCTTGTCTTTGAACCTAGTCTTTTACGTTGCTGTTGTTTTTGTTTTCTTGCTGTATCTCTTTTTGTTTTTTATAGACGGATTTTGTTTTTTCCATTTCTAAGGTATTGTTTATATTTCATTTAGCTCGCATTTTGTTTGCTGCCCTCTATGTTGTTGTTTGTTGTTGTTTGCACATTAAAAGGTTCCTCTTTGATATTTTCTTTCTTCGATTTGTTTTATGCTTTATTTCTGTTGCTTTGTTTTCTTTTACTTAAATTTTGAATTTTATTTTATTTCATTTATTTTTTTTTTAAATGCTGTTGTTGGCTGCACTCTGGCAACAGGTAAGAAATTGTTTTTAAAAGTATTTCTGTTGGAATTGTTGCTGTTATACTGCTTTAGTGCTCTTCTCTTTGTGTGTTATTGTAGTTGTTTTTGTTGTTGTTGTTTTTGTTGTAGCCACAGCATCTGCAAGCAATTAGTGCTCGTTTGAGGTATTTTAAGTAGACATCTGAATGACGAATGTCTGTGGTGGAAAGTTCCATTTAATGGTTCTTCACGAAAATTTCCATTTTCGAAAATTTGTTATTGATTTGAGACAAGAGTCAGTCAGTCAGTCGGCCATTAGAAGCTTTTGAGAAGAATTTATTGATGAAATAAAATATAACGAGCTATTCTAAGTGGTTTTAAAATATTTAAGTGGATAAAACTCTTACTTTGCCGTCGTTGATATTAAAAAAAAAAACTTAAAATAAGAAAATGTTTTTCAGTAAAAAGCATTCAATAGAGATGCCTTGGAAATATAAATCTATGACAATATTTTCCGTATATCTAGAAATAACATAAACATTATTTTTATATATTCTATATAATCTTAAGAGCAGTGAACAGAAATAAACCGTACAATATTTTAGTGTACCGTAGATGACCTGACTCTTCATTCTGTAGGCATATACGCCTGGGTACACGGACGCAAACATATACACTACGATTTCGAAAAAAAAAATTAACACAAACATGTTCGATAGAAAAACATACAGTAATGTTTGTGTAGTAAGGTAACTTTTAGCGTAGATTGAATTCTGTCAAAATCAGGATAAAGAAAAGTGGATCACAGGAAAACGGTAACTTAAACGATAAGTTTAAGAACGACGGTCGTTCTTGATAACTTAAACGATGAATTTCGACTAATTGTAAAAAAAAAAATCTTACGATATCCTTCTCAATACTTTCTCGATAATTAAAATGATAAAATAGTCGATCAAATATTTCTATATAGTTAAAAAGATAAAATAATAAACATTTCACCATGCTGTTATCGATAAATTATCGATTATTTTATCTTTTTAACGATAACAATTATCGTTCACGATAATTTTAAGATGCTTTTATCTTTTTAACTACAGAGAAATAATTAATCGACTATTTTATCATTTTAGCTATGGAGAAATTATTGAGAACAATGTCGTTAGAGATTTTTTTTTATAGAAATTGTTCTTTCGTTAAAGATATTTTTATACATAATTTATCGACTATTGTCTTTTTTATTTTTACCGATAACGACGTTAACGATATTGTTGTCGTTTATATTGTTTGTAACGTTAAAGATATTGCTATCGATAATTTCATCTTTTTAACTATAAAGAAGTAATTTATCGACTTTTTTATCGTTGTAGTTATCGAGAAATTATTGAGAACGATATCGTTAGAGATTTTTTTCTCAAAAGAAATTGTTCTTTCGTTAAAGATTTTGTTACCGATAATTTATAGATGATTTTATCTGCAATTTTTTTCGATAACAACATTAACGATATTGTTATCTATTATTTTTATCTTTCGATTTAATAAGCGCTTATATCGTTCACGATATTGTTATCGATAATCTAGCGACTATTTTTTCTTTTTAACTATAGAGAAATAATTTATCGACTGTTTAATTGTTTAAGCTATCACGAAATGCTTGAGCACAAAATCGTTAGAGATTTTCTCTTAATAGGAATTTTCCTTACGTTAATTTATTATCGGTAATTTAGCGATAATTTCATCTAATTTTATTGATAACAACGTTAAAGATATTGTCATCGATTATTTTATCTTTTTATTTAAATTTAATTTTAATTGTTAACGATTTTGCTATCGATAATTAATCGATAATTTTATATTTTTAACTATAACAAAAATTTTATCGATTATTTTATAGTTTTAGCTATCGAGAAGTTATTGAGGGCGATATCGTTAGAGATTTTTCCTTAAGAGACATTTTTTTTTCGTAAACGATATGTTTATCTATAATTTATCGTTAATTTTATCTTTTATTTTCATTGACAACGATATTGTTATCGATAAATTTATCTTCTCATTAAAACATCGTTTATGTCTCCAACGATATTGTTATCGATAATTTATTGATGATTTTATCTTCTTAGATATAGAGAATTAATTTGTATACTATTTTGTCGTTTTAGCTATCGACAAATTATTGAAATATTAATAGAAATTTTTCTTTCGTTAACGATATTGTTATCGATAATTTATCGATGATTTGATCTCTTATTTTTATTGATAACATTAACGATATTACTATCGATGATATTTTATCTTAAAATCTTATCTTATCTTTATTAAAATATCGTTTATATCGTACGATGTACGATAATTTATTGCTGATTTTATCTTTTTAGCTATAGAGAAATAATCTGTCTACTATTTTATAGTTTATAGTTATCGAGAAATTAGAAATTTTTTTTAATATAAATTTTTCTTTCGCTAACGATAATGCTATCGATAATTTATCGATGATTTTATCACGTACTTTTATCGATAACAACGTTAACGATTTTGTTATCGATGGTTTTATCTTTTTATTTAAATATCGTTTATATCGTTAAGGATATCGATAATTTATCGGTAACTAACATAATAAAATTATTGAGAAATAAAAGGCAGCGATTAAGCGTTTTATCTCTCTGCTTTCCTTGTCTCTCGGAAATCACTACACATACGATTATTTTAGTGTAGCCAACGCTGCGGAATAATAATATTTGTGCTCATTTTTATGCTATCGTAGTGTATGGTTTGCCTTTGCGTTCAATTACACAAACTTTAACGCTACAGAATAATGAGTGAAGTCATTTTCGATACACAACGTTAATATGCTTTTCTCGCAAATCTACGCTACAATTTAGTCAGCTTCATGGGCGTAGCGGGGGAGAGGAGAAACAGCTATCATCAAAGAAATTAAAAAATAAAATTATTAAGGACATTGTCACAAAAAAATATGTTCAGATCACTTATGTTGTAAATAATTTACTTGAGTTCATGAGCATAGGTAGGGGGCAGCTATCCCCCTCGACATCAGAGAAGTGAATACCATAAAATTGAATAAAGATATATTGAATATAGAAATAATTTACTTGTGCTTATGGGCATAGTGAGGCGTGGAGGAGGCAGCTTGTATTATTCCCCTAGACAACAGAAAAATTTAAACAATAAAAAATATTGTAAAAAATTCATAAATTGCTGAGATTTCGTAACGACACATTTGTTCGGCAAAAAAAAAAGTCTTTAAAAATGTAGCAATACTGATTTTTACCTTGAAATGCAAGTTTTTACCACTTCAAAATCAACTTTTTCTAGGTAAAACAATATGTAATAAATCAAACTCCAAATTGTTTTTAAGCTTTTAGTTCAATCAATATACACTTATACAAAATCGATTCCCCTCCTGGCTGACATACTGGCTACACCCATGCCTGGGCTGGTTTTTTAGAGATTATTGTCAAAACCATTTCGGTTGGATTATTTTTGTGGGGCGTTTAAAAATTATTTCAAGACTGAGACATTGTAAAAAAAAAGCTTCGCTTCAATAAGTGTTAAATAATGATTACATGGATGAAAAATCACCGAAAGATAAAGAAACCACCAAAATTATTTTCTCCCGTTGAACTTAGATACTAGAAAGAAATACAGCCTAAAATACTGGGCACAAATTGCTAGTTATGCTTTATCAAGCTACTCTTAGGGCGCGTTTATAATGCCGACTGGCTGCTGTGCCGAGCCGAACCGAGAAGAAAAGCTGAAAAACGCTGCACATACAATCATATGAAAAAAGCTTAAGGTGCGTATAGAGCAGGCAGCTTTAAGCGACTATTTTAAGACTATTTTATTTGCTTTCTTGCTTGTTTTATTCTCAAGCAAACAAAGCTTAATAATGAAAGTAGCTGACGTGGTGTAATAGCTACTACGTCCCGCTTGAAATTGCGAGAGCGGACGTGAGTTTGAGTATGGGATTGGTTGGGCCAGTGTTTAAGTGAGTATTATTTATAATTTAAAAATGCTATAATTTATGCAATATTGTTATAATAAACTGTCAAAAATTGAAAAGCGCTGTTGGACTTGAAGATAATATTCAAGGTAAAAATGAATGTTTTTTAATTCGGATGCAAATAACTTATACAAATACTTATATGAATATGACCACGATTTTTCGACCACAATAAAAAACATTTCATTTAGAATTTTCAAATTTTTGTATACACATTGGGTCACTGGTCAATTTTTCTCGGAAAATGGAATATCAGAAAATTGTTAAACTCTTTAATTTTCTTAATTTGATCAATAAAAGCAAAACCTTCAAATATTCATTACGATACTCCTACGCATTCTAGTAGCGAACCAAAATGGGTAAATACGTCATTCACATAAAATGCAACAGATAAACAAATAATTCAAATGCGAAAAAAATTATACAAGTTCTTGTAAAAATCTTTAAACCACTCTATAATACATCACTCACATAAAATGCAATGGATCAACAGTTAGATCTTTATTATCTTGGTCCAGAACTTAACTGACTTAAGACTGTCATAGTCAGTGGATTATTAACCATAAGTTTGTTGTTAATTTTTCTTTTGTATTTTTATATATACACGATGCCACGGTCCGCAAATGCAGAAGGTTCAAATATGTATAAAAATCAAAAAAAAGTAAAATGCCGACACTGCACGCACTTTGAGCTTATTCCATATGATTGTATGTACAGCGTTTTTCAGCTTTCCTTCTCGGTTCGGCTCGGCTCGGCACAGCAACCAGCCTGCACTATAAATGCGACGACAAAAAAAATTCAAAATACAGCTGAAACAAAACTGGGTTGAATGATCAATTCAAGATACCTCAACGACAGACAGACACACACAACAAACATCCAGTGCGGCTCCATGCTCTGAAAACATGCCGAAGCGACGAATGATCGTCATGGATAAGCAGATATAAAGAAAAGAAATACAATGCTAAATGAAAACAACAACAAAATCATTATATAGCCGCTTGCAACAGTGCCGCCAACATTGCAGCAAGAGCAGGGGGACAGAAAATAAAACTTTAAGCAAAAAACCCCGTCAAACCAACTTATAAAAACTACGATTGGCGGCAACGAGCTCACTCCATCACTCGTTCCATCTAGTCCAGCTATCTTTTCAACCATCCATACGAATGACTTCAACGAATGAACATTCCAAAAATGAGTTCGATTTGAAAATGAAATAAAGACAGTCGTCGTTCGAGAAGAAGAAAATCATTCTTGCGCATGTCGGTCGGTTCACAAAACAAAAAAAAAAAAACACACACTATCGGCTATCATTGCATTGGCCCCTGTTTGGTGCCCGACTAAACACTGACTGCCTGCCTAGCTGACTCAGGCTGACTCGATCTACCGTGTCATGGCAGCCAGACTTGATTGCTGCTGAATAAAAAAAAAAAATTGATTGTGATGATTATATATTTTTTTTAAGTTCCGGCGAATTCGAAAGAAAACAAAAAATGTGTCATTCAGTGGGCTCGGCTCGGCTTGTCTCAAACTGAAGTCTCAACTCAACCTCAGTTAACAAGAAAAATAACAAATTTTTAAAAAAATTCCTTGCAAAGGTTTAAATTCCATGGAATAAATTTTGACTTCCGCAATTATAGTTCGACTTGGTTTAAAGCTACAGTGCTATGCAAAATTAAATTCCCACATTAATCCCAACTATGCAAACACAGCAGGGTCCGGATGTGCACTATGTCGATGACAGTAACAACAACTTCCACTTGAACTGTCTAAACACAGAATTAATGACAAAATATGCAAGAATGAATGTGCGTCTGCATACCGCATCCGTTAGTTTTATAAAAAACATCGACATAACTTCATTAGCTAACATGCACCACTCACATTTACAGCACCGTCTATAGACTCAATCGTAGATATCAATTTGGTATTACAAGCCATTGAATTAACATTAATGCGGGTAGAAATAAAAAAAAAAAAGTAACATTATAATAGAGTGCAATAAAAAAACAAAAATACAAACCACTCGACCAATCAATTAGGAGCAATTGAAAAAGTTGTCCGCGTCAAAACCATTTTGCCTTCACGTTAAGTGAGTTTTTAATGCATGCCGCGTCTTGTGTGAGTGACTTACATTAGTTGCAAGCCGTGTAAATGAATTTTGCTATCCTTTCTTTTGAAAACAACTGCTTTCTGTGTTGCTTTTCTATGTTTTCTAGAATGTTTTATTTAAGTCCAGCTGATTGATAAGCCTGTACGAAGCTGCTGCCTAACCTTTTTTGAACTGTCTAACTCTGTGAGTGTCTTAATGTAATTTTTATCGTGCTACCTGGGGTAAAACGGTCATTAACTGCATTAAAAATGTACAACTTTCTTTTAGGCTTTTCTTACTGACCTTTTTTTTTTTTGTGTTTTTAAATCTTTAAGACTAAGCGAGGGCAAATGTTGCAAAGAGTAACATAAAACCGTTTCGTTGTGAGAATGCAGTAAGACAGTGAGGGGAATACCGAAAAGTTTCGAATACTATTTGAGGCAAAACGATTTCGGATATTATATTTATAGATTTGCATTATAAAAGTGAGAAAAAATTTCTTCCCAAGCATTTGTTACTTAGTGGTTTTAGATGACAACTATTTTTAGTTAAAAGTAATGAAAATTTGGGGTTAAATCACATCTTCAGATAGTTTTAAGCAGTCAGTATTGTACCAAAAAAAAAAAAAATTCATACTTGAAACTAAAACTAAAGATTATGTCAAGTTAATTTTCTTGAACTTCACTGTATAGTAATTCTGTACAGCAACAAGGCCGTCCACAGGGGCCTATGGAGGGGCAGTTGACCCCCCTAGGCATCATCCAGCAATATTTATATTGATTTATTTATTTATTTATTGGCCAAACAAGACAATTTACTTCTTATAACTTAATTCAATTTTTTTTTTATTTAATTGTTTTATTTTATTTCTTCTCTCCTTTCCTTGTTTTGGTGTTCATGACATGATTTCATGACGTGTTCATGAGGTGTTCAAAAGCAGAGGCAAAAAGAAAATTAAAATCGAGAGTAAAAGGTACTTCCCATGGATGATATTTGGGTGCTTTTAGGGCTCTGTTGAGCCCTATTTAATTGTTAAGGCCCCGAGGCCCTTTTTATTCGTTTTATGCGCTTTTGAACAAATTTAAACTTTAAAGCGAATTTAAATTATCGCAATTTTTGACACGAAAAGTTTAATGGTTAATGTATGATCACAACATTTGTATACTATGTCACCGTTCTACAAATTTTAAATTTGGAGGAAAGAAATGCAGGATGGAATTATAGCCCACAGAAATATCTTAAAAAAAAAAAAATTAAAAATCACTTAAACGAAGAATTAAAAAAAATTGAAGAAAGAGGTGAAAAAATCCACCGATAAAAACGAAAAATTGCCTAAAATGCAATCTTGCAGTGTCAGAGTGCTTGACAAGAATAAGCTCTAGTTTGTTAAATAAATGAAAATATCTGGAGAAAGAAAAAATATTATTCATTAGTAACAATCAAAAGGTATGACTACCGCGGGACGAGGACCGATTTTAGATAGAAATTTTTTTAAATTTTTTTGCAGAGCATGATGATCAAGTGATAGTAATAGTTATAATTACCATTTCACTAGTAGTCAATGTGACCTATCACTCGAAAACAAAAAGTGAAAGTATGATAAATAGCCAAACCAAATAACAAAATTTCGCCAAAAACCGTGCAAAACTGTATAATTTTTTTGGCGGGTTTTAAACGAAAACTAACCCGATTTTGTATGGAGAAATTTTGGGTGATTTTTATTAAACGTCGATATTTCCTATCGCATTTTTAAATGTTCTCATTAAAATAAGTTCCTTTATATACAGCCATGATCACATTAAAAACATACTTCTTAGTAATCTCATATACAAATGTAGTTTGTTGCCCAAGTTATATGAAAAGAGCGAGCCCTAAAGGCTCATACAAATTAATCCATTTTTTCAATTCAATATCAATGCTAAGAAAATGAGACCAGTACCTTCTCTCTACACCCTGACTTTTGGTGGCAAATTTCAAAATAATTTATTGACGATTGTCTTGCCATATTATCGGCTCTAATTTGACTTTATTTTCTTCTTGCTAAATTATTTATGCTAAAATTGTGGTCATTTATGAAATTATGTTTTGTTAAATTCAGCCATGCCTCAATATATTTTTTGACAGGAGTGAATTTTTTCTACTCAATTTCGTCCCGCTTCATTGATTCGTCTTCTTACAAGTTACAAGTCTTAACGGAGAGTCTACATTAAATAGCTCGTTCATTTCTGACATTCTACGACTATTTAAAGGAGAATCTAACCGATTTGCGATTTTATGTGGAAAGGCTTTGAAATTTTTATTTTTGGTTAAAAAATTTTTTGTAGAAATACACTATATCTAAAAATTGTTTTTGCCATTTTTTGACTCAAAAAAATTTTGAAGAATATCTTAAACACTATTAAGATGGAGAGTGATTTAATTTAATCATTTAAATTATAGAATGCTATTTTTGTGATCAACCAAGAAATTTAAATGTAATGATCATGTTCGTCTTAAACGAAATAAAACACGAAAAAGTTAAAGTTTGTTTAAGATCCCAAAACTGTTAATTCGAAATTTCGACTATTTTCAGCAAAATTCAAAATAAACTGAATCAACAAGTCCAGATTATTAAAAAGTGTGCTATTTGTGAGACCATTGCATGACCATGTGACCAAATAGAAAGTCTTCAATATTGAATAGCCACTTTTTAAAATTAAAAGCCCTATTAATGTCAAAGTGACCCAATTTTTGTTTGAATTCTGGCCCTTTCCCAACAAAGTCAATTGTTGTCAACAAGTCAAAGAGTAGAAGAAAAGAGAGAAGAACAAAGGCTGGGATAATTAGGAAGAGAGATAGGGACTGGATAGGGATCGCTTGAACAAGAGAAAAAGAAAGGCGAAAAAAGGGTATTTTAATTAGAAGATTTATAAAATTATTAAGAGCCACGTATACATACGAGTAACTATATACATATAATTTAACTTAAGCTTTAGTTAATTTTGGTTAATGAGGAACGTAGACAGGGTTTGTTTGAAAGAGGATTTGGAAGGTGAGAAGTATACGGAAACGTTATTGAATTCTCTATAGTATCGATTGATGGGTGGTTCATTGTTTGCGTATGTAGCTTGGTGCTGATATTCAGTTAACAGCCGAGCATGCCTAGTACGTCTTATTGGATCGTTGAGGCATATCATACAAGAAATATATTCGCAGGAAGTGAAACATGAGCCCAACAATGATCTTCTTGATGATAATGGCATCAAGTTTAAAAGGCAGAGTCTGTATTCATATGAAGGAAGGATATTATAACTACGGGGGTGGTACATGTCTCTCAACGTTCATAGTAAGAGTTGCTTTTGAATAGATTCGATTATTTCGCTATGGGAATCGAAAGACGGATTCCAAATTATGCAGGCATATTCAAGTTTTGGCCGCACTAGCGCAAAGTATAAGGATGTAGTGACCCAAATATTCTTAAATTGTCTTTTTATAAAACCGAGCTGTTTGCTGGTTCTGGACAAAATTTTGTCATAGTGCAAACTAAAGCGCATCTTGCAATCCAAGACTACTCCAAGATCCACTACATGATTGACTCTTTTAAGCTCGGTACTATTGAGGTGGTAGGTGTGTAATGCCATATTGTTTTTACGAGAAAAACTTATAATGTTGCATTTTTTGGCAACAGAGACAACAGTTTTGACTGTAAAAAATGTATATCTGCCTCTGATTCCTAAGGGGACAGCAATGTTTTTAGACAGAATTATTTTGAATTTAACATACTGGGATCGAGATATGATTTTAGCCAACCCGTAACACCGAATTTTTCTAATTTACATGTTAACATGCTGTGATCAACTCGATCGAAGCTTTACTGAAATCCATATAAACAGCATCTATTTGGTGCCCTTTATACATATTTATTAAAACATCTTGAGATTGGTATCATGATTTGTCAATGTTTTTGGTGGATAACTTATTATAAAGGTTTTTCATAAAAATAGTTTTATCGAATTATTTTAATGGGAAAGTTTCTCAAAAATGCTTTATAGGTATTACTTTTTTTAGGTACTTTTGTCAGCAGCACTGGCTCGGGTTGTTTTTTTTTTCTCTGTGCAGTCGCAAAATTCACCTTTTTCAGCTTGATATATAACTTATAATTGTACTTGTAAGAGAATTGGAGCATGTATTTACAGATCTATTCTGTCGCGGTAATGTTAATCTTATTACCGAAGAAATTCATATTTTGGTAACTTTTACATCCTTTTGGTATTCTACAACCAAGCGTTACCAGCAAATATTGTTATCATCTCTTTAGGTGGTAACAAGCAAAACTGCTGACAATTGTATTGCTTGCATTAAAATATGTGCTCGCGTTTTGAGTAATTAATTTACTTTTAAAATTCTACAATCGATATTTCATCAAATTTAAGTATAAAACGATGTCAACTTCACTGTTGCTGCTTCTACTTCTCGATGATGAAGTAGAAGAAAAATCTTCGAGAAGGCATCAGCTGAGAACTTTGCGGGACAGCAGCGATCCGTTTAACTTGACGGATAACATATTCAAGTTCCATTTTCGTCTTCCAAAGGAAGTTTGCTTCATGCTTGTTGAGGAGTTGATGCTAAAGGATGCGCAGGCCACTTCTCTGCCCTTTGGAGCACGATTTTTTTGCTGCCTTCTGTTTTTCGCTCACGGCTCGTACCAAAAGTGTGTTGCAAACATTATCTATGCCCCACTGAGCCAAGCTTCTGCGTCACGTTCGATCAAATATATGTCTGGTCTTATAGTAAAATACCGAGCTTCTGAAAAAAGTTTCCCAACCACAGACGCGGAGCTAATGGCTACTAAAGCCAGGTTAGTTTAAATAAACAACATTGTTTGCTAGCGTTTTGTAATGTTTTTTGTACTATTGCCCAGATTCTATTCTAAGTTTGGGTTGAAAGGAGTGATTGGTGCTATTGATTGCACTCACATTGCTATGATTTGTCCACCTAAGAACGATCCAACAAATCCTTGCAGTTTGTACATGAAACGAAAGGGCTATTATAGCATAAATGTAGAAGCTGTTTGCAAAAGCAATCTAAGATTTTTGGCTGTTAATGCAAATTTCCCGGGCTCCCGCCATGATTCTGGCATTTGGTCAACATCACCAGTACGCACGTTCATGGCAACTCAAACGGTAAGTTGGTTGTTAGGTGACCAGGGATATCCACTGGAACCGCGGTTGCTTTCTCCTTTAGCTCAACCAGAATCTTCAAACGAAGAAAAATACAATAAAATGCATTGCAAAGCTCGGAATGTAATCGAAAGAAGCTTCGGCGTAGCTAAATCACGCTTTCGCTGCATCGCAAAATTCCGATCTTTGCACTATAGCCCCGAAACTGCGTCAAATATTGTAAATGCTTGCCTCATCATACACAATATTGTTATAAAACATGCTCCACAAGATGAACTGCAAATGGATGAAGATGAAATTGATGAAGGCGTTGACATACCAGCAACTGCAACACGCAGAGACTTACACCGCGAAGTCGAACGGATTCGTCAATATATAATTAACAATATTTAATCAATAATATATATTAAAAAAATTTTAATTATATTTTCATTTTCACGAGCCTTTATTGACTTTCATTTTAAAAAATAAAGAATGGTTCTAAAAACAAGTTTTTTTAATAATGTGGATAAAACAAAACAAAACAGTAACACATCAAAACAGGAGTACAGCAAAACAATTCATTTTAAAATTAACTTAAAAAAAAAGAAAAAATATCGAACAAATAAAATCACAATTTAAAAAAGAAACACCGCTGCAGAAACACCAGTTCTTTAATTGCTTCTGCAATAGAAGAAACACCATTTGCGATGCTGGCCAGAGATTCCGTTAATCGAGCCTGTTCCTCTTTCCGCTCCTTGATGTACTGCTGCACAAGTTGTAATATTGCCTCTCGAAAGGTTTTTGTGCTACGCCGGGTTTAGAGCACTTCAGTGTTGAGGGACTAATGGATGGAATAGCTGCATTCGGGACCTCGTAGGGGTTAGGCAAAATGGTGGAGGAAGTGCAGCAAATGGGAGCGGAAGGAAGCGAGGATTCAGCTGTGGGCTGCTGACCATTTTCAGCGTTCGTCAAAACCTTGAAAATAAGACGATGCATTTAAAAAGTAGTTTTCTTATATTGTGCATCATATTTACCGTGAAACCACTCGTAGTACCATGTTTAAACGCTTATTATATTAAAGATGTAAGCAATTTAATTATCCTACCTCTTTCCAAGAATCTGGGGTTCTAGTTGGCCCCAACATCGCATTCAAACTTGATTCAATACCTTGCCACAACATTTTAATGCAATTTGGCGATGTGAGACAATTTTACCCTTGCAGCAATTCTGGGTGGGTCCGAATAAAGCTTATATAAAACCTTAGCTGGGCCGGCGTAGTGCGTGCATATTTTTTTCTAAAAAAAAACAAATATTGTTGTAAATATTGATAAAATGCAATAAATTATTTGTACTTACTTTTCTTTTTCCATTGTTTATAACTCACCACAGTATCACACAGAATGGCCAGATGCAAGAAAAGTGCTTTATTTCAATAAGGTGAGCTTATGACCTTCTGACAGCGTTACCGAGTGCACAGAATACCGATAACTAAGACCGGTAACGAATTTCGGTAACAACATTACAATTACCGGCAACTCACAGAACCGATCTGTTAATGAGTTTGGAAGGATAAATTATAACTTTTCAAACTTCCTACAAAAATATTGCTTTTTGCAATTTTTAGTGAATTTTATAAATTTTTACTTTATGAAATTTTACTATAAAAATTTGTTCAAGTTATATATAAGAAGTTATAATAAGAAATAACGAATTCTACAAATAATGTTAAAATATTGCAAAAGTAATCAATTTTTTCCATTTATATAGCCACTACTGTTTACTACTATAAAAAATTGTTTCACTGTCATTTTCTTAGTTACAAAAAAATTTAACAGCATTTTTCTCGCCATCACTGTATATTTAATAATTGCAATTATCAAGCGTCGTACGTAATCTATTCCATTTAGAAGTGCATTTCGATGCTACAATTGTTGTGGTCATTATTATTGTTGTTTTTGTTTTTTTTTGTTATTGTTGTAATTATTAAATGCATGAATAGCAGTAGCAGCATGAAAATGTAATCGTTGTCGGGCGTGCGCCTTTCACACTGAAAGGCGCTTTAATTATAACCACTTAAATATAGTGAGTGGTTCGTATTCTCTGCTTCCTTTGTTATTGGAACCGCCACTCCAAAAGCTCTCTCTCCCTCCCTCCCCCACCCCTCTCAACACACCACTTTGTCAATGTTCCGCTTGCCGCTGTCACTATCTGCTATTCATTGAATAAAATTTTTAAATAAATAAAATTATTGAAGTAGCGGCGGCATTGGAAACGGCACCTAAAGTGCTGGAAAGAAAAAAAATTAAATTAAAGAAAAGAGGAAACTATTTTTTATCGCATATTTTTAATATCGTCATTTTTTCACCTCGTTGCCAGCTTCATCCATGCTTCACAGACACTCCAGTATTTTTTTTAAGTGGCATTTAATTGATAAAAGAAAAATAAAAATTTCGAGTACAAAAAAAAAAAGAACAATAAAAGCTCCGCTCTGGGCCGCACACTCTTTATACTATTTATGTGCGATTGTTTGTGCACACGCGGTTGCTTTTATATGTATATCTGTAAATAAATTTTTTTTTTTATTTTTATATATTTTTTTTTTTTGTTTATTTTTTAGCTATTTGCTTGTCTGTCGTTTTATTGCCATATCGGCCTGTACATCCGCAACAATTATTCCCACGACGCGGCGACATAGAGAGTGGCGGTAAAATTATTTTCAATTTAAGCGCGTAACGAATGCAGCTCATAACCCCTGCCATCCCCACTAACAGCAGCTCGAACTCACTTCAGCACTCATCATACAGCGCACTGGGTGGCATGTGGGAAAATATGGCAGTCTGTGTGAGTGTGTGTGGGGACGTGTGTTAATGTGTGACAACAATTGCATAACGTTACGTAGTGGGCGTCCACTAAGAATGTGTCTGCAGTGTCAAATAGTGCTTAGGTGATTTAATGGCAGAGAGGGAGAGGGGGCAGGAAATTGAAGCATTGTTACTGTTGCCACACTTTGTTGCAAGTGCAATTGTGGAACACAGTGACCGCGGCTAGTTGTCAGGCAGTAGTTTAACAGCTAGATTATTTTTAATGTTTACTTATTACTACTGGCATTACATGGTAAGGTAAGTTTGTTGAGGTTATGAGCGAAAAATTAATTTTTATGTATTAAAATCTCTGTTCGCTTAAATTTTCGTTTGCATCCAAGTAGCACTGCCAGGTGGCGGGTTTTTCCCCGTTTTTGGGAATTTTTTAACTAAAACCGGATGGCGAGAAAACAGTGATTAAAACGTAGAAAATTTAGAGTTTCTACGAAATCGGTTTCTACGAAAGGTGTCCAAAGAATACTTTGCTTCATAAGGTGTAATGTCACATTATTTCAGCATTAATCTACTATGGGTATCAGAGCATAAAGGCATGACGAGCTCACTAGTAATGGGATGCGGGCGGCTTTAGTAGTGCTGAACCCACTGGGTATCCCGTTAGCTACTCTTAAGCTGCTGATCAATAACAATATTACATCAACAGCCAACTCTAGGTGGGCTGAATTCTCTACAAAAAATATCGGGAAATTTTTTATAAATAAAAAAAAAATCTATATTCTTTCTTCTAAATTCATTTCATCCCCTCAAAGTAGCTCCTTCCTCCAGATGCAATACACTTGTGCCAACGTTTTTTCCAATTTTCAGAACATGCTGCAAAGCCCTCTTCAGGTATAGCCTTCAATTCCTTCATAGTTTCGGTTTCTATCTCTTCTATCGATTCAAAACAGTGTCCACGGAGCGGTTTTTTGAGTTTAGGGAATAGCTAGAAGTCACATGGTTCTTCTGTTCAGGCGAATACGGGGGTTGCTGAATAATATGGGTCGAGTTTTTGGCGAAATGATCACGAATTACGAGTGAGCGAAATTGAGTGTTTTTGGCACCAATCGAGATTTCACTTCTCTGAGGCCCAAATGGCCACTCAAAATGGTTTTCACAGATCCTTCCGATATTCCAACAAGCTCAGTAAAGTCTTGCACTGTGAATCGACGATTTTGGAGCACTAATTTTTTGATTTTGTTGACGTGTAGCTCATAAGATGATGTTGATGGTCGTCCTGGCCGGGCCTTGTCTTCAACGCTTTCTCGACCCTCTCTGAACATTTTGTACCACTCATAAGCTCTTGCTTCCGATAGAGCTTTCTCACCGAAGGCCTTCTGCAATATTTTTAACGTTTCGGCAGCAGAAATTTCATTCCACACACAAAATTGAATGGAACTGCGTTGTTGAATACTTTCAGACATTATAAAAACGAAAAATAAACTTTTAGCTATTTACGAAAGGAAGTGTATCTCAAACACTAATGAATATTTTTACCTGTAATTTAGGACAGATGTCAGTAATGACAGTAGTGCCACCTTGAAAATGAAAACATTTGCCCCTATCAAAATTTTCAAAAAATTTAAATTCACATTTCACGGTATTTTTTGCCCACAGTAGTATTTCGCCGACTCTAGATCCCGGAAGATCGAGAGCCCTTCTCTTGCTAGGAAGACCAGATCTAGCCACGCTAGTTGCTGTCAACACAATAAGCTGCTTGACAGACATACCAATGGATTAGGAGTTACTTCAAATGACTTCTGTAGAGTTGCTAAGACAAGGAAGAAATCACCTACCACTTCTATGTTCCAGAACAAGGCAGAAATATTTAGGCTCCTTCTTCTTCTTGTGTAAGCGTGATGATCTGTCAACGACTAACGTCAGGCGTCTTATAGGGTTTATTAAGAGTTCAAAGTGGTTCTATTTGGAATGAAGGCCTGTGTGCAGCGGTATCAGAATGAACCGATTTCGTCTCAGGTAGGTAAGGTAGATTTCATAAGATAAGGAAATAGGCCACACAGGAGTGATTGGAAAAACCATCAAGAGTTCTGAATGAAGAAGGTATTTCATCGGAGTTCCTTTTCCCAAAATTTCTTTGAATCGAACAATATCAAATAATAAAAAAAACGTTTGTAAGTTTCTACTTCATTTGAGTAAAGAGAGAGAGACGCATTTCTTTCATGTCTTATTTCTATTGTTGCGAAGAGCCTTAAGTCCTTTGTGTACCAAGGGTACGCAGAATTTTTTGCAAATTTGAGGCTTTATGATACAAACCGAGAAAACATAGCAATGTTATGAAAAATTTTAATGTATGTAAAGTAATGTGTAATTATTTCCTATTTTTAAGATTTTCATTAAGATAAAATAAATAAAAACTATGAAATGCAATACTTTTGAACATATCCTATGCCTATTAATGAAAAAATAAAGAAATTTCCGTAAATAAGTTACAGTAATTAGTAGGTCACGGATTTCCATGCAAATGCATGCTTTTATTGAATATCTTTAAAGTGAAATAGTTAAATAACATACGAATCATGAAATTTTCTTGAAAATGGCATTCAATAGTTTTTGCATATTTTGCAATATATTACTTGAAATGCATATTTGGTATGCAAACTTAAAACATTTTTTTTTTACATTTTTTAATATATTCAAAAATTTCGTTAATTTCTTCGTCTGAAATTCATTTAAAAATTTATAATTTCTCTTAAAGATTTTATACGACATCTATTGGTGGATATAACTTTGCAGGTGGATAGAAATTGCAGAAAAATTATACTCTTGTAAAAACGAAGCATTCTAGGAAATGATGAAAATTTCAAGCAATATCGACTTAAAGATACTTGTTTTTCAAACTATTCTGTGAGCGAACTATTTCATTCAAATATGCTCCAATTTCACCTGTTAAAGTAAAACATGCATTTTCAATGCATGAAACTTTTTAAGACCTAATCCGGAATCCTTTATTTTCGAAAACTTCAAACAAAATGTGATTGTTTATTCCAAAAGGGCGATAACTCAAGGTTGATCTCATAATTGCGATAATTGCAGCATTTTTTTTATGATAATTTGAATGTTTTTGTTTTTTATAGTTTTTGTTTGTATCCAAAGTTGTTTACTATTAGTACTTTCCCAATGTGCCAAACGGATCCGTTTCGAACGTGAGACGGACTCACTTCTTCGTACATTTTATCTGAAACGGATTGCGTTTCGGATCCATCACTGATCCGTTTTCGCATGAAATTCCTCTCAAAAATGCGAATCGCTTTTTTAATTTTTTGGATCCGTCTCGAACTTAAAAAGGACTTCATATACGAATTCGAAACAAATAACTTTATCAAAGTAACGCGAATTCGAGACGGCCTCGTTTTTTCTAAATAATGCGAATTTGCGACGGACTCGTTTTTTTTTTAATAGCACGGATTAAAAACGGATTTATGCTAAATGCAAAATTTTATTTTTGTGGTTAAATTTTTTCCAGTTATAATGACAAAGGGCCGGTTTCACAACCATTAGTTAACCAATTGGTTAACTAAACTAAAGGCTGTTAGTTAACTATGATTTTTCATCATTTGGGTTTCACAAAGCTTTAGTTAACTAATGGAAATTTTGTTAAAATGATTATTGTATAAATTGTTGTATAAAACATATGTTTTCGACTTTTGCTTTAAATACTTTTCTTTTGCGTAATTCAAAAAATTGATGCAACACAAAGTACGAGATGCAAGATGCTCGAATTTTTCTCAAAAGGAAATAAATTTTCTTTTTGAAATTGTCACTAAATACTCGGACATCAAAGAAAATAAGCAAATCGGATAAATATCACGCTTGTATATCCGATAAATACTCGTATCAATAATAAATAGCACATATCATTTGTTTTTTATGTTTGTTTTTTTCTCTATTACAAAAATCAGCTGTTAGTTAACAAATGGCTTAAGCTACCACCACCGGTGGCTTAAGCTCTAGTTAACTTTGACTGTGAAACTCAAATCTGTTAGTTAACCTCTGGTCAGTGGTTAACTAATGATCGTGAAACTGACCCAAAATTAACTGGTGTACAAAATTAACGCAATTAAAAAAGTTTCAGAAAATATTTTGTGCACTGCTATCTTGTAGTCACCAAGTAGTTTTATTTGATTTGAAGGAATGCTTGAGGAGCACGTGCCTAATGAACAAAAATAGTTATTTAAAATAAAAATAAGTACATAATTGCATTTCGTATTCCTAATCCTAAAGATTTGATAACATGAATATGACTGCCTTTTATGTTAACGCTGTGACCGTTTTCTTACGAATTCGTAACGGGTTCGAAACGGGTCCATCGAAACATTAGAATGCGAAGTGCGTACTGACGGACTCGTAACGGGCTCGAAACGAATCCGCATCCGTTTTTGGGCACATCGGGTTGTTATTTGAATTCCACACAATATATATTCTTCTTTTTTTCTGAAAATAAAAATTATAAATAAAAATATTTTTATTTTCTATTTTAGTGGCAGTAGTGTATTTTTGTTGCATGATTTTGAAGTTCAAGTTTACATAATATGCGCATATTTGTGAGTTTTTTGTGCATGCAAATCTGTGCCCTAGTAATTAGCGTTTGGATAATTTTAGAAAATGTTTAGATTTTCTTTGAGATATTTAATAACTTACTTTTGCCTTAAATAAACTTCGGTCGAAAATGATTTAATTATACGGAATTTGAAATTTTGATTACAACAATATATCCATGAGTAAATAAATGTATATTATATCAAATATTATATTGATAAATCACAGTTAATTGATATCATATCTTAAAATTTGCAACAGCTTAGCTGCTAAGACGATTCGTGCCACTGTGCGCTGTTTGCTAGCTTTGCTTTCAAAATTTAAGTAAATAAATAAGAAATGCGGGCTAAAATTTTGTTAATATTCTGCTTGCATTTATTTTGCCGCCGCTACTGTGTAAATATTTAAACAAGCTATTGATGTGAACTTTTATAATGTGGAAACAATTTATAGTAAATTAATAAATTTTTTAAACACAGTGGCGAGCGAGCTTAGAAAGAGAGAGCGGCACCACAAAGCAAATAATTTGATTGAAACTCAATTGTGCGACGTGCCAGAGGCGAACACAATAGGATTATAAAGGGAGTACGCGGGTGAGCGGCTGTGTGGTTAAACAGATGGAGACAATTAAAAATGGCTCATCACAACACAAACAATGGCTCTGTAGAAATTTATGGATTTATAATGCATTTTGAAGCTTGTTGACTCTATTTCAAATTTAAATAATGAACATTTAAACCAAGTTTATGGTATTAATAAAATTGTTGGGACTTTATATGAAAAACATTAAGAAGAGAGCAATTCAAATAAAAAAAATAGTTGTAAAAATAGTTGTAGTTTAAATCAGTGAACGAAAAACAAAGCGCTGACGTAACATAACCAGGTAACAATTTCACCAAAATAAGCTTTGAGTAAAGCTTTATATAAAGAATTTATGTTGAGAGGAACTTGAAACACGTTTTATACAAGGTCTATGCAAGGAGAAAAATCGCATAATTATTCAAGAGCTTACACACAAGGTCAAAATAATAAGTATAATAAAACTTTTAAACATTTGTTTAAACAATAAATAAAACTTTTTTAATAATTTTTTTTTTGTTCTGTGAAACACCCTATTATAAGTATTTGATGTTCACCACTGTAAAATTGATCTGGCAATACTTAAAATATAAAAGGAACGGTGTGATTATTTGAGAAAAAGATAACACACCAAATTAGTTTGAAAGTGAACATTTGTGTTTGGACAAAATAATAGGTACAGTTCATAATTTTTTGCTTTTAGAAGGGATTTTGGTAAATGTTCTTAATAAAGGTAATTTGCTAGATCGTAGAAGCAATATTTTTACAACATCATGTTTTTATTAGATGGGCCGAAATGTGCATTGTACCAAAGAGGAACGGCGATTAGTTTGAAAAGGTTCGAAGAGGTTTGAGTCCCTAAAAATGAGCACAAACGTTATCATTCCATAGCGCAAGCTACACTTAAAGTGTCGTTAGTGTAGCGCTTTTTGATAGACAGTGAGCATATCTCTCTGCTTAATCGTTTTAATTATTTATTGATAAATAATTGAATCTAGCAATTTTGATAATTGTTCGATAAATTTGCTGTTTCAATTATCGATAAGTTATTTCTAACGATATCGGGAACGATAATATCTCAAAAATTTCTGAATAATTTTTTCGTTTTAAAACTCCTTAATTTCACGTTATTATTAACGTTATCATTAACGATAGTTCTTCGATAATTTGTTATGATATTGGGAAAGTCCTGTTTTGGAAAGAAAATTACATATCGTTAACGATATCGAAAACGTATTAATTGCGATATCGAAACGAAAGTGAAATTCGATATCGTTTCGATACCTAGATGATATCGCAAAGGTGAAAACTTCTATCGTTTACGATTCACGAGACAATATCGTAATGATATCGAGAAAAAAAGTATTTCTCGATTAAAATTTACTTATCGTCAGTAATATCGAAACCATATTAGTCCTCGAAAAATAAACTATCGTTATGCTATCGTAATGAGATCTAGTATTTTTATAATAAAGATATCGCGTTACGATATCGAAATGCCGTCGTAATTATACTATCACGATGATATCTGGAAATTTGTAATCTAGTTATCTTTGTGATATCGAAATGCTATCGTTACCTGTACTATCGGGACGATATCACGTATTTCTTGTTAAGATATCGTAACGATATCGTTAGACTATCGTAAAATTTTTCTACCGATATATGGTTTCCTGGGATGCTATTGTTTGTGTTCAGTTTTCATGTGATTGTAGTGTAGTTTAAATGTTTGTGTTCGTGTATACAAACATATATGCTACACTATGAACAGTCATTTCATCTACGGTACACTAAAATGTCGTAATGTTTAATTTTTCACTCAAATGTCAGTTAAAGCTTTAAAAAACTGTTTACTAAAAATTTTTTTCTACAGTTTTTTTTATACTTAATAAATAAGAAGAATAAATAAGAAGATAAAAAAGAAAAAAAAAATAAGACTTGGTTGCCATTCTGATTAATGTTGCAGCGATTGACAGCTGTATCATAGCGACGCCATCATTAAATTTATGCCAGTGATAAAATTCAATTCATGACTTCATCGCGAATGATGCTCTATATGAATTTTTTCCCTTTGACTGCCACTCTCTCTCTCTCTCTCTCTCTCTCTCACACGCTTATATCGTCCTTCATTCAACTTTACATCAGTGATTATTTTGTACGTTCTTCCTAGAAATCCATAATGTTGGCAACAAAGTATGTTGCCACCATTAAAATGTAGCCTGAGGGTCAAAATCTCACTGTGTGAATGACTGAAATCAAGTGTTGTTGTTGGTGTGGCGGCAGCGTAAAGTTGAAACAAAAACAGCCAACATTTTCGTTGAAAGTTTTCGTTGTTTTTTGTTTTTTAATGTTAGGCATGAGAGTTGAAAACTTTTAAAATTATAAAAAGAGTACATTTTAGATGTTATTAAAAATGAGCGTAAAAAAGCTTGAGCTGGCCGCACGTTGAACAACACTTCATTAACAGTGTTGTTATGCTTGTCTAAAGGCCACAAAAGCGGGAATAAATTCAGATTAAAAAACTAAGTGGCCGTTAGTTGATTTTAATGGCATTCCATAATTTTTCACTTTTTGCTGCTGTTGTTGTAGTCAGCTTAGTATTTTATGGCCAATACTCAGGCGGCGTTAGGTTTGAACTTGAACAACAACAGGTTCAAAGTGCTTCCGACACTATAAGCGGCAGTTTGTCGCGTAAGTTTACGCCAGACGAAAAAAAAAACATGATAATTATTTTCTTCCGTCCCTAACAGTATCTTTCTAGAGCATTTCGCACACAGGAAGCGCAAATTACGAACATTTTATTATGTAATAAACAACCGTTTATGCTGTGTTCTACTAGCAATAGAGCCCGACCCCAAGCTGTTGTGGGACCTGGTGCAGCGCATACAAAAAAAAAAAAAAATTATTATACACTGTATAAACGTAGCAACGCATAAAAACCTAAAAATATTTTCATCTTCATTTTAATTTTTTTTTTTTTTTTTTGCTTTTTATGGCCAAAACATAAGCAACCTGAAATTCCCCAACCAGTCATGGGTCCACATAAATTATTGATGCGGTGTTAATAACCAGGGTTTTATGATGATTAAAGCAGGCTGAGACGCTCTTTAAAATATTGCCTCCCTAGAGTTAGGCGCTCAGCGAAAAGGCATGAACGACCGTCCCCCAGCAAGATGTTTGAGATATTTTAATACAATTACAACAAATAAAAGGTAGCACATTAAAAATAAATAAGAAACCGAGCCTACAAAGTTATGGCTCATTATAGCTGTTCACTGAATGACTGGAATTGCTTAAGCTAGAAGTTGCTGTGTTTTCCCCATTTAAAGTTGGCCTACTTTTGTGACAACCAAGTGAAGATGGTGCCTTTATGCTACAAGCTGAGCTACCTACTTTTGGCGCTCTGGCAAAATTTTTTGCATGCTACCTGTTCATTCAAGCATAGCCAGGAGTTGTATCTGGTCGGTCGGCCCATTGAATGCGCGTTCCATCAATGCAAATGACGATGCTTCAAATTAGCAGATACCATGAAGCACTGAATATGCGTTGCGCAGCAACCATTTCAATTCATTCATTTATACAAAAGCCAAATTCAACAGCTAAAAAGGACAGAGTTACACTACTACTCTGCTCTGTTCTAACCTGCTCTACTCTGTTCTTTCTACCTACACAGCAAAAAACACCTTGCTTTTCAATGTGTAGTTAAGATAAAAGAAAAAATATTGTAATTCCCTGAATTTTACTCGGATTTCTATAAAAAATTAAAAAAACATTGAATAAAGCAGAAGAATCAAAGTAGGTTCCTGCTTGTTATACTACGCACACGAAAGCTAAAACAACAACAGCAACACAAAAAATCGTGCTGCTTGTATAAAAAGGATCAAAGTCAATGTTCTGCTTGAAATGCTATCCATGTTCTTTATTATCTGTGAGCTCTAAATCAGGTTCATTTGTTTACTGTTTCTGTTGACTTCAGAGTTTCGTTCGTCCTTCTTACCCAGCTTTGTCCTCATCGTAGTAGACATAATCTGTATAGTAGGCTGCTTAAAAATCACAGGTTTTGGTTTTTTTTAACTTTTATTTTATTTTTATTTTGCTTTTTACCAAAAAATCTTCGCAACAAATTTGCATTTAATTTATCTATTTTTTTTTTTATTGTTAATTTCGATTTTCTGTCAGCTGTTGCTCTATAATCTGACAGCTTTTTCAAAAATTGATACCCTCTGTTATCAGTGCAAAGTTCCGGAAACTTGATTTATTGTTTTAAATTTTGTGAGCAGCTTTCAATTTAAAGATTTTTCAAATTTATAAGTGTTCGTATAGAGTTGGCAACATTTTTTATACTGCTGTCAAATCAAAATTCTTTAAACTATAGAGATTTTACAACACTAGAAAATTTATTTCATGCAGGCCACACAAAAATTCACTGTAATTTGTTTGAAAACAAATTAAAATTCACAGAATTCCTTCGTTTCTTAATTATCTTTCTTTTTTAATGATTTAAAATGTTATATAAGACTGTAAGATTTTACATCGGAAAGTTATGGCCCATTAAAGGACGAGAGGAAATGCAAAACAACAAAGATTTTGTATTTTTGACGAACATCGAATTGCTGAATAAAACTACAGTATTGCGACGGTAAGGGAAAGGCTGCTCTTAACAAGCACATTGCGATATCTACTACAGCTGCCATGCGGAGAGGCGCCACTTCGGATGTGGATTCGTCGTAAGTCGGAAACTACGCCACCTTGTTTCTCGGTTCACACCTGTAAACGAAAGATTGGCCACGATCCGCATCAAGGCGAAATTTTTCTTCATCAGCGCGCACGCCCCGACGGAGGAAAACGACAATGCCCTCAAGGACGCTTTCTACGCTAGTCTTGAGGACGTATACGACCACCTTCCGGTCCATGATGTGAAAATAGTCCTCGGCGATTTTAATTTAGTGCTGTCGGTCAGTCCAGTCTTCATGATACCTCCACGAACAACGGTCTAAGACTGATCGACTTCGCCGCGGCGCGAAATATGGTAGTTAGTAGCACCAGATTGAAGCACCTCGACATCCACAAGGCCACCTGGCAGTCCCCGGCTCAAAAAACGCGAAACCAAATTGCGAGATGTGCGAACATTTCGGGGGGTCAACATTGACTCCGACTAGAGCCCTGCATGAGTATGCTTTTTCGCCTCACTGAATATATTCTCTTGCTGTAGAATAAAAAATTTCCTCTATAACTTTTCTGCTCTGCTCATACCTGTGACGGCCGTGGCGTAGTTGGTAGAGTGTGTGACTCTTACGCCAAAGAACCCAGGTGCGAATCCTCCATCCCACACAGAAAGTTTTTTCAATTGAATTAATTTTTCTGTTCGGCCGTCACCTCTCTGCAGACAATGGCAAGCCTCAGAGAGTAAAAACTGCAATGAAAAGCTTCTTGAGAACATAAGCCGTTCGGAGTCGGCATAAAACATGTAGGTCCAGTTCTCGATCATTTGTGTGCAAACAATTCACATCACACACAACACAATTGATCATAAGAAGCTCGGTCAAAGTCCTTTCAAGGGCTGAAATGGCCATTTCGCGCGCTCGCTCATACCTGCTCATACACTCTCTTTGTTTTATTCAGATATAAGTAACGAAGAGAATAAGAGCACGATGCTTTACTAACACCTGTAGGTAGCAAATAAAGCAATAAAAAATAACAAAAATATCAGTGCTCATACCCTGAATCTTTAGGGAATATTTTTTTATTCCTTCGTTCGTAGAAAATAGATGTTTTTGGGAAGCAAAGAAGGGTGGTAGATAGGGGATAAGTGTGTTCAGGAGAAATGTTGAAGGGCAAACAATAATAGGACCTACTCATATATTTGACCCCTCTAGGAGTTCAGCTACGGCCGATATAAGCTATTTTCGACAGTGTTGGGGTTTTTATATAGTGACCCAAAGAAGGGTGACAGATGGGGGGTAGGTGTGTTTGGAAGAAAAGTTGAGGGGCAAAAGATAATAGGACCAACTAATATATTTGACCCATCTAGGAGTTCAGATACGGCCGATATAAGCTATTTTCGACAATGTTTGGGTTTTTTGTATGGTGACCCAAAGAAGGGTGGATGATAGGGGGTAGGTGTGTTTTGAAGAAATGTTGAGGGGCAAAAAATAATAGGACCAACTCATATATTTGACCCTTCTAGGAACTCAACTACGGCCGATATAAGCTATTTTCGACAGTGTTTGTGTTTCTTGTATGGAAGGTAGCAAATAAAGCAACAAAAAATAACACTAACATGCGTTAAGAATAACAAAAAGCTTATTGCGGGGGCAACCTTACATATTAACTCTTATTCAGGTCATTGCAGCAGATACCTGAGTATTCGTGTAGTTTCTTAAGAGCTCAGAGAAAAAACTGAAACAACGCGTAGATCGCAAGCTCACCTCAGTGCAATAGTGTATGAATAAAAAAGAACAGAGAACAAATAAAAAGTTATTCTCTTGCGCTACACAACCTGTTGCCACACGACCTGTTGTTTAAATTTATTCGATTGCAGCTTTGCTTGCAGTGACTGCTACAGCAAAGAATCAGGGTATATTCACTTGATGAATATATTCATGCAGGGCTCTAACTCCGACCACTATCCTGTTGCAGCCAAGAACCGCATGCTATTATGCAATGCGAAGAACATACGTACAGGAAAGCAACGAAAGCTAGATGTCATTAAGCTGCAATTACAATGGACTGCCGAAGCCTGCTCCGCTAAACTCTCTGCCGGCGGACTTTGGGCGCATATATCCCACGCAATTTCCGGCGCCCGCAACCTCGGAAACCAATGGTACGATGAGGAATGTCGCATCGCGACAGCAGAGAAAAACGCCGCTTACATAAAAACGCTGCAGTCAGCTGCAACGCGAGTCGTGCGAGAACATTACCACGAAAAGAGAAAGGAAGAGCGGTGCCTTTTCAGACGCAAGAAAAGAGAGCAGGAAAAGTGTGAGTGTGAGGAACTAGAGGTTTACCTCTAGAGGGCAAGAAGGATGCACGAATATTCTATCAACAGATTAAGCGTCTAACCCAAGGTTTCAAACCCGGAGCATCCACTTGTAGAGACGAAAATGGAGATCTGCATACGGAAACACAGTCTGTGCTGAGATTGTGGAGACGACACTACTCCAATTTACTTACTGGCGACGATTCCACCAATGCCGCCTATGGAGAGCGCAGTTCAGCACCACCAATCAACGATGACATGAAGAGGTTCGAGTTGCTATTCAACAACTCAAAAACAATTAAGCAGCTGGTGCTGACGGCCTGTCAGCTGAATTGTTTAAAACCGGTGGCGATGAATTTATAAGGCGCATGCATCAGCTCATCAGCAAAATATGGCTAGCGGAAAACATGCCCAAAGATTGCAATCTCATCGTACTTTGCCCTATACATAAGAAAGGAGACCCAACAATCAGCGCCAGTTATCGAGGTATCAGTCTTATTTCCATCGCTTATAAGGTTCTCTCAAGCGTGCTGTGTGAAAGATTAAAGCTGATAGCTTTCGACCTGGAAAGTCCACCATAGACCACCATAGGCTATGAAAAATTTTGGAGAAAACCCACGAAAATCAAATTGACACACATCATCTCTTTGTCCATTTTAAAGCTGCGTTCGACAGCCCGAGAAGGGATTGCCTATACGCAACAATGTCTGAGTTCGGTATACCTGCAATGCTGATTAGACTTTTCACAGACCTGTATTATACAAGTGACACTAGAAAAGCAATCACGTACTAGATGCCACATTCATAAACACAAAAGCATTACCCTGTGCCCTATTTTGTAAAAGCAGTATGCAATAAGAATTCCATGCTGGCCTTATTAGTACCAGTTTGGCCACCGGTAGATGGCGTACCTTCATTACCATCTACTGGTCAAGACGAGACCGATTCAATCTCTTGCATACTAAGCTGGTATGCCAGCCCGGTCGTACTACTGCGCGACCCCGCCGGTCAATCTAGACCTGTGCAAGCCCAGCCTAGACAAACCACAGGCAGCACGAGTCTCCCCAAAGGGCCAACCCATGATAGTCACCTGGGCAACTCGGTCCCATTGAAAATGGGGGTCTACAACATCCCAGCAAAGAGACAAAAAAATTCTTATATACATATATAAGAATTTTTGTTTTTGACTGTGCACATAGCACTGTTTCGTATATGACTGGCACTTCCATTCAAGGCATGGTTTAATCACCATACCCTAAACGAAGTGCCTACGATTTAATTTGACCTGTGCCCAGCGTCACAGGTCTTCACACATTTTCTTTGTGCCCTAAGACACCCTTTTTTCCACTCATTGTTGACCATATAGGCCATGTCTCAATGCCGTGGATAGATAAGGTCACCTCATTTTTTCGACGGGTTTGACTATCCCCGTGCTAACAAGTGTTATGGACCATTGCTATTCCATCGGAGGCTTTTTTCAAAATGATATACATATTGCCCTGCTACCAAGATGGGCGCCACCCCGAGCTCTTGGTTGGCTCTAACCTTTTACGGGTTGGGACGTATCCCATAACCAACCCTCCTCCTTTATCCTGGCCTGGGACAGGCAGGCCGAAACCTGGCGGAGTTACTAGGGGCTCAGTAAGCAACTAGATTCCAGAGACCTCTCTCGATCGACAGAACTAACACTCTACAAGAAGCTCATTCTACGTGTGCTGCTTTATGGCACTGAGCAGACTGTTCGAGTCGGTGATGACTATCGCATCCAAATGAACCACGAGCTGTATGAGCTCTATGAAAACATTGACGTAGTTCGGCGTATAACTGTGCAGCAACTACACTGGCTGGGTCATGTTCATCGTATGGACGACGAAGCTCCAGCGAAAAAGGTGCTCTAGGCGAGGGTCGCTGATCAACGACGACGAGGAAGACCATGCCTCCGATGGATGGACCAGGCCTAGGAAGCCCTAACCGCACTTGGTGTATCCGATTGGAGAAGGCGCGCGCAAAGCAGAGGCGCCTGGCGAGAGCTGATGATGTCGGCTAAAACCCGGACACGGGTTGTTACGGCCACCTAAGTAAGTAAGTAAGATACTAATCTTTGCTTTTCAACAAAAACTTCACACTTTACTCGAAAACTGTTTCAGTTATATGATGATCAATCAAATCTAGATTGATCTGTTTAATTGTTCTATTTTAATAGGTATAATTTTTTTAATACAGCCAACTTTTTTATTTTTTAAAATAAATTTATGTTTTTAGTGTCATTGAAAAAAAAATTAAATAAATTACAAAATCGATTATAAAAAAAATTTCATTTATTATGCAAAATTCTGAGAAATTTGCACTCAAAGTTGAAATTTGGTAGTTTACACCGATTGATTTCATCTTTGAACGAGCACAGCTTGGCAACGGTTATGTCGGTACTATTTGTTGATATATCGTTGAAGAGGTGATTTTATTGCCTTTGCAATGAGTTAGTTTTCCGTAACTTAGTTTTTGTGCTAGAAACAATAACGTGAATCAAGGTCGTGAAATATTAATTAACCCTATTAGCTCCTAAGAATGTGAAAATAGACCACCCCTCCCATGCGATTTTTTGCTCAGCTCGACATAACCTTTCAGCTCCGTAAATAGTTGCACTCAATTGAGGTACACCCTGTTTATATAGAAGAAGTCTTGATTTTTTTTTTTATAGCTGAAGCATACAACCGTTTTCCTTCAGGGTGATTCTATTTTTTTGTCCGGCACTGCATATGACGTGTACTGAATATGCATGGTAAAAGTTACGTATTTTTGAGAAGTTTAATTTTTATTAATTTAATGTACAAATACATCATTAATATACAAAACACAGATTTAGGATCTGCTCAAATCTCCAAATTTGCTACGCAGCATCCAGGCTAGGAGACATGTAAAAAGGCTTTTTCTACCCTATAGTCTGGTATAACCACATAAAGATTTCTCTTCACTAAGCGCCCTTCAAATATTTCTTTATGAGCTGGTTTCTACTTTATTGCATTATTATTATTGCTTGGACCTTCACTTCATTAATGAATTCAACATGTTTGTGTGAAGGAATTTGTTTCATTTTTTCTTTTTTTTTTTTTTTGCCTCCTTCATCATTCATTAGAACCAATAATGAAACATATTGTTTCATGACTCTGTCGCGTAGTCATTGCTTGATAATTATTACTTTTGCTCCAAATCACAGCCGAGAATCGAAGCAACACCCGCTCAGCAGTCAGTCAGACAGTTGCCATTATGTTTTTTTTTCGCTCAACTATGCATAATCAAGACGCTTGTTCTTCTCTCTAATAACAGTTATTTTTATGATGCGCGGGTAATCATTGTAGCATTTGCTCATTAATATAAAATGCTTCATTTGTTGCAACGATTTATGTTGATGATCCAGCGTATATAATATGTATGTCTTTTTTTTATGGTTATGATTTATATAACTTCAGCTACATAAAAATACAATAATAAAGCAAAATACAAATGAAAGATAATAAAAACAAAAAAGAAAAAACAAAAAAAAAACAATCAGTACAAAAGCCGGAATAAATATGATAAAAAAAACCATAACAATTTAAGCGCCCCCCTTCAACAATGTAAACAATAACAACAACAAAAACAACTACGAGAGAGATAACAAAATTATTGCCGCTGCTATCATAAATTTCTGTCATATTTAATAAATTGTTATGATTTATGCATTTTATTGGATTTTGAGTGGTTGTTGAGGCGCGGCTACCCTAAAGGCTCGCCAAATTATGCGCCCCTGCCCCTACGGCACTCCACCGCTACCAACCACACTAACATAACTTAACCGTTAGCTACGAGTATAATATTTGACGTTGTAAATTTTAAGCGCCAATTTAAGCTTATTTGGCCAAAATTAATTGCATTAAATTTATGGTTATGGACACAAACACACACACATACATATGACCACACATGTATCTAATTGAATTGAGTTATGGCCATGAATTCGGTTATCAATTTTCTCATTGATATTTATAACGAGTAATGCAATTATTTCGTGTATATCAATCAATTGCATTGCTTGCCGTTTGTCATAAATTCAACTGACAGTTCATAGAGAACTGTCAATATTAATTTGTTGAATACTTTTGATGTATCGGCTTGTATCGTTTGTTAGTGTTTTTTTATTGTTGTTGTTGTTCCTGCCTGATTTTGACAAATACAACAAGTTAACATGTACAAAAATCTACAATATACTTGTATATGATAAATTTAACTGAGTGATATACATTCCCTTTTTTTGAATTTGTTTTTTGTTCAGCATTTATTATTATGCTTGTTATGCGGCAGTTTGACAGCTGTCAGAAGAAAATGTTATACATTTGATTGATCACCACTGAGCCGCAGTGAGCAAAATATAATAATAAAAATTTATAACAACTAAAAAAAAAAAGAGAGGAAAAACAACTGGGTGCAGTCGTGTGATAAATAGAAAAAGTTTAAATTTATTACAAAAAAAAAAAATGAAAAGTTGAAAAAAAGACACTGTGAACTTTATTTAAATATTCAGTATTGATGAATATGAAACAGTTTGGCAAAGCTTTCCAGTTGGCGTATAAAAAGCGGATGTTGGGCTAAAGCATACTATGAGTATATACCCAGTAGGCATTGGCAGGCCTTCAAAGGGCTACTAGCAGGCTGTAAAATGGATGTCGGCGGCCTATCCTACTCATATCCAAGCGCATATAATTTTTTATATGAAATGGCCAAATATTACAGGCACTCAGCTCTCCCTGCTTTAAAGAGGCCTGCTATAAGCACTCCTTTAGAACGGCTTAAAGAAGAGGTTAACCAAAACAATTAAAAAAATATTTTTTTTTTTATATTTTTTTTTTATGTATACCTACCTATTTATTCTGTGATTTTATTTTAATTTACATATTTTTGTCAGATAAGAATATTTCTAAGACTTGACGTTGATTATTATTCAGTATTTTTGAACTAATATATATTTTAACTTTTAACGAAAAAGTAACCCTGAAATAAAAGCAGAACCAGTTTTTGTAGGAAAATTATAATTGTTGTACTGCCCTGGGTAGCTAAAAATTAGGTTGCGTACAGAGTGAACGCGAGTGGCGGACAGGTTTGCGGACTGGCGCAGGTTGCACCCGCTCTAAAAATAAACCGTTCATAGTGAATGCGACAAGCAGATCAGATCAGTGCGACATAGTTTGCTATTATTTTATTGGTTTTATGCATTCCTTTTCCTATCTGCTCTTGTTATGCTCTAAAAAACAATTACCAACAACAACAAGAACAGCAACACAAAACACACACTTGTTCATGCGCACAACAAGAGATCAACACTTATTATGCTGCTGTTGTTTTTATGGTTTTGTTTTGTTCATGTTTATTTTGTTTTGATTAAGGGTAAAGCTGTACCAAAAAGAACACAAAGCAAAGGAGAAGAACAAGTAGAAATTTTTGTTTGTTTTTGGTTTCCACGAAATTTTTGTTATGTGCAGAAAAGCAATCACAACTTTGCGAACTTTCAAAAAGTACTCTTGATCATATTTGTGATTTTTCATTTGAAGAAGCTACAAATTGATTTTAGATGAAAGTTGTGCGCGTTCAACAAAAAACAAAACAAAAAATGGATTCGTCGGATGAAGAGTTTTTTATATCGAGTGCAGCAATGCATATTGTCATAAATAAAGGAAAATCTTTTGGAATTCATCCGATAAATCAGTGTCGTGACATATATGGTGAATTTCATCACCTTTACCATCAATTAAGACAGAGTCCAAAGAGATTCTACTCTTACACCAGGATGTCAATGGACACTTTGTCGGTGGCATGCTTTGTTTACATGTTGTTGTTTTTGTATATTCATCATAGTATGAACACGTGCGCCGTCGCAGTCGCTGATTATGTATGTGTGTGTGTGTTTTTTGTCCACAATTCTTAGTTGCTGATTGCTTGTGTTGTATCATTGCTTCTTTAAAATACATTGAAAAAGTGTAATGAGTTATTTTTCTTCAAATTCTGTGAAGAATGTGTTGTATATGAACAACACAATGCTAGCACGTTATTCAATAAAATAAATGCTTCCTTGCGCAATAATTTCGCTCAAAAACAATTTTTCTTCAAAAATTTAAAAAAAAAACCCCCTAAGATTGCGGTTGCAAATAATTTTCCTACAAAAATTAAAAAAATATACATTAAAACCTGCCTCGCCGCTGCGAGAAACCAGGACCAACCTGTTTTGTCGCAGAACCTGCTTTGGTCTGCCTGCCTGCACTCTGCACACTTCGAGCAGGCTTATATGAAACTGTATGAAACCACTTTTGTCGCACTGGTACCAGTACGCAAACCTGTCCGCCACTCGCGTTCACTCTGTACGCAACCTTAGGTCTTATAGAAGCGCTCGCAGAAGTAGCGAGAAAGTCATGTGTCTTACCGCCAAAAGTAGCAGTAAATGCACGCCTACGTTATAAGAGGCCTAGCTTCATTGCCTATTGGGTAGTAGGTACGAGCATGGGCGTCTGCAGGATTTTGCCTAGGGAGAAAACAAAGACTTACGTGATAAGTTCACGTATTTGGTAATTATTTAGGAATGCTTCTTGGAAAAGATGAACATTCAAATTCTGTTTTATGAGATGTTTGGTGAAAATTTAGTGAACATTGTCGCAATTTACACCGGTCTACTGTGTAAGATTTAACCCAGCTTTTAGGAGAAAGTTCGAAATTTTTGTAATATAATTCGCTTGTTCATTCAAACAGAAAAATATTCAGAAGTTAGTCTACATCTGAAACACTCTTCTTTATGCAGGGTGTTCATTAAATTGGCTATACTGAAAAATACACTCTTAAATATTTAATAATAATATTTTTAAATGTTACACTTTGAAACAAATTATATTTTAAAATCGTAAAGTATTGTTATTTTGGAGTTTTTAAGAAATAAATTTATAGTTAAAAATAAAAGTTACAAAAAGTTTCAGTTTAATACAAGTATGCTTTATCTACGGGAGGGACTCAAACTTGGTAAAAAATTTCATCTAATTGCGTACATATGTGGTTAAAGTAAATAACATTCTAACAAAATGCAATCCAATTTTTTTTTTTTTTTTGCTTTAATTCGAATAGATATTTTTTATATAAATTTGGTTTATTAAGCTTCTTACAATATTTAATATTAATCTAGATGCCTTCGCATGATCAACACGTTTAACACAAAAACTGCTTACTTGAGGCTTAGAAATAATTTAAAAATACACAAAAAGCAGTTATTCGATGGTGTATTTTAGAGAAATAAAATTATTTTTTTGCAATTTTTTTTTTGTGTTTTGTCCCGCTAGATTGAGACACACTGTGCGTTCGACACATGCTTGCTGACATAAGAATACTCAATATAATTTGAAAGATGGGCTCAAAGCAAAAACTCATCCCAGTTTTCTTGCATCAGTTCAGGAATATTTTTTAACAATATTGGAATTTTTTGCTATGTAACGCTTTTTTATAATTTTTGGCAAAAGCAAATATCACTATTTCAGTTTTTTGACGTAGAATTACGTCTTACAGCGCGGTTTGTATGGAGGTATTGTCACAAATTTTTCAAGGCCTTATACAGCCTTTAATATTCATCGTACAAAGATAAAATGTATGCCAAAATATCAGTTATTTTGTGCATAAAAGGAATAGCTAACTTTGGATTTTGTCACTTCTTTAATAAAGCCACAAAAGATAGCAAAAGAAAAGAAGAAAAATTAACATTTTTGTATGAAAAAAAAACACATGTGCGTCGTTGGTCACACGAGAGAAGCGAAGCTTTTTCGTAGTTACATAGATTTGATAGCTTAATAATTTTTTCTTTTTAATAAATTAACTTTTAAATTCAAAAATTTAAAATAACATAAAATAAATTACATATATACAGAAAACATATTTACTGCTTATTTTTTTATTGTTGAATGTCAAATTTCCACGCCAATTACATATACGGGCATATAATGCCAGCGACTCTCCATTTTAACTCTCCACACATGGTTGTGAACTTGGCTGCACTGACTCATGCATGCGTTTGTTGATTCCATATTTATTGATATCATCTATTTTTTGACACTTAAAACATAGAGTATAAATTATTATCTAGAGATTGCATCAACTCTGCTAAATTTCTGGCATGTGTTAACAGAGGTTAACAGAGTTTTTTTCCTTCACGTTTTTAAGTAAAGTAACTCTGTTAACACATGCCAGAGATTTAGCAGAGTTGATGCAATCTCTAGACAATCTATATATATAAAAATGAATGTATGTATGTGGGTATGTGGGTATGTGGGTATGTGGGTATGTGGGTATGTGGATATGTGTGTATATCACGTATAGACTCCAAAACCACCGAACCAAACTTTATGAAATTTTTAGGGATACTAAAGCAACATTCGGGAAGTGTTCCTGTGAAGTTTGGTGTTGATTGGGCAAGGGGGCGTGGTACCTCCCATACAACCCAAATTGGCTCTATCGCCCACAAACCAAACAAATTGCTATATATCAGACGGTTTTAATCATATAAAACTTAAATGTGGTAATTTTGTTCAGATGGTTACTTTCGGTGACTGTACAAGAAAGGGGCGTTGTCACACTATATATACGCCCACTTTTCAGCACTAATTTTAATTCATGATATTTTCAAGTTTTGACAGTGAATCTTGATATGCAGGTGCTATGCATACACGTGGCAGTCACTATGTAAATATAAACGTTCACGTTTATTGACGTTCACAAGTCACGCCCACTTTTACCGCCCACAAATAAGTAAAAATGCTTTATATCAGACGGCTTTTGCCGTAGAAGACTAAGATTTGGTAATTTAGTTCGTATGGTTACTGTCGGCCAATATACAAAAAATGGGCGTGCACGCACTATATATACGCTCACTTTATCGGAATTATGCTTATTCCTGAGTTGTACACGTTTTGATAGTGAATCTTGGTATGCAGGTTCTAAAGGTCCAAGTGGCAGGCACTATGTAAATAGAAATGTTTTCACGCTCACTTTTACCGCCCACAAATAAGTAAAAATGCTTTATATCAGACGGCTTTTGCCGTAGAAGACTAAGATTTGGTAATTAAGTTCGTGTGGTTACTCTCGGCCAATATACAAAAAATGGGCGTGCCCGCACTATATCTACGCCCACTTCATCGGAATCATGCTTATTCCTGAGTTGTACACGTTTTGATAGTGAATATTGGTATGCAGGTTCTAAAGGTTCCAGTGGCAGGCACTATGTAAATAGAAAGGTTTTCACACCCACTTTTACCGCCCCCAAATTAGTAAAAATGCTATATTTCAGACGGATTTTGCCGTAGAAGACTAAGATTTGGTAGTTTAGTTCGTATGGTTACTGTCGGCCAATATACAAAAAATGGGCGTGCACGCACTATATATACGCCCACTTTATCGGAATCATGCTTATTCCTGAATTGTACACGTTTTGATAGTGAATCTTGGTATGCAGGTTCTAAAGGTACCAGTGGCAGGCACTATGTAAATAGAAAGGTTTTCACACCCACTTTTACCGCACCCAAATTAGTAAAAATGCTTTATATCAGACGGATTTTGCCGTAGAAGACTAAGATTTGGTAATTTAGTTCGTATGGTTACTGTCGGCCAATGTACAAAACATGGGCATGGCCGCACTATATCTAAGCCCACTTTATCGGAATCATGCTTATTCCTGGGTTGTACACGTTTTGATAGTGAATCTTGGTATGCAGGTTCTAAAGGTACCAGTGGCAGGCACTATGTAAATAGAAAGGTTTCACACCCACTTTTACCGCCCCCAAATTAGTAAAAATGCTTTATATCAGACGGATTTTGCCGTAGAAGACTAAGATTTGGTAATTTAGTTCGTATGGTTACTGTCGGCCAATATACAAAAAATGGGCATGGCCGCACTATATCTACACCCACTTTATCAAAAGCATGCTTATTCCTGACTTGTACACGTTTTGATAGTGAATCTTGGTATGCCGGTTCTATAGGTCCAAGTGGCAGTCACTATGTAAATATAAATGTTGTCACTCCCACTTTTACCGCCCACAAATCAGTAAAAATGCTTTATATCAGACGGATTTTGCCGTAGAAGACTAAGATTTGGTAATTTAGTTCATATGGTCACTGTCGGCAACTGCTAAAAAAGGGCCGTGGTCGCACCATATCTACGCCCACTTTTTCGAAATCATGCTTATTCCTGAGTTGCACAAGTTTGATAGTAACACTTGATATGCAGGTGCTCTAAGTGGCAGTCAATATATATATATAAAATTTGCCACGCCCAATTGTACCACCCACAAAAAAAAAACAAAACGAAATGGCCAATTTCAGCCCTTGAAAGCACTTTGACCGAGCTTCTTATGATCAATTGTGTTGTGAGTGTTGTGGAATGTTTGAACACAAATGATCGAGAACTGGACCTACATGTTTTATGTCGACTCCGAACGGCTTATGTTCTCAAGAAGCTTTTCATGGCAGATTTTATTCTCTGAGGTTTGTCATTGTCTGCAGAGAGGTGACGGCCGAACAGAAAAATTAATTCAATTGAAAAACTTTCCGTGTCAGGTGGGATTCGGACAAGGGTGTTCTCGCGTATGGCCCACACACTCTACCCACTACGCCACGGCCGCCACTTGATTTTTTTTTTGATCCACAAATTAATAGAACTTCTTTAAATCAGACGATTATCATCGTTAAATACTAAAATTTTGGTAATTAAGTTCATACGCTTACTCTCGACAGCTTTGCAAAAAATGTGCATGGTAGCACTTATCTGTGCCCACTCTTCAGAAATAATTTTATTTAATTTATTTATTTACTTATTTTTTTAATGTACTATAGTTAATTACAATTTAAAAATTATAACTAAGTCAGCACTAGCTGCCAGGGCTATCGGTTAGAAATAATTTTAATTCCTGAGATGTGAACGTTTTGATAGACAAGCTTGGTATGTAGGTGCTATGGGTCAAATTGGCGTTCACTTTATATATAAATGTTGACACGCCTACTTTAAACGCCCACAAATCTATAAAAAGGATGTATATCAGACTTTTTTTAGAGTAAAAGACTAAAATTTGGTAGATTAGTTCATATGGTTACTGCCAGAACCCTTAAAAAATGGGCGTTTCGCACGTTATCTACGACGACTTTTCAAAAATCATTCTAATTTCTGAGCTGTACGTGTTTTGATAGTGAAACTTGGTACGTAGGTGCAATGGGACCAAGTGGCGGTCACTATATATATAAATGTTGCCATGACTACTTTTTCTGCTCATCTATCTATCTGTAAAAAATGTATGTATGTATAATAAGGCTCCTCAGAAAAAAAAGGTGAACAAGTCGGTTCCTCAAAATAATGCTTAATGTTATGATGATTCCAAATATTTTGACTGTAGGAATAGCCATCCGTGAGCTGGAATAGTTTGAAATAAAAAAGAAAAAAAAAAAACAAAAACGAAATGGCCATTTCAGCCCTTGAAAATACTTCGACCGTTTGAACACAAATGATCGAGAACTGAATCTACAAGTTTTATGCCGACTCCGAACGGCTTATGTTCTCAAGAAGCTTTTCATGCCAGTTTTTACTCTCTGAGGTTTGCCATTGTCTGCATAGAGATGACGGCCGAACAGAAAAATTAATTTTATTGAAAAAACTTCCTATGTCAGGTGGTATTCGAACCTGGGTTCTATGGCATTCAAACCACGCACCTCAACCAGTATGCCACGCAATGGTTTGAAATATGCTCTAAAAATCGAGTTTTTTATAATAATATTTAATGGTGTGTTAGTTAAAAATAACAAACGGTCAGAAATAATAGTAATGAAAAAGTTCTTCCAATCTGCACCAATAAATTTTAAATTTTTACAGTCGGACGAGAGATAATGCAGATTTTCATTACTTTTTTAACTTTTTTTTAATTACTTTCACTAAAATTCAAATTAATTTTATTTTTTTGTTTTGCCATGTTACTTTTAGTCAAATAAATTATCTATTGATGATAAAATATAGTGTAAAGTGAAGAACTAAATTGAATGAAATTACAAAAAAATTTACACATTTTTTACATTTTACAATTTATTTGACTTAAAGTAGTATAGGAAAAAATTCGTTTGAATTTTAGTGAAAATAATATGGAAAAAGTTAAAACAATCCATAAAAATCCGCATTATCTTTGGTCCAACGGGAAAAATGTAAGATTTTTTGATGCAAAAGAACTTTATCATAACTCTTATTTCTGACCGTTTTTTTTTAACTACCATACCAGCCAATATTTTTCGTCGAAATATTTTGGGGATCATCATAACATACGCCATGGTTTATTTTGAAGAACCGGACTGAACAATTTTTTTCCTAAAGAGCGTGAGGCGACTGAATGTATATACGTGTGTGGGTATATATGTATATCACGTAAAGAGTTCGAAACCGCTAAGCCAATTTTTATACCAAAGCCTTGAGAGGGTTCCTGTGAAGTCTGGTGCCGATCGCAAAAGGCACCTTACATACACCTAAAATGTTCGATATCAAACAGTTTTGGAATTATAGGTCGCACAGCCTAGGAATTTAGTATTCGACCTCAATTTACACATGCCGTTCCACAGGTAACATATTATGGGTGTTGGGCGAGGGGCGCGGTCTTATTCCGCACCCAAAATTTTCGGTATAGCTTTCGAAATAAGTCACACATCAATGAAACTCGGTACGAAGTTACTATAAAAGCATGGCTTCACTGAAGCTACGCCCTCTTTTAGGGAATAAGCGCTGAGCGCAGCGAAGCGCGCCGGGTATAAGCTAGTCAATTATAAAAAAGAATAAAGTCACTGACTTGGACTTTATTGGGATATAATCTATATATATAAAAATGAATGTATGTATGTGGGTATGTGGGTATGTGGGTATGTGGGTATGTGGATATGTGTGTATATCACGTATAGACTCCAAAACCACCGAACCAAACTTTATGAAATTTTTAGGGATACTAAAGCAACATTCGGGAAGTGTTCCTGTGAAGTTTGGTGTTGATTGGGCAAGGGGGCGTGGTACCTCCCATACAACCCAAATTGGCTCTATCGCCCACAAACCAAAAAATTGCTATATATCAGACGGTTTTAATCATATAAAACTTAAATTTGGTAATTTTGTTCAGATGGTTACTTTCGGTGACTGTACAAGAAATGGGCGTGGTCACACTATGTATACGCCCACTTTTCAGCACTAATTTTAATTCATGGTATTTTCAAGTTTTGACAGTGAATCTTGATATGCAGGTGCTATGCATACACGTGGCAGTCACTATGTAAATGTAAACGTTGTCACGCCCACTTTTACCGCCCACAAATAAGTACAAATGCTTTATATCAGACGGCTTTTGCCGTAGAAGACTAAGATTTGGTAATTAAGTTCGTATGGTTACTGTCGGCCAATATACAAAAAATGGGCGTGCACGCACTATATATACGCCCACTTTATCGGAATCATGCTTATTCCTGAGTTGTACACGTTTTGATAGTGAATCTTGGTATGCAGGTTCTAAAGGTCCAAGTGGCAGGCACTATGTAAATAGAAATGTTTTCACGCCCACTTTTACCGCCCACAAATAAGTAAAAATGCTTTATATCAGACGGCTTTTGCCGTAGAAGACTAAGATTTGGTAATTAAGTTCGTGTGGTTACTCTCGGCCAATATACAAAAAATGGGCGTGCCTGCACTATATCTACGCCCACTTCATCGGAATCATGCTTATTCCTGAGTTGTTTACGTTTTGATAGTGAATCTTGGTATGCAGGTTCTAAAGGTACCAGTGGCAGGCACTATGTAAATAGAAAAGTTTTCACACCCACTTTTACCGCCCCCAAATTAGTAAAAATGCTTTATATCAGACGGATTTTGCCGTAGAAGACTAAGATTTGGTATTTTAGTTCGTATGGTTACTGTCGGCCAATGTACAAAACATGGGCATGGCCGCACTATATCTAAGCCCACTTTATCGAAATCATGCTTATTTCTGAGTTGTACACGTTTTGATAGTGAATCTTGGTATGCAGGTTCTAAAGGTCCAAGTCGCAGGCACTATGTAAATAGAAATGTTTTCACGCCCACTTTTAACTCCCCCAAATTAGTAAAAATGCTTTATATCAGACGGTTTTCGCCGTAGAAGACTAAGATTTGGTAATTTAGTTCGTATGGTTACTGTCGGCCAATATACAAAAAATGGGCATGGCCGCACTATATCTACGCCCATTTTATCAAAAGCATGCTTATTCCTGAGTTGTACACGTTTTGATAGTGAATCTTGGTATGCCGGTTCTATAGGTCCAAGTGGCAGTCACTATGTAAATATAAATGTTGTCACACCCACTTTTACCGCCCACAAATCAGTAAAAATGCTTTATATCAGACGGATTTTGCCGTAGAAGACTAAGATTTGGTAATTTAGTTCATATGGTCACTGTCGGCAACTGCTAAAAAAGGGCCGTGGTCGCACCATATCTACGCCCACTTTTTCGAAATCATGCTTATTCCAGAGTTGCACAAGTTTGATAGTAACACTTGATATGCAGCTGCTCTAAGTGGCAGTCAATATATATATATATATAAAATTTGCCACGCCCAATTGTACCACCCACAAAAAAAAAAACAAAACGAAATGGCCAATTTCAGCCCTTGAAAGCACTTTGACCGAGCTTCTTATGATCAATTGTGTTGTGAGTGTTGTGGAATGTTTGAACACAAATGATCGAGAACTGGACCTACATGTTTTATGTCGACTCCGAACGGCTTATGTTCTCAAGAAGCTTTTCATGGCAGTTTTTATTCTCTGAGGTTTGTCATTGTCTGCAGAGAGGTGACGGCCGAACAGAAAAATTAATTCAATTGAAAAACTTTCCGTGTCAGGTGGGATTCGGACCAGGGTGTTCTCGCGTATGGGCCACACACTCTACCCACTACGCCACGGCCGCCACTTGATTTTTTTTTTTGATCCACAAATTAATAGAACTTCTTTAAATCAGACGATTATCATCGTTAAATACTAAAATTTGGTAATTAAGTTCATACGCGTACTCTCGACAGCTTTGCAAAAAATGTGCATGGTAGCACTATATCTGTGCCCACTCTTCAGAAATAATTTTATTTAATTTATTTATTTACTTATTTTTTTAATGTACTATAGTTAATTACAATTTAAAAATTATAACTAAGTCAGCACTAGCTGCCAGGGCTATCGGTTAGAAATAATTTTAATTCCTGAGATGTGAACGTTTTGATAGACAAACTTGGTATGTAGGTGCTATGGGTCAAATTGGCGTTCACTTTATATATAAATGTTGACACGCCTACTTTTAACGCCCACAAATCTATAAAAAGGATGTTTATCAGACTTTTTTTAGAGTAAAAGACTAAAATTTGGTAGATTAGTTCATATGGTTACTGCCAGAACCCTTAAAAAATGGGCGTTTCGCACGTTATCTACGACGACTTTTCAAAAATCATTCTAATTTCTGAGCTGTACGTGTTTTGATAGTGAAACTTGGTACGTAGGTGCAATGGGACCAAGTGGCGGTCACTATATATATAAATGTTGCCATGACTACTTTTCTGCTCATCTATCTATCTGTAAAAAATGTATGTATGTATAATAAGGCTCCTCACAAAAAAAAAGGTGAACAAGTCGGTTCCTCAAAATAATGCTTAATGTTATGATGATTCCCCAAATATTTCGACTGTAGGAATAGCCATCCGTGAGCTGGAATAGTTTGAAATAAAAAAAGAAAAAAAAAACAAAAACGAAATGGCCATTTCAGCCCTTGAAAATACTTCGACCGTTTGAACACAAATGATCGAGAACTGAATCTACAAGTTTTATGCCGACTCCGAACGGCTTATGTTCTCAAGAAGCTTTTCATGCCAGTTTTTACTCTCTGAGGTTTGCCATTGTCTGCATAGAGATGACGGCCGAACAGAAAAATTAATTTAATTGAAAAAACTTCCTATGTCAGGTGGTATTCGAACCTGGGTTCTATGGCATTCAAGCCACGCACCTCAACCAGTATGCCACGCAATGGTTTGAAATATGCTCTAAAAATCGAGTTTTTTATAAAAATATTTAATGGTGTGTTAGTTAAAAATAACAAACGGTCAGAAATAATAGTAATGAAAAAGTTCTTCCAATCTGCACCAATAAATTTTAAATTTTTACTGTCGGACGAGAGATAATGCAGATTTTCATTACTTTTTTAACTTTTTTTTTAATTACTTTCACTAAAAATCAAATTAATTTTATTTTTTTGTTTTGCCATGTTACTTTTAGTCAAATAAATTATCTATTGATGATAAAATATAGTGTAAAGTGAAGAACTAAATTGAATGAAATTACAAAAAAATTTACACATTTTTTACATTTTACAATTTATTTGACTTAAAGTAGTATAGGAAAAAATTCGTTTGAATTTTAGTGAAAATAATATGGAAAAAGTTAAAACAATCCATAAAAATCCGCATTATCTTTGGTCCAACGGGAAAAATGTAAGATTTTTTGATGCAAAAGAACTTTATCATAACTCTTATTTCTGACCGTTTTTTTTTACTACCATACCAGCCAATATTTTTCGTCGAAATATTGTGGGGATCATCATAACATACGCCATGGTTTATTTTGAAGAACCGGACTGAACAATTTGTTTCCTAAAGAGCGTGAGGCGACTGAATGTATATACGTGTGTGGGTATATATGTATATCACGTAAAGAGTTCGAAACCGCTAAGCCAATTTTTATACAAAAGCCTTGAGAGGGTTCCTGTGAAGTCTGGTGCCGATCGTAAAAGGCACCTTACATACACCTAAAATGTTCGATATCAAACAGTTTTGGAATTATAGGTCGCACAGCCTAGGAATTTAGTATTCGACCTCAATTTACACATGCCGTTCCACAGGTAACATATTATGGGTGTTGGGCGAGGGGCGAGGGGCGCGGTCTTATTCCGCACCCAAAATTTTCGGTATAGCTTTCGAAATAAGTCACACATCAATGAAACTCGGTACGAACTTACTATAAAAGCATGGCTTCACTGAAGCTACGCCCTCTTTTAGGGAATAAGCGCTGAGCGCAGCGAAGCGCGCCGGGTATAAGCTAGTAAAGCATATTAACTAAACATTATAGGTTGACCGGATTTTAAAATGGAAGTATGAGCAGAAGTATACGAAATTCTGTGTGGAAATCATTAATATTATTCTATTATTTTAAATATAATAATATTGCAATCCAATAACAGATTTAACTTTAAGGGACATTCATAGGAAAACTACTCTATAGCTTTAAGACTTTGCTTAAAGATTATAAAAAAAGAATAATCGGAAGAAAATCATTTGCTTGGTTAAAAAATTTTTATGAGCTGAATTAAGCTTAACACATACATTTTTGTAGTATCTTTTACTTTCTTTTCCTTTAATTTTTTCAACCCTTTTTATTAATAATATAATATCCTAATTTAAAATATGTATCACCATGCAACTGCCCATACTTAACGTATTGAGAATTTAAAATCATATATATAATGCATTGCACACAAGAGAAATTCCACTTAGGTGTGCTATAATTAATTTAAATATTGTGCCCGTGCACTTTAAGTTTTGTTGTGTCAGGTTAGAAAGATTTTGAAATTGCTTTTTGATTTTACACTTTCTTAAGCATTTGATTAAATCAAGAAAATATTTTCAAGCAGAATAGTTAATTAGTTTAAAAATAAAATTTATGCTAAAATACAGTTTATTTAAAAAAATTCAATTAAATATCATTGGTTCACTTACGACCAACAAGTGCTTAAATTCTCTTAAATATAGCATACATTTACATTTTTAATATATTATGTGTCAATATAAGTATATACAAGTCATAAATATTTTACTTTTTAGAGTTTCACTTTTACTCTCAAGCCTATTTGCCACATATCTGTAGATTCTTGCCATACCTGAGCATTCTAGAATATTCCAATCCACTGACAAATAGCTTGAACTGAGTTTATTGAAGTACGTGATTCACGACATTATTAAATATAAGCTTAAACAGGCCTGAATTCCTTATTATATGTTTGGAATCAATAATTATATTGCCTAAAATCGGAAAATTGTTGCATTTTTTTCAACAGTTTTTAGAATTGGGTGGCTTGATAGTCATTTATACAATTTTACAATTATAGACCTATTCTTGAAAATCTACAATTGTAAACCAGTATTTTTCATATTTCTATGTGTTTGTTGTAATTTTTTTTTTTGATTTCAAAACAAATTTTGAATCTTAAAAATAATAAATTTTGATAAAAATTGTCAGCTGCTTGTCATATATTGACAATTTCACTGACAAATTTTGTTTTTTGAGCTTTAAATCAAAAACTTACAACAAACATATAGAAATATGAAAAAAATACTGGTTTATAATTGTAGATTTCCAAGAATAGGTCTATTAAACACTTACTTAACCAAAAAAAAAAAAAAGACACAGTTTCGATAGTATCGTAAGTGTTGACGTAGAATTTTTTGTTTGATATATTTGGTGATGAATTTTATGATCTTGTTAATTTTTATGTTTGTTAAAAATAAATAAATTTGAATGTTGTGTTTAATAAATAAAAAATATATATTTCAGAAAAAAACTCACCGTATCCGAAAACCTCTACATACAAATTTTCATGCAAATAAGATGAACGGTTTTGGACTTTTTCGACGTTTTTTAAAATATTTCTACTACAGCGACCTCTGGTGTTCAAGAGAGAACAGAGCATATAAGTCATAAAAACCCACCGTTTCTGAAAACCTCTATATACCAACTTTCATGCAAATCGGATATACGGCTTAGGAATTTTTTGATGTTTTTTAAAATATTTGTACTACAGCGCCGTCTGGTGTTCAAGATAAAACATAATCATTAAGTCATTTAAACTCACAGTATCCGAAAACCTCTATATAATAATTTTAATGTAGATCGGATAAGCGGCTTAGGAGTTTTTCGACTTTTTTAAAGTATTTGTACTACAGCGCCCTCTGGTGTTCAAGATAGTAAAAAAGAAAAACCCTTGTATATCAATTTTTATGCAAAGCGGATAAGCGGCTAAGGAGTTTTTATAGGTTTTTAAAAATATTTGTACTACAGTGTCCTCTGGTGTTCAAGATAGAACAGACAGACAAAAGTTTAAAAAATGCGATTTTTGGATTCAGCGTCATTCAAAACGTCCATCGCAAAAAAAAATTTCAAAATAAAATTTCATTTACAGATTTTTTTTTTTCCAATTTTATATACAGCCATGGACACATAAATAGCACAAATGTCAACTTATTTTTTAAACGTTTCATTTAAACATAATAATGCATTCATTAAATGTAGTTATAATTTTTTGAGACTCCAGTGTGACGTTGTTTAAAACTCCGAGAGAGATGTACCGTTACTTACTTTTATTTGCTCAGGCTATCTCTTTCTGTATAGGCATGTACGATCTGCTGTGGTCATATAAATAGCACACATGTTAGTTGGTGAATAAAAGTCAACAAGATCGGGTGCTTGTAAAACTTTTAGACTTTTATTCAGCTAATTTCGCCGATTCTAAATAAAATGGGTCATGGCAAGCATTGCACTCCGGAAAAAGGTCTATAATTCACGAACTAAGTCGAAAAGGCAAAAAACCATCTGAAATCGCGGATATTCTCAAAATTTCGCGAAAAATGTTTTATAATGCACTCAAGCTGTTTACATCAAATGGTTCAAATAATTTCGAGAATAAGCTGCGCAATCCTAGATCGCGTAAAACCACCGCTTCTACTGATAGACTTATAGTTCGCAAAAGTAAGGCTGATCCTTTCAAGTAAGCAAAGCAAATTTTGAGGGAAATAAATGAAGAAAATAACCTTAATGTTTCAAGAAAACTAGAATCTTGGAGACTACATGAAGCTAATCTTTATGGGCGCATTTGCCGATGAAAGCCGCTCTTAACCAAAAAAAAATTTAAAAGATCATTTTGCGTTTACAAGGGCCCATGTGAATGAAGAAGACCAATTTTGGAAGAACGTGCTCTGGACTGACGAAACTAAATTCAATAGGGTTGGACCAGATGGAAAAACTTTTGTTCGGCGCCCCAAACGCCAAGAGTTTAATCCGAAGTATACAAAAAAATCATTAAAGCATGGAGGAGGGAATTTAAGGGCTTGGGGAGCTTTTTCCTGGCACGGCGTTGAGCCAATTTTTCGTATACCAGGAATAATGGACAAAAATATGTATTTAGATATTCTTAATAACCAGATGGAACCATTTGTATTTGAGAACATGCCTATTAGGTGGACTTTTATGCACGATAATGATCCATAACCCACAGCAAAGGTTGTGATTGATTGGCTAAAAATGGGAAAAAATAAATATTTTGAATTGGCCGGCTCAAGTTCCAGACCTCAACCCCATAGAAAATTTATGGGATGATGTGAAGGCCAGCATAAGCAACAAAAATTTTCGAAATTAAGATGAGTTATGGGGTGGAATTGAGAAGGCTTGGTACTCTATTCCGAAGGATAGGGTCAGGAAGCTTGTAGAGAGTATGGGACGAAGATGTCGGGCTGTTTTGTACAATTCGGGATACAGTGCCAAGTACTAGTAAACATATTCGTAAGCTCATTGTTAAATAAAAAGAAATCACTATGTCTTCTTTTCAGAAACCAAATTGTGCTATTTATATGTCCACCTCAGCTAAGAAGCAATTTCAGATTTTTCATTAATTCTCTAATTTTTAATTCGTAATTACAAAGCTACTACTGATTTAAGGTTTTTAATGTTTAAACTCAAATACTATAAAATAAATTTTTGTTTTCCTCTACGTATTTTATTTAAATTTATGTGAAACACCCTACATGCATTTTTGTGCTATTTATGTGTCCACGGCTGTATATAATGATATACCATAGACAACAACATAAGCATTTACGATTCTTGATTTATATAATGGTTTATATGTAGTAGCACTGCTTTTTTTTTAATTACCAAATGTAAACTAAGATAATAACCTATGCATCGCTTCTTCATATTGCAACGTCTTATTTTCTCAGGCATTTGGCGGGCAAAGCGATGCCACCCTAACTGATTGGGATCTGCCAGCAGACTGAAAGCTTCTTATCGGCGCAAGCATTTATATACGTATGCATTGCTTGTAAAGCTCTGAGAAATTCATAAAATGATTCTATTCAAGAAACAACACGATGTTGTGTTCGAGATTTCAGCACGAACTAAAGCAACAAGCATAGGAACGTCAGCAGCAACTGAATCAATAATGCATTTTTGAAGCGAAGCTTTTTACTCCTCGTTCTGTGATTTGCTTGGAATGAAATCTGAAAAATTTTCGACAGATTTTTTCTTGGAAATTTGATGATTTCTTTGTTGCTAGTGCTTATTACAACAAGAAAATTTAATACTTTAATATTAAATACTAAAAATATTTGTAGGCCTGCCCGTGGGGATTGAACCCACATCCTCGTACACGAGAGTCCAATGGGCCAGAATTCACTAGGCCACAAAGACTTGTTAGAAAGAGTTGTTAATTTGATCCTAATTATAACAGAAGCTATGCTGCAGTAGATCGTCACCATCTATCAATAGATAGAGGATTGTGTATTTGCTATGCTACAACTATCAAAAATTTGCTTTTATTTGCCACAAGGTGTCTCCAGCATCGGTTTGTTTGTATTGTGAATGCTTTTGTGGTGCTGTTGGCATAGAGTGTAAATTATTAGCTAGAGATTGCATCAACTCTGCTAAATCTCTGGCATGTGTTCACAGAGGTTAACAGAGTTTTTTTTTCTTCATGTTTTTATGTGAAATAACTCTGATATAATAATTTACACTCTATGACAAGTGCGTTTTTAAGTGTCAAAAAAATAGATATCCATAAATATGGAATCAACAACATATAGTATAAATTACTAGCTTATACCCGGCGCGCTTCGCTGCGCTCAGCGCTTATTCCCTAAAAGAGGGCGTAGCTTCAGTGAAGCCATGCTTTTATAGTAACTTCGTACCGAGTTTCATTGATGTGTGACTTATTTCGAAAGCTATACCGAAAATTTTGGGTGCGGAATAAGACCGCGCCCCTCGCCCAACACCCATAATATGTTACCTGTGGAACGGCATGTGTAAATTGAGGTCGAATACTAAATTCCTAGGCTGTGCGACCTATAATTCCAAAACTGTTTGATATCGAACATTTTAGGTGTATGTAAGGTGCCTTTTACGATCGGCACCAGACTTCACAGGAACCCTCTCAAGGCTTTGGTATAAAAATTGGCTTAGCGGTTTCGAACTCTTTACGTGATATACATATATACCCACACACGTATATACATTCAGTCGCCTCACGCTCTTTAGGAAAAAAATTGTTCAGTCCGGTTCTTCAAAATAAACCATGGCGTATGTTATGATGATCCCCAAAATATTTCGACGAAAAATATTGGCTGGTATGGTAGTTAAAAAAAAACGGTCAGAAATAAGAGTTATGATAAAGTTCTTTTGCATCAAAAAATCTTACATTTTTCCCGTTGGACCAAAGATAATGCGGATTTTTATGGATTGTTTTAACTTTTTCCATATTATTTTCACTAAAATTCAAACGAATTTTTTCCTATACTACTTTAAGTCAAATAAATTGTAAAATGTAAAAAATGTGTAAATTTTTTTGTAATTTCATTCAATTTAGTTCTTCACTTTACACTATATTTTATCATCAATAGATAATTTATTTGACTAAAAGTAACATGGCAAAACAAAAAAATAAAATTAATTTGAATTTTAGTGAAAGTAATTAAAAAAAAGTTAAAAAAGTAATGAAAATCTGCATTATCTCTCGTCCGACTGTAAAAATTTAAAATTTATTGGTGCAGATTGGAAGAACTTTTTCATTACTATTATTTCTGACCGTTTGTTATTTTTAACTAACACACCATTAAATATTATTATAAAAAACTCGATTTTTAGAGCATATTTCAAACCATTGCGTGGCATACTGGTTGAGGTGCGTGGTTTGAATGCCATAGAACCCAGGTTCGAATACCACCTGACATAGGAAGTTTTTTCAATAAAATTAATTTTTCTGTTCGGCCGTCATCTCTATGCAGACAATGGCAAACCTCAGAGAGTAAAAACTGGCATGAAAAGCTTCTTGAGAACATAAGCCGTTCGGAGTCGGCATAAAACTTGTAGATTCAGTTCTCGATCATTTGTGTTCAAACGGTCGAAGTATTTTCAAGGGCTGAAATGGCCATTTCGTTTTTGTTTTTTTTTTTTCTTTTTTATTTCAAACTATTCCAGCTCACGGATGGCTATTCCTACAGTCAAAATATTTGGAATCATCATAACATTAAGCATTATTTTGAGGAACCGACTTGTTCACCTTTTTTTTTCTGAGGAGCCTTATTATACATACATACATTTTTTACAGATAGATAGATGAGCAGAAAAAGTAGTCATGGCAACATTTATATATATAGTGACCGCCACTTGGTCCCATTGCACCTACGTACCAAGTTTCACTATCAAAACACGTACAGCTCAGAAATTAGAATGATTTTTGAAAAGTCGTCGTAGATAACGTGCGAAACGCCCATTTTTTAAGGGTTCTGGCAGTAACCATATGAACTAATCTACCAAATTTTAGTCTTTTACTCTAAAAAAAGTCTGATATACATCCTTTTTATAGATTTGTGGGCGTTTAAAGTAGGCGTGTCAACATTTATATATAAAGTGAACGCCAATTTGACCCATAGCACCTACATACCAAGCTTGTCTATCAAAACGTTCACATCTCAGGAATTAAAATTATTTCTAACCGATAGCCCTGGCAGCTAGTGCTGACTTAGTTATAATTTTTAAATTGTAATTAACTATAGTACATTAAAAAAATAAGTAAATAAATAAATTAAATAAAATTATTTCTGAAGAGTGGGCACAGATAAGTGCTACCATGCACATTTTTTGCAAAGCTGTCGAGAGTAAGCGTATGAACTTAATTACCAAATTTTAGTATTTAACGATGATAATCGTCTGATTTAAAGAAGTTCTATTAATTTGTGGATCAAAAAAAAAATCAAGTGGCGGCCGTGGCGTAGTGGGTAGAGTGTGTGGGCCATACGCGAGAACACCCTTGTCCGAATCCCACCTGACACGGAAAGTTTTTCAATTGAATTAATTTTTCTGTTCGGCCGTCACCTCTCTGCAGACAATGACAAACCTCAGAGAATAAAATCTGCCATGAAAAGCTTCTTGAGAACATAAGCCGTTCGGAGTCGACATAAAACATGTAGGTCCAGTTCTCGATCATTTGTGTTCAAACATTCCACAACACTCACAACACAATTGATCATAAGAAGCTCGGTCAAAGTGCTTTCAAGGGCTGAAATTGGCCATTTCGTTTTGTTTTTTTTTGTGGGTGGTACAATTGGGCGTGGCAAATTTTATATATATATATTGACTGCCACTTAGAGCACCTGCATATCAAGTGTTACTATCAAACTTGTGCAACTCAGGAATAAGCATGATTTCGAAAAAGTGGGCGTAGATATGGTGCGACCACGGCCCTTTTTTAGCAGTTGCCGACAGTGACCATATGAACTAAATTACCAAATCTTAGTCTTCTACGGCAAAATCCGTCTGATATAAAGCATTTTTACTGATTTGTGGGCGGTAAAAGTGGGAGTGACAACATTTATATTTACATAGTGACTGCCACTTGGACCTATAGAACCGGCATACCAAGATTCACTATCAAAACGTGTACAAGTCAGGAATAAGCATGCTTTTGATAAAGTGGGTGTAGATATAGTGCGGCCATGCCCATTTTTTGTATATTGGCCGACAGTAACCATACGAACTAAATTACCAAATCTTAGTCTTCTACGGCAAAATCCGTCTGATATAAAGCATTTTTACTAATTTGGGGGCGGTAAAAGTGGGTGTGAAACCTTTCTATTTACATAGTGCCTGCCACTGGTACCTTTAGAACCTGCATACCAAGATTCACTATCAAAACGTGTACAACCCAGGAATAAGCATGATTCCGATAAAGTGGGCTTAGATATAGTGCGGCCATGCCCATGTTTTGTACATTGGCCGACAGTAACCATACGAACTAAATTACCAAATCTTAGTCTTCTACGGCAAAATCCGTCTGATATAAAGCATTTTTACTAATTTGGGTGCGGTAAAAGTGGGTGTGAAAACCTTTCTATTTACATAGTGCCTGCCACTGGTACCTTTAGAACCTGCATACCAAGATTCACTATCAAAACGTGTACAACTCAGGAATAAGCATGATTCCGATAAAGTGGGCGTATATATAGTGCGTGCACGCCCATTTTTTGTATATTGGCCGACAGTAACCATACGAACTAAACTACCAAATCTTAGTCTTCTACGGCAAAATCCGTCTGAAATAAAGCATTTTTACTAATTTGGGGGCGGTAAAAGTGGGTGTGAAAACCTTTCTATTTACATAGTGCCTGCCACTGGAACCTTTAGAACCTGCATACCAATATTCACTATCAAAACGTGTACAACTCAGGAATAAGCATGATTCCGATGAAGTGGGCGTAGATATAGTGCGGGCACGCCCATTTTTTGTATATTGGCCGAGAGTAACCACACGAACTTAATTACCAAATCTTAGTCTTCTACGGCAAAAGCCGTCTGATATAAAGCATTTTTACTTATTTGTGGGCGGTAAAAGTGAGCGTGAAAACATTTCTATTTACATAGTGCCTGCCACTTGGACCTTTAGAACCTGCATACCAAGATTCACTATCAAAACGTGTACAACTCAGGAATAAGCATAATTCCGATAAAGTGAGCGTATATATAGTGCGTGCACGCCCATTTTTTGTATATTGGCCGACAGTAACCATACGAACTAAATTACCAAATCTTAGTCTTCTACGGCAAAAGCCGTCTGATATAAAGCATTTTTACTTATTTGTGGGCGGTAAAAGTGGGCGTGACTTGTGAACGTCAATAAACGTGAACGTTTATATTTACATAGTGACTGCCACGTGTATGCATAGCACCTGCATATCAAGATTCACTGTCAAAACTTGAAAATATCATGAATTAAAATTAGTGCTGAAAAGTGGGCGTATATATAGTGTGACAACGCCCCTTTCTTGTACAGTCACCGAAAGTAACCATCTGAACAAAATTACCACATTTAAGTTTTATATGATTAAAACCGTCTGATATATAGCAATTTGTTTGGTTTGTGGGCGATAGAGCCAATTTGGGTTGTATGGGAGGTACCACGCCCCCTTGCCCAATCAACACCAAACTTCACAGGAACACTTCCCGAATGTTGCTTTAGTATCCCTAAAAATTTCATAAAGTTTGGTTCGGTGGTTTTGGAGTCTATACGTGATATACACACATATCCACATACCCACATACCCACATACCCACATACATACATTCATTTTTATATATATAGAAGACATGAATGAATGATTATTTTATTCTCGAGCAATTATTTAGTTTCGAGAAAATCGAGTTCAAAGCTTCAAATTTGTACTGAAATTTATATTTAATCAAACTTTGTCGAGTAGTTTATTTCTAAAATAGCCACAAAACATGGTTGTTAAAAGTTTTAAAATAGTTTTTATGCACAGAAGGCTTTCATCCATGCATAAAAACACAAAAAATCCGAAAATGCGACACATCACCTTCATTCATTCCTGTATTTAATTATGTTATAAGTAAAATAAAATAAAATATTTTTTTTTTACTGAATCCATTTCAAATTCTAAAAATTTTTTATGATTATGTGGCATATATAATATACTAATACAAATTTTTTTAGCTGAGCTCTAGGGGGAAGCGGGCAACTGTCCCACCCTGTCCCCCCTGTAGACGCCCATGGGTACGAGTATAAGCAATTTGTTCCATGCGAGAATTTTCTTGCTGGCAACATTAAATTTCATATAAATCTGATAAGATTTTTCCTAGCGAAAAATCGTTCAAATAATGGAAAACAAATTTTTTTCAAATACTTCACGACAGCTGTATTAATATGTATATAAAACCAAATTCAAAAATACTCTTTTTTCTCTTAAGTAAAATATGAAAAAGTTCCTTAATTTTGTGTGCACAAAGTAGTATCATCCTTTAAGGCATAACATTTTGTTTTTCAGATTAAATGTCTGATTAAAGTCAGATTAAATGTCTGAATGCTTAAAGTTTCCCAAAAATTAGGTGTCAAAAACATAAATAACGTCAAAACGGTATTTTGTATATCGCCATATAAATTCCCATTATATAAGATGATTATGGATCTTCATAAATTAAAAATAATACCTTAATTTCTCACAAATTAACACTATCTTTAAGAGTAAATTAAAAAAAATAATACAGAACAAATGGTATAATTAAGCTAATAAGAGGATTTTATGTAAATTTCCTAATCGGCATTTTCATTGATATACTTTTTATTTCTCTACACACACAATACCAACATATTTTCTACAATCTTACTTGATGCCGAAGAAAAGAAAGAAGAAAAAAAAAAAATGAAGAAAATTCCAATGAAAAATAAAACCTGATCGGCTCATAAGCACAATCTTAAATTTACGATCAACATTTTTGAAATTCTAGAGAAATTTGAATGAAATTGATTTGAAATACAGAAACTCTGAATAATTAACAAAAGAAGCGACTTAACATAATAAACAACGGTGTTTTCTCTTTTTGTTTTTTTTTTTTTTTTGCTCTCTCATTACTATTCTATGCATTTTAATGCATTTTCTCTAAGCTATGGTTGTACTCTATGCATTTTTCTGTGAATTGGTAACGCTTTCAAGAAAACCAAAAATAAAATAACACAGAGTATGCCGAACCTAACCCGAATGTTGAGTGCAGGGAAGTGACAAGAAGATGAAAGGGTTTTTCTGAGAATTAAACAAAAAGAAAAAAAAAGTTATGCCGAAATCTTTCAAGTGAGATACTGTTAATTTGAATCAGCATGAAGCATATAATAGAATATATAAATAGTATTAATATCTTAAAAAAACTTTATAGAAATTATCAACACAGAGAAAAAAAAAGTGTTAAATTTTCGGGTATAATTTGCCTAAGACCTTCGACCAGAGTGGATTATCTAAGTATTTGTATAATACAACAAAGGAAATGTAAGCAATCGCATTATTATTATTTTATTATTTATTATAATTATTTATTTAAATTTTCATTATAGGCAATAAATCCTTATGCTAAAGACTACTAGAATCTTATATGAAGGGCATAAGTCACTATTTTAGGCCATTAGGCAATTTATGTTAGAACTTGTGTGTTCTGTTCTTCCTTTAGCAGAAGGGCTTCCTTCTGCTAAAATGGGTTGCCATTGATTTTAGGCAATATTTAAAAGGTACTTGTGTATCTAGATAACCTTAGGTATGTTATACTTATACCAGTGAAGATTTCCTAAGGCCTTTGCCAAAAGCGCTTGCGTTGTTCTCTTATGATTTGTTTGTTTTTTTTTTTTTTTTTTTTTTTTTTTTTTCCATGCGACAGTATTTGAGTTTGTTACAAAAATTTGCATACTTCCTTTTTATTATTTGGAATAAGTTACATTTTAACTTAAAAATTTTTTTAATTTATAACGTAAAAATGCAGTTTCGACATCAAGTATGTACATCGTATGCATAGAAAAAGAAAAAAAAAAAAAAAAAAAAAAAAAAAAACGGGGCTCTACATTTCTTCATAATGCCCACAACAGACAACACAGGATAGATTCCAGTAGTCTACTTCAACTTCTTCTTGGGGCGAAGATTGTTGGTGTGTCCGCACTTCTTGCGGCAGTTGGTGGCTCTTGGATGGAGACGAGCATAACACTTGCGGCAAATCATCTTGTCGCAGTTGTATTTCTGTGCCAAGATACGCAGTGAGGGTTCAATGATACCACCACGCAGACGGAGCACCAAATGTAGGGTAGATTCCTTCTGGATGTTGTAGTCGGACAAAGTGCGACCATCCTCGAGCTGCTTGCCAGCGAAAATTAAACGTTGCTGATCTGGGGGGATTCCTTCTTTATCTTGGATCTTAGCCTTGACATTCTCGATGGTGTCTGATGGCTCAACCTCAAGAGTGATGGTCTTGCCGGTGAGGGTCTTGACGAAAATCTGCATTTTGGGTAAGTTTCTCCAGAAACGTGCAACCAAAAGCGACCCCAATGCGTACTGCGAAAGGGGTATATTAATTTTGTCATTTCGTTTGTAACGCCAAGAAGGAGGTGTGGCAGGTATAGAAAAATATATATATTTTTGATCAGCATCACCTCCTGAGTCGATTTCCGTGTGTCCGTCTGTTGACACGATTACAGCCGCAATTTTAAAGCTATCGCGATGACATTCAAAATATAAGTTTATTTTTAAAAATGAAAGATCAAGTTCGAAAATGGGTCAAATCGGATGAAAACCACGCCTACCTCCCATACAAAGTGGCTTTATTTTAACCGTAAATTGTTTTTAAAATCCACAAAAATTAAATAAATGCCTTGCAATTTGGCACGTAAGCTTTGATCTGAGTCCTGGCTCTGAAATTAGGAAAAATCGGATGAGAACCACGCCTACCTCCCATACAAATTGTCTTTATTTTAAATGTAAAATCTCTTAAAAATCCACAAAAATTAAGGAAATGTCTTAAAATTTTGCACATAAGCTTTTATGTTTAATATAAGCCATATCTATGATATATGGTAAAATCGAATGAAAACCACGTCCACTTCCCATACAAAGGGCGTTTATTTTTAACGTAAAATCTCTTAAAAATCCACAAAAAGTAAAGAAATGTCTTGAAATTTGACACGTATGCTTTGATACTCAATATAAATCCTCACTATGAAATTTGGAAAAATCGAATGAAAACCACGCCTACCTCCCATACAAAGTGACTTTATTTGAGCAGTAAAATCTCTTCAAAATCCACAAAAATTAATGAAATGCCTTGAAATTTTGCATGTAAGGTTTGATCGTCAATCATAGCAATGAAATTTGATGAAAAATCGGACGAAAACCACGCCTACCACCCATACAAAGTGGCTTTAAAGTAACCGTAAATCTCTTAAAAAGCTGCTAAAATTAAAGAAAGGTCTTCAAATTTTCCACATACGCTTTGATATTTAATGTTGACCATTACTATGGTATTTGACAAAAAAGGATGAAAACCACGCCTATCTCCCATACAAATTGTCTTTATTTAAAACGTAAAATCGCTTAAAAATCCACAAAAATTAAAGAAATGTCTTAAAATTTTGCACATGAGCTTTGATATATAGTATGATGCATCTCTGTGATATTTAGCGAAGTCGGATGAAATCCACGCCTACCTTCCATACAAAGTGACGTCATCAAAATAGAAAAACTTTCTTTTTCCAAACTCCACCCACATCGTTTATCCAAGACATATCAGATTTTGCACATATATTCTATATACACATATTGTGTAATATGAAGTCCTTAGACTTGGAAAGAGGGAGTGGCATCTTACTTTAAATCGAACTTTTTCAACACCGTATGTCAGACATCAACAAAATTTTGCACATATTATCCTTGGTAATTTGAGCAATCTTACGAGTAAGTTTATAAAACTGGGCAGTACTAGACAAAGGGCGTGGCACTTAATTTTTAAACTAGCTCTATCTACTCCGTTTGTCCGATTTCAACCAAATTTGTTACATATATTCTTGAGCATTATGAGAGGTTTTAAGCCTACAAAAGTGGGTGGGATTGGACAAGGGGCGTGTCAATTTAACTCTAATTGAACTCCCTCTACACCGTTTGTCCGACTTAAACCAAATTTTGCACACATAATATTTGGCATAAGGATCAGTCTTTAGTTTATAAAAGTTGGCGGTCACTACACAGGAGACGTGACACTTTATTTTTAATCTATTTCCATCTACACCGTTTCTCCGATTTCAACCAAATTTTGCACATATGTTCTTTAGTATAATAAGAAGGTATAAGCTTAAAAAAGTAGGTGGGATTGGACAAGGAACGTGTCACTTTTAATTCTAATCGAACTCCTTCTACACCGCTTTTCTGATTTCAAACAAATTTTGCAAATATATTCTTTGGAATAATGAGCAGTGAGTAATCTAAAAATTGGTCGGAATTAGACAGGGGCGTGCCACTTAAATATAAATCAAACTCCTTCTATAGTCTTTGTCCAACTTCTTTCAAATTTCCATATTCTTTAGAATAATGAGCAGTCAGTAGGCTAGAAAATTCGCTCGAATTGAACGGGGCGTGACACTTTAATGTTAAACGAAATTGTTTTAAGCCGTTGGTATGAATTGCCACATACCAATCAGATTTTTTATATATACTCTTTAGCAGTCTACAAATTACTCTATGTGGCAGCTAAGGGTAAAATAAAAATAACCCAAATATTTTTGCAGATAATATATAAACATTTTATAGACGGCTAAAAACTTCGAATATACCTCAATTCGGCCGCGGGAGGGTATTTTAGGTTCGGTACCCTGCCGAAGCTCCATTCCTTACTTGTTTTTTCATCTTTTCAGTTATGTTTGACGACACTTTTTTCACTTTTTTGTTTTTCTGTTTTTTATAAACTTAATTTTTATTTAATAATGTACACTCATCACAAAAAAAAAATGGACAAAAAACTTATGAAATTCATACAAATTTCTTAGGCTTCATACGTTACAAAAATAATATACGCTTATTTGACGTTTAAAAAAATATTGGTCACCAATGGGTTAAAAAAATGGTAAACAATCGGATAAATTAACGAAATGTGCAGCAAAAGAATAGATCAAGAGAGTTTGATGGGAAAAAAAAGGATTTTAGAAGTTTGAGCACCCTTTATATGGGGTCGACCCCAGTGTGTGTCGAGTAGGCTTTGAAAAAAACTAACAAATTGAAATCTTGCAAGGGCAATCTTCAATTCATATAGAACCAATGTCTAAGCAATAATAAAACTTTTAAACTTTAAGCATTTCCAGAACTTAAAGCACTCCAACGCTTTAAAGCTCGTTAATGACATGTTTGTTAAAACGTGTGGCTGCTTCAATAATATAATGTTCAATGTTCTCTTTTTTTTTCTTTTTTTTTTTGCTTAGTAAAAAACCCTTCAAGCTCAACATCCGGTAAACATCAACATCAGGACCTATATCATCAGCCTGCTAGCCAAAACTTCCGCTCTATGCTTTTAACACAGTTTTTCATTATACCTTTAAAAATAAAAAAAAAAAATATTAAAAATACCCGCAATTCCGCTGAATTCTGACATATAATTATGTGAGTTTCGTTGGTGCACTTGCCATGACAACAACAGCTATAACAACAATAACAACAACAACAAAAAACAACCAGTGCAGTATGCTGCATTTTTTGCAAAGTTGCCACCTAGTATTTTAAGGCCTTAACGCAGTTTTGGCACTAATAAATTTTCTGTTTTGGTCTACTTATTCTTTTTACATCAATTCTATAGCCAATTTTTGGCTTATTTTATTTGAAGTAAATATTTATATTTAATTTTTTTGTAGCAGCTGCTCATTATAATGTGCATGATGTGTTAATCATAAAATATGGCAACATTGCCATCACGATAGCGTCGGCGATAGAGCGGCAACGTAGTCGTCTTTACAAACGCTTATAATGGACAGTCATGGAGTGTAATTTTCGCGCCCCTGTAATTCGGCGCTTTAGGCAGACGAATGTCCTACTTGGAATTTGATAGCAATCAGTTGTTGTTGTAGTTGTTGGCAAACGTTTGTCGGCTGTTGCTGCCTTAACTTGATTTCAGCGCTTTTTGATGGGCGTGCTAGCGTGTTTTGCCCCTCTACTGGCTAATTTTTTGTTTTCGTTAAGCGTTTTTTTCGTACGCTGCTATCTAGCCGGTTTATTTTTTTTACATTTTTTTTTTTTTTTTTTTTTGCCATTGTTACCAGCATTAAGTGCTAGAATTAAATGCCCGCTCTTGTGCACTGCACTTAGTTTGCTTGATTTAAAGTTTTTCCTTTATGTTTTTTATGCTTGCCAAGTTTTTTTTTCTCGTTTTGCTTCAGCTGTAAAAATGATAGTAATTGTGTAAAGTTGCACGTTGTGTGTGCAGATATGTTTTATATAATTTTTTTTTTTGTTTTTACCACACAAAATTTAATTAAATTTATTTGGCTTATTTTACAAAATTTCTGTTGCACAATGTTCTACTATGGTTGCCATGTATACTGGTAATATGAGTATTTAATTAAGGGACCACAAAAAGTTCACGTTACTTGTAGCTGCTGCTACTACAAATTATAGGTTTATTTTGAGTCCTTGTATAAAACAGTAAATTAAAAAAATTTCATTTTATGTTATGAATATAAAAATTAATAATATGTTTTTAAACTCTTTTCATTACAGGTATGTAACGCCACGAACTTTATTTTCAAAAGCATTCTCAAGTTGACGTAAGTTGAATATTTTATAAATTAAACTAGGAGCAAGTGAAATGTTCTTACATGAATAATAAATTCTGACGAAAAGTTGAAGAACATAACAAGATTATCATTTTTATGTTACACATAACATTTTATTTTTATGTTATGTTGACTTTTCTATTAAACTAATAGTGCAGTGGTCCGCGGCTTCGCCACGGACGTTTTCTTGCTATCAATAAAGAGCGCTATCACGTTTTTGTTACTCTTTGAATGAGTTTGGAGAGAGATAAAGCAAAAAACTTTATATAATATTCTTAAACACGCTGTGGGTGGTCAAAGCATCGCCTTAATACAGTACATGTCAAACGCAGCATTAACGCAGGTATATGACTGTGTTCACGCGATAATTAAATGATGAAGTTATTGCTTCTTTTTCAGTTCTGTTTTACTCTCTTTGAAATATTTGCTTAATGTCTGCTCACACTGACAGACTTATTAAAAAAAAAAAAAATTGAATTAATGAAGTAGCAAGAACTACACTGCGACATATGACACTAGTACAGAACTACAGATTTCACTAGCTCTTAGTTAACCAGTACTAGTTTCACTTCAATCTACTTGCTTTGCATTCAACTGGTGAATTTTAGGCAAGGGTCAACTGCTACATTTCTTACATTACCATTCCCTAGATCAGTATGGGCCAGCGCCTATGCACGCGAATCCTGTCTGTCTCTGTCTGAACAATGCATGCATGTTTTTTGGCCGACACTGCCCTAGATACTTCACTAGTACAATCGGTTCAGTTTTTTCGCTAGTTCAAAAGAAAAATAAACAAAAAACGTACACTTTGTGAAGGCAATCTGAAGTTAAAAATTTATACTTTTTGTTATTAAAATTTTTTTATTCATGTTGTTCAAGAAAATTGAAACACCTTATATATCATGTTTTTCGAAAATATTACTTCGAAATATATTGGCCACTGTAACAAAATCAAGTCATCAAAAACATTAAAAATAAACAGTTCAAGCTTGAAGTTGATTGAACTAATCTTTTATGCATTGCCTTGGATCAAAAAAGGAACTAGTTCGTATAGGTTTAGTAAAGTAGCTAAAGAAAAATTAGTAATTGGTTACTCTCTAGATATAGATATAGATACAGATATAGATATAGATATAGATATAGATATAGATATAGATATAGATATAGATATAGATATAGATATAGATATAGATATAGATATAGATATAGATATAGATATAGATATAGATATAGATATAGATATAGATATAGATATAGATATAGATATAGATATAGATATACAGTGGCGAGCACAAATGAGTGTATGTTCACGACACTGACTTTCGTCATCCATAAAAACCAAACCATACAAGCAAAACAAACAAAATTTTTAAGTTTATTTTTATTATTTTATTCTTAACAAATAGAAGTAAAACAACAATAACAAATCAGATGAATTCAACGAGTTTGAAAGAAAAAACGAAAATAACCCGCATAAACTCAATTTTGCACGTTTCAAGAAAATTAATATCTAATCCAATTTCAATATTTAGTCCATAGACCCTTATTAGAAATAACTTGATTTACGCGGCTTGGCATGCTCTCTACCAAATTTTCTACAACACCTTTTGGAATTCGATTACATTCCGCATTTACACGATCCCAAAGGTTACCCATGTTTGTTGGCGCTGCTTTGTACTGCCCGAGCCGTCTTTTCACGATTGACCAAAGATTTTCAATCGGATTGAGGTCGGGACTTTGTGCTGGCCACTGTAACAAAATCAAGTCATCAAAAACATTAAAAATAAACAGTTCAAGCTTGAAGTTGATTGAACTAATCTTTTATGCATTGCCTTGGATCAAAAAAGGAACTAGTTCGTATAGGTTTAGTAAAGTAGCTAAAGAAAAATTAGTAATTGGTTACTCTCTAGATATAGATATAGATACAGATATAGATATAGATATAGATATAGATATAGATATAGATATAGATATAGATATAGATATAGATATAGATATAGATATAGATATAGATATAGATATAGATATAGATATAGATATAGATATAGATATAGATATAGATATAGATATAGATATAGATATAGATATAGATATAGATATAGATATAGATATAGATATAGATATAGATATAGATATAGATATAGATATAGATATAGATATAGATATAGATATAGATATAGATATAGATATAGATATAGATATAGATATAGATATAGATATAGATATAGATATAGATATAGATATAGATATAGATATAGATATAGATATAGATATAGATATAGATATAGATATAGATATAGATATAGATATAGATATAGATATAGATATAGATATAGATATAGATATAGATATAGATATAGATATAGATATAGATATAGATATAGATATAGATATAGATATAGATATAGATATAGATATAGATATAGATATAGATATAGATATAGATATAGATATAGATATAGATATAGATATAGATATAGATATAGATATAGATATAGATATAGATATAGATATAGATATAGATATAGATATAGATATAGATATAGATATAGATATAGATATAGATATAGATATAGATATAGATATAGATATAGATATAGATATAGATATAGATATAGATATAGATATAGATATAGATATAGATATAGATATAGATATAGATATAGATATAGATATAGATATAGATATAGATATAGATATAGATATAGATATAGATATAGATATAGATATAGATATAGATATAGATATAGATATAGATATAGATATAGATATAGATATAGATATAGATATAGATATAGATATAGATATAGATATAGATATAGATATAGATATAGATATAGATATAGATATAGATATAGATATAGATATAGATATAGATATAGATATAGATATAGATATAGATATAGATATAGATATAGATATAGATATAGATATAGATATAGATATAGATATAGATATAGATATAGATATAGATATAGATATAGATATATATATAGAAATAGATATAGATATAGATATAGATATAGATATAGATATATATATAGATATAGATATAGATATAGATATAGATATAGATATAGATATAGATATAGATATAGATATAGATATAGATATAGATATAGATATAGATATAGATATAGATATAGATATAGATATAGATATAGATATAGATATAGATATAGATATAGATATAGATATAATTATAGATATAGATATAGATATAGATATAGATATAGATATAGATATAGATATAGATATAGATATAGATATAGATATAGATATAGATATAGATATAGATATAGATATAGATATAGATATAGATATAGATATAGATATAGATATAGATATAGATATAGATATAGATATAGATATAGATATAGATATAGATATAGATATAGATATAGATACAGATATAGATATAGATATAGATATAGATATAGATATAGATATAGATATAGATATAGATATAGATATAGATATAGATATAGATATAGATATAGATATAGATATAGATATAGATATATGTAGATATATGTAGCAAGTAACGTGATCATGTTTCGAAAAAAGAATCTTAGTCTAAGAACCACAAATACCAATAACCATAAAAAAGCATCACAAATCAGGGGGTTCTTTGTGTTCACACCTATCTTCCCCCATAGCATCCAAGAAGGAAAAAATGCGTAAGAGTTTGTGTAAGAGCAAAGTTGCTCTTTACCATTTAAAAACCCATCCAAGTGCCCTAAATTATACTTTCAAAGATTACTAATTTCAAGCAATATTAAAATAATTTTAATTTAAAATTGGAAAACAAGTTTGACCCCAAAAAATGGATGATTTTGGATTTTTGTTGGGTAAATTACGTTTTATGTTTTTGGGGGTTTTTTTATTGATGATTTCTTGTTTTTTTTTTTTTGGGGTGATCTTTAGTTTTCAATATTTCATAAAAATCGTCAATCAGTTCTTAAAGATAACGACATTAAAAGAAAATCACCGGATTTTCTTTTGTTTTTCTTGTTGGTTTTTTCCTTTATTTTGGTTAAGTCAAGGAAATATATAATTCCGCACATCGCATCAAATTTTTTCTTTTTGAAATTTTTTGATTAACAAGAAACTTGTTGTTTTAAAAAGAATTAATATTTTTCCCTTAAAATTTAAATGATTGAAGTAAAATGGACTTAAAAACAAAAATAACAAATGGGCCTTGAAAATGCTTCGAAATTTCGTGCAAGGTAATTTCGTAACTCGTGTGGGAACACAATGCAGAAAATTGGCCGATTTATAATTTTTTTTTGGAGTCAATTTTCGTTTTTATTTTTGGGTAATTTTTCCAAAAATTTTTTGGCTTTTTTCGTTTTCTTGGGTGAAATTTCGTTTTTTGGTTTTGCGGTGATTTTTCATTTAATTTTTGGTAATTTTTCGCCACCTTTAGTATTAATTTTAAGAGTTCCGGTTTTTACAGGCATTTTTCTCACCACCCTAAATCTATTTCTTAGGGATTTTGAAAAAAAATAATCTACTTTTTGGAATCTAGTGGACCCTAGTGAGTACTTAGGTATTACATTTGTTTTCATAAAGTATTGTATTCAGAGCACCATTCTGTGAAGTGATAAATGATTAAATAAAAAAACCATGTTAAATTGTACATTTTTTCACTATGAATGCGATTTATGTTTCTAAAGCACATGAATTGGATTCGTTCGTAAAGAACATTATAGACACAGTGATAATATGGAAATTTTTATAAAACTGGCTCCAGAATCGTTTACAAAACACTCTGAATAGACCCATTAATATCTGTTGCATTCATTCAATTAATATAGATTTTCAGATAGATGAATGCCGCCAATTTCCAATTTAATTTAAATTCTTTCCATACTATTCGATTGTGTCAGAGAACACAGACACACTTTTTCACCGACTTTGCCTCTAGTTATTTGACGTTTTGCATTTGTTTTGCTTAATTTTTTTATATTCTCATTCATGGCAGTGCCGCCACACAATAACTCAGGACGACGACTCTAACGCTGACGATGACGATGACGACTACTACGACGACGACCTACGTCGTCGAAGTGTTAACGTTTTAAAATATAATAAATAACAAACAGCAGCAATCAATCACTGTCATGGCGGCGGACACTCGCACCAGTACGAGTACGAGAAAGTAATAAACTATGAAATATGCCGGCTAAATGGCAGCAAACTTCATCAACTACAACAACAAGTTCGGAGGCGCGAGTAGTCAATTTTTCTAATATAATTGAAAAAAGGCGCCATTTTTTTTTCTATACTGTGTGTAGCTTGTCTTTTATTTTTGCAAACAATAATTACAACAGTTGAATTTTAGTGTGATTTTGCAACAACTGTCAATCGAACGTTTTTACTCTGTGACAGTAACGTGCACGCACTGGGCCAGCTGTCAGTTGATTTGACATTTCAAAAAAATGCATGTCCATGCATTGTTTATGGGCTTAAAATTGTTTTTCAAACACAGTGTCTGAGTCGAGTCGATGTTGTAATAAATAATATGTTGTTGTGTGATGTCATTTTTTCAGAGTCTTCTTTTTATTTTTGTTTTTATAAGTTTTTTTTTTTTAGAGCGTGTCTGTGTTTTGCATATTAATAAAATCGCAGTTTAAATGCTACAACATTTTGCATTGTAGCGTTTTGTTTTAAATTTTTTTTTTTTTTTTTTTTTTGTTCTTGTCTCATATAAATTTATTTGACAGCAGCGTGTGTGACAACTGTGGCAGCACGATTGATTTTGGTGCCTACTGGGTGGCATTTTGAAGTGTTCGGTTCAGTTTGTAATCAATTTAAATGACAAGAGGATATGTGTGCATTTTTTTTTTTGCTTTTTTTGTTTTGTTGCCTTAAGGCCCTAAGTCGGTTCATCGAAAAAAAAAAATTACTTTTATCATGAGTAAATTTAAGGTAGAAAAAGAATACTTGGAGTATTGAAATTTTAGCATGTATTTGTCCATGAGTTATACAATTTGAAAATGTTTTTTCTTCAAAATGACGGATTTTCTGACATCCTCAACTGTAGCGTTCTGCAGCGTCTGCTACATTCATCTGAAACATATCAAAAGTAAAAAAAAAGTTTTAAATTATTTTCAATGAACGAACGAACAAAATTTTAATTTCGATTATTAATTTCAAAAATGAATTTATCTGTGAATAAAAGATTCCAATCATATTTGATCAGATGCCAGTCGCATGAAAACTTTTATAATCATAAGAAAAAATATTAGCGCTAGTCGCGTCAAAGCTTTAGGAAAAGTGTAAAAAGAGAAGCTATAAACCAGTGGTGTCCAACCGAGTTTGTACTGAGGGCTACTTTGAAACCATGACCAAGCTTCGCGGTCACCGATTCTTATAAAAATATTTTTTTTTTAATTAAACACACCCAAATCTGGAAGAATTTCAAAATTTGACATACGTCAGAAAAGCTTTTTTGTTTGCTTGTTGAGTCTAAAGAAAGCTTTCAAATTTGAAACTTTTATGTAGATAAATTAATTTTTTCAAATATTTAGATTTGGAAGCAAAATAAAAAGTCATAAGCCATGAAAAACATAAAAGCAAGATGTTCTAGTCTCTTCTATATCAGTTCACAATTGTGCAAGTATCTGAAGAATATATTGACGGCATGAGTGGCGCAGAGAAAGGAGAATGGAAGCGTCTGCAAAGACGTCTCTGCAGCTACAAAGCTGCTTTCGCTGTCAATTTGAATCTAGTTTAGGCAGTGTGAACGATCATGTTAATTGAAAAGCTCTTTTTTTGTTCAAAATGTTAAGCTAAGTCGATTTGGACATTCGATTTGGACATAAGCGTGCTTGTACAAATCGCCACTTATAAGTATTATTCTGTGCATCATTTTGTTTTGCTAGCGCCCTCAAAATACAGTCACGAGCTACCTGGTGCCAATGAACTACCAGTTGGACACCACTGCTGTAAACCTTTTGAACTCCATTTTTTCCCAAAGATAACAACAGAAAATATTTCAATGAGTTCCATCCAAATTTGTTCAATCCACAATCGAGTGCAATTCACAACTCAGAAACTACATTTCATTTCGATTTTGCAATTACATTTCGCAACTATTTCGAAACAAAATTTCGTTACGATTTCGAAGTGACATTTCGTTCCGATTTTGTTTCTATATTTCGTTACGAAATCGTTACGACACTTCGTAACAAAGTCGTAAACTCTTCATAGCATTTTCTTTACGATATCGTAACGATTCCGAAATATTCGTAGTGAATTCGGAAACTTTGGTTTGCTGGGAAAATTATATAAGAATCGCAGCTTAAAGCTTTCATATAAAAATGGCAGCGTATGTGTTTTTCAATACGAGTTGAAAAAATTGCGAACGATTTTAAAAGTTACGCGGCTGACAAAAACAGAGCATAAGCAGCTCTGCATCTATCTGGTCAAGGTTGATTAATATGAGTTGAGTAACTTAAGAGAAGCTCGATCGAACTGTCAGAATGGATAAAAGGAAATCAAGAAAAAAAAAATCCTGAATCTGTACAATTTTTAGCTAACCTCTATTTTGTCATTTCGAGCAAAGGCGAAAAAAGAGTGCTTTTCTCTCAAGTGACTTAACCTATACTAATGAACCTTGTACCTAGTTTTATTCTACCCATGTTATAATTATACCAGGTAGCCTTGACAGCTGACCTTTTTCTCAGAGCACCGACCACCAACTGTCAAAATCTATACAAAGTTTAACTTGTCATCTGTTTTGCTGCTTATTCGTTTTCTCTTTTTCGATGCGTTTTTGACAACTCCTAATCGCCTACAGAACTGTTACTCCTAACTTGTGATTATTATATCATGATTCGGTCGTGCATGTGCTTAAATACATGGTAGAATAATCTAGGTAGGAGCAATTTTGACAGTGCTCTCTTAACTCTGGCCATGATTATCAAAATCCAAAACAAACAAATTAAGTATTGGTTTTTATCATAATTTATGAACCATGTACTGACGTTTCATTTGACATTAGCGGTCAGCGACTCTGCTTATTGCTCCTTCTTAGATTATTCTACCATGCTTAAATACGTGTGGCGGCAGAGAAAGCTCTTCTGGTTTAGGTGTGCTTATAAAGCTCATTTTGAATATGCTATAGGTGTGTTACAGTTCTACATGTAAGGCATGTAAATTATTGGTTTCAAGCCAATACGAACCAGATTGAAGTCCCAAAGCTCAGATCAGCGAGTAAGATATATTGGACAAGGTAGGGGTGGTAGTTAAAATTATTTCTTGTGGTGGATATAGCTCTGTTAAAATCAGGCTTTTACGAATAAAAGCAAAAAAATAAAAAAGCGTGCAAATTATATTATAATTCAGCGGCAAATTTACGGAGTACTCCCATATTTCATATATGAAAGCCAATACACTTGTGTTATGTTATTCATATATGAATTTGAACGTGAAGTTGTATATGGGAGAAGAAAGCTCGACTACTTGTTCGCATACTTTGTAATCAAAAATGTAGCCTATGTGCTTGACTAGGAAGCTTGACTACTCGTTGACATATTTTGTAATCGGTAATGTAGCCCGTCTGCCTACAAAGTGGCCATTTTCTTCTAAAAGTAAGTTGAAAGTGGATACGAACATGTGTACATTACCGCCTACAAGTGTATTGCCTTTAATCGATGAAGTGTATTGCCCATTTGCCGCCTGGAATATGTGTTTGACAGCTTCTGCACCCACCGCTCCGAGACGAGTCTATGTTATATGTCAGCGAGTAACAGGCGCACTTCCCAAAAGCTCTCGCTATTCTCGAGTTCCGTGATCGAAAAAGTTAATTTTTTAAAAGTCTGATTACATTAGCGCCGACTTAAAAGCCATTAAACAATTTTTATTTTATACATTAAAAAAACTTCTGGCTCATTCAACAATTTTCGTGGACAGGCTTGCTTTGAATTCTTTTATGTTAATAATAAAATTTCTAGCTTCATAAAAAGGCTTGAAGCTAGTCACTCTAATCGAGTAAGAAGGACATTTTGTGGTGCACTTAAAATTTAGTGGTTGCCATTTAGTTAACCTTAATAGCATACATTCACACAAACACTACGCACATAGATACAATTTTCTCAGATTTGTTGCTTGTTACTTGGTTACGCTTCAATAGCAATATCCAGAACAAACACTTTAACCTTAATCTTCTAGCCTAATGAGTCATGGAGTCAATCGTTGTATTTGGGTCCTTCAAATGTGCACATACCTACACACACACACACATAAACAGACACTCACACATGACTTAAATTTTTTTGTCGACTTTTCGAAATGTCAGTCAAACTACAGCTACTGCCTCATTGAAAAAACTAGATGTTTCTGTAGCTTAGAGTTGAGGCTATATAAAAACAACAACAACAACAACAACAATTGCTCTGAGCTGATGATCTTTTACTAATTACCTCGGTCGTTGGTTAGGTTCATTTCCTGCAACATCAGCAAGCGGCAGCAGCTTGTTGCCGAGCACAATTCTAAGAAATCTGAAATTTGCGCCGACATCATAACAGCCAACATTCACTAACTGACTGACTGACTGATTTCCAAGTTCTAAGATACCAGAAAATAAAAAAAAAAAAATCAGAAAAAGGACATCATGCAGCTGGGCAAAAACTAATGAACACAGAGACAAGCGACTGTCTCTGAAACGTTGTGTGTGTGCCACAAATTGTGACCTTTTGTGCTCGATGAGCATGTGTGTGGTTTCTTTCGCCTTAATAGCTCTGGCAGTCTGCACTGCTAGGTTCTAAGGATATGTCAGGATTTTCTTGTCTCTACTTTCCAACTGGGAATACTTAAAATTCCTGGTATTATATTTCGATTATTTTGTGCAGCACTTACATGCCAGAACACATTGCAACATATCTACATGTCAAACTGTCAGAATGACGTTTCGTTATTATATATTGTTCCACTTTCGTCTGACAAGCACCAAACAATAAAGAAACCACCACGATATGATCTCAAAAGAATGGTTGTTAGAGGAAACGTCATCATTGTTATTTCAGACTCAGGCGAAAATTAATCTAAGACTCTCTCTCTCTCTCTCTGACTGACTGTGGCTGACAGTTGAACATATTACAGGTGTGTCACACAAGTAATTGTGTGGTTTTCTAAGAATACCTCATGGTAGGTGTGCCGATGACGCATATATGGACAGACAAATATTTATTTTTTTTCACCTTAGATACACAGAATACTGCAAGTCACCTCAATTGAGGTTCGAAAGGCTGCTTGATATATGGTATACAACCGATAGTATCTTAGAAAATGCTTTGCTGTTACACATGGTGCCGAGGAAATAAACATTAATGTGACAACTGTCAAAATATTATTTCCCGTTGTCAATTTTAACAATCTGATGTTTTAAAAGCAATATGTTACAGCTACAATACAGGTGTAAGTAAAATTAATGCAGAAAATTATTTTGTGTAAATATTTTTTTATCAATAAAAGCTGCTTCAATTTAAATTGAATTATTTTAAATAATATTAAAGTAGTCACTTTTATTAGCTTTACTTACACCATCTACTAGCTTTATTGTATTTTGTTTTTCTTATTTTGCCTACTTGGCAACTCTGTTTGCCACTTTTTATTTAAATTGCTTTGCAATCAAACCAGTGCTTATTGCCGCGTTCAACATGCTGCATGTTGCCAACATTGCTGCAATTTTAATGATTTTTTTTTTTCATCCATCCGGTTTAAGTGCACGTTCGGACTTTGCTACGCATGAAACACGCGTGTAAAGTGATCACACCAGCCACAATAAAAACTACAAAAACAACATAAAAAGAGGCCAAGCCTGTTGCTGCAATTTGTATGCAACACTATTTTTTTTTTTTTTGGTTTTTTTTTCTTACAAATGATCCATTTAAAACGTCAAAACAAGCTAATTCCGCTGAATTATGAGCAAAAAGTGTTGGGTCATTTTTTGCAACGAAAAAAAAAATACATGTTCAACTTTTTTAAAAACCGCTCAAGAACGTGTAAAACAACCAGCTTGAAATGCAGTTTTTTTTTTAGTGTTCTCAATAGAGTGAAAATTTAATTCATTTAGACAAATTAAAACTGGTGGCTCTAGTTTGCAAGACCGGAATGCTACTAATGGAGTAACGCACTTTTAAATGTTCCTATGTTTTTCTTTAAAATTGAAAAGTAAGGAGCTGGGTCAATTAGGCTAGTTTTCGGCCCTCTCTGAAAATGGTTTTTAAGCACATGAAATCCATTAATTACTATACGCTTATATTAAAGTGTAATCACGTATGTTCGGGATCGCAAAGCTTGCGAACTACAGGCACTATTTCAATAATTATTTTTCTGTTGGATAGCTATGGTACCCAGTTGAGACATAGGCTTTAAAAATTTGATATTTATTATTTAAATAATTATTTAAAATTGAAAGAGCGTAACCATACAAATTATTTATTCTTATCCTTGGCAAGAAAAAAGCTATCTCTCTCTCTCTCTCTCTCTCTCTTTTTAAGATCTGTACAATGCTAAGCAGGTTGTGCGCAAAGCTTATAAGATAGAAATATTTGTTATGTTGAAGAATTGATTATTTCACGGTACAATGAAAAGAAGGTAGCATCGTAGCTAATTGCACTCTCTTTCTCAGCTACCATTATTGTCAAAATCAATACATATAATTTGCTGTCACTTGACAAACTGAGTCCAACCTGATCAAGGTTGATTTATAAGGTTGTCGCAAGGGAGAGAGCGAGTACCCATAATTGTCAAATCGAAGTTGACAGCTCACAGAAAATCAGTAAGTGCTCTCTTTTATCATCCGTTTTTCTTTCGTAGTCATTCGCAAAATTCGCTGGTTTTGACAATTATGAGTACTGAGAAGAGAGTGCGATCAGCCCTGCGAGTACCTTATAAATCAACCTTGAACCTGATATAATAATTTTAAGGTAGACGTGACAGTTCTTTTGGCGACCAACATTTGTCAAAAACGCATAGAAAAAGAGAAAACGAATAAGCTACAAACAGATGAAAAATTAAACTTTGTATTGATTTTGACAAATGTTGGTCGACGCTCTGAAAAAATAGCCAGTTGTCACGGCTACCTTATTTTCATTGTACCATGAGTCCAACTGAGTCCCCGCGTAGTGTTGTTTTTGCTTTCTTTTTTTGACAGTTATGGTCGCCGGCTCTCAGATGTGCGATTATCTTCATTTATTCTACCATGTATTATTAGTTTTTCGTTGCGAGACAAAAGCTTTCTTCTTAAGCTCTTTTCGAGCAAGATAAAAAAAAAGCCAACAAAGTCCAGAAAAAAAGAAACAACAACATGAATTGTATGCGTTACCAATGCTGCCACCTTTTTGAACGAAAATACCACATCTTTTATAAAAGCACTGGAAAAAAAATTAGCCAATTTCTGAGGTACATCATTTTAAAATAAATTTTGTTTTTTTTTATTTACTCTCTCTTTTAGCTTCATATATTTTTCTTAACTCAGAGCTACTATATTTTGCGTTTATAAGCAATTTTTCTAGTCACAGTGCTTGGAAAAGTACACTAGTGCAATGCAAAATTGGTATGATCAGGAAGAAATAGGAAGTCCATTATTTACCACAGTGAAATTTTGAGCAGTTGAACTTAAACGTGGCCGTACCAGCTTGGGAGACGATAAATATTCGGGACGTCCAAGAACTGCAACCACTGACGATAACATCACTAAAGTTCATTAAATAGTGCTAAACGACCGTCGAATTTAAGTGAACGAGATAACATAAGCTATGAATGTATACAAAGAACGTGTTTGTCACATATTGAATCAAGTTGTAGGCATAAAAAGTTGTCCGCCCCTTGGGTGCCGCGTTTGCTTACATTTAGGTTGCGAACATAGTGAACTCCGCGCCACGCTGTTTCAGACAGGCAGGCAGACCAGATCAGAAAACACGTTAGAGCAAAAGAGATGCATGACTTGGTTTCTTTATTGCTCCAATGTGATAATCTGATCTGATCTGTTTGACTGTCTGAACCGGCATTCACTGTGGTCGCTGCCTTAGACCAAAAACGTCAGTCAGTTAAGGCGCAACAAATCCGAGTTTTGGCACCGATTAATTGCTGTAGATGGAACTTGTATACATCACTATACACAACCGAAACAAAATACGTAACAGTCAAAATAGTGGACTGCAAAAAGGCGCAAGTCGGCTACAAAAACAAAAAAAAACTGTTTTTTCGGTTCAAATTGAATAAAACGATTGTCAAATAACAACTGCGCGTCTAAAATGGATGCAATTTTCAGGGTCAGTACCTGTCATAAAATGCACAGCTACATTGCCTAGCTTTTATTGATGATTGCTGCCATCTTCACGTTAAGATTGGAAGCTTTTCAGACTAACCTCGTATGTATAATCTGTGGTTATATTCAGAATCAATATTTAAAAAAAAAAAGTAGTCAGTGGGCGGACTGTCGACCGAAGTGAAAACTTAAAGCTATGAAGTAACATAGCTGTTATGAATTTCCGAAGTAGCTAGAGTTGGCAAATCAGACGCCGTTCTACTTGTTTTCTCTTAGTCCTTTTATCAATTTATGCGTTATTGAATGTATAAACAGCTATTTCTTAATGTTTATATATAACACATTTGTAACACAATTACTTTGGTTGGGTAATTGGTAATTGGCTCGGTAATCGGTTGGTAATCGCTTCGGTAATTGGTTGGTCATCGCTTCGATAATTGGTAATCGGTTGGTAATCACTTCGGTAATTGGTAATCGGTTGGTAATCGCTTCGGCAAATGGTAATGGGTAGGTAATCGCTTCGCCAATCGCTTCGGTAATTTGAAGTCGGTTGGTAATCACTTTGGTAATTGGTAATCTGTTGGTAATTGCAATGGGTTGGTAATAGCTTCGGTAATCGGTAAATGGTTCAATAACCGGTTGGTTATCGTTTCGGCAATCGGTAATCGGTTGGTAATCGCTTACGTCATTGGTAATCGAATGGTAATTTCTTCGCTAATCGGTAGTGGGTTGGTAATCACTTCGGTAATAAGTAATCGGATGGTAATCGCTTCGGTAATTGGTAATCGGTTGGTAATCGCTTCAGTAGTCGGTAATAGGTTGGTAATTGGTTGGTAATTGCTACGGTACTCAGTTGGTATTCGCTTAGATAATCGGTAATCGGCTGGAAATTGTTTCGCTACTCAGTTGGTATTCGCTTTGGTAATTGGTAATCGGTTGGTAATCGCTTCGGATATCAGCAATTGGCTCGCTAATCGGTTGGTAATCGCCTCGGTAATAAAAAAAAAGCTCACCAAACATGTTTGCCTCGCATAACCACGACATAAGCAATGCTGTAAAATGCAACAGAAATGAACAGTTAAAAGCGTGATGATATCGCTAACAGCGCAATGATATCGTTAACAGCGTGATGATATCGCAAATCTATAGTTTTATTAAAATGTTGGAAAATAAAAATCAAGCAACCAAAGGTCACCATTAGAAACACCGCTTAAAGAAGGCAACAGAAAATAAATAAATTATTTTTTTAATATTAACACAATGTTCTACATTATTACAAAAAACAAACAGAATTATTTTTATATATTGCATTTGAAGATACAACTCAATACTTTTTCTTTAAGAAAATTTAAAATTTTTAAAAAGTTTTTAATATTTTTAGCGCAAGTGGAGCAGCGGCTATTTGCTAGTTAAAAAATGAATGAAGTTTTATATACTTTAAATATGCATTATATAATATTTCCTATCGATTCCTTGAACCCGACCAACACGTGGTTGTCTGGGGGGAGTAGGAAAGTGTCTTATACTAGTTCTAAGAGTAGTTATACAGGTGTTGCGAGTAATTCACAGAAGTGGTAATGTTTCTTAGTATAGCTGGTGCTCTGTGAAAACTAATAATCTATTGCTTATTTTTCATATTTGCAGAACTCAAAAGAAAAACTATTGTCGTTTGAACAATAATATCTTCTCTCTTAAAATAAAAAACTTCTCTCGTAAAATAGCCGCCAGTACTTTTGCATCTAGCAAAGGTACCACTACCGCTTAGTGCCGGATGTGAACCGTGCATAATTCAACACTCAGGTCATTTCTCAAACCTTATTTCAAACATTTTTTGTACCTGTATTTGTGTTTATTGAACACTTTGCCACTTTAACAGTTTTTTCTGTACAGAATATCCGTCAGTCTGTCTTTATTTCTGTCTGTCTGCTTGTCCCTCAGTTGGCGGTAAAAGTACCAAAGTAACGGTTTATCGCTCTATTGGGCAAACAATTTTATACATAGCCAATAAGAACTAAATGCATTAACGCCCCGGCAAGAGCAGTACAACAACAACAACTAAAGCACTTTTGAAAGGTAGTTGTTGCTGGTAACTTAAAAGCTCACATGAAGCATTCTGGTTTGGTCTGGTTGATGTCGATATGGATGTCGATATAGTTGTCGTAGTGCAGGTTATGCACTAAGAACTGAGTTTTCTGTTAATGTTTTTATTTTAGTTTTAAGTGCTGTCGATTGAGATGCTTGGTTGTAAGGTGCTGTTGCAAGTATTTGGCTCTGAAGTCAACGTTGCGGTTAATTGACTTTAGCTTTTAAAGCGCTGCGCATTAGTTCGGGTATGTGTGTGTGTGTGTGTGTTTTTGTAGAGTTGCACCAAATAGTTAAAAGTCTTTCCGAACAAGTTTTTACGTTTTAATAATTATATGCATCAGACCAGCCATCTCTGTGCCTTGCATGCAGTCAAAAGTTTAATTTTACAGTTTTTGACTTTTACAAAGTTGACTTGATTTGACTTCGATGTGTGTGATGTGTGTGTGACTATGATAGAGCATGAATGAATGAATGCAGATACTGATGATGATTGGCCAAAGTTTTTCACAGCATATACGGACTCTGACTTTAAAGTTCGTCAGTAAAAAAAAAAAAATACAGAAATCTACGTAGCTAGATAAATATCAACGCATGCTGCTCATAAAAAAGTTTTGCCAATAAATCTGAAAACCAACAACCAGCTAATTGACCGAAAACCAATAAATTTTCTTGTAACCAAAGCGTATGTAAAACTTTGCCGAAATTCTTAGCTGCACTAAACCATGGCAATACCTTCCTCCCTCTCTCCCCCACACACTGATACAATACAATAACACGCAAAACAAAAAAGTTATAAATAATAAAATTATCCCAGTAGTAAAATAAACTACGTGTATAGAGCATAAAAGTTTTTGCAAGCTCAATAAAAAAACAAGTGCAAAGTTGTTGCACGTTTAAACTTCAAACAGCATAGCTACGAACAAAAGAAAAAATTGGATCTCAACAGCAGTAGCAGAGCTGGTTGTAGGAGCATAATTCTAATAGACAAACATACAAGTCCTGTTGCTCCTTTGGCTCATACACGTAGCACTCTATCACGTCCAAAGCAAAAACAACAAGTTATTTTAATGAACACAACTACAACAGCAACAACAAACATTGCAGTATTGCTACTGCAAAAATATTTCCCCAAAGAATTTCAGTTATAATTTCAGGTAACAACAATATATGTGGTGGAGGAGGAGGAGGAGGGATGAAGCAAAAACACCAGAGTTGTCAAGCTGTCAGTGTCACGAGTTATTTTGATGCTAAACTATTTAAAATATACACGGAAATTCTTTAGTTGCTGCATAAATAAAGTTCAAACTTGGTGGTTTAGTGTTGTGAAGCAGTTGAGAAGAGGCAGTACTTCGAGTTGTCAGCATTTTATAACTAAACTTTTGCAAAACAATACTTTACATTAAATTTGACAGAAATTCAAACTTTTGATTTTTTTTTTTTTTTTTTCTTACTAATGAAAACTTGGCTGATGTGAATTTGTTCACGACAGGTCGGTCACGATTCACACTTTATGTCCTCGATTTGTTTCAAATTTGAAAGCTCGATGACAAATATGTAAAAAGAAAAAAGTAGGCAGTGGGAGGACTAACAACCGAAGTGAAAACTTAAAGCTATGAAATAACATAGCTGTTATGAATTTTACGAAGTAGCTAGAGTCAGCAAATCAGACGCGTTATAATTTTTTAACGCTTTTTATCAATTTATGCGTCAGTGAATGAATAAACTGCTATTTTCTAATGTTTATTTATAATATACTACATGAATACCCGGCGAAGCCCGGGTTGGTGTAGCATTTAGGGTGTATATAATGCATGGAAAAAAGTGACCCACCCCCTGTCTAATACCGCTCACTTTTCTAGACGTTGAACATCTTATTATACCAAAGAATATATATGCAAAATTTGGTTGAAGTCAAACAAATGGTTTAGGAGGAGTTTGATTCGAATTAAATTGACACACCCCCTTGCCTAACCCTCTGCCCACTTTTCTATTCTAAAAAGTGCCAGTTTGACCAAAGGATATATATGTGCAAAATTTGGTTGAAGTCGGACACACTGTGTAGGAGCTGTTGGGGTACATACAGACATGATTATATTCAGATGGGAGGAAAAAGTAGGCGTGGCAACATTTTTATATATATAATGACCGCCACTTGATCACATAGCACCTAAACAGCAAGTATAACTTTCAAAACATGTACAACTCAGCAATTATAATGATTTTTGAAGAGTGGGCATAGTTATAGTTCGACCACGCCGATTTATAAAACTATATTAGCAAGTTTTATTTCAATACAACCACATTTGTCTGAAATAGAGCATTTTTATTGTTCTGTGAGCGGTAGGAGGGAGTGATGAAATTTTGTTTTTATTTATTATTCGAGATATGAACTTTGAAAACAGATGTACATTTGGTGCCCTTAGGTGTAAACGTTGCGGACACCAACCCGCACGAATGATTTCATATAAACAGATTTATAACACATTACTTTGGTTGGATAATCGGTAATTGACTCGGTAATCGGTTGGTAATCGCTTTGGTAATTAGTAATTGACTGGTAATCGCTTTGGCAATCAGTAATCGGTTGGTAATAGCTTTGGTATTTGGTAATCGGCTAATAATCGCTTTGGTAGACGGTAACGGGTAAATAAACGGTAACGGGTTGGTAATCGCTTCGGTGATCGGTAATCGGTTGGTAATCACTTCGCTAATCGGTTGGTTTAAGCTTCGGTTATTGGTAAGTGGTTGGTAATCGCTTTGGTATGTGGTAATCGACAAATAATCGCTTTGGTAAACGGTAACGGGTTGGTAATCGCTTCGGTAATCGGTAATCGATTGGTAATCACTTCGCTAATCGGTTCGTTTTAGCTTCAGTAATTGGTAACTGGTTGGTAATCGCTTCGGTAATCGGTAATCGGTTGGTAATCACTTCGCTAATCGGTTGGTTTTAGCGTCGGTAATTGGTAACTGGTTGGTAATCGCTTTGGTATTTGGTAATCGACTAATAATCGCTTTAGTAAACGGTAACGGGTTGGTAATCGCTTCGGTAATCTATAATCGGTTGGCAATCACTTCGCTAATCGGTTGGTTTTAGCTTCGGTAATTGGTAACTGGTTGGTAATCGCTTCGGTAATCATCAATGGGCTAGGAATAGCTTCGGTAATCGGTTGGTAATTGTTTCGGCAATTGGTTGGCTATCGCTATCGTTGGTAATCGCTTCGGTAATCGGTTCGGTAATTGGAAATCTGTTGATAATCACTTCGGTAATTGGTAATCAGTTGGTAATTGCGTCGGTTATGGGTTGGTTATCGCTTCGGTAATTGGCAATCGATTGGTTATCGCTTTGGTCTTCGGTAATCGGTTGGTAATCGCTTTGGTTATCGGTAATCCGTTGGTAATCGCTTCGGTAATCGGTAAGTGGTTCGGTAAGGCGTTAGTTTTCACCTCGGTTATCAGTAATTGGTTCTGTAATCGGTTGGTAATCGCTTGGGTAATCCTTAATTGGTTTGGTAATGGGTTGGTAATCGCTTCGGTAATTGGCTCGGTAATGGGTTGGTTATCGCTTCGGTAATCGGTAATTGGTTTTGTAATCGGTGGGTAATCGCTTTCGTAATCCTTAATTGGTTTGGTAATCGGTTGGTTATCGCTCCGGTGATTAGTAATTGGTTGATAATCACTTCGGTAATCGTTGGTAATACGTTATTAATCGCCTCGGTAATCGGTAATTGGTTCGGTAATCGGTTGGTAATCGGCCTGGTTATCGGTTCGGTAATCGCTTCGGTCTTCGGCTTGGTCCATGCTAAGTAATCCCTTAAAATTAATGCTGTTCTGCAATAATTTCTTTTACACTAACAGAGTGATGATATCGCTAACAGCGTGATGATATCGCGAATCTATAGTTTTGCTTTCTACCAAAAAGTGCTCAACGCGCATAAAGAATCACTTCAAAAATCCAATATTTGTACTTCTCTTATGAAGTCCAGAGTCAGGCTTTTCCCTTGCTTTTAAAAACTATAAGTAGACACCAGTAAAAAATAAATGATTTGTAAATTTTTCCAAGCAAAGCCGTTTGAAAAACCATAATAAAACCAAAGAAATGAAACATAAAAATGGGACAAGCTATAAATAAAAATCGGAATGAGAGTTTTCATAAGGCTTGAAACACAAAATATTTTGATTTTTAATAAAAAGGAATATTTTAAAGAAGCTTATAGTTTAACATTTTAATAAATTTGATATGAAAAATTTAACCAAATTGATAAGAAAAGAACTTAAAAACAATAAAATTCGACGAAATGAGAATTTTCACGAAAATGCGGATTTGGTACGATCACACAAAAATTCCAAGAAATGGGGGTTCTAAGACTCAACATTGAGATGTGACACTCAAAAGACTATCAAGTCTTGCATTTGTGGATAGAAGACACGGATATGTGAGTTATATGGATGTGAGAGAGAAATGAAGTCTAAAGTGGAATAGCAAAGAATCGACGTCAAGTCTTGATCAGTGTAAATCAAGTCTAAGATTGACGTTCTCCGTAAATTATTCTCTTCTGCATTCCTGCTCATTTTTGTCTAATATTGCCAGTAAATGCTTAATTTTTTAAAAAATTAAAAAAAAAATTGTCTGTTTGCCATAGCATGTTTCTTAACCTACTTCTTTGTGCATAATAAATTGTCACAGTTAAACACCTGAAGCAGCACATGTGTTAATGCTCAAACATCTTGTTGTGGCGTGACATAAAAAAAGCATCATATAAATGGCTCCATTATTTAATTTTCAACATGTAGAACCTTCATAGTCAACATAATGGAAGCAATTTAACACACAACGATCGAAGAACGTAGAAATTTGTTTTTTTTGTATATAACTTTTGTTTTTTTACAAAATGCAAGAAAACAACTGAAAAGCAATTTTATTCCAAGGAAGAAAACAAAAAAAAAAAATATCAAAACAAAAGCAACAACAAATACAACAAGCAATTTTCACACCATCATAATCAGCATTCGATGCGATTCAAAGCACACAATTCGCTCTTCCTTTTTTTACCAAAAGGTCCTACTTTTCTTACATTGTTTTTCTTCTTGGCTTCTTCCTTGTTTGTCAACGTTAAAAGAAAGATGATATTGTTGTTGTTTTTCCATTTAGTTAAACACCACTCCATAGCTTGTTCAGGATGTTAGGTTTGCGTGCAAGCCAAAAGAAATCCTTGAAAGCAACACACATCCTGGCTGCATGCAGCAGTAAACAGAACTAAGATAAATGGAAAAAAACAAAAAAAAAATAAAAAACTCAAAGACGTTCACTTATTTTCACACCATAACAAAGGCAAGCACGTTAGTGTCTGAACGGGTAGCTCAAGTGGTTAAAGAGTGAGTGATGTGTGTGTGTAGTAGTTGGAGTTGAAGAAAAATACATATTTGAAAATGATTTTATGTTTGTGTTCTTTTCTGTTCCTTTTTTTCGTTCAAATATATTAGCTGTTCTGGAAATAAAACTTTTGCAAATTCAATTTTAAAATTGCATTCGAGCTAAAGTTTTCTTTGTATAAAGTTATAGCCGCTCATACAGGGATGGGGTGTATATAAGAATTATTTGAGTTCGAGTGTACAAGTTTTGTGTTTCCTTAATGTAATGAAATAATCCGTAGAAAGCAATTTATGAAAGTGCAATTTTGAATAGTAATTTGTAGAAGAGGGTGAGATTATAACTGATTTACCGCCGATTTTATAATTATTTTTCTCTAACGCAATCACAATCTCTGTCCTTAAAAATAGTACAAAACAATTGCCAAAAATGTTGTGGCATCCATGTGGAATGATCTCCCAAAAATAGAATTTTATAGTTTTAGTTAAGGTTAGGTTAATCCGGCTGCCTCCTGGCGGAGGCTCACATAGACCATTCAGGTGTTTAGTGATATCGGATGTAAGGAGCCTGTAAGGAGTTAGTCGAAGTCGGTTAGTGTTGAATTCGCTAATCTAAGACGGGTTTCTGGAGAGATTTTGGCTACATGTTGTAGTGACGGAAACGTCGGTGAGCATAAGTATATCAGTCTCGATCTAAGTAGAGCGGGGCAGGTGCATAGTAGGTGTTCTAGGGTCTCAGCCGTGCCTGGTTCCTTGCACTTCCTACAGTTGTCATCCGTTGTTAAGCCCATCTTCTTCGAGTGAGCTGCCGTGATGATACCCACTACTGTCCTGCATTCTCTGAGAGGTGGTGCCAGAATGAACAGAGTACGTTTTTCGCATCGTGTAGCACAGATTTTTGAGATTCTGCATGTTGTCGTATCTCTCCATCTACGACTCACGGCTTGTGCGGCTCTATCTGCGAGTTATATGTTGTATGGACTCTGATCCCAGCCCAGCGCCGACCTTTGCTAGTCCATCCGCCTTCTCATTGGGACCCAGTAGATGCGCCCTCTCTTTAAAGCGCATAGTGAGTGCTGCGCTGCTTGTCAGAGCATTTTTGGACTTGATGGTAGCAGAGCACATGGATTTGATCCCTACTTGACTGTCTACAAAGATGTTAATATTGGAGTGATGTGTATTCGTGTTAAGGGCAGTCTGCGCGGCTTTCCTTATGGCGAACACTTCCACCTGAAAGATGCTGCAGTGGTCTGGTAGCTTATAAGGCTGACTTATCTCTGGTTCTGCACAGTAAACTGCCGCTCCCACTCCCGTACGCAGTTAAGAGCCATCAGTGAATATGTTGACCGCCCGCTGTGCTTGTTCTATGCCGTAGTACCAGTCGTTCGGTCCTAGACGTATTGATATTCTTGAGTTTATTATTGTGTGAGTTATCATGTAGTCTGTGCTTCTAGATAAATCTTTGCTAATTGTAAAATTCCCAAACCTTTGCTGGGGGACCCATACATAGGATTGTTTCTAGCGCTTTTTTTGGAGTTGACGCTCTTGTTCTGCAGATCGCTGCCTGCCGCTCTCCAGCTGTCTGAGGTATGTTGACTTTTCCACCGTCGGTCACCACACGATAATTCCGTAGAGTAGAATTGAACGAATACCGTAACGTAGATCCAATGCATCAGAGAGAATGAGAGACCCCAAGTTAGGATTACCAGAAGTCTAGGAGAAGAAATAAGAGAAAGCAAAACGAGACATTTTTTAAATTCAAATAACATTTTTGTGAATTTTTAAGAGACTTTACGGCAAAGTTACTTTGTTTGGGAGGTAGGCTTGGTTTTGATCCGATTTGGCTCATTTTCCAACTTGATCTTTATTTGTTTACAAAAAAGCCTACACTCAGAAAAAAATTTCCAGAATATCTACACCGAGACAAAAAACAATAATTAAATCACCTAAGTTGGCTAGAGTAAAGAGAATTGTATGGAAATTACAAACTTATGCTCATTCACCTAAGCAATTTATTGTGTAATATATTGCTTTGAAAGCACATACTTCGATACCCTGCCAAAAAAATATATTTGATTCACCTAAGCCCAAAATCCAAAAATACATATTTTCTGCAAAAAAAAAAACACAGCTGCATCATCAGACGCACGACAGAAGAATAGATTTGATAATTTAATGGTTTTTTTATAATAAAATAACTTTTAAATTCAAAAATAACATAAAGTAAATAAAAAAACGCACGTTAATATTCACACCAGTAAATTTTACTACATTTCATCAACAAAACGAGAAGAGAAAAAAATGTCTGTTCCCGCCGTCGGAATTGAACTTGGAATTTTTGGTGCCAGTCCATCGCTATACCCACTGATCCCAAAAGCCTTCCTACTGGTTGCTGACATAACATCAGCTATGTTAACCGATGCAACAAAACCTATTAATAGATTATTGTGTTATGCTGCAGCATAGCTTCAGTTGTAATTAATATTGAATCAATCATTCTGCGTAACAAAGGAGTTTGGCTCGATGCGTAGTGTAGTGACTTCATAATTGGTGGTATCGGTGGGTGTGGGTTCAAATCTCCACGGCAGGCGAAGGCAAAATGTTTATATTTGATATTTAATTTAATTTAATGGTATTGTTAAAATAAACGCAAGCAGCGAAGAGAAGCCGAGAAGCCATGAATTTCTAAGAAAAACGATGTTGATAAAAGAAAAATTTGTGTAGTTGCCGCTTTTAGTCAAGCAAAGCAAATTACAGAACGAGAGGCGGCTTCAAAAAAAAAAAAGGAAAAAAAAAAAAACCAAAACCCGGAAAAGAGGTATATTTTTGAAATGCAAATATTTTTTAAATATTGTATAAATTACCAAATACTTGTTGAATTTATCACCCAAATAAAAATTGGCAAGTAACATGTAAAACTAAGGCGTTTTGATGAAGTAGTTGGCAGGCTGAAAACTGCCAAAGCCATCTTATAAATTATACTAGGTTTTTTTTTCAATTTAACATACATTTTTTTCTCGGTATAGAAAAATAGCAAGTAATCGTTATAAATCGGGTTTCATTTAGTACCATGGCCGATTTACTAAAAATTAAGTACATATGAAATGAATGAAGTAAACTTATCTTCAAAACAAAGAAGCTGCTTCTCGAAATCAAGACCTCACTTCGTGAAACCATGTAAAAATTCCCTCTTTCCATGCCTATGAATTGAAGTTACGGTTCCTACGGATCCGGGAAGCATATTTTTCTGAGTGTATATTTTGAATTTCATAGCGATAGCTTCAAAATTGCGACTGTCATCGTGATCACAGATGGACAGACGGATACCGCCTCCCTGAATATATTCTCTTGCTATGTATTCTATAGATAGTATAAATAGATAGTATATAATACAAAATTTCCTCAATCCCTTTTCTGCTTTAGCTGCTCATACCTGTTCATACACTTTCTTTGTTTTATTTAGATATAAGAAACGATGAGAATAAGAGCACGATGCTTTGCTAACACCAGCAGGTAGCAAATAAAGCAATAAGAGATCAAAATATCAGTGTTCATACCCTGAATATTTAGCGAATATTTTTTTATTCGTTCGTTCGTAGAAAAAAAAGAATGTTTTTAGTATAGGGACCTAAAGGAGGGTGGTTAATAGGGGGTATGTGTGTTCGGGAGAAATGTTGAGGAGCAAAAAATAATAGGACAACTCATATATTTGACCCGTCTAGGAGTCCAGCTACGGCCGATATAAACTATTTTCGACAGCTTTTGTGTTTTTTGTATGGGGACCCAAAGAAGGGTGATAGATAGGGGGTAGGTGTGTTGGAGAGAAATGTTGAGGGGCAAAAAGTAATAGGACCAACTCATATATTTGACCCCTCTAGGTGCTCAGTTACGGCCGATATAAACTATTTTCGACAGCTTTTTTGTTTTTTGTATAGGGGCCCAAGGAAGAGTGGTATATAGGGGGTAGGTGTGTTGGGGAGAAATGTTGAGGGGCAAAAAATAATAGGACCAGCTCATATATTTGACCCCTCTAGGAGTTAAGCTACCCAAAGAAGGGTGATAGATAAGGGATAGGTGTTTTAGGAAAAAATGTTGAGGGGCAAAAAATAATAGGGCCTACTCATATATTTGACCCCTCTAGGAGATCAGCTACGGCCGATATAAGCTATTTTCGACAGTGTTTGTGTTTTTATATGGAAGGTAGCGAATAAAGCAACAAAAAAAAACCGCAAATATGCATTAAGAATAACAAAAAGCTTATTGTGGGGAAAAGCTAACAAATTAACTCTTACAGATCTATTCTGCGTGTTACCGGTAATAGTAATCTTGTTACCGAAATTTGTTACCGGTCTTAGTATTCGGTATTCTGTACACTCGGTAACGCTTTCAAAAGCCGTAAGCTCGTTTAAGAACAAATAACACTCTTTCCTTGCATCTGGCTGTTTTGCTTGTTACCACCTAAGGAGATGGTAACAATATTCACTGGTAACGCTTGCTTGTAGAATACCAAAAGAATGTAAATGTTACCAAAAGGTGAGTTTCTTCGGTAATAAGATTAACGTTACCGCGACAGAATCGATCTGTAATTCAGGTCATTGCAGCAGATACCTGAGTATTCGTGTTGTTTCTTAAGTGCTCAGAGAAAAAACTGAAACAACGCGTAGATCGCAAGCTCACCTCAGTGCAATAGTGTATGAAAAAAAGAGAACAGAGAACAAATAAAAAGTTATTCTCTGGCGCAACACGACCTGTTGCTACACGACCTGTTGTTTATATTTATTCGCTTGCAGCTTTGCTTGCAGTGTCTGCTACAGCAGAGAATCAGGGTGTATTCACTTGATGAATATATTCATGCAGGGCTCTAATATTGATCAAAACACTGTTCTCTTTTCCGTAAGTTAACAAATTCAGCACAATTTTCAATGTCACTCCACTTACGCCAGGCATTTTATTTAAGTTTATTCATTCGAAAATTTTTGAAATTATTTGGACCATGCTTTTAAATAATCATAAAATATTTTGTAACTAGTGAATGTATTACTTTTTAAAATTTCGGCTTCACTTTCATAAACCTTTTGTCTATTAACATTTTCATAATTTGTTTAATTCTCGAGGGAAAAAATGGATTTCTAAATCCTTCCATTATCGTAACTACCAATTCGGATATAAAGGTCTTTGTTTCTATTAGAGAATTTTTTTTTTCATTTTTATAGCTGTCATTTTTTCATGAAATAAAAACCGAAATGAATGGACTGCAAATTAATAAGCTTCACTTAATTCCGACTGAAAACAATTTATTCAGCAAAGTATGTCAATTTTCTTATGATAAAAAGTATGAATAAAATAAAAGTAATTATTTCTAGATACAGTCTTAAAATTCGACTTCAGCATCAAAGCAAAAATCCAAATCAAATCCAAAAATGTACCACAAACGAACAATTAACTAAAATTTTTTACTTACTATTTTAGTAATAAAATGGAAAGCTTTTGTGTCCTTTTTGATTAGAAATATAGCATCATTTGAGGGCTAGATGCCCAAAATACACAAACGTGCAAGGTCCTTTTTTCATATTATAAGAATGGGAAAATATTTTATTTCTCATTTGAATAATAATTTGAAGATAGGGCAAAAAAGTAATTACTTTTTGTGACGTTATAACGATTTATTGCCGTGGGTCTGAAAGGGTTAAGAATTAGCAACGTTGCTGAAATTTAAGAAAATGTGCGAACAACTCTAAAATTGTATAAATACTTAAAATTGTTCATCCTTAACATAAAATTCTTTGCATAACTTTGTACGCTTGGTTACCACCCACAACCCAGCAAACCTTCACACTGCCATGAAACAGACAGCTACTACTACTACAGCCACACCTTGATTTACTTGCAATTAAATTTAATTGTTAACAATTCCACTTTCATTACCAATGTTAGCCTTGGTGTTGCTAACCATTTATCTTAGTTTGGATGCCCAATGCCTTCTATAGTTTTTCTAACGTCAATTATACGGTGTTTTTTTTTTCTTTTACTCTACTTTTCTTTTATTTACTCGCCTCCCACCCAACGCTCAAATAAAAGCCATTCAAGCAGTAAAATCAAAAGAAAAATCAAACAATATAAAAACTTTAACAATGGCGTATATAGGTCAACTTCCGTTTCCCCGTCCCCTTTCTCCATACATTTGACAACAACAGTAACATCAACGACAACAACAAAAACGACAACAAATACAAAAGCCAAAGTACGCATCAGCAGCAATTGAAGCAGCATCTGTGCTGCTGCTCCTGCTGCTCCTGCTGCTGTTGTTGCCACACAAGGAGGCTCTCGACTACTTTGTGCTCAACAAGCTGTGTGCTAAATGTGCCAAACACAGACATCCGCGCCCCGCAATGGCAGCAATTATATGAATTTTTGGTCGTAAGGTAAGCCACGTTGACTTCGCTTCGATGGCGTTGAGATAGACATTTATTTTGATAGTGTGTGTTGCGGGGTTGGGGTGGGGTGTGGATTCGACGATAGGAGCATCTTTGCAACAGCTGTCACAGCAGCAAAATGAAAATAAATTCAACTCACTCCAAAGGATAACGTTAACAACAACACGATAACGTTATTATTGTGAGACGTATGCTTAAAGTGGCCGCCATCTTTATTACTGCGACATGCCTGACTACTTGCATCTATATATGTATGTATATTTTCAATATGGTGATCCCCTCCCATCCCCCCCTACCCACCCCCACATCACTCACATATCCTTTTCTCTACACCCCCTATGGCAGCAATCTTGTTCTTCTAATCGAATTTTAGCGCAGTCTAAACATGTTTGGCTTTCAAATTAGAGCCCTAACTTGGAAACATATTGAAAATCCATGTCGAAAAAATGCAAAGCTTAAACAAAATAAAAATCAACAAAATATAGAGAAACACAAAAAAAAAAGAAATAATTCCAAAAAAACACAACAGAGACAAAATAATACGCACGCATAACAACACTAACAACGGCAACGCAATGGCAAACAAACGTGCTCGGAATTTCCTATAGCGGATTAATTTTTTATTTTCTGCCTTGCCTCAAGCCATGCCATGCCATGCCATGCCAACTATGCCCATCCATGCCAACGCATAGCCGGAAGTTTTGCAGCATCATTTATTGTATTTGATCGCAATAATCATTCGGCAAGTGGTATAATGTTAGCTAATGTTTGGACATTAATTTTGGATGGTCCGAATGCACGAAAGAATCCTTGTGTATGTGTGTGTGTGTGATATTTGACCTAGGATTAGAAAAGAAAAACAAGAGTTTATTGTAGGGTTAGAATTTATTGAACAGAAGTTTAATTTTTCTATTAAGTAAGGATTTGAAGGATTCTAACGTTTTCATTTGCGTTCATTTACCAAATGAAGTGGGTGACTTGCTGGTATCTGTGCAGTCATATAGCTAATGGTCATAAATTTTAAATGGAAGGCTAAACAAACCAACTTGAACAACACATTAACTCCTTTAACAATAACCGTAAAAATAATTGAAATCCTAAAGTTAAATGTTGATGTTAGTATTTGGTGGTCAGAGTGCCGGATGTGGCAATTTATTTATTCCTCTTATATTGGTCACTATAGAGAATTAAATGCTCAGAAAATTCTAATAAATAAATATTCAAAGTATTATCTTATGAATTCTAAGAATTTTCAGCAATTTTGTTTTTTTATTTCTAAATCAATATTACTCAAGTTGTGTGTTGGAGCACACAGACCCATTTATTTAGTAATGGTTTTTCTAGTTTTGACTGCATATACAAAAGAAATATGCTAAATATATAAATTAAAAAAAAAAATTTTCTCTGATATAAAAAAGACACAAAAAAGAAATATAATAACGTAAGTGCAGGCGTGCAATTTTTTATTTTGACTAAGATTATACTATTTTGTGACTATGTTAAAAATATAAGAAAATCCTGAGATATATATAGTCATTATTCGCCACCTAACTCTTATTTTGGCATATATTTTATCTTTAGACGATGAATATTAAAGGCTGTAGGTATATTCCAAAAAGTTAACAAAAACGTTGCATGTGCTTAAGCAATTTTAAATATGCAAAACGCGCTGTAAAACGTAATTCTATGTAAAAAAAAAAATATTTAGAAATACAAATTTGCGAAATTTACACACATGTTATAACGTCGCACAGAGAGTTGAAATCAAAAGTGGAAATTAATTGAAAAATGAAAATTTGTTTTTATTTATAAAAAATACTTACTACTCGATTAAAGAGTACAAAATTCTGCATCACTACTAAAAATTTCAATGTCATATGTTGTTGAGTTCTTCTGTTGCATAGCCTAAAAGTCCAGAAATTTTTCGGTTTTTCGCGTGCATTTCAAAAAAAATTTAAAATCGGCACAATTTAAAGCTTAAACAATTTTTTTGGTACGTCAAAAGTGATATTTTTATTATGGAACTTGCAACAACAGGTACTTAAGCGTAATTTTAAAAAAAAAAGTGGCTAACAATAATTGTGTGGTAATATTTTAAAAATTTTATTTAAAGTATATTTAAAATATATTTAGAATATATGTAAAGCTTTTAATGGCAAATCGGTAAAATCAAGTAGAAAGGAAAATTTTATCTTAAACTTTAATATGTGAACTTTCATATTAAGCAATAATAAGCTGTGCATTTTTGCGCGAATCACTTTTATTAAATAATTTTAAAAACTAGTCACAATTTTTTATATGTAAAGAAATTTCAAATTATGTTAATTGATGGCTATGTAATCTTTTTAGGAATTTTGTTAAAAACAAAACTATAGTAAGGAATGATTTTTGCGCAAACAAAACTAAAATGTAAGCGAGATGAAACCGCGAGGACGAATACGAAATTGGGCAAGTTCCTATGTCAGTATTATTATTGATAATTAAAAGTAATTTTTACATGTTATAAATAATTAAAATGTTCTACTAATACACTGCCTATAACTAAATAGCGCTACTTGAAGCAAAGGCAAAAGTGGGCTAACCCATAAATCATGAAAACTCAAAACAAAAAATATATTTCTAGTATCTGTAGTTTGTAGTTTTAACCCATAAATTTCTTGTGTGGCGTAGTGGGTAGAGTGTGTGACTCTTACGCCAGAGAGCCCAGGTTCGAATCCTCCATCCTACACAGAAAGGTTTTTCAATTGAATTAATTTTTCTGTTCGGCCATCACCTCTCTGCAGACAATGGCAAACCTCAGAGAGTAAAAACTGCCATGAAAAGCTTCTTGAGAACATAAGCCGTTCGGAGTCGGCGTAAAACATGTAGGTCCAGTTCTCGATCATTTGTGTGCAAACATTTCACATCACACACAACACAATTGATCATAAGAAGCTCGGTCAAAGTCCTTTCAAGGACTCAAATGGCCATTTCGTTTTTTTTTTTTTTTTTATCTGTAGTGCATTCTGTTGCCATTAGATTAATACAAAAAATAGTTTAAAAAACTGCGGATATATGGCAGCACATTGGCCTATTTGACATTACATGTGGCCTAAATCACAGGTAATTGTTACCGCTCTTTGTTTATCTTCTTTATAATTTCATGGTAATATTTGCTTTTGACATTGGTGGTTCAACATAAAAATTTTTTGTAATTATTTTATTTTTTATGAACACAAAACTGGGCCAGCTTTTAAATGGTAAGCATCTTTAAATCAGTTTCGTTTTTGACGTAGAACTACGCATGAATTACGTAGTGATTTTTATGGGGATCTTTTTCACAAATTTTTTCAAGCACATGCAACGTTTTGTTCACTTTTTGGGGTACACCTACAGCTTTTAAAATTTATCTTACAAAGATAAAATACATGCCAAAATATCAGTTATGCGCCGAATGAAACGAATAGCTTACTTTGAATTTTGTCACATTTTTAATTGGCTTGAGAAAAAAAACTTGACTTATAAAAACAAAGAACTGAAGTATTGAGCAATTTAAAAATTGTATACCTAACAATAGATTTAATTAATTTAGAAAAGATAGAAGTCCCATTTATGCATAACTACTTAGCTGTATTCGTTGGTTTTCCCGCTTAAGGATTATTTCAATATTTAAATTTATAGTATAAATTTTTTTTAAATTACTTAAACTTTACATTTTTTTGATATACAGTGCTTCCAACGAATAATCGGACAAATACCGCATTATTATTTAACTAGTATAAAAGTTAGTCCTACGACGGGTTGGAAGCATTAACGCTCAAACTCTCATTATTATTTGGCATTATTACAGTGCTTTTACAACATACTGTTCTGAGAAATGTTCAGCCTGAAAGTATGCACATACATAAAAGCGAAGCATGTCACTGATAAGTATGAAATGAATTTTTTGTGCATACTTTCAGGCTGAACATTTTTCAGGACAGTACATGTTGTGAAGAAACTGTAATAATCGCAGAAAATATTTACAGTTTGAGCGATATTGGGTCCAGAACATTGTGCATGCCTTTTGTATATGAAAATATATAAAATATTGCACAAAGAATGAAATAAAAATAAACAATTGATACATTTTTTTTTTTTTTGGTAGTCTTTATTATAATATGGAAAAAAAAACAACAAAAAATTCTTGTAACTAAAACAATTGCATTTTAAATAAAGTACTCAAGTTCAGTTGTTCAGCAAATAATCGGACAAAATTAAAAATTCAAGAGAGAATGATAACATAAAGTATGGTGTGGAATACTGCCTGCAGTATTTGATTCGACCAAATTATTGCTGACCTGAGGTGGTTTTGAAGACGATTCAGACTGTGGCCTATTTCACCAAACACATTTTACAATCACAAATGTGTACTTGTACACTACACTGAACGATTTTTTTACAATTTTGAGAGAATTTCCTTACAATTCACTTATTTGTAAGTTGGTGAAATAGAACACTGATCGTAATATTGTAAAAAAATTTAAACAGATCGAATGAGAATCACAGGTATTTTTTTTCCATTTCCGTACTGCGTTGAGAAGTGTGTCTAAAATTGATTCCAGAATCAAATATTTACAAAAATTTCAGATACCATTAAGGGTCAAAACTTGAACGTACCAATATATACTGCTTTGCTTACGCTAAGCCACTGCAACGACCCAGATATTACGAATATTTTTTCATGATTTGCCTACGCCAATTGATATGATGGTTCCGTCAACATTTTTAGGTGGAGAACTCTTGAAAAGGCATTTTCACCATGTTTAATTTGTAATCAATCATTTGTCTTATAAGTTTAAATTGCACTAGATCTATTAAATATTTTATGAATATAGAGATACGTGACTTTTTACTGAACCCAAGCCAATCGATTAAAATGCTTTTTCAGCAACGAAAATATATTGTATGACATATAAAATGTATTGTCTTAAGCTATGTCTACACAGATAGTTTAGATTGCGTTCATTCGAAGATTTTCACACAGAGATGCGTTAACAGAATTAGTTGAGTTGAGTTTAGTGGAGTTTGACATTTCTCAGAACAAAATCGTTCAATACTCTGAACATTGCGATCTAAAAAGTTGCATCTGAACGTGCCTTTTCATCAGAACATTTGCATACTTTTAGGCATTTTTCAAATTGAGTTTTGATAAACTCAGAAAGCAAGCTGATTTTAGTTGAGTTTCATCCCGCATAATTGTACTGGAAACTCGAGAGTTTGTTTTGAGTTCAATGGCAAAATTCAACTATGTACTGAAAACTAAAACCAAATTCTCTGTGTAGACATAGCATTACATACACTTAACCGCGTTTTTATTAGTTTTTTGTGCTAAAGGTTATAAAAGTTTATTTACAAACAATATCAACGTTAACAATGTTAGTCAAACTTTACTGTATTTAGTTTGTTATTTTCCATTGAGAGTTTTACTAGTGTAGTGGACTAGTTTTTAATTAAATTTCTGATTCATTACTAAGGAATGCTTCTGTTTTAATATCACTCGAGTATTTGTTCTTTCAAATTCGTTAATGCTTTATTCTATTAAATAATTTTATTCAGTCCTAATTGTTTCTTGAAATGAAGACGTAATTCGCATTAGTTGTACGGAAAAATATGTTTACTGGGCTATGTTTGCGTTTAGTGCTTTCGAAGAGCAGCACTGCCAGGCTGAAACATTTATGAATTTTAAAAATTTCAATCTCTTCACAAATTTGACTAAAGTATGCGAAACATTAAAACTGTCAACACACACAGCTTGACAGCTACAGCTGTCACATTTAATGTTTTATGTGTTCTGTGTTCATCACAAATAAACATACACTTATATAAGTGTATGTTTGTTTTTACGAGTTTGAACTATTGTTTAGTATGCATATGTGTGGAAAACTTAATGTTTCTTTTGATGACTAACTATAAAAAGCTTGAAGTTATGGGAAAATCTTTAAATTAAACCGAAGCATGAAAACGCATTTCTTCTATTGTTTTTTTGTGACATTTAGACTTTTGAGGTTGATGCTTTTTACCTAAACATTTGTCATGAATGTAATGTCTAAAAAAATTTCATCAAAATCTCATCATTTGTACACATATTCACATGTAGCCAAGATATATTCAAGTAACATTATTCACATGTGAATACATAGAAATACATGAATGCAATGAAAATCCAATTTAATTGCTTAAATTTGACACGTACATCATTTGTATTCATTCAGTGGCATCATTTGTAGAATTGGATTTTCTACAACGTCGCACAATAGACAGCATTCTGCGATACAGTTAATAACCAGGCACTATTATATTTTACCACTTTACCATGCCATGCCATGCTATGTGGCTGAATGGTCGTCATGCGCCCTCTAGTATCTAACATTAAAGCAAAGAGTAAACGCATGAGAAAAACTAGTAGTAGTAGTAGTAGCAGCAATAACAGTAAAAGTAGTAGATGTAACAAAACTAATGTAGCTAATGCTGAACACACTCATTCACATTCATTTTTGTATATGAATCGAATGAATGTATACATTAAAAGGCTTGTTTGTGTATGCAAGACACACACTGTCATTCTCAACTCACATGCAGGATTTTATTTATGGAATTATTTAGACTTTGTTTGCCTTTCATTGTGCACTTTGATGCCTTTTAATGACCTCAACCAAATTGGTATTAATGGTGCTTTTTTGCCATTTTGTTGGTGGCAGCGAAAGTGCAGGATGTACAAAGTTACATAAAAGGAAATCTTACAAAGGAGGCACACAAATTGGCTTTTAGAGAAAGTTAATAGTCAGCAACAGACACTGAAATTAAACGAAATTGGTTATATTTATATACATCATATTATAATTTTATTATATCTTTGCATTGTTTTGTTATGGAAATTTATATTAATGTTTTGAATTTTTGTTTTTGTATCTTTTCAGGTATGTTTACTGATCATAAAATAATATTGAATTGCGAGTGAAATCTTAACCTTAATAGAGAAATACGGGTATGTTTCGAAATAAGAGATCAGTTATATAAATATATGATGTAGCTTAAAATATCTTTAATCTTAATGCTGTGGGTAGGAAATGTGGAAGTAAAAAGAAGCATTCATATTAGAGCGTAGATTAAATTTATATTCTACGCTTAATTCTAAGCACAAAAGTTCACTACTCCATACATGGAAAAAAATGAACCATAGAAAAGGCGCTTTAAAATATCGCCCAAAAGAAAAATTTCCAAAAAAAAAAAAAAAAATTAAAGATCCAAATGAAAATCGACCTTCTTTGAAAGTTTGGCTTGCAGGTTGCCGCCTCTTGAAAAATTGCTGAAAATAATACTTGAAAAAATCAAGTAAAATCACCAGATTTAGAAAATTTATAAAGTTTTCATTTAATTTTACATGAATTTTACGGTGTTCTTTCCACTTTTATTCTTAACTTTAATTGTTTTAGTTGCATTGAGAAATGCATCAAAATTCCTTATATTTTTTTCTAGGTTCCTCTTGGTCGGTGCGCTGTCATACTAAAAATGTAACCTAAATGTAAAAAAACAATCATAAAAATTATAACGTAAATTAAATAAAATTTCACTTTTACACTTGTAAACATGTAAAGCTAAATACACGTTATAAATGTAAATAGACGTGAAAAAATAGGTAGCAATCTGCAAGCCAACAAAGGTGCCAACAAACCTGCATTTTAACGCCATTTTAGCTTAAACATATAATATAAATTTGCCAATTCATGATATTTTTGGAACTCTGGATTATGAAAATTTTTTAAGAAAGTAACAACAAAAGTATTTACCATGAATTTTCTCTAAAAAATGTTCAATTTGTGAGAACAGGATAAATACACAATTTTCATTTCTAAAGTTTTTTGGTAGGTACTAATATTGAACACTTTCTTAACCCTTCTGTCAACGGAAGTTTTTTCACCCTTCCATCAACGGAAAGGTCTGGCCAGACCTTCATATATATTGTATGGAGAACAGTCGAAAATACCAACAAAAATTGAAAGAAAACATACATTTTGATAAATAAAATTAAAGATTTTTATTTAATATCTTTCTTATTTATGAAACTCAAGGAAATTTTAAAACTTATTGATTTTCTTCCTGATTGATGCATGCATGGCACTTCAATTGCTGCTGAAAATGTTGCAGGCATACCGGTTCTGCGCACACTGTGCACTGGAATCGCGTCTTTCGTTGAAGATTATCATTTATGCGGCAAATCTGGCATGATTTTTTGGTTTTATTTTGGTTTTGACTTGTTCTTGGCTGTGAAACGATTTTATGAATGGGGGACCCAAAAAATGATTCTATTCCATTTTTCACAGAAAATTGGGATACAGCTCTCGGATTTCCCATTCTGATCTGAATTTGTGGTGTAACCAACTGTTCGACTAAAGCATTTAGGAAAATTCGGCGTGCATCGGTATTTTTGGTGATGTGAGCAACATTGACTTTTTTGTAAATAATAAAAGAAGCAAGTGCGGCGACGTCTAGCATGTTGTAGAAAAAAGCTAATGGCCATCGATTTGTTTGTCGTTTACAGCTGTACTCTCCAAGCATTTGGTCCATTACGTCAACACCTCCTTTATGCTTGTTATAATAAATTATAGCTTCCGGTTTTTTAGCTTCGCCTACCACTTGATTGCCGTAATGAACCGATGCCAGCAACAGCACGGCTTTATTTTTTTTAGGCACATAAGACACCATGGCAACGTTTTCTTGGAATCCGAATTCGGTAGAGTGTATTGGACGACTACGATGTGGTAACATTTCTTTTGGAATACACTTTTTATTTCGACGCAATGTGCCAACGTAAGCCAAACCTGCAATTCTTAGTTTTTCAACACCTTCAAAAGTGGTAAAAACATTGTCAGCTATAATGGTCCTTCCGCTTAAAGCGTATCTAGAACTGAGTTCTAGCAATACCCTTTCTCCTTGGTTTAACTTCCGCAGCTGTCCAGATTCTTTACCGGTATATAAAATTCCCTTGCATGGATAACCATTTGTGGAATCACAGGCCCACCATACTTTTATTCCGTACTTGGATGGCTTCGACGGAATATATTGAGTAAATTTCGTACGTCCACTGAATGGGAAAAGTTGTTCATCAACTGTTATTGCTTCCGCAGGCGTGTACGCAGTTTCTAAATTATGGTTAAGCATTATCCAAAGATCTCTAATAGGAGCCGCCTTATCATGTAGCTGACGATCAGCACGAGTTCTGTGATCGTCAAATCTTATGAAGCGGTTTATTTCCCAAAACCGCTATATAGGCATTGTAGCCCTAAATATCGGATCCGAGTTTAGTTTCCACAGTTCTGTTGAATGTCTCATATTTGCATGATTCTTTCCCGCTGCAAGCAAAATACCAAAGTACGCATATATTTCTTTTTCGGTAAGCATTGTCCAAGTAAGTGGCGATTTTGGATTCTTCTCCTTGTTGTATTTCAATATTTCACTGCTAGCCTTTCTATTAGTTTCTCTCATGATGATAATAACCATTTCTTTCGTTATAATTTGCTGAAATATTTCAAGAGGGTTCAGACTCATTCCTCGTCTAGCACATCCACCGTTTTGTCGCAAAATGTTATGAGCCCTCAATCGTCCTGTTGCTACCGGTTCCTTTTGCCATTTAGATCCATCACGTGCAAGAAAATATTGATTCGATAGTTGAATAGATTGCTCTTCACGATACACATCATTTTCAGCATGCATTTCTAATAATATTTCTTCTTCATCGTCACTGTCTTCAATTTCGCTTGCACCTTCTAAGACCATATCCATCTCTTCATCAGAAGCGTTCGCATTTGGAATATAGTCTTCGTCTTCATCATCACTGAAAGGCTCCCTACCGCTTTCATTTTCTTCAATCCCAATTACTTCATGGACAAGTGTACTTAAGTACCGCTCCCTTTGTGCTTCAGACATTCTGAAATTATTCCAATTTCGTTGTAATCAAAATTTTTTCAAACTGTCTCCAACATTCTTACCGTCTCCAGCTATAACCAGAATACACATTATCTGACATTTTTCGTATTTCACTGAATTTATTATTTTTTACTAAAATGAATAAAATGCAAGAACACTCTCAAGTTAAACTTTCACATCAAATCTTCGTCACTGAATGATCAAGCAATTGATAAAAGTGAGAACACCTGCAACGCTTTGGGTTCCGAGAATTTAATTGGAAATTACGACATAAATTCAAAAAAATTTCAAAAATCTTCTGTAGTAGGCTTTGAGTTTGAATCTCGAAATCCAATGATTTTAGTTCGAAATTAGGACATAAATTCAAAAATATTTTAAAAAATTCCTATAGTAGGCTTTGAGTTTGGATCAAAAATGCATGCACCGCTTCACTGGCAGCTAAAGTGTGTTGAAAGAATTTTAATTTTGAAGAAGAAAAATATATATCAAAAGTAATAATGTTGAACAGGTCATGCCGTTTTTTGTTCAAAGTTTTTTGTTTATACCACGTATATATACGTATATACATATATTTCTTTCAGACTCATGCATAAGTTCATGTTATAGCGTTTCCTCAATTTTGGGTAAATGAAAGGTTGGCATGTCCATGGGCCGATTCTTATATTATATAAATATTGTACATCCTTTGACCCATTTAAACATCGAACAGATAAAATAAATTGAAATTTTTTTTTTTATACATCCAAATGCATGTTTTTCTTCAAATGTTTCTTATTTTCAACTGTTTTTCTTTACAAAATATATGAAGGTCTGCCCAGACCTTTCCGTTGATGGAAGGGGTATAAATTGAAATATTTTCGTTGTCCTTAGAAAAATCTATAAATCCTTATTTTTATTTCATTATATTATAAAAAAAATATAGTTTAACAATGACAGAAAATTTCAGAGGGATACATTAAATATTTCTATAAAAAAATTAAAGTCAAAGTACAAAAAGGTCTGGTCAGACCTTTCCGTTGACGGAAGGGTTAAGCAGGCACTGTGTTATTCGGTCTGTCCGCTCCAAAAGTGAATTTAAAGTGACAAATACGCTTGTACGTCATTGTCCGACGTAGTTTTGGTTATGATACTACTAGAATGTCAAATACAACAGTGGTGGCAACCCGCAAACAGTGGCAACCTTCAAGCCTCTCCCATAATATTTTTCTAAAATTTTCAATATTATAATCTTGCTTTAATAATACTGTATAATTTTCCAAAAAATAAAAAACCCGTGTTGTTTCATGATTTTTTTTTATGTTTTCGAGGTCACTGAAACCGAATAAGAATTCAGCTTTTTTGCGTCACGTAAGGTTCTCCCTGGAGGCGGTTCCAGGGTAAGCCCAAAGCGCCTACAATTATTGATATCAATATTTCTCCTTTTGGGGAGGGCAGGAGAGGGTTAAAATGTATGACCTACCTCAATTACTTTTCAAAGCGGAATATTTTTCTCCTTGGGTCTTATTCCCTCCGACCCCTCCTTAGGGGGGCTCCCACACAATGCAATCTAGGGTTCATAAAACCAATATTTTTCCTCTTAGGAAGTGCAGGAGCGGGTTAATATGTACGACCGACCTCCATTACTTTCCATGTGTAACATTTTTAATTTTGGAACCTATCCCCTCCGACACCTCCTTAGGAGAGCTCCAATACAATTCGCCCTACTGTTAATGAAATTAATATTTTCCTCTTGAAAAGGGTAGGAGAGGGTTAATATGTACGACCGACCTCCTTTACTTTTTCAAGTGAAACATTTTTCCCTTTGGGACCTATCCCTTCCGACCATCACACCCTTTGATAAAAGAAGGCCTAACTTTTACAAATATAACGAAACTATACCGTCTCTGCGATCAGTGCATTGCATGAGAGCCCCCCTAAGGAGGGGTCGGAATGGATAGGTTCCAAGGGAAAAATGTTACACTTGAAAAAGTTCTGGAGGTCGGTCGTACATATTAATCCTCTCCTACTCATCGCAAGAGGGAAAATATTGATTTCATTAACAGTAAAGAGCATTGTATGGAAGCTCCGAAGCCCCCCTAAAGGGTCGAAGGGAATAAGCCCTAAGTAGAAAAATTTTCTTTTTTGAAAAGTAATTGAGGTTGGTGCTATATATTAACACTCTGCCCCCCCCCCCCTTCCGAAAAGGGCAAATATCGATTTAATTAACTGCAGGGGGGTTAGGAATCATTGCATGGGAGTTCCCCTCAGGAGGGGTCAAAGGGGATAGGTCTTAATGAAAAAATTTTTTTCTTGGAAAAATAATGGAGGTCGGTCATACATTTTAACCCTCTCCTGCCCTCCCCAAAAGGGGAAACATTGATATCATTAAATGTATGGGCGTAGGGCTTACTCTGGACTCCCTCTAGGGAGAACGTTACGTGACCCGCAAAAACTGAATACATATTCGGTTTCAGCGACTTCGAAAACATAAAAAAAGTCATGAAACCCCACGGGTTTTTCAACTTTTAAGATTAAAAATTTATTGAACAAGAAATTTTTTAAAAGTAATAAACAAATTGATTTTTATGTATGTTTTTTTTTTTTGAAATTGTGATTTCTTAGTAAATATTGAGTAAATATAAACATTTTTTTCAAATCTTAGCACAACTAGGATATACATAAGCAGAATATTGTACAGTATAAATTATTTCTTTAATGTTAATATGGATGATGTGAGTTTTTCTTTATGAATGCCGCGAGATGCCAAGCACTGGTTTAGAGAAACGAAGACTTAAGTCGTTAAGTTGTAGCAGGTAAAAGTTAAGTGGAATTCCAAAGTTGAAATTTTTTTTATTGCACGGTTTTTCTCAACTCGCACGATTACGATAATTTTTCGAAAATTTATCTGTAATTAATAAGATAATCGAGAGATAAGATCACGATAATCTCTATATTATTTCTCTCTAATGAAAACGATTAAAGTTTTAGCTCTCTGCTTTTTTGCATTTCGAAACTGCTACACTTACCACGGGCGCACTTAGAAAAAATTTTGGCTGGTTTTATTTTTTATTTATAGACTTATTGGAATTTTTTTATTCATTAAAAAATCTTTTGACATCAATGTCTAAGTTCTCTTTTATTTTGGACCATTCAATTTAAAATGCCCTCAATATTCAATTCTATATCCATGTAAACATTTAATTGAACAAGATCATTGAATCAAACCCCTCCAGTTTTACTTCTTAGGCATATTTTGTGTCTTTTAGCGACGAAAATTAATAAATACATTTAATGTTTATTAAATTCAAGAGATTCTAGAGAATTCATAATCCCACCTTCTTGGAGGGGGAGGGGGTTTTTTTACACAATTTGGCTAATTTTTTAACTTAATCTTTTTATTTTGAATACAAGCTTATATATCGAAATTCATAACGATAGCCCCAAAATTACGGCAGTAGTCCTTAACACAAATAGACATACAGGTGGATACGCGAAATCTACTCGGGCGGTGGTGCTGATCAAGAAAGAATATATGTACAGTGACCGACAAGAAAGTAGGGCGATTTTATAGGCTACTTTAAAACATTGATTTCCAAATTTTGATCCAATTTTTTTATAAAAGGGCCCAAATATCTACGAGAAGATCACTTCAACCGTCCTTGGCACAGTTAGGAGGAGACAGATTAAAAGACAATTTAATTTTTTATAAATGTCCTTACTATGATTTCACTAAATTATATTCTTTTCATAATATTGTTAAAGAATTAGGCGCATTAGGCATATACCAGAAGAGGGGCCTTAGTTGGCAAAAAAAAAACCAAAATAAAGTAAATTGCAAAAAAAAAAAAAAAAAAAAAAAAAAAAAAATTAATAAGATTTACATACAAATACTATAAGACACATCCGCATAATGTTTATAGCATTAGTAGTAATTAAAAAAAAACAGATCGTTTAAAAGTGGAGGTTTGATTAAGCACTTTGGTGCAATCTGTTTATTTGTGCTACTTTCGGTTTATTTGGAATTACATATTGAATATTTTTTTGATTCTTTTTAAATAATTAATATGTTCTACCCAGAGGAAAGTCCTACATCGTTTACAAGTAGTGATCACATGCTCAAGTTCGTGTGGAATTAATGTTAAAAGATTATTATGACTATTTTAAAATATTTTTTCTATGATTTTAAAAATTTTATTATAATTCATTATTTATTTATTTCTTTGTAAACTTTTAGGAGTGCAGAGAGGAGAGAGGAGAGAGCCATTACAAATCAGTTTTGTAGTTCAATAGGGTGAGGGGGGCGGGGGAGTTGAAACGGCTTTTGGGGCTTATTTTTATTGTTTTTCCGTACAGCAATTTCTCCAAGGAGGGGAGGGAGCTAAAGCCCTTTTATCCCGTATGTAGATCCGCCACTAATGATAGTTGAACTTTTGTTTCAGGATGCTTTTATATGAGCACGATCGAATAGAAGAGAACTTATAAAGCAACTTTTTAAAGTTGAAAATCCGTATTTTAATCTTAAGCAACAAAATTTTTCGTATTATTGTCAATATTTTGCTGTCTTTTCAAAGATCAAAGTTTTTGAGTTTCTTTTTTTTTAATAAATAATTACATCTAATTAAAGTGCAACTTAAATTTTCGTCAATATTCTAAAGTTTTGCAGAAATCAAAATTGTTTGCTGTATGTAGACTTTTGTTGGCCACTGTTGATAGTTTTCTATAAATATGTTACCACGCATGCTTTTATGAGCATAATAAACGCAGTGACAAAGTGAATTCCCTTTGCACCCACACGCAGTACGAATGGTGGTATATAAATATATGCAAAAAAAACTTACCGCACGTATTGTTAGAATTGAGAATTTTAGGTGCAATATTACCTTCTTCAGAATTAACTACAACAGAATCATTTATGCGTTTTGAATCCATACCTTGAAAATATTTTTTAATAAAATTTTCACCCATCTTCTCCGAGTTAATGAATTAAACTGAACAAGTTATAATTTCAGATCACAGTAACGCTGCTGCGTTAACGGTTCTTTACTTTAAAGAGAACAACAATGTGGTAGAGCATGCATACGTGTAAAAAGCTTTCTTTGTTGCTATTGTCAAGTTGTGAATTATTTTTTTTTTATTCTCGTTTAATGCAGCGTCGATCTAAGCACCAGTGTTGCAGATCAGTGCTTTTGCACTAAATTTAGTTCTTTTTGATGTTGTAGTAGTAGTAGTAGTATTTTGCAAAGAGCATGCAAAACAATAAATAATATAATAATAAGAAATAGCTTCAAATAATACAACTTATAAAAATAATGCCTTATAATTTAAAATTGTTTTGCTTCATACGTTTTTTTTTTATTTTTATCAGTGGATTTGTTAGGTTTTAACCAAAAAAATCCACCCTGTATGTGCCGTTGACACTTGACAGTTATTTTAGTATAGCAAACACTACGGTATGATAATTTTAATGCTCATTTTGATGCTATCGTCATAGTGTATTGTTTGTGTTTACATTCAATTACAAAAACTTTAATGCTACAGAATAATGAATGATCAACATCATTTACGATACACAATGTTAAAGTACTGTTTTCTTAAATCTGTATTTTTTTTTTATTTGAGAATTTTTGTTCACTGACTTTGAGCCCATAATGACGTCATTTTGGAAAAAACCTGCGTTAAGGGTTGCTTGTAATGCTCCATTCTATAGTTATATATCCTATATAATATTTGACTATAATAAAGTTAATCTAAACACAGATTGTTGATGTTTTCAACCCTCTTTACAGTCACTCCTTATGGCGAATGTCGCAGCAGTTTTTGTAATTAAAGGCAAACTGCAATTTCTAAACTCCTTGCGAGGGTGTTATTTAAAAAAAAAGACAGACATTAACATGCACTCAGAACTAACCAAGTAAAACTACCCTGCCTGCACGTCACAGACGTTGTAATAATCGCATTATTTAGTTTCCAAATCGATTTTAACTTTTGTATTAACTTTGACTGACTTAAAACAAGAAAATGGAAAGAAAAAAACACCTAATGTCAGTCAGGAAATGTACCCACCCTCAAAGGGTGCGTAAGGGTATGTGACGCAAAACAACACACGTTTTCACGCATTACTGTCAAATAATGTATGAAGTGAGCTGTTGGCAAAATCAAAATAATCAAAATTCTTAAGGATTCTTTAAGGATTTTACGGCGACGAAAAGCAACACTTGAGGACATGCTTTATCAGAGCAAACCAAGAGCTTTGCATGTTCCCTCCCCTCGCCCCTCCCCCCACAAAATGTTAAACCAATGCCGGAAAAGCGCAACGAAATATCATAAAATCTTCAACCCCCCACCAACACCCACCCACACGTTACAGTAACGTAACTGATGAAAATTCTTCACTTTTATCAGCACGAACTGCAGCAAGTAAAGCGACAGACGGCAGCCGGAAATCTGGCAAACTTTTCAATGACATTTGTGGCTGGGGACCGAAGGGTGTGAGTCAACCCATGTCAGACAAACACAGTTGTTGCAAAACGGCTGTGCCAAAGCAACCCTCAAAATATTGGCTACATTCAGGCAACAGACTGATAACAAGACGGCGAAAAATAATCACTTTTGGCTGCTCGGTTGCGATATTCGAAAACTGGGTTCGGTTAGGTTTTTTTTTTTTGGGTACGTTTGTTTAGTGTTGTTTTTCTTTTGTTTGGCACACGCTGTGAGTCAGAAAAAAAAAGGCATTACTTGGGCACGTTTGTCGAGTGACAATGAAATTCAAGGGTTGTTGGCTCTTTTCAAGGTAGAGGTTGACGCAAGGCGGCTGATAGCTGATAGCTGATGGCTGATGACGGTATGACATGCAAGCAGGGTGGTGCAGTCTAGCAGTGTTGGCTAGTGTAAGGCGGGGCGGGGCGGTTAATTTAAGCTACAGCTCTTTTTGGAAATTTTCTAAAGAAGGCATTTATGACGACTCAAAATGTACATATTTAAATTGGAAAATATATAAAAAGTAAGCAAATAAGTCAGGCAGATAAAACTGCATGAGTTGTCATAAATAGATTTTTAACTTTAAAATTGAAAAAATAAACTACAACAGGGGTTTGTCGACTGTTTTATAGAAGAGTAAAGCTGTTTTAGTATTCAGAGCAGATAGTTGTTTTTTTTTTAGCTGTAAAATAAAACTTGCTCTCTTTTAGCTAAGCTTTTTATCCGTTGTATTTTGAGCAAATGTTGCCAGTGGTCGTAAATTTCTTGCTTTTCCAATTCTTATAGAAATTTCCAACTTATTTACCAAACACTTTTGACACTTAATGTCAAAACCGTAAAGCTCTTTAATAAAAAAACACCCACACCACAACATTACGTCTTCAACACTTAAACCTACCCACATCTTGTATAAACGCACTCCCACACACAAGCGCCAAATGCACACACTTAGGAAAAATTCAATCAATTTTGAATGGATCAAAATGCACAAAAACACGCACACTCATACAACTACAACTACTGCAGAAATTTAAGCAGCATTATCGAGTTAAAATTGTTTTTTATTTTTTACCCTATTTATTTTCTATTAAAAAACTTTTCCTGCTTTCGTCGAATACTACTTTGATTTTCTAGTTGAAGTTCTTTTTATTTACTTTTGTTCGCTTTTTTTTTTTGTGCCCGCCGCTGCACAGTAGTTCGTTTTGTGAACAAAAATCAGAAATTTTATGGTCACGAAATCTTACAAATTTGGTATTACTGTTAAGGAAATTTCTTCACTAAAGGAAACCCATAATATCAAGTCCAAAAATATTTTTTAATTATCTTTTTAAATATCAAATAAAAATACGAATTTATCATCTGTAGCATGGAATTGAAATTTTTATGTTTTATTGAGCTTAAAATCCGGCAAGAATGGAAGGAAAATACGTAAAAATTACCTATTCTTGTGAGTCAATATCTTCTGACTCCTCCATACTCCCAGTCAGATTTTTCAAGATATTATAAGTTTTATTTATTTCCTTTCAGAATTGATGTTAATCTTATGCGACTTTTTGCTAGCCTTTGAGGTAGACGATTTTTAAAAACGTTCTAAAACTAAATTTTGCAATAAATCTTATAGATGTATATTAAGGTGGGTAAATTTTTTATTGTGATAAATTGAACCCCCCTGGAGTATAATACGGGTGATTTTGAAAAAACCATGGCTCGAAATTGGATTTCAAGCCCTCGAAAATTTAAAAGTAACCATTATCTTAAACCAACCCGAGTAATTTATTAAAAATTAATAAATTATTGTATTTCAGCTCTTGAAAGCACTTTGACCGAGCTTCTTATGATCAATTGTGTTTTGTGTGTTGCGAAATGTTTGAACACAAATGATCGAGAACTGAACCTACAAGTTTTATGCATACTCCGAACGGCTTATATTCTCAAGAAGCATTTCATGGCAGTTTTTACTGCCTGAAATTTGCCACTGTCAGCAGAGAGGTGACGGCCGAACAGAAAAGTTAATTCAATTGAAAAAACTTTCTGTGTCAGGGGGAAATTGAACCAGGGTTCTCTGGCGTATGGGCTACCCACTACGCCACGGCCACCACAATGGGATTAAAATTGGTGAAATTATTGTAACAATAGAATTAAAAGCATTTAAGTAGTTAGCAGAGTTGCCCAGATTTAAAATTTAGAAGAGGCCTCGAACAACACACCCGCCCCTCACGGACGTGGTGTTATATCGCCCAATGTCATAAAGCCAAAAGCGAAAAATATCACAATGCCCAAAGGATGTCAGAACGCCCAAATTGGTTGGAAAAAATGGTCACAACAGCCAACTCGAATGTCATAACACCCAAGGAAAAAAAAGTGGGCCTTATGGCATTCCATTTGGGCATTACATTTTACATGACTTCTACATGACGCAGCAAATTGGGCTGCGTTAAAGAATTTTTATCGCAATTTTAATTGGAAACTATGTTTCTCTAATAGAAATGTGAATGCCGCGGCTGTCATGGTACCAAAAATTATCTTATTAGGTATGCGGTCTTTTATCCCCAATAAGTAGAAAAGCATTAAACCAAAATACCACGCATGGTTTAATGAGACTTGCAGGATTGCAGTCAGGTTCAAAGAGGAAGCCTATCAGAATTGGCGATCTGATAAAAATGCTGATACTAATAGACTTCGCATGGAGGCTAGGAATCGCTGTAACGCAATTTTAAAACGCGAAAAGTTTCTTCGCGAAACTCGTATTAGAGAAGAGGTTCTTCTCTGCCCTAAAGGGAGCAGAAACTTTTAGTCATTTGTTGAAAGAGTTAAAAATCAAACGACTGCCCTTTGTCGAGACTAGTTCTTCTTCAATGAAGGAGGTATATTTTCGAGTGAGAACAGTCAAAAGAGTCCTTACAAATCTTAACATAAACAAAGCCTCTGGTCCCGATGGCATACCACCAATTCTGCTTAAAATGTGTGCTTCTACACTGGCTCGGCCTTTGCGCAACCTTTTCAACATCTCCAACAGGACCGAAGTATTTCCATCTTGTTGGAAGGTCGCAAATGTCCAGCTGATACCTAAAAAGGGCGATGCCACGAATCCTGCAAACTACCAGCCCATTGCGATGTGCTTTACGCTTTCCAAAGTTATGGAGAGTGTAATAAACGTCCACCTAATGAACTCTAGAGCACAACGAATTGCTTAGTGACCGTTAATATGATTTTCGTTGGGCCCGCTCTACTGGTGACCTTAAGGCGTTCCTTACCTGTTCGGTGAGAGCGGGGTTGTTGCTCTGGATATTTCAAAGGCATTTGACCGAGTGTGCATAAAGCACTCGTCTCTAAGCTAATTGTATACTGTGTTAACTTTGCTCGGTGCATCACGTGCTTCCTTAAGGACACAACTATCCGTGTAGTAATCGACGGCATTTCGTCCAGTGAGCACGCCATCAACGCTGGAGTACCGCAGGATTCAGTCCTATCACCAACTTTATTTTGGTCCAACAACCTTCTGTCGTTGACTTACAACCCAATTAATTTGTTTGCGGACGTCAGCAGAATTTGTCGTTCATATGTTTTAAAAAAACGTTCGAGTCCTTTGGAGGTTGAGAGTAAGAGACAAAATATGAATGACACTTAATGACTTGAAAAAAATTTCCGAGTGTGGTTTTGCTAATAGTGTAGAGTTTAATGAAAACCAGACCCAGTGTTGCCTGTTAACCCACAAGCGGATGAACTGTCCCTTAGTTCCCTGAATATGAATGGTGTAGATCTTTTGGAGTCAGATGCTCTTGATGGTTGGGCATATCGATACAATGAGATATTCGTTGGAATGATCACATTTTCCATGTGTCGAAAGAGCGGCCAAGTGACTTGGTTTTTTAAAACGATACAAGCGATACTTCACACCATCTGATCTTCGAATGATTCTCATATATAAAGCCTAAAATGGATAACAATGCGCACATTTGGGCAGGAGTTTCGAGATCTTATTTCTTCTTGCTTCTGGATCGAACTCAACGCCTTGCGATATATGATAGGATATGAAAACATTTTACCTCCTCTTAGTTCTCCTGGGCATCGGCGCAATGTTGGTTGCCTAAGCCTTTTGTATAGGTTCTACAATGGGAATTGTTCAAAGGAGGTACATGGCCTGACGCCATCAGATCATATATTTCCTAGGTCTACTCGGGCAGCTTTTCAAGCTCATCCCTTTACCATTACATCGCTACCCAATAGAACCTCGCATTACCGAGATAATTCGTTTTTTAGTCGCACAATAAGATTGTTCCCAAAAAAATATGATGATTTGATACAATACTTAGATAGTAATAAACCACCACTGCCAGATCCACCAATTCCTTTATATATTCAAAGTACAGAAAGGCATGTACAAATGCTTACCAGTGTTTCGAAACATGCAGTAGGAAAGAATCGAGAGGTGATTATGGCGGTGGCATTAAAAAAAAAAAAAACATTTCAAGAAAGACGATTTTCATAAAAATTTTTGTATTTATCTTTAAATTTTTTTTTTTTTCTTCAATTTTGTTTATCAATATTTCATTTTAAAAATAATTGAAAAATGAATTACTTATATAACACTTTGTTCCACTAATTTTTGATGCTGGCAACTTTGCTAATTATTTTGATGCTTTTTAACGCATTTTTATACAAACTTTTGCTTTACATTGATAGATTAAACGGGTTGTCTCAGAAAATATCTATTACATCTATTACATTTTCGGGGTCTCGAAATCCAAATTCGACCCATGGTTTCTTCAGAAAAGTTGCTTCAGTTCAGTCATTGAATACGCGTGGGAGGTACGATTTGTTACTTTTTTCACCCACACAAATTAAACCATCTTAATGTATATATAAATCAGTTATTGAAAGTGTGTTTGCTATAGACTCCAAAACTACTGGTCCGAATGAGCTGAGATTTTTTTTTCCGAAAAGCGTACGAGATGCTTTTAGAAAATTATATTTTCTAAAGAAATTATATCTTGAAGACTAAAAAACGTTTTGAAAAAACAGATACAGTTTGGAAAAGAAGAAACATTTAGCATTTAACGAAAATTATTTTTTTGTACAATTTCTATAGTTTTTATATTTCCATAAATCGTAATACAAATGCGATTTTTGAAAATAATAATTGCTTTCCATTAAATATGATTTAATTTTTTAAAATCAGCGACTCAAAATTAACTTAAATGCCAAATTTCATTAAGATTTAACTACTCCTTATATTTTTGTCCATCTTTTGTATGAGGTCGAACTACTGTGCGCTGTGCCCGCTTTTAAAGTGTATCAAAGTTCTTCGCCGAAAAAATAAGAGCAAATAAATAAAGAAACTCACATTGTTATTGTTGTTGTTCTTGTGTAAAGTTCAATGTGAATGCGTACACTTTGGCCCTTTGAATCCGCCGCTCTTCTTTTGACTAGCTTACATTTTTATACCAAAAAAAAAAAATAAAAAAAACTATTCACATCGTGTGTGTGGAGCAGTTAAGGCTACTTTATCTAACTAAGAATAGATAAATTTATCCCTTGCATGGTCAGTAGTTTATCCTGAATGGCTTTTAAATTGTTAACAGCAGTATCTTGAATACTCTGTGCATAAGTGAGTGGAGGGCCAAGAAATAAAATGTTCAAAGTTTTTCGTAGGCATAAACTTGTTTTATAGAGGTTCAGTTATTGGTGAGCAAAAGCTTTTTATTTTCGGCAAATATTTTCTTGACGCAAAGAATTTATTCATGAGAGTGATGCCCTCTAATATATTGTTGAATAAACTAGCCTAATAAAACAAACAGTTTCATATATGCGATATGTTTGAAAAGAAACGAGCAAATCTTTATATCCATACACAATTATTTTGATTAAGGTCTACTTTTGAACATGATTTTCAATTAATTTTGAGAATGTTTGGAAAGAAAAATATATACGACGGTTATAATTAAATGGGGGGCAATGATGGATGGATTTTCACAAATATTTTAAAGAAGTGAATACTTATTGTTTTAAACCTCTTAACATATTTTAAAGAGGTGAATTCGTTACAAGATCCAAAAGAATAATATTCGATTTTGTTGTTAATAGATATCTCACATATAAGGGACCAAATTTTTATTTCAAAAATATAAAGTCATACATCAAGAAAACAACATCACAAAATCAAAGAACCTTTACTATATTTTAAAGATAATTTGTTTAAAGAAAAGCACCTAAAAATTTTCCTTTTTAAATCAAAATTAAACAACAAAAAAGAGTATTTTGCAATTAAAAAAAAAAAACTTTTTTGATAAACTGAGTATATCGAAAAATTCCATTCAAGTAAAAAAATCAGAGAAATATTTGTGTTACTGTAAATTAGACATATTTGTGGATATTAAGAAGTAACAAATAGTTTAAAATTTATTATTTTCATTCAATTTTTCTTTGAAAGTTGAAAAAGTTTGTTTGAAACAGGAGTTGAACCCGAGCCTCTCGCGTGCTAGTCTGTAGATTTTCCTACGCACCAGCACAGCTGTTATTTAACAGTGGCGTAACTTACTGCTAAATAAGACTTGTTGATAGAGCGTTTGTTGCATGCCCATTATAAGTGAAACAACCGATAAGAAATAAAAAAAAAAGTTCTGCCACCACTAGGTTCGAACTCACGACCTCCTTATAACATTAACGACAGCGTTTGGAACAAATGTTTACTACAATGTTTACTACATTTTTTTCAATCCCCTTTTTTAAAATCACTCAAATTGAAAATTTTTTTTCTACACTGAAACAAAAAATCAAAGAATTTGTCCAAGGAATAGTTCTTGGTTGCAATGAATCTCTGTTCATTGGTTCAAAGAAAAAGTTTTTTGATTTAAGTAACTTTTTCTTAGTCCCAAAGAAAGCATTCCTTACATGAATGTACGAGTTCATTGATTTCAAGGTTTTTTAGACTTTAATGAATCTTTGTTGATATACCGGATAGGAATGCTGTGAAGAGCACGGCGCACTGTGGCCTAAGAATTAAATCCATTGGCCAAAATACCCATATTTTGTGGTAACCGATTTATAAAATTTTTGCGCCATTTTGTAGTAAATATATCCAAAGTTAGGTAGCCAAAAATTGAGGTCAAAATATCTAAAATTGTTTGCGTGGCATGCGGTTAAACACAACTGTTTTTGCTAATTTCAGAAAAAGGCGAATTTTTTATTTTTTCATCGAATATGAATGATCATTGCTCGCCATTCCATAACCAATAGAGGGTTGAATTTTTTTTTTGTTAGGTTGGTTGGACTATTATAGTTTAATTATTGTATGAGGTTGTAGCTGTACTACTCGTATTTATATTTTGGGTACTACGAAATGTTTTCAAAATTTTTAATGTTTTTTGTATAAATTTTAACTTTAGTGGAATAGAACTGCTAAGAATCAAAACGGATCAATAAAATGAAAGCATACAGTTAAAGGTGAAAGTTTCCTCTTTCACCCCATATATACTTTTATACCCCCCACGATACCACCGTAGAAGCTTTTTTCGTTTAACTGAAACTACTCAGACAAATATTCGAATGACGCTAATTTAAACGCAACCCTATTAGTATGCAATGATGTATTCTATTTAAACTTTAGGTATTTACTGCATGCCATTTAAAGGATTTTTCAGCTTTATTTACCCTTTTTATTCCAACTCTGTAAGACAGGTGCATACACAAAATATGTTTACAGGCTCTGGTAATTAAAATAATGCCTAGAGTTTTTTTTATTAACCCATTTCATTCTACCTGTATGAAACATGTGGAGTTTTGGAGTTTTAATTTTTACCTTTATAGAACTGGTGCAGGTAATAAGTAAATAGATACAGGTACTGATACTTCATATAGGGCTTAGGAAATGGAAAGGCACTACGGTATGGAAAGGCTTATAAGGAAGTGATATTCGGATACAATCTCAGTTACTATAATATTTCAGCCATTGCAAATGGAAATAAATAAATTGATTCCAAAATCATGGAGAGATTCAGTAATTAAGAATTGATTGAAGAGTATTTAAGAAACAAAAAACAGCAAGATTTTCTAAGCTACGCTTAAAGAAAAATAAACTTCGAAATACCATTGGACATAGAAGAGAAATTATCTGTTTTCGTAAAAAATTGAAAAAATCGCTACAGCCAGTATAACTACAGGAAAGAAAGATTTTATAAACATAATGAAAAATGGCTGGAATGCAAGATTACTGTGCAGAGAGCTTCAATAACTACCGACAAAATCAGCGCAGGAAGACCAAAACAAGAACTTGACAACTGCAGCGATAGATCTATATGAGGCGTAAGCTAAAGGATATCACTGATGAAATTGGAAGTGAAAATGTTCCAGAAGCTTTCCTTCATCATTTGCGAACAGTAAAAAAATATGCACAACTGGAAATCATTGAAAAAGTTATTGATGCCAGTCCAGTGAGAACAAAACGGATTCTTAGAAGTGTACCAACACCGAGCGAGGAAAAACAGTACACAAATGAGGAGGCATAAGCATTATTTTTGGATTTGAAATTAGCAAAGCCACAATATACTGAGCTCAGATTGTGTGCGATTGAAAAAGGTTCAAATCTGTATCCATAATATCATCACATAACTGCTGCTAAAAAGGACTCTTTGCCATCAAATGACAGGTACAACTACAATCATTACTTGATCACACACCACAACGCTTGCTACAATCATTTAAAGAAAATGAGTTGAAGCAATATAAAAACTACAAGTTAATCCATTTTTTGCAAATAGGGATGTGATGGTTCTTCCGGAAAAAAACAATACAAGCCAACGGACAAGACACGGATATGTGCCTGGTGTCATTTGTACCATTGCGATTAAAAAAGTTTTTGAAAGACTCAGAGCCATCGACTAGCACAACGCAACGCGAATATTTGGAAAAATCGCACACCATCTTCTACGAAATACTGCAGGCCTATCAAATTTGAATTCAAAAAGGAAACCCAGGATACCATTAAGGAAGCTGTAAGCGATATTAGAGCCCAAATTGCACAGCTTCATCCATTACAAATAGAAATTAACGGGCGGGAAATCGAAGTAAGCTACCAATTAGTGCTTACAATGATTGATGGAAAAGTAGGCCAGGCTCTGACTGAAACAAAGGTCCCAGACAAATCAATAGATAATACTGATGCATATGCATTCGGATTACCACTTCATGCAGGAATACGATTTAGTAAGAAGGATTCAGTAAGAAACAACGACACCAACAAGGAGTTACGAAGTTCAAAAAAGAAACATGTACAAGATGAATATCGAAAATATGGATTAGTTATAGATCAGCCAAAACAAGGTTCGGGCAATGCAAATGATGGGAATACAACAAAAAGATTCTTTTCAGATCCGGAAAGAGCATCTGAAATAACAGGAGTTGATTTAAACCTAATTTCCAGGTTTAAAATAATCATCGAATGCAATGAACAAATTGAAGCGAAAAAATTTGGTGATTAAAGCTCAGGAAAAGGAAGCAGCATTGCAGATTTTATAGAGAACACTGTCATAGAACAATTCTTAGTGTGCTGTACTGTAGGGAATATTTCAAATACATTTGTGCAGCTGTTTAGTACTCAATCGATTTTAACAAAACTTTAAACAAAACTAACACTTCAGGTAACTATCTGTCAGTTAAAAAATTACGTAAATATTTTAATCGGTTCAAAAGTTATAGAATTTTGGCCAATGAAAACCTATTCTAAGCCTATGTGCGACGTGTAGTAATCACACAAAATCATAAATTGACCACAGTGCTGCGGGACGGTAAATTCTCCATGAGTAAAACTTCATGCTTGCTGTTGACAGCTGTCATAGATTTTAGTGATCTACATCTGTCATAAAAAAAACAGCGGCCAAATCAAAATGTCTAACTGACTTTAGGGACAGGCTTTATAAACTTTTAATAACCAGTTACTGCCGCTTAACACACTTGTTAGCTTTAAGCCATGTTAAGTGTAGGAAATAGCATCTTTAAATCACTTTCCACAAATTTCTATGTTACAGAAATTGCTGGCTGACCTTTAAGCATTTTAGCAAAATATAAAACTAAAATAAAAAATTACCAAGCCCTTGACAACTTTAAGTTTAGCCTCTGGCTCAACACTGTTCAAGCATACATTTATGAAAGCCTCTTTATTTTTTTGCTATTTTATGGCTCCTCAAATGGTCATGCCTGCAATATAATAATATTACAATGAACCCTCATAAAAAAACTAAACACAACATAAAAACAATGGACGACAACTACTTCCTCAGGGCTTTCTAAGCAAATCACAAAATACGAAAAAAAGCATCCCAAAACAAAACAAAAACATAAAGATGACAAAAAAAAAAAAAAACACAGCAAGCGAGTAAATTCAACAAACAAGTGAAAAACGCCACTGGCGGCAAAATATTGCAATTGTTGCTGTAAGTTTTGCTTCTTGCGGTTAAACTAAAAATAAAACATATAAAATTCAGCGTTTCCATGAAAACACTAGCAATGTAAATAAAGAACAACAAAATCATGTTATAGTCCTTTTATGTTATTCATCGCCCGCTTTCCTATGCCACCCACTCTGAAAAAAGTTTTGAATAATAGTCTGCGTATTACTACTATTCTTAGTTTTACTCATTTTCTACTGCTAACATAGCTGTCAGTCATAGCTGCCATGCATATGCTTAACTTATCATGTGCTACAGTATTTTGGCCTGCTTCGGACTTTCGAACAGCTTTAAGAAGGACATTCAGAGGATAACCATTCAAGGCATAGCAGCAGCAGCAGCCGCATTACTTGCTCTTCTCTACTTTATTTCTGAATGCGAGTGACCGAGTGTGTGCCTGGCATTGTTTGTGTTTGCGTAGCAAAAACTGGGTCAAGTTTTGATGTAATGAAAAACTGAGAGACATTGTTTACCATATGGTATGCTGTGAGTTTGAGTGTGTGTATTTGTTTAATATTTTTATTATAAATTCCTTTTCTGTGCTACGTAGCTCACTTTATTTCCTTGCTTTTTTTACTAGTTATTTGCTGTGTGCGCTTTTCTTGCTCGATCTCGTAGTAAATTGAAAATCCATTAAAGCGGGAAATTTTCCTTCCCCTTGACACTCACTCACTTCAACATGCATTCATTCGTGCGCCAGCATTCGTTTACTTTCTTCACTTCAACGGTTATTGACAACAACGATCGCTGCTATGCGAGGGAATAAATAGAATAAAAAAAGAGAGGCATAAAACTAAAATTCTTAAATATGTCAACGTTTTATGTTCGGCATTAAGGAGCTATAAATGAGCTACTCATAAATAATATTTTTATATCGAGCAATATTAACAACGTGTAGTAAAACTTTTTAAGTAGCTAAAACAAGTTGATGAACTACAATCGGTCGAGGTCGATTAGTAGATGGCAGCAGTTGTTAGACAGGGTTGCGTCGAAGCAAAGCAAAAAGTATGGTGAGGTGGGGTAATGTGTACCATGGGGTGAAGTGTAACAGGGCGATTTTTCTTACGTAATGTTGACATATGAGTGAATGAACATCTGTTATCTGCTTCTTTTGGCAGCATCTAGTTTTACATAAATGTTGGAAGTAAGCAGACATACATTTCATTAGAATTCTTAAGAAGTGTGATAAATTTTTGTTAAACATTTCTTTTAAAATTTACAAAAATTAGCGTTTCGGTTAAAAATTTTTCAGGTTTCTAAAGTAAGTGCATGTAAAATGAGGTATTGTTAAATACCTTTAATAATAACAAATTGTTATGCATTTTTTCACATTATGCTAAAATACTATCAATTAGAAAAAAGTGACTTATATTAAGGTGATGTGTAACATCAACGATGGTGTGATGTGTAACACATCTTACAATAAAAAGATTGAAAGATGTAAAAGATGCAACAACGTCAAACTCTGAAATGCAATTACATCAACAACATCAAAAAAGATCGATGCAGTTCATACTATTCAGCCTAAACCAAAATCCAATCGAGTTTTTTTTTTGCAATTAATGAAGCCATATTCTATTGAAGTTAGCGATCAGTTTTTAATTTTAACATGTGTGTGTGTTTAATAAAGTGTGTTTAATAAAAATTAATAAAGCCATTCACATATTCCAGCGTTCTTCAAACTTCCATTATCAGCGGAACCCTTTTTCTAAATTAAATTTGCCACGGAACTCTTTTATGTTAACAACTTTATGAAAGATATATCTATACTTGCATTTATTCAGTAACAAAACAAATAATTTTTTTTCAAAAAATATAAAACATATTATGCAGAGCTGCTAAAGATTGCAATCATTTATATCATTCAATCAATATAATTTAAATTGATTGCAATACCTAATTCTTTTTCGGTGTTTTCTTTTCATGTTTTGTGTGTGTTGTTTTTTGAATAATTTTATATTTCACGTACAGAAAATATTTAATATAATACAATAAATTTTTATAATAAACTGAATAAACTTAAGGCGCTTCTTAAGTATGGAACTCATTTAGAACAACTTTTATTACACAACTTAACAAACTTTGACAAAGTTCTTCATCACTTCAATATTTAAGTGAATATCTAAAAAACTGTGCGTGGTGGAACGAAATGGAAGCCGAAATCAGAACCAGCAGAAAATTTTGCAGAAAGTTTATTGCGAATAATCTTTTAAATTTGTGTTACTTGAATGCATTCAAAGTCAAATCATAGTTGATTGGGAATGGTGGCAATGGAATCAAGTCATGACTCCAAATGATTGATGACTTAATTTTTTGAAGTCTTATTCACGAAATTAGATAAATACTTCAATCGAAAATTTTACTCATTGATTGCGACTTCAAAGAATGCCGCTCCAAATGATTGCAATCACAAAAAACACAAAAAATATTAATTTTAAAAGACTAAATGAGTTTGGAGTGGATGGAAAAAGATTTCTGATATTGGTAGGTTGTAACAAATGCCATCAATTCCTTAACAACGCGTTTTTGATTTTTCCAGATACTCTTACATTATTTTTATTCAAAATGGAGCAATTCCAATTTGGCCAAATGTAAATTTTAATGCGGTGTCCGTATATAAATATATGTTTATATTAGTTGTTCTTTTTCTTGTAATGACAATTTGTCCACATCATTGCACTTACTAAAAGGATTTTCAATTCAACTTTAATTATTGCAAGTAAAGGGAAAATATTCCAAAAGTTTCTTTGGTGAACCAGTTAGATATGCCAAAATATTATTTTTGACATTCTGGTGGAATGAGGTGTGATTGGCTGCCAAAAAATCATTTATTTTAGGAAAACTCTGTGTATTATTTTTAGTTATATATTCCTCCCAAAACTTTAACTTTAATTAAATTGAGTTGACTTTTCTTCTGAACTTTAAAGTTATCCTTTTTGGCCGTTGAAGCGAAAGATTAACATCGTTTAGGTACGAAAATATATCGGAAAGGTAGCCTTTGTTACTCCAACCATGGCTCCATCAGTCCATATACCATATACTCTATGATGGCATAGCATGGAGTAAATTAAATATTTGTTGACCTGTTTGTTTGAGTTGGCTAACAAATTTTCGATTTACAAATTTTTTGCACGATTTGATTCACTGAGAATTTTAAAAAACCATTTTTTTTTTAAATAAACTTTTAAATTTCATAGCCTACTCCTTCATTTTCTACATTTTCGAACGGAACCTCTGAGATATTTCGTGGAACCCTAGGGTTCCCCGGAACACAGTTTGAAGAACGCTGACATATTCCAATGTGTGTGTGTTTGTGTGTAGAGAATCAGACAGATTTACGAAATGTTGCTATTATTTGATTCAGTTTTTATCATACAACTTTGCAAGACATAAAAAGTCAAAATAAACATAAAAAAAGTAAAGTTCTTGCTCTTTAAGTCAACATTTTGTTGCTGTAACACATCACCCCACCAATTTGGAAAAGACCAAAAAAGCTATATTTGATATTTTTGTTCTACTTCATACATTTCTCAAAGTATTCAACAGCCATAAAAACACTCACTTCAAATTGGTTCATCTGCAAGGGATAGACCCTTAAGCCAATCAAAAATTAAATTTCTTAACAATTTTATTGAAGCAAATAAAAATGTGTTACACATCGCCCCACTTCAGCCTACTTTAAAAATACAAGTTTTTTGGTTTTCGGTTTCCTAAAACAAAAATTTCTTTTTATATAAAAACTTTTTTCACACATAAATTGTATTTCCCATCATAAAGCATACTTTTTCGGCGATAAAACGAAAACAGCCCAACAATTTTTGAAAAAATTACTCAAACACAAAACGAAAATTCACCCAATAAGAAAAATTTGCAATTTCTCCAAATTTTTTGCATTGTTCCCGGTAGATATGCTTGCCTTGTACGAAATGAACGATTTTAATTCAATAAATCATGCTTAAAAATCTATGAAAGCATTTTGTACAAGAAAAGAAAAATCACAAAAAAAGGAATGCAATTTTACCCAAAATAATTGGGTGATTTTCCATATGAAACTTTATCCAGCAAAAATGCAAAATCGTATTTTTTCTGATTTTTCATATGAATTGAAATTTGTGCGGAAAAATATTGGATGATTTAAAAGTTGAGGTTAATTTGGCTAGGACCATGTAACACGCTTTCCTAGCTGCAGTGAACGAAAAACAGACATTAAAGTCTCTTCTGTACTTTAGCGATTATGGGACGATACATTGAGTATTCGAAAAAGTTCGGTTACAAATTGTCGTTAGATGGCTCTTAAATGATATATCTCTGATAATATTAATTACAGCTGCCAGTGCTGTAGCTTGCTTGAAAGTTGACATTTTAATGTTTATTTTGTTAGAAAATATTATTAAAATCGCATTGTTCTGTGAAAAGTTATCTAAGTTTAAAAATGAAAGAAATACGGAACATTATAGTCATATTATTAGTCATATTATAGTCATTATAATCTAATATAGAGAAGGTATGAATGCGTTGCAAGCTGCTGAAAAAATTTTTGAAGTTTACAGAAACGATGCTGTAACTAGAAAAACAGCAGCGAAGTGGTTTGCTCGTTTTCGCTCTGATAGTTTTGATGTTAAAGCTACACCTAGCACTGGTCAACCAATCACTAAAAAAGTCAAAGAAATCATGGAAAAAATAAAATAAGACAGGCACATAAACAGCGTGGACATTGATAGGGAACTATAGACATTCATCATCAAACAGTTATCAACCATTTGAAGAAAGCTGGATTCACAAAGAGGTGATGTTTGAGTGCCACATGAATTAACAGCAAAAAATTTAATTGACCGAATATCTATTTGCGAATCACTGCTTATATGGAACAAAATCGAACACTTTCTGAAGCGAATGATTACGAGCGATGAAAAGTGGATCACGTACTACAATAATATGCAAAAAAGATCATGGACGAAGCAAGGTGAATCTTCACAAACGGTGGCAACATCAGGATTGATACCAAAAAACGTAATGATGTGCGTCTGGTGGGGTTGAAAAGGAATTTATTGAAAAGGAATTTTCATTATGAGCTACTACACTCTGGTCAAACACGAATGTTTTTGTTCTCTACTGTCAACAATTAACAATATTGAAGTAAGCAATTCAATTAAAACAACCAGCTTTGATCAACAGAAAAGGTGTTGTGTTCCATTATGACAACGCTAGGCCACACGCATCTTTGATGACCCGGCAGAAACTGAGAAAGGTTGTCTGGAAAGTTTTGATACATCCACCATATAGCCCGGATTTTGCATCTTCAGATTATTATTTGTTTCGATCTCTGCAGAACTTTATTAATGGTGTAAATTTAAATTCTGTGGAAGCCTGCAAAACGCACTTGGATCAGTTTTTAGCTCAGAAAACCCAGAAGTTCTATACATAAAGAATAATGGTTTTAGCCCAAAGATGGCAAAAGGTTATTGATCAAAACGGAACATATTTTGGGTAATAAAGCTCGTTTCAAATATAAGAAAAATGTGTTTAATTTGTGGTCTAAGTTGTAATCGAACTTCTTCGAATGCCCAATATAAAGAGAACATAAAGAAAAAAGAAGAAGTTGGTCATTTGTTAAAAGAGTAAAGAATCAGACGTCATCGACTATTCCAACTCTTTTAAAAGATGATCAAATCTTCACGGACTCGGCTGATAAAGCGAACCTGTTGGCCGGATTGTTTGCACATAACTCCACAATCCCAGTAAGCAATCAGCCACTATCTTCCGTTGAAAGAACGTCTTCTGTAATGCAGGAGATATATTTTCGTACGAGGGCAGTTAAAAAAGTCCTTGCAAACCTCAACATAAATAAAGCCTCTGGTCCGGATGGCATACCACCACATGTGCTTAAAGCGTGTGCTTCTAGTCTGGCTCGGCCTTTGCGTAACCTGTTTAACATCTCCTACAGGACAGGAGTATTTCCATCTTGTTGGAAGGTCGCAAGGGTCCAGCCGGTACCAAAAAAGGGCGATGCCACGAACCCTGCAAACTACCGACCCATATCGATATGCTCTTCGCTCGCCAAAGTTATGGAGAGCGTAATTAACTTCAACCTTATGAACTATCTGGAGCACAATGAATTGCTTAGTGACCGTCAATATGGTTTCCGTAGGGCCCGCTCTACTGGTGACCTTATGGCGTTCCTAACAGAAAAATGGAACCAATGCGTTCACTTATTTGGTGAGAGCAAAATTGTTGCTCTGGATATTTCTAAGGCATTTGACCGAGTGTGGCATAAAGCGCTCGTGTCTAAACTAATTGCATATGGTGTCGGTGGTAACTTTGCTCGGTGGATCACGTGCTTTCTGATGAATCGAACGATACATGTTGTAGTCGATGGCATATCGTCCAGAGAGCACGCCATCAACGCAGGTGTACCGCAGGGCTCAGTTCTATCGCTGGTTTTTATCAACGACCTTCTGTCGTTGACTCACAACCCAATTCATTCGTTTGCGGATGACAGCGGCATTTGCCATTCATATTCATTTAAAAAACGCCCGAGCTCTTTGGAGATTGAGAGGAGGAGGCAACATATGAATGACACACTTAACAATGACTTAGCAAAAATCTCCGAGTGGAGTCTTGCTAATAGAGTAGAGTTTAATGCTAGCAAGACCCAGTGTTGTCTGTTAACCCACAAGCGAATCAATTGCCCCTTAGCTCCCCTCAATATGAACGGTGTAGATCTTACGGAGTCAGAAGCTCTTGACGTTCTAGGCATTTCAGTACAAGCAGATCTTCGTTGGAATGATCACATTTTTGATGTGTCAAAAGAAGCAGCCAAGTGCCTTGGTTTTTTCAAACGGTGTAAGAAATACTTCACTCCATCTGATCTTCGTTTGATCTATACCTCATATATTAGGCCGAAAATGGAGTACAATTCGCACATTTGGGCAGGGGCTTCAAGATCATATTTGGAGCTTCTGGATCGGATTCAACGACGTGCGATATATTTGATAGGGGATGAAAATATTTCATCTTCTCTCAACTTTCTTGGGCATCGTCGCAATGTTGGTTGCCTAAGCCTTCTGTACAGGTACTACCATGGGAAGTGTTCAAGGGAGATACATGGCCTGACGCCACCAGCTCGTGTGTTTCCTAGGTCCACTCGGGCTGCTCTCCAAGCCCATCCCTTTACCATTGCAACTTTGCCCAATAGAACATCGCATTACCGAGATAATTCGTTCTTCGGTCGCTCAGTAAAAATGTGGAACAATCTCCCTGCGATCGTGTTTCCCGGCAGTTTCAATCTGTGTAAATTTAAATCAAATCTTCACCGACACTACTCCACCTTTCCACCCTCCAACTAACTATCACCCTTCTTCCGAATCAACACAATGCTTTCGCATTTATAGGGGGCATCCCCTGAGTGCTGGTTAAGTCTAAAAAAAAAAAAAAAAAGTAAAGACTGTTATACACAATTTCGACGATAGTGTAAGTTTTGCCGAACAATTTTAATTGATGTCAAGACATTCTTATAACTCTTTAACGCCAAAAGATAAGTCCCTGAATGCTTTAGAATTATTTTTTTCAACATCAAAAAAAAAAAAAGAAGGATTATAAACGAATTCATGTTCCAACCTTTACACCAACCGTTGCGTCTGGAACAAGCTAACTGGACAAAATTATTATTTTATGTTTTTGTACTTATAGGATCAAAATAATAAAAAAATTGTTCTACAAGGGGGTCGGTTATGCACTGTTCACCAGCTAGCAGATCTTTTACCCACAAATTTTAATTTGTTGCTTATTGCTTACATAGCAATTAAAATGCTATATTTCAGACGGTGTTGGTCGTAATATACTTAATTTTAGCAATTGGGCGTGGTCGAAATATATATACGCCCACTTTTTCAGAATTTAGTAAAATTGACTACTAGGCCGATTGCAGACTATTTTCAAGCACGAGATGGTTTTTAAGAAATATGTTGCACGTCCTTGTATATTTTAAACACAAAACATATCTACATTAAGAACCTTTGAACTTTTACAGAAATTTTAACAGAAATGTTAAAAGCTATTTTCTTCACAAAATTACTAGAGAGACTACATTCAATACTGGAATCAGACTTTTTAAGAGATTTGATGATTGGATAAATTTCAAATGACGCTACAGGCTCAAAATAAAACCTGTTTGCAATTCCACTTTCTTTGTCTCAGCAATGACAAGAACAACTTAAAAGACCATTATCAGCAACGACATCATTACCAATATTCGAGAAAAATAAATTGAACAAGTTTGCTTTTTCATTCGGATCAGAGTAGGTCGAACCATCAACTTGAATTTCCTCTTTACTTTTTGCTTTATTTAATATATTATTAACTAATTGCCACCCCTTCTTGGCATCTCCTTTGATTTTATAAAATTCATTTAAGTAGAAATTATTTTTAGTTTTAGAAGTCTTAATTATAATTTCTTTGGACAGATTCTTATAACGGTCTTGTAAACTGGTGTTAGTAGGGTGTTAGTTTTATTTTCTTAAATAGCTTGTTTTTCATATTAATTTTATTTAGCAACTCTGACGAAATCCAAGGTTTTAGTCTTTTTTTCCTACTCGGGAAGCTTTTATTAACGTTCAGTGAATATCTGTCAACATAATAATGAAAAATGTCACTAAAATTGTTAAATTCTATTAAAGAATTAGGTTCATTGAAGATACTTTGCCAAGATTCTAAAACAAGGTAGCTATTTAAGTCACGTTGTGATTAATAGGTTAAACAAGGCCTGATTAAAAAAATTTGACAAGGTCATAACCGAAATTATTTGATGTCCATTAAATTAAGCAGCCCAAATTTTTTCCATCAATACACATTGGCAACTCTTAAGCACCAACATTACCGCTTGTAGAGTGCAGCGAGATTTTTTTTCACCCGCGCAACAAAAATGCGCAAAAATATTTACTTCATTTTTATGTTTATGTGCGAAAAATGCGAATGTTTTGCGGGTTGATGAGCAGCTAACTGTAAGTGACATGTTAAAATGATAGGAGGGGATAAAAATAGGAGGGAGGATGACTACAAAAAAAAAAGAAGATGCTGCAGACAAGGAATTTTTATTTTATATTTACATATTTTCCATTTATAGTTTTATGTATACACAATTGAGCGCGACAAATTTTTTAAGCTATGGAAAAAAATTACAGTTTAAAAGGGCGTTTCCAATAGCACAACAACAACAGCAACAACAATAACAACAACAATAAAGCTTTACTTAAATTTAAATAATGCTTAAAATTTGCTGTGCAACAATGTTGCCAAGTCACGCTTATTGCTTATCCAGCAGACAATAATAACACATTCATTCGTATAGCATGATTTTCAATTTTCCACGCTTGATTCAATACAAACTGGTCAGCAGAAAAGCAGCTTCCAATACAGCAATAAAAATTGTAGAAGCAGATATTATTGCTTTTATATGGCAAGAAAAAAATATCTATTTTTCAATCCATACAAGTTATAGCAATAAGAAATTTGACGGAAATGAAATAAAATTTCAATTTCAAACTTGCACAGTATGATTTTTTTCCCACCTAGCTACGAAATTTTTTTTTTTTCCACACTTTTGGCCCATCCCAATAATAATGTCTGCATCAGCAACATTTCAGCATTGAGCAAACTTCAACATCATCTTTTAGCAATTTTCTACATCTTCAAATTCTTATTATAGTTTTTAGAACTTTTCTTGTTGGTGATTTTTTTTTTTTTTGTATTTTTTGCAATTTTTTTCTGATTTGTCATTATTGCAATTTTGACGTCGTTGTCGTTGTCATTGTCCAAAACGAGCCATTGTGTGGAGTCCTTGGCAATTTAGCTCGGTTAGTTGTTGGATGGACTCGGTGTGGTTTTTAAATATACAACAATAACAATCTGCCGAAAAGTGGCAGAATAAAAAGAAGTAGAAAAAGAAACACAAAATAAAAACCAACTCCAGTCATTCAGCAACGCAGCTTAAGCCAAAGTACCGGCACCACAATGACCGATGAAAGTAAGCAGCTGATGCCGCAGCATCTTCAAGTTTTTGCAATTTTGTAGATAGTTAATGAATAAGCCAGCATGTTGGGTCAGCATGATTGGAGTGAAGCAGTGGCTGCTGAAGGAGGGGAGGGTGGCAAATTTAAGCAGGCATTTAAATGACAGCTGCTATATGATGGGCCTCCTGATGGCTTCGGTTCGTTATGTTTTCGTACAGTTTTTCAACAGGCAGTCTGTCAGCATCTCTCTGAAGCCAGTGATTTGAGGGGATGCTTGCGGTGTCGATAAGCAATTCATTGAAGAAACTTTTCAACATGCTGCTATTGCGGCTACCCTGCCCTGTGCTGTCCTGCTCTTAGGCTGCATGTTGTTATTTTACTGCAAGTAATTCGCTATTCATCGAATGACGCACTGCTGCCAACTTTGGCCGAAGTGAGCAAAAGTTTTCCAACACTTCGTGTTGTGTGCTAAATTAAATTACTTTGTTGATTAATTGAATTACTTGCAACAATTTTCGACAATCCTTTTTTTTTTTTTGCAGTTTTAGTTAAATGAGGGTGTGTGTGAAGAAAACTTTAAAATTTTAGATCGGAATATAAAATTGGTAGATGGCTGTACTGAAAGATAGACTGAAATGACAGCGAAAAATTACAAATTCAAAATATATTACCAAACAAAATGGTTCTTCGTGACAAATTATAAACAAAAACAATAATTGAGGGCAGTGAACAAAAATAAACGCTTATTTAGCGTATGTTAAAGTACTGAAGCGTACTTACTTACTTACTTAGGTGGTCGTAACAACCCGTGTCCGGGTTTCAACCGACCTCATCAGCTCTCGCCAGGCGCCTCTGCTTTGCGCGCGCCTTCTCCAATCGGATACACCAAGTGCGGTTAGGGCTTCCTCAGCCTGGTCCATCCATCGGAGGCATGGTCTCCCTCGTCGTCGTTGACCAGCGACCCTCGCCTCGAGCACCTTTTTCGCTGGAGCTTCGTCGTTCATACGACATGGACATGACCCAGCCAGCGTAGTCGCCAGTTATACAGTTATACGCCGATAGTCATCGCCGACTCGAACAGGACCGAAGATTTTGCGAAGAACTTTTCTCTCGAACGCCCCCAGAGCGGCTGCGTCAGTTTGCGAAACTACCCATGCCTCAGCACCATAAAGAAGCACAGGTAGAACGATCGTGTTGTAGAGTGTTAGTTTTGTCGATCGAGAGAGGGCTCTGGAACTTAGTTGCTTACTGAGCCCGTAGTAGCACCTATTAGCAATTATTGTTCTTCGCTTTATCTCCAGGCTGATTTCGTTTTTGGTATTAATGGACTGAAGCGTACACTCAAAGAAAAAACCTCGGCAGAAACTTTAGTTGACTCTATACTGACAAAAAACTTATCAACTCAACCTAGGAATTCGTCCATACGAAAACTATTTTTCATTTTGAAGACTTCCTGTTGAGTTGATAAATTTTTTTGTTAGTATGGAGTCAACAAAAGTTTCTGGAACAGTTTTTTATAGTGTGGATTTGATAGAACGTTTTTGTATCGTAATGACTTCACTCATTATTTTGTAGCGTAATGGTTTGTGTGTCAGAACGCAAACACAAACAATACACTACGATAGCATTAAAATGAACACAAACATTAGCATTTCGTAGCGTAAGCTACACTTAAATAACCGGTATGTTAAGCGGTTTTTGAGAGACAAAAAAAGCAGAGTGCCTAAGACTTGGCGTTTAATTATAATTATCGATAATTATCGAAAATGATAGTAGTCTCTCGATAATATAATTTTATTAGATAAATTATCATGTTCGATAACTTATCGATAGCTACAAAGTTAAAATTATCGATAAATTAGCAATATAGTATCGTTGTCGATAACTTTTTGGTCTTAATTGTCAATAAATGTTCAAAAACAATTGATCGTTGATAATAATATATCGATGATTTTATCGTTTTAACTATCAATAAATAATCGAGAACGATAATTTTGATAAAGATAAAGAACGATACTTTCTCGATAACTTATAGAGAATTTAAATTTTTTAATTGCCGAGAAACTACAAGGAACGATATCAATAATGATAAGCGATAATTTTATCGTTTGAATTATGGAGAACGATAAGGTAAACCTTAATTTCTCGATAATTTTTCCCTTTTGATTATCGATAAGCTATCGAAAATGATAATGAAAAATTTATTTTTATATAATCGATAAATTATTGAGAGCGATATAATGTTGGCAATTGTTTGATGCGAATAAATTCTAATGCTGGTGATGCTGGTAATGGTGGTGATGGTATTCCCATAAAATTTTTTAAAATTTTGCTGCATCATAATATCATAATCATAATAAGTCCACTAACACACATAATAAATCACTGCTTTATATCCTCCTCTTCCCTGTTGATTGGAAAACTGCTACTGTTTTGCCGGTGGGTAAAAAATCGAACCCATCTGTACCTTCTGATTTCAAAACAATAATCATACTTTATTCCTCTTTATCTAAAGTATGTGAAAAAATCATGAGTTATCAAATCAATATATTCTTGCAGGCTGATAATCTCCAGTCTTCTTATTAGTCTGGTTTTCGGGTAGGGCATGGTTGTGCTTCCGCAGTTGTTAAAATACTTGATGACATACGACCTGATTATGATGCTGGATCTTTGTCTCTACTTTGCTTGTTGGACTTCACCAAGGCTTCTGACAAAGTTAGTCATTCATATCTATGCCAGAAACTAACGCTACTTTTTTTGGGGTTTCTAACAGTGCAGTGAGTCTTATATTTTACTATTTGCCGAATAGACTACAAAGAGTCAAAGTTTGCCAAATGTTCTCTTAACATAAGCCAGTTTTAAGTGGAGTTCCACAAGGCTCGATTCTTGGCCCATTGCTATTTTCTATCTTCATTAACGACATATTTACTGTCTGCAACTATTCATCTATTCATGCATATGCCGATGATATACTACTTTATCTCTCCAGTAACATCGGGCTTGTAGATAGTCTCACTGGTAAACTAAATTAAGATTTAAGAAACATGCTCAATGCAGCCAAATCTTATGTTCTACCAATCTGTAAGAATAAGCAAATCCTTGCAGTTATCCCTGACCTATACATTGGTTCTACCAAGCTTAAGGTTGTTGTGTTGAAAAATGTTAACCTTGGTTTTAGTATGAATTCATCCTTGTATTGTAAAGATCATGTAAACACTGTAGTCCGAAAAGCCTATTTTATCCTACGTAATCTAAGAACGTCTGCTAATTGCTGTACTCTTGAAGTTAAAAAACTACTAGTGAAGCAACTTGTTTTGCCTGTAATAACTTACTCTGACAAGGAAAGGTCCCTAGGTGTCACTCACCGAATTGAATCATTTTCGGATATGTGATAGAGGACAACAATCTAAGGTTGACGTATTTTTTTATACGTGCTCAATCGATGGTTTAGGGTTTCAAAATGGCGTTTTAGAATTAGCTTAAATTTGGTTTTTTCGCCATAATTTAACTATTTTCCATAGAAACATACACTTATTTGGTATCAAACGAAAGGTATTGAGAAGGCACACATGATGGCATCTAATTTTTAGAAAGAAGTTTTGTTGTTATTTTGTTTTTGAAATTTTTAGTAGTATTTAGTCGATATCATGAAGAGTCCGTATTCGAAATTGTTTCATTTTCACATATGTTTAATTTCAGCTAATTCTAAAAGTTACCTTTTCTTGTTTTTTTTCCAAGCTTTTAATTTTTTATATTGAAATTTTCTTTATTAGAAAATGCACTAATTTTTTTTAAAAATACAATATTCTGTTATAGATAATGACCACATTATGGATATCAAACATTTTGTTTTTTCTCGAACTTTCCTTATGTGTAGATATTTGATCCGAAATGTTGATATTTTACAGTGCTTCCATACAAACTGTGTGCTTCTTACTTGTTTGCCCGAAGAATGAGAAAAAATCATCCGAAATTTAAAAATATGACTTTTGATGCAAATATCTCCACTGGTTTTAAATATATTTCACTCAACTCATTTTTGTCAAAGAATTGAATAAACTTAATGCATAAAAACTATTACAAGAATGCCATTTGCTGTGCATTTATATTTTTAATCTTTTTTTCAAAAATGATCCAAAATAATGAATGTTTCTCAAAAAGTTACATAAAAATTGTTTTTGTTGTAAAAGAAATTTAAAACAAAAATTGTATTTTGTTTCAGTTTTGCACAAAAATTAATAAGCTGTATCTGTCATAAAAAACGAGGGGACCCTCTTTGATTTTTTTGATGAAATTAATTTTTTAAAAATGTTCCTTTTATAATTTTTTTTTGAAAGAGTCTAGCTTAAAAAACAATTTATTTAAAAAAAAAACCCTATATTTTTTTCCAATGAAAAGTTATTACTAAAAATATATTTTCATATCATGTGGATCTGTATTCACAAAACTCATTTTCTGTTAATTATGAATTTCTATATATGTACTTCCCTTGCTCATTTTTATTAGAATCGTCTTCCTTATTTTCAAAATTTTAGGAGAAACACATATTTTTGCATTGTTTTCACTTTTATGATATATTTTTTAAGCAACTGAAAAACAGAAAAGAAGGTTGGTTACAGTATCTTTGATGTAAAGTGTAAAGAAAATGTTTATTGTCGGCCCCCCATTTCTAATTATTATAGTTCTAAGCTAATGTTTCTACTACAATAATAATGTGTAGGAGAGCGTTGTCGATTCGAGGAAGTATAACCTTCCAGGATTTAACTAAAAAAAAAACGAAATGGCCATTTCAGCCCTTGAAAGGACTTTGACCGAGCTTCTTATGACCAGTTGTGTTGTGTGTGATGTGAAATGTTTGCACACAAATGATCAAGAACTGGACCTACATGTTTTACGCCGACTCCGAACGGCTTATGTTCTCAAGAAGCTTTTCATGGCAGTTTTTACTCTCTGAGGTTTGTCATTGTCTGCAGAGAGGTGACGGCCGAACAGAAAAATTAATTCAATTGAAAAAATTTCCTGTGTCAGATGGAGGATTCGAACCTGGGTTGTCTGGCGTAAGAGTCACACACTCTACCCACTACGCCACTAGGTTTAGATTTAACTAGGTTGTTCAATAAGTTTCTAGAACAGAAATAAAAAAACATAATTGTATGGCTTGCTTTATAAAATGCTTTTAATTATTCAGTATATTCTCCCAGAAGCTCAATACACTTGTTTTAATGGTCGTCTAAATTATGGATTCCATCGCTGTGGTGGCCTTTCGGAAGGTCTCCAAAATACCCTTCTGTCACTGGTATCGCCTCCTTGTTTGATGAAAATCATTTTACACGCATTAAATTTTTGATATGTGAGGACAGACAGATGTCAGAGGGAGCTCTATATAGGAATAGGGTGAATAGTCCAAAAATTCATACTATAATTCAATGATTTTAGCGATGGTTTTTTGACTTTTGTGAGCAGGTGCATAGTCCTGATGAAAAATGCCGTTTTTCTTCTGCAAACCAGATCTTTTTTAGCGAATCTTTGCGTCGAGCTGATTCAAAAGGTAGAAACAATATTCAGAATTAATTGTGTTTCCAGTATGTTGGTGGACACACAAACAAAATCTCTTTTTAAAAAAAAAAAAACGAAATGGCCATTTCAGCCCTTGAAAGGACTTTGACCGAGCTTCTTATGATCAATTGTGTTGTGTGTGATGTGAAATGTTTGCACACAAATGATCGAGAACTGGACCTACATGTTTTACGCCGACTCCGAACGGCTTATGTTCTCAAGAATCTTTTCATGGCAGTTTTTACTCTCTGAGGTTTGCCATTGTCTGCAGAGAGGTGACGGCCGAACAGAAAAATTAATTCAATTGAAAAAACTTTCTGTGTCGGATGGAGGATTCGAACCTGGGTTCTCTGGCGTAAGAGTCACACACTCTACCCACTACACCACGGCCGCCACAAAACCACAAAAAAATCTCTTTTGCATTCCAAAAAACTAATGCCATAACCTGCTTTGCAGATTTTTGAACATGAATTCGCAATTATAATTGTTCATGAATTTCTTTTGGTTGTACACCTTTTAAAAATAAAAATTCAATCACTGCACGATACTGCTTAATTTTTTTCCATATAAAAAAACGTCTATTTAGAATAGCTGTAAATATAAGACTGAGTTGTCAGATCTTTAACACTTTACGCGTATTCATAAGAAAGTAGTGCCATTTTTAGAAAAATAAAATAACGCACGTATTACCGCCATCTATGTGTGATTCTAGAAACTTATTGAACAACCTTATTATTCAAAATATCGCCCTGAAATTTTTAAGCAATATTCTACGTACTTATTAAAAGCTATCGGGCAGGTTCTGCATTTCACTTCCGAGGTGAAAGTGAAATCTAATCACTACGTATTCGACTTGGTATCACTTTTCAAGTTTTAATTCAATTTTTTTTTTAAGTTTGAAAAAAACTTAAAACGTAAAAAGTTATACCAACTATCGAATTCATAGTGATTTGATTTCACTTTCACTTGGAAGTGAAATGCAGAACCTGCTCGTATATAATACTATATTAATAAAAATATAATAAGAAGGATTCCTTATGAAGAACTTAAAAATAACTATACTAGCTTTGTTTATTAAGAATTCAGAAAAACAAAAAAATTATAAAAAATATTTTGGTTGTTTTCAGATTTGTTTAGTTAAAATAGTTTTAAGTTTATTTCAAAAGGAATTTTGTCAAATATTTGACAACATTTCTTCAAAAATTGTACTCATAACGAATTCTTTAATTTGTATATTGAATATGTTGCCATATTTAACACACGTTTAAATATTCGTTGACTTTGAGTTTATCACCTGCCCACAGCTTGAGCAACATATTTTTAAAAGTCATTTATGCAATATCATAAATCAATTACATAAAATGGCAGGCAACGCGTGCTAAAATTTTTTTTTGTTGCGCTTAATTTTTTTTTTGCTAAAAATGTTTGTGAATATTTAAATAACAGCTTTTGTTGCCGCCAATACAGGCAGCCATAAGTGGCAACATACAGCCATTTTAGTCAAACAAACTTCGATGATTTTAACACATTTTTGTAGGTGCGCAACAACAACAACAACAACAACAACAATAACAAAGGCGTACAACATTGCGGCAATGCACTGTTGCCAGATCAAAAAAAGAAGCACAAAAAAACATTTAAAAACCTTGCACAGAAGAAGCTTTAAAAACAATATTGCATTTATTTGGGTCTATAGGTGTATTTATGTTGCTTTTGTTGTTGTTTTTTTTTTTTTGGTAACCTACTCAAAGTTGTTACAAGAATAACGTGCTTGAATGTTGGCTTAAACGCTTGACTGCTTAACTGAAAGGCGGCCAGTTGCCTGAATCTGTTGCAGCATACCCAGCAGGAGCGCTGAATTACTCATGATTATGCAAGAGTGTTTGTAGCTTTTATGCTGAAGCTTGTGCATGTGTTATAAGTACCTTTTATCTCTTTGTACTATTTGCTCGCAAAAATAAGCGCATCTTAACTGCATCCAAAGGAAGTGTGTTACACTTTGCAATTACATTGACGGTAGTTTCGAACTTAGAAAATTCTTAAAATGTCTCTCTTCTCTCTCTCGCTCTTCTCTCCTCTCTTTGTCTCTGTGCATCTGTCTTCATAAATGCTGCTTTTTAAGACAGTTACGCATATTTTGGTTTTTGTAAGCAAAGCGTACATGATACTAAATAAACCGGAGCTCAATATAAAAAATACAGCGATACATACTACAGAGGAAAGAAAATGTTATCGTTGTAAAATTAAGTTGTTCAGAAATTAATGCAGATTTTCAACTATTTTATTTAAACGGCAGCAATATCACAGTTAGTATAAAAAAATATTAATTTTCTTAAATAATTTATGTTCAAAGTCATAAATGATTCAACTATAATATTTGATTTCGTTTTATTTTCTCTTTTTTTTTTAATAGGTTATATTCAATTGCAAATTATATTTCTATGTCTAGTAAAAGAACCTGTGCTTATTACACTAATTGTGCCGGCCCAGCTTCAACATATCCTCCCGCACATAATGCCCTAGCATCAGACCATTTTCTCTTGTTGCCTACAACTAAACCACACTCCCATCGGTTGGAGAGGAGCTGAGGTAGTTTCCATACCTAAAGCAGGCAAAGCCTCTTATGCCAGTCCAAAAGACTTCAGGCCGATCAGTTTATCTTCTTTCACATTAAAAGCTCTGAAAAAACTTATTGAATTATGTCTGAGGCAAACCATTCTCCCTTCGAAATTTCCAAGTGCTCAACATGCGTATAGCGAGGGCCAATCCACAGACACTGCTCCCCACTCCTTTTCTCGACTATTGAAAGGTCTATCCGAGCGCCATCAACCTGGCATTGACGGATCTGGGAGTCGAGGCATCCCTAGTTTCAATCATCGGCCAATTAAATACCAGCAGGGCAGTTAGCTCGAAGCTAGGAGACTCCTCAGTTCGCAGGTCCGTTAACAGAGGACCTCTCTCCACTCCTATGGGTCGTAACGATCAACCAAATGCTACGTTCCATGGAAGAGAATGGCCAATAGGTAGTAGCGTAAGCGGATGATGTCTATACTCTGCAACATCATGGAGACCGTGGCTTGGTCGCTATCCAGCTGGGCTGGAAAATGCGGGCTCTGGGAATAATCCTAGCGCTTTTCGCATGTAAAAAATCAATGGGCAGAAATAAGGATTTTCTCCCATTACAGTTCGCTGGATTTACACTGCTATTGTCCGCCCGATTCTACTCCATGGATTCATTGTATGGTGGCCGGCCACTCGTAAGTCTTCCGTACTAAACAAGCTTCCCAAAGTACAAAGAAGTTCAGAACTATGCATAATAGGAGCCTTGCGATCTACTGAGTAGGCTCTACTCCTACTTACCTCCCTTAGACCTAATTGCCATCGAAAGGTGCTAGTATCACAGCTCTGAGACTAAGGGAGCATGTCCTGGCTCGGAGCTGGTAATGAACACATAGAAATACTGGCCTCGTCCACTATCGCTTCCAAGACAGACTACTGTACACCAGAGGTATATTTCTCAAAAATATAAAGTGTGCATGCCTACACAACAGGAATGGGAAATCAGGCCTTACTATATGGAAGGGGTCATAAACATATTTACCGACGGCTCTCAACTCGAAGGGCGAGTGGGTGGGGGAGTCTTTTCCCGGACCTGGGAATCGAGACCTCCTTCCGACTACCCGATCCCTGCAGCGTTTACTAAGCAGAGGCCTAAGGAAGCAGCACAGCACCTCAACCAGCTGAGCACCTCAGGGAAAGGTGTATGTTCTATATCTTTCAGACAGTCAAGCGATACTAAAAACACTATGCACCTATACCCAAAACTCTAAATCTCTTGCTGCATGCCGCAAATTTCTCAACGGGATGGCTGAGCAGTTCAGGATTCACCTTGTATGGGTGTTTGGTTACCGTGACATAATAGGCAATTGCAAAGCTTAGGAACTGGCTAGAAGGGGTACGACCGCCGCTATCCTTCCGGGAAAGGATGAGGTAGGTATACCCTTAGCCACCTTTAAGCTTCAATGCAGACGAAACAGGCTACGCCAGTCCAATGAGCGGTGAAATAACCTGGTCGCCTGAGCCACAGCACAACTAACCTGGCCTTTCTACGATAACAAACGTACCTCCTCCCTACTGGGACTCGGAAGAGTCTCTGTTCTGGTAGGGGTACTCACTGTACACTGCTTGATAGGACCACATGCTCTTTGTCTAGGCTGTGAAACTAACGACTTCTGCAGAAACTGCAGAGATGTTTAGGAGGAGGAAACCGCACAACACTTTCTCTGCCACTGCCCCGCTCTTAGTAGAAGGTGACTAAATATCATCAGTCAACCCCTCTTGAACTCCCTTACTTCTATCACCAAGATAGATCCAAAGAAAATCGACAGATTCATTAAATCCACGGGATGGTTCAACGGAGGTGACATTGACGAAGTCGATAGCTCTCCCTGGTCTTCACCAGCGGCAGTCATTGTTAAACTAGACAAGGTGCGATTTTGTCTAGACTCTCCCTAACCTAACCTAACCTAACCTAACCTAGCCTATCATACTAAATTTCTTTATAAATATAAAATAAAAAAATAATATTTTCTCTAAAAAACAATAACATCATTGGCGCCATTTTTTAGGTCATGTGAAGGGAGAGTGCATCAGTAAAGCATTCCAAGACTGCACATAAAATGCGCTGCTTATAAATGCGGTCTTTAATTTCCTGCTGGGTATTGCAATGCTTTTTTTTATCATCAAACTTGTGTGTGTGTGTGTGTGTGTGTGTGTGTGTGTTGAATGTGTTATGTCGGCATGACAGACGCAATGTTGTTCCTCTGCTTTTTTTCTGCTACGCTGTGTTATTTTCAACAAAATTTTTGTCTTTTTTTTGTTTTTGTTGCATCTCAAATACAGTAGCCATAAACTTAAGTCAATCGCTGACGTTGCACGCTGTTGTTATTGTGATCATGCTGCTTGTTCTTGCCGCTGTACTTTTGTAATCTGTTGTTGCCGATGTTGTTGTTGCTGTTGCGCTTCTTATAGCCAACCACTCTGCAACTGCCACTGTTTTTCATGCCTCATGAAAAACAGTCATGCCTTTCGCTGTTGCTATTGGAACTTGGCTTAAATTGTTTGTGTTGCACTTTCTTGTGTTTGTTTACTCATTCGTTTATTTGGACGTTTGTAGTAATTTTCAAGTACTTGTTTTTGCACACAGCAGCATTTTGGGGAATTACCGCTTTATATGAATTAAAAAAAAAAAAATATCAAACTTAAAACTGCCAAGATTATCTTTAATTTTATATCTTCAAGCTAGAGTAAATTATGTTGACCATCTTTTCTTCTTCTTCTTTACCACTTAATGGCTTTTTTATGACAGCAAAAAAACCGCAAAAAATAAAGCAAAAATTAGAGATAGAAAATGTTATGACTAGCCAAGAAGAACTAAGAAACATCAACATTATTTAAATCAAAAGGGAAACGGAAGTAGTTGACTGAAAGTTGCAACCGCAAAGCAGAAACTTTTGTAATAAATAAAGCTTTTATTAGCCAAGAAGTAAAAAGTATGACCAAAAATAACATTTAAGAGCAGAATGAATAATAGTAAAAAAAAAAAACAATAACAAGCTGTAAGATAATAGAAAGTAACATAAGAAGTAAAAGGAAAAAAAAACAGCCAGAGCACAGAAGTAACACAGTCAAAAAATACTAAAGGAAAACTAACAATAAATTTATGCTAACCTATACACTGACTTTGACCGTTTTGAGCCGTTTAATTTATTGGTCAAGACAACAAAGTTTTCATAATTGATCCAACTCATTTTATGTGAAAAATACGTTATACAGATTCATACAAGTAACTTGTATAATTTTTTCGCAGCAATATTATTATGCTCGGTGTTATATTTAATAATATTTTTATGCAAATTTAGACAGCACTTAAAATATTTAACAAACTTGAGTGCATTATTTTGATCACTGTGCAACACTAGCTCAACCAGCATAGTTTATTTATACAGAAACATTATGTTCAATATTTTGTACAATATTGAAGTGTCAAATCATTGGCTCTGTATGCGCATATTATTTATTATTAAAATTGTGTGGCAATGCTGGCTGTTATTAATACTGCTGCGCTGCTCTTTACTATTCATGTTTATATTTGTTTTGTGCATAAAGCAAAACATCAAAATATCTCAAGAGAATTCATTAAATTTATGCAATGACATTTCACCTGTCATAAAATACACGCTTACACAAACACACACACACACACTACCTGCATGTTTATCAACTCGTCTAAAATATATATAAACCGTCAAGCTGCATTTTAATGCAATAAATTTGTTTGCTGTTTATATGCAAAATGCACAAAAATTGTTTTGTACCTTCATGTGTATGTGTGTGTGTATTTTTATGTTTAAGTGCGCATAATTTTACGCAATCCAGCATTTATAAATTTATTAAAAGCTCTTGCTTTTTACTCTTCGATTTTAAATACATTTTAGTTTACTGAAAACTGTGCATGCCGTTGATATATGACACATACATGCACACAATATTTGCCAAAAACAAATTAAAAAAAAAAACACAAATGCATGCTCAATTTTATTGAGTAGAACTGCATACAATGATTTGGGTATTAAATGAAATATGCTTTACTGTAATGTGCCTCCAACCAACTGATCAACCGTCCATGCATTCCTATAGAAAATAAAGCAATCGAAAAAATTTAGTAAATTTAACAAAAAGAAAAAAATTATTCGACTAGATTTTCATATTTGATGCTACATAAATTGTTTGCGTTCTAGAAAAAAAAAAAAACTACTCAAGCTTGTACTTTTTCTGCTTTAAATCTATATTATTATATAAAAGGGTATGTTCGGGACCGCAATGCTTGGAAACGGCAGGTGCTATTTTTATAACTCTTTTTCTACTGGATAGCTATGGTACCCAGTTGAGATATAGGCCATATTAAATTTACCACGCCCACTTTTGACGCCCAATAAATGAGAGAACATAAAATAGCTAGAAAAACTAAAAGCACCAATCGATGCTATATTATTAAAAAAATAATGTTATACGAAATTGAGCATGCCTACCTGCCACATGCCCTATATTGAGAATACGAAAAAGGTTCAGCCGATTTGACGAAAAAGGTGTCAAGTTGTTCTGTATTAGTTTTTTCCACACCTACCTGCCACGCCTATTATATTGAAAACAAAATAAGAAGTGAACGGCTAATTTGATTTGAACAAATTACGAATAAAACAATTCTGATTGCAGTTACCATAGATGACTAGTGCGTTCACAATATTGAAAAAAATTACAAGACGACGACTGAATCGATTTGAAAGAAAAAAGGTATTAACTATTTCTGTATTTCATTTGAATTCATAATACAAATATCGCAACAGTGCGAATGGCTTTGGAGTTATAAGTCGCACAGCCTCTGAATTTGGTACTCGACCTAAGCTTACACGTGCCGTTCCACTGGTCAAATTTTATGGGTGTTGGATGAGGGGCGTGGCAATTTTCATGAGCCAAACTTTTCTTTATAACTTTCGAACTATAAGTCACACATCGATAAAACTTGGTACCAACTTACTATTTAGTCGTGACTCTCGACTGGCAAAATTGAGCGAAAATGTTTCATATCGACTAGCTTTGAAACTAAATGTCGCAATAACAATGAAACTCATATTGTAGTTACTAATTGGTCAGTTCTTTCTGCTGAAAAACTGGCACTGCCAAATTTTCAATACAGAATAGCTATAGCTAAGTAAAACTCACAGAATATTGAAACTCAGAATGAAGTTACTAATTGGAGGTAGTCCTTCAAGTCCTACAAATCTGCTGGGTTAGGTGGAATCCTTCCGGCTATGATGCAACATGCCCTTTCCAGCTTTTTCGGCTTATAGCAATCTTCACCGGTTGCCTCGAGTCAGAATAAGCAAAAAAAATTTGGAGAGAAATGCAAGTTGTTTTTATTCCAAAAAATGTAAAACCGATACCCTCAGCACCAAAGGACTATAGCCATATTAGTCTTCCAGCGTTTTTGATGCAAGCACTAGAGAGAATAAAAGAGCTTCACATAAAAGAATCCTTGAACGATACTAATCTCTGTAGAGTGGAACACGCCGACCTTAAAGATAAATCGGTATCAGCGGCTCTGCATGAGTTGGTTTCAGTCATAGAAAGAACCCTTCATCACAAAGATGATACGTATACCTTAGCAATGTTTTTAAATATCGAAGACGCATTTAACAATGTAAATTCAAATTCTATAAAAAATGCTCTAGTAGACAAAGGAATTAACAGTAAAATAATCCAGTGGATATTTTAAATGTTGAATAGTAGACATATAAGCTCACAAATGGGAATGAGCGTGGTGAGGAACGAGGTTTGAAGAGGCACACCGCAAGTAGGAGCCTTATTCCCCTTTCTCTGACTGATTGTGGTTGACAAAACTCTCACTACACCCAAAACTGCAGGAACTGGTTGCCATCCTAATATGCGGGAAATACCTGCAAACAGTTAGCAAACTAATGTCTGGGGCATTGAATGAACTATCGCCGTAGGCAGAATCGAATGGACTTGATGTAAGCCCAATAAAGACTAAAGGCGTTGTTTTCACAAGTAGAAGACAAAATGGGAGCTGCAACCGCACATAACCCACTGGATGTATACAGCGGTTGTGAGACCCATTCTAACTTACGACTCTCTCTTATGGTGAACGATAGCTCACATAAAGAGCTACCTTAGCTTCCTAACATGAACTCAAACGTTAGCGTGCATGAAGTATCAGGAGCCATGAGATCTACGCCACAGGCGGGTCTAGAAATGATGCTAAAACCTTCTCTCCATAAAAGAGTTCTTTAAGTGTTCGGCGACCAAGAGCGCGATCTGCCTCAACGAATCACAAACTTGGAAGAACAAAACATTCGGACATGCATCTATTCTAAATCTCTTTGAAACCGAGGAATCAAAAAGCGCAAACGCATGCCCTGTGTGAGATTCGTTACAGAATATATCACATCCATCCTTAGCAGATAAGAATGGGAAGAAACGGCCTTAGAATCCTACGGCAATCTCCAATTATATACTGATGGTCCCAAAATGGAAAATGAAACTGGATCGGGTGTATACTGTCAAACGCTGCAAATCAAGGAGTGTTACCAACTCTCTGATTACTGTAGCGTTTTTCAGGCATAAATATATGCTATTGAAATAGCTGCACAGGCCATTCACAGAAAAATCTTACCCCCACAAGAGTAGTCATTTTTGTGGATATCCAAGCGGCCATTAAAGTCCTGAACAGTAGAACGACGAAGGCTCGAACGGTACAAAAATGTAAACTTGCACTGAACAGTATCTGCAATGTCCATAATGACACTCTCTGCTGGGTTCTCGGACATAATAATATCGAAGGGAACGACGCAGCGGATGAACTGGCGAGGAGTGGAGTAACCCCATGTACAAACAGAGCTGATACAGATGTGCACATTCCAAGGGAGTAAAGACCCTAAAGTCAGAAATATTGCTAACACAAAATGCAACATATCTCGAAGGCTTTGGCCGGAGCTAAATGAGAAAAGAAATAAAAGCCTTCTGCTTTTGGTCAAATGGGAAATCCGGATTCTTATTGGAGTTTCAACAGGTTATTGCCCCATTGGGATAATGACCAATAGAATAGACATAGCAGCGCCACACTTCTCTCGGAGCTGTATATATCCGGAAGAAACTGAAACCTCCTCACCTCCTATGTGCATGTCCAAGTCTACAGAATCGTTGACTCTGTTATATGGGGAACAGATTTTTCAAAGACTTGGAAGAGTTAGTGAGCACACCACTGCTAAACATCTGGAGGTTCATAAAAAGCACAGGATTGTTTTAGGAATAAATTGAAACAATGGTTAGCATGGTACCGCAAGCAAAAAAAAGGAATTTACAATGGACATATAGGCAACCGCAGAAGCACCGGTAACTTTGCAAGACCCTACTTACCTAACTTAACCTAAACTACCACTTGGTGATGTCCTGCTACTAGAAAACTGGGATAGACATTGCACAAGGAGGTATGGCTCCCTCCATACAAGTCGAATTTTTGATATCGTATAGCTTTGGAAGTAAAAGTCACAGAACATTGAAACTCGAAGTGAATTTACTATTTGGTGATGTCCTGGTACTGAGAAACTGGAATGGTATTTTAAACTAAGGTGTTCTAACAAAATTTTTGAATATACTTTTTATTTTTCCATATAGTCCCCGATTTTAACAAAAAACCACTGGAGACAATCGAAGACATGGAAACCAAACTCAAGCTTATGGACTAAATTTATTAATTTTAACAACGTGAGTTACTTTTAATGTCATCAACGAGCTGTTAAAAATTAAAAACTGAAACCATAATATAAGCATATTTAAAAAGTTTCACGTGAAATGTAGAGTTCATAAAATTGTGTCAGTTTAACTTTATATTTATATACCAACAGCTCTTCCCCAATATTTGAAGGTCCAACAAAGCAAGGTCACTAAACATGAGAGCGCCTTTATTTTAAAATTTCTTACTAATATTTTGCTTGGGGAGTTCAAAAGTTCTATCAAAAATTCATACTTTACTACATACAAACATGCCGACGCAATGGGCATCAAGCAAGATGAGCAGACACACACAGTCCGATGACTGTCAAATAAGAGGGCGTTTCTCATTTTATGATTGCTCAGTCAGTCTGTCCGTCTGGTTGTTTGTCTGAAATGATTTTATTTAATGTTGCCAAAAACAGTGCAGACAGAGGTCGCTCGCTCACTTTGAGTCTAGAATTTAATTCGATTTTGTTGTAATTACATCAAAGTGAAAATGCAAAAAAAAATTTTAAGTATTCAAAATATGCAGTACATGTTTACATGTACGCACAGCATGTTTATTTGATTTGACTAAAAGATTTCTATTAAATGTTAAATAAAACTGTTTTGTTGCTGGGATTTTTTAATTTGAACTTCAACATTGGCTGTGAAGACATATTAAAAAAATGTGATGAAAATGTATGAAACAAAAATATAGATAAATATTTTTATGGTAAAATCATTTTTGTTTATATTTTTCTAAGTGTATATTTTAATCATCTATAGAGCCATTTTAACAAAATGCTAATTAAGCAGCCACAACTCGTTTTTTGATTTTTTTTTTTTTTTTGTTGCCCTTTATTTTGCTCTCACTGCATTTCATTCCTTGGCCCACTTGACTTTGTCAAGTTGTCAGCAAAAGTGTTGCAACCATTCATATTTCTTAACAACTCATTATTTCTAAATGTCAAAAATTACAATTTTGCTCTTTAGACTCTTAAATGCTGTTAGTGTATTTATATTAAGATCTATGTTAATGTGTTGAGTTGAGTCGAGTTGAGTTGGTCTTGTCAGTGTTTTGTGTTTGCACACAAAGTGCACTTTCAGCTGCTTCATTATGCTTTTGAGAAAATTAGTTCTATGCAAGTTGAGCATAAATAAAGTAGCAGTTGTCAGTTGTTGACTGACTGTGTGCATTATTCGTTGCTTAGCTGCAATAAAGAAGATACTTTCGAAATTTTGATGGAAACTATTACGAAATAAGAAAGAGTTGAGCACAGTTTTCAGATTACTTTACTAGCATAGAAGCCTAAAAAAGATCTTTTAGAATAATAAAATAATTGCAACATATTATAAAACTAAGCAAAAATATAGTTACTAAAAGACAATTATTTAAATAAAAAACAGTAAAACCTGATATTGCTTTATATATTGTCTGTAGAAACGTATTGACTGCTTTTGGTCTCTTTAAACAGTTTTAAAGTAGAAACATTTATTTCTATTTAAATGATTTCTTTTAACTTTGTGACAGCCGCTTGATTATGTAAATATTTAAATTTGTCAGTGTGCGCTCACTCACTCACTTTACAACTGCAGTGTCACTTGATGCGCTACACAAACAAGCTCAGCTAGCCAACCCAGCTGACAATGATCGATGATGACAGCCTGCAAACTGTCAAGTGTATATAAGAGTTAATAATATTAACACTAGATGACACGACAGTGAATACAACGTGTTCAACTTGTTTGTATATCTAATTTTAATACTCAAGCTGTTTTTCTTTTTCAAGGCCTACACAGCTCATATGTAATTTGTATTGTTATTACGTTAATATAAGTTTTACTAAAATTTAAATACTTTCAGCAAATAAGTTGTACAGACACAACTAAATATACATATATATGTTAATATATAAATAAATACGTAAAAATATATTTTTGGTGTCCAAAGTCATTTTAATGCTATGAACATCTAAAGCTATGAAATAACAGTTTTTTTTAATTTGTTAACTTAATTAATTATAATTTCGAAATATTCATATTTCAATAGTTTTATTAAGGGTTTTATTTAGTTTTATTTATTTTACATTTGCATGAATAAAATGTGCAATACCCTTATAATGGTATAAGCCGAATAAGCTTATCAGCCTTATAAATTAAATTTATGGAGAAGCTTTTGCGCAAACCAAATATATTTGTTTAACGATTTAAGTGAGCAATGGATCTGGTAAACTTATACCAGCAATCAGCTGATTTTATTTTGTGAAATTGTTTCTAATCAGCAGAGCTGGGTTGATTCCTTTTGGAATTAATTCAGCCTTAATTCCAATTCCGTGGTAGTTGGTCATCTCAGTTCCTCGGGAATCGAAAACAAATCGTCAATTCCATTACAGGAATTGTAATTGGTAATTTAATTTGTCAATTCCATTACCGAATTCTAATTGGTAATTGAATTTTTCACTTCCTCAGGAATGGAATTGGATAACAATGGTCAATTCCATTACGGAACTGTAATTGCTAATTGAATTTTTCAATTCCTCAGGAATGGAATTGGAAAAAAAGGTCAATACCATTACGGAATTGTAATTGGTAATTGAACATCTCAATTCCTTAGGAACGGGTAATTGAAATTTTCAATTCCATTACAGGAATTGTAATTGGAGGTTATTGTAATCCAATTACAATTGGAATTGAGGTTACTGTAATCTAAATACAAATGTAATTAAGGTTACTGCAATCCAATTACAATTGTAATTGAGGTTACTATAATCCAATTACAATTGTAATTGAGGTTGCTGTAATCCGATTATATGTAATTGAAATTGAGGTTACTGTATTCCGATTACAATTGTAATTGAGGTTACTGTAATCCAATCACAATTGTAATAGAGGTTACTATAATCCAATTATAATTGTTACTGAGGTTACTGTAATCCAATTACAATTGTAATTGAGATTGCTGTAATCAAATTACATTTACAGTAACCTCCAATTACAATTTCTGTAATGGAATTGAAAATTTCAATTCTTGAAAAATTGAGATGTTACAATTCCGTAATGAATTTGACCATTTTTTCAATTCCATTCCTGAGGAATTGAAAAATTCAATAACCAATTACAATTTCGTAATGGAATTGACCATGTTTTTCCAATTTAATTCCTGAAAAATTGAAAAATTCAATTACCAATTACAATTCCTGGAATGGAATTAACGAATTTTTCCAATTCCATTCCTGAGGAATTGAGATGGCCAATTACCTTTTCCTAAATCTAAGTAATTGGAATTGAAAAGTAATGAATACTTTTCTACCCAGCTCTGCTGATTAGCAGTTGCTTAGGATTGTAATGATTCCTTTTGGCATTCATTCCATCTCAATTCCAATTCCTTGGAACTAGGAATTGGTAATTGATCATCTCAATTCCTCAGTAATGTAATTGGAAAAATTCGTGAATTCATTAATTCCTCAGGAATGTTATTAAAAAATTCGTCAATTACATTTCTGTGGAATTGAGGTGTCCAATTACCAATTACAATTCCTTTAAGTAATTGACGAATTTTTTCCAATTCCATTCCTGAGGAAAAATGACTTAACGAACTAACAAAATGAACGAGTGCTCCAAACGAATTAAAAGCGCAAACGAACTAAATGAAATAAAAGAACTAATTAAATGAACTAGTTCAGTAAACTCAACTGAACTAAAAAGAGCGATCTTTTTAGTGAACTAAAATACGCAAGCCTAGTCTGATCGCGTGCTAAGTTATGTGAAAAATTCTTTGAGTGCGGTGAGTTTGGAGTGTATTAAGCTAAGTGTTCTCAAAGAGCACATAATTTATTAATCTGAAGCATATTTGAAAGAGGCATAGAGCTTAGCATCTACCAAAAATAAACATATATTGAATTGCTAGCATGCAGCTAAACTGTACTTTGTTCAAGGTTGATACGCGAATCAAATAGATACATATAGTAAATAATTCTGGTCTGCCCACAAGTTAGAAGCTTCAAGTTTCCTAGATTCAACTTTGTTTCAACTTCTAAGATAGAGCAACGTGAAGAAAGAAATAAGAGTTACTGAGTTACATTATTTTTAATAAGTGAGTTAGCACAAAACTGCAGCTTCAACTCAATAACTTGTGCAGTATAGATCCTACGAAGATCAGACCAATACACTTGGTCGCTTCTTTCGATACATCGATAATGTGATCATTCGAACGAAAATCTGATTGTATCTTGATATACCCAGAACGTCAAGAGCAATTGAATCCAAAAGATCTACATCGTTCATAAAGAGGGGGGCTAAGGGGGCAATTCATTTACTTGTGGGTTAATAGGGAACACTGGGTCTTGGTAGTATTAATTTTTTAAACTTTAATATCAATTTTTATTTAATATTTAACAAAATAATTATTCAAAGCTTTTTTTGGAATTTTTGAGAACATAAAATCTCCATTGTTTTGAATATATATTTATAGTACTTTAATAATCCCTAAAAATAGAAAGGTAACTAAAATTTTATTTTACTGGAGGCATATAATTTTGATTTATCTTGAATCTTATGATTTTTTCCCATATCTAGCTCTCCAATTTTCCACGTTTTCATTCAAGCAAGCTTAAAATAAATGCGAAATTTAATTTTTTGCCCCAATTCTACTAAAAACATTCATAGTTAAAAACAGTCTAAGTAACTTTGTGTTAATTAAAAGATCACCGCATCCATTAATATAGCAAGAAAAAAAATATGCAATAAAAACTTTTAAATTCATTATTTAAGTTGTTTCTTCAAGTCATATATTTGCGTGCATGTCAAAAAGACGCGCGTCTTCAACTGCTGTCTAAAATTTTAACATGTTGTGTAAATTTTACTTTGTTTCACGTTAATATGTTAATTTATTTCATTTACATTGACTGTGAAATTTTGCATTTATTCTTCTTCACTGCTGCCAATGTTGCTGCTGCTACTGTTGCTAATTTAAGCTGGCAGCACTGACGTGACTTCAGAAAAGTTACAATTGTGCAATATGAATGAATTATTTTTAGAAAATTCAGAGCGTGTGTGTGGCATGTAGAAGTTGTAACAAATTTTTAATATGCTACAATTATACTTTACGTTGGCAAGATGTGGCAAGAGTTTTTGACAGCTCGTAAAATTATTTACATAATTATTTTGCAATTGTGTGTAGATGGAAAAAGTTTTTACAAATTAAACGCATGTATATAATTAGCCTAGCTACTGGAAAAAACAAAAAACCCTGTGTCTATAATTATTTTGCTATGTCACAAGGTCATAATTATTTCTGATATGTTCTATTTTAATTATATTTTAACATATTTAAAAAGTAGCAAGGTATGTAATTTTAATTTAACCCAATTGAGTCAAGATAAAAAGGCTTGGCAGTATTTTAAGAAAACAAAAACACATCTAACGTATATTAATTAAAAAACAAAAAAAAATGTAGGAAAATATATGCCTCATCTTCATTTATTATCTTCAAAGGGCTGATTTAAAGGTTTTGTTTTATTATTGAGGGTATGAATAAATACGTTGCGTTTTTTTAAAAAATTTGAAACTTTTTTGTTAAAAACTGGTTATACTTTTAATGTTCAGAGTATTGCCCGTCAATAGCCACTACCATTTCCCATCTCTCTGGCAGTATAGGTAGAGCTTACACGTCATTCCAATTGAATGAAGATTATGAGGGGTATTCACGATGTGATGTATTTGTGATAAATTTTTACAAAATTTACAATATTTACAACTTATTGTGAGCAAAATTTGGTTATATGTGTATATACTTATATTTGCAAAAATTAATTGACATACCTACAAAATAATTAAAAAATTTGAACGTAACACTAAAAATATTTGATTTTTTTTTTTAAATAAACTTACATCGAAGCCGGAGCTTCCCCGATGTTGAGTAGAAATGCTTTTGCGATCAGCTGATCACATAGTCAACGAAATTTACAAAGAATACAATAGGGTTTGGTCGTTGTATTTTGAAGACTGTGTATTTTGTTTTTGTAATTTTGCAAAATTTACTAAATATATAAAATTAAATATCAAAAAATAAAAGAGCAAATACATCACATAGTGAAAAGATCTGAAGTTCAATCAAAAGTTTGATTGATACGATGAAGTGTTGAATGTTCATTTTCGCTCTCGCATAGAGTTCATTTTTTTGCTGGGAAAACAACAACCAATTTTGAACAATGCTTCAATTTGATCGACGTGTAAACAGTGCCATTCCGATTCCGCGGAGAAAAAGGACTCGTCTTTTAAGGCGATTCACGAATCAACCCAATTTTTGCATTGGTCATATCAAGTGAAGTGCTAATCAGTCAGGCCATGCGTCATCGATCGGAAGAGATGATAGTCGGGTGGAACAATGTTTGAGCTAAACGACGGGTGGGTTAGAATTTTGTAGTGGATGTTTTCAAGTAGGTTTCCACAATCTGAGGAGCATGTGGCTGATTATTATCGTGCTAAAAAATAACTTTTCCAGGTCTTTCGACATGCACAGTGTAACAATTGAATACTTGCTTACTTACTTAGGTGGCCATAACAACCCGTGTTCGGGTTTCGGTCGACCTCATCAGCTCTCGCCAGGCGCCTCTGATTTTCGAGCGCCTTCTCCAATCGGATACACCAAGTGCGGTTAGGGCTTCCTCGGCACGGTCTATCCATCGGAGGCACGGTCGCCCTCGTCGTCATTGACCAACGACTCTCGCCTCGAGCACCTTTTTTGCTGGAGCTTCGTCGTCCATACGGTGGACATGACCCAGCCAGCGTAGTCGCTGCACAGTTATACGCTGAACTACGTCAATGTGTTCGTAGAGTTCATACAGCTCGTGGTTCATTCGGATGCGATAGTCATCGCCGACTCGAACAGGACCGAAGATTTTGCGAAGAACTTTTCTCTTGAACACTCCCAGAGCGGCTGCGTCAGTTTACGAAACTACCCATGCCTCAGCGCCATAAAGAAGCACATGTAGAACGATCGTCTTGCAGAGTGTTAGTTCTGTTGATCGAGAGAGGGCTCTGGAATCTAGTTGCTTACTGAGCCCATAGTAGCTCCTATTAGCAATGATTATTCTTCGCTTTATCTCCAGGCTGACTTCGTTGTTGTTATTAAAGGCGGTGCCAAGTTATACAAACTCCTTGACTACTTCAAAGTTATGGCTGCCGGATGAAACGTGGGAGTCTAGACGCCGCACTCTCTTGTTTGTAGACAACATATACTTAGTTTTGCCCTCATTTTTCGTCAAACCCACTTTGGCTGATTCCTTTTCGATAGCGTTGAAAGCAGCGATAACATCTCCCTTGGTTCTGCCGACAATATCAATAACATCAGCGTTCGCAAGGCGCTGGACACCTTTGTAGAAAATGGTGCCATTACGATGCACATCGGGCCTTTCGTACAATCCCCTACTTAATGATGGTGAAGAGATCGCAAGACAGTGGATCGCCTTGTCTGAAACCTCTTTCGGTATTGAAGATTTTGGAGAGGTCATTTCATACCTTGACGGAGCTGCATGTGTTGCTCAACGTCATCCTGCAAAGTCTAATCAACTTTGCAGGTATACCGAACTCAGACATTGTTGCGTATAGGCAATCCCTTCTCGGGCTATCGAACGCAGCTTTAAAATCGATAAAGAGATGGTGTGTGTCAATTTGATTTTCGTGGGTTTTCTCCAGGATTTTTCGTAGCGTGAAAATCTGGTCTATGGTGGACTTTCTAGGTCGAAAGCCACACTGATAAGGTCCAATCAGTGTTTTTGTAATCGGCTTTAATCTTTCACACAGTACGCTTGAGAGAACCTTATATGCGATGGAAATAAGACTGATACCTCGATAATTGGCGCAGATTCGGTCTCCTTTCTTATGTATAGGGCAAAGTATGCTGAGATTCCAACCGTCGAGCATGCTTTCCGCTAGCCATATTTTTCTGATGAGCTGATGCATGCGCCTTATCAATTCATCGCCACCGGTTTTAAGCAATTCAGCTGACAGGCCGTCAGCACACGTTGCTTTATTGTTTTTGAGTCGTTGGATAGCAACTCGAATCTCTTCTTCGCTAGGTGGTAGTACTTTCACTCCGTCATCGTTGATTGGTGGTGCTGAAATGCTTTCTCCATTTCTCCATTGGTGGAATCGTTGCCAGTAAGTAGATTGGAGAAATGCTGTCACCACAATCTCAGCACACACTGTTTTTCCGTATTCAGATCTCCATTTTTGGCTCCACAAGTGGATGATCCGGGCTTGAAACCTTGGGTTAAACGCTTAACCTGTTGATAGAATTTTTGTGCATCCTTCTTGCCCTCTAGTTCCTCACGCTTTTCCTGATCTCTTTTCTTGCGTCTGAAAAGGTGCTTCTCTTCCTTCCTCATTTCGTGGTAGTTTTCTCGCACGGCTCGCGTTGCAGCTGACTGCAGCGTTTTTCTATAAGCAGCGTTTTTTACTGCTGTCGCGATGTGACACTCCTGATCGTACCATTGGTTCCGAGGTTGCGGGCGCCGGAAACCAATGACTTCTTCAGCGGCAGCGTGCATGAGGGGGGATATATACGCCCAAAGTCCGCCGGCGTCGTCAGGTTCAGAGGTTGGTTGGTTGAGCTTAACCAAGAGTTGAGCGGAATAAGCCTCGGCAGTCCGTTGTAATTGCAACTTAGCGACATCTAGCTTTCGTTGCATTCCTATGTATGCGTATGTTCTTCGCATGCGGATCTTGGCAGAACACTAGAGACATGCCTTCCGTCGATTACAACATGATCAATATGGTTTTGCATTTTTTGATCTGGGGACAACCAGGTGGCCTTGTGGATGTCGAGGTGCTTAAATCTGGTGCTACTAACTACCATGTTTCGCGCTGCGGCGAAGTCGATCAGTCTTAGACCGTTGTTCGTGGAGATCTCATGAAGACTGAACTGACCGACAGTGGGGCCAAAGATGCCTTTCCTTCCGACTTTCGCATTGCCGAGGACTTTTTTCCCGGACCGGAAGGTGGCCGTATACGTCCTCAAGACTAGTATAGAAAGCGTCCTTGACAGCTTCGTCCTTTTCCTCTGTCGGGGCGTGCGCGCAAATAAGGCTAATAAAGAAAAATTTTACCTTGATTCGGATCGTGGCCAATTTTTCGTTCACAGGTGTGAACTGGGATACAGGGTGGCGTAGTTTCCGTCTTATCCGCATGGCAGCTGTAGTAGATATCGTAGTCTTATGATTTTGAGCCGCCTTGCCCTCTACATCGCATTTCCTGGATTTCGGTGATGTCCGCCTTTATTATTGTCCGCCTTTGAAGGTTGGATAATGGCACCTTCCCTATAAAGGGTCCGGACATTCCAGGTGCATATCCGTAAATCATTGTCCGTTTTTTGTTTGCGGTGGTCGTCAACGTAATTGGGGTTCTTATCCGATGCTGGTTTAGTTTTCATTGGGCAGTAGTAATGTGGCGGGACCCAAACGCTGCGCACACTTCATGTTTAAGGTCCACGGAGCGACCCGCTGCTCAAATTTGCCGTCAAACTAACGGAAGGAGCACCCCGAGGAGGTTTGACTTGACTTGGGTCGATTTCGACATGTATAATGCTGGCCTCGCTAGGTTGAAGCAGTCAGACACGTTGCCATGTGAAGGTTCGCCCCCCGATCCCCACATATCAACATAATGAACACAGCTCGGAACGGTTAAGTTGGTGGTGTATATTGATATAACGTTGGAAAGGTGATTCTATTGCATTTAAAATGAGCTATCAAAATAAGTTTTATGTAAGTTAGTTTTTCTGCTAGAAACAATAACGTGAATCAAGGTCGTGAAATATTAATTAACCCTGTAGCTCCTAAGAATGTGAAAAAAACCCCCCACTCCCATACGATTTTTTGCTCAGCTCGACATAACCTTTCAGCTTAGTAAATAGTTGCACTCAATTGCGGGACACCGTGCATAGATTATATTTATTAAAAATGAATAAATTATTTGTCAACTTTTATTTTACTTTTTTTTTTTTGCTTTAAATCATGCTTTTAATGCTTTTTAGTTAATTCTATCAAAATTATTTATTTATTATAATTATTAAAATCTTTTATATTTTGTCACTTTTATTTTGCTATTTTTAAGTACAGTAGGTTAAATTTAGTTTTAAATTTTTGGCTTAAAATCATATTTTCATTGTTTTTTTAGGTTACTTCCAATAAAATTATACATCTAATGCCTGTCTCGTCTTCAAACTAAAACTTCTAAAATTGCCCAGATTTTATTTACTTTATTTTTGTTCTTATTTTCCCTTTTTTTCTGCTTGTTTTGTTTTTATTTTAGCCGCAAAATGTAAATAAAATTTTTTTGCTCGCCATGCAAAGTAGGCATACAGCTATTTTTAATTTTTTTTTTTTTTCTTTGTTGGTGTACTAGTTCATTGAAAAGTTTTTATGTTCATATTTACTGTAGCGTACCTTTGAGGCTAGACGCCAATAAAAACATAGAAAAGCAGCTAAAAACAAAATTTGAATTCCTTGTCGAATATATTCATGGTTGGCTACTTTGACTTTGATCTTTAAAATGTGTTTTTGTTCTAAATTCTTTCAAATTTGCTCGAAAGTGTGGCAAGGTCATTATGGCGCAAAGCAGGACTTATATAACTTTTTTTTATTAAGTTTCCAAAAATGTATTTAATTAATAGAAGAAATTTTTATACATTTTTAAACAAAATCGTTTTGATTACACCAGTAATTTCACATAGTATCAAAAAACGCATCTTTTATAGAGGTTTTTTGACTTTTTTTTTAGAACATAATTGTAGCTTAGCGCAGTACGCGGTTTGCTGGGTTGTCTATTGTTTCTGCTTCAAGCTTACGCCTGGCTGTGTTCAACAAGCAGCTTCGCCTTAGAAAAAATAAACTGCGCCGCTTTGTCTTTTTAACGGCTTTGGCTTATAGCCACTTGTGTCTTCCCACATTTGGCACTCCTTTGGCACTTCCACCCTCTTGTGGCTCCACATTATTTTGATGATATATATTTACTTTTTTAAATCTTCTTTGCATATTAATAAGTTTGCCTTTAAATAACACAAACTTTTTGACACGCATTATTAATAAGCTGTCAAAATTTTTTGCGCTTCAGGATGCAGCAATATATCTAAAGAAAATTCCGTAGACGTGACAAAAATGTTCGTGTTTTTTTTCTCACTCTCTGTTCTTAAATTAATTTTAAAAGCACAAATTCCAGCATAATACAACAAAAAGTGAGAATTAAAAGCAAAACTTCAAAGGCAACAAAAAAAAAATCCATTTACATCATTCATTTTTTTTTTTTTTGAACAATGATATAAGTGTTCGTTTGGTAAGATGCTGTCGGCGGCAATGAAGCGTTTGTTAATAAAGCGCTCTGAAGTTTTGTATGTCATAAAAATAAATAATAAGAAGAAAAGAGAAAGACAGACAACAAATGGCTTATGTTTATTTTGTGGACTGTGTGTGTGAAATACATCAACAGTTATTTAAGACTGTCAAATTTATGTTTTGTAGGCGTGCGTCTAAATAAATAACAGCCCGCCTGTTGGGTGAAAATGTTGAGCTACATTTTATATAGCGTGTGAAGAGTATCTATTTTGTTGTAACAACAAATTGCCAAATAAACCGAAATTTTTTAGGCTTAATCATTTTCGTTTTTTCTTCAAAGTATCTAAAATTACTACTAAAAGCTCTTTTGATCTCTTGTGAGTTGATTTATTGTTATTGCTTTGATTTTTGTCTCTTTTTTTTATGATGTTGTAAAGTTTTACTGTCCCTCTACTTTTTATATCAAATTTTTAAATCTTCAACTTTTGTTTCTATATCTTTGCAGGTAATAAAAAAGTTTCAAACTCTTCCAGTCATCAACATTCTTTTATTACTCCCGACAAGCGTCATAAAAACCAAGGTAACAAAAAACACGTTTTGTAAAACTACAGCACAAATTTACATCTTTATAGCTCAACAGCCTATTAAATAAGCAAAATGTTTGTAATATTTTAAATAGAACATAATAACGAAAATAAAACTAGTTTTATTTCTATCAATTTTATCACTTGTTGCTGTCGATTTGTCATGGCGACTGACTGTTAAACAGTTGTAAAACCTCAGTGTCAAAGCACCTCATTCAACTTTGTTAAGAGTTGAGCTTTTTTTTTTAAACAGTTGAAAAAGTTTTTGCTTCAAATCAAAGCAGAAAAAATGGCAGTATCACTTTTTTTTATTTTGAAATTAAGATGAAACAGTTTTTTGCTCTCTACTTTTTTTTTGCCATGCTGCTAATATAAGCTTTCATCTTATTCACTTGAAAAAAAAAATAATAACAAAAGAAGACAAAGCAGCGGCAACATCAAAACAAAGATCAAACAATTGCGCAAATAATGAAAATTGCCAAACAAAAAACTTCCCCAAAGAATAAATGAATGAATGAATGAATGAATGAATGGGTACTTTTTTGCGACTTCAAAAGAAATTAAAATAGCAAAAGTTTTCGTATTATGAAATTCTTTTAAGAGTAAAAAACACAAAAACAAAACGACACAAAAAAAAACGTAAGCAGATTATAAACAACAATTTTAAAGTAAATGTTAAATTTAACTTTGCCATCAAACAAAGAACAAATCCAAATATCAAAGAAAAAGTTTTCCCTGAAACCGTTAGTGACAGAAATCTTGATAATACAGTCTGCAGCATATGTTAAAAGTTACTGTTTTTCTTTCTCCCGTTTTTTTTTAAGCAGCTCAAAGTGGCTGAGCACAAAAGTTCATAATTTCTTAAAGTTTCTTTATCTTCAGCTTAATTTTGGGCGCACAAAAGTTGTATAGAATTTTTGCTAGTTAAAAGCTTAATTTCAGCTTTAATCATGCTTGAGCGGTTATATAAACTGCCTTGCTTTTGAGTATCTTCTTATGATATATATATATATATTTTCGGCTTTTTCAATTAGTGTGGCTGCTTTTAAAAATTTCTATAACTTTGACCCAGTTCTTTTAGTGTTGCTGTCCTTTGGTGCTCGTGTAACAACTTAAATGAAAACGAAGAATTCCTTATAAAGGATAAACTTGATATTTAATTACAAAGTTAAGTAAAACCATGTCGAGCGTTTCTTCTCGTTAATGTCGCTTTGAAAACAAAAAAAAAAAAAAAACAAAAGAAGCTTTTCAGCAATTTTCGTGTATTTCTTTTATGAAAAGTTTAAGCAAATGCTTTTTTTAACTGAGTTCAGGTGTGTTACGAAAAAAGTTTTTTCATGCTGTTCAATATCATTTTAAAGAAGATAGTAATGTTGTTCGTATTTAATGCCCCATATTAAACGTTAAATTTTAAATGTTCCGTAATCTTGTTTTTAAACGCAAATATTTACATTTGTCTAAAGAAATTAAAAATGTTTAATTAAAAAATCAAATTTTCCTTAAATTTTTTCAAGCAAGGGAAAAATAGCTAGTTTAACTTATTGATTCTTTGCTTATATATAATAAATCGGGGATTAACCGAAGCGGACCGCAGTGCATCCCTTTTCGTCCCCTAATGGACAAAGGATGCTACTGCTCGGAGCACTCATATATGAGCATGCTCCTTATATAAGCATCATATGTCACCTCAAGCATATCCTTGTAGGTCAGTTGACCAATCTCGGCTTCGCCAATAAATGGACGCCCCAGAATGGTCATAAGCATAGGCTTCCCATCATTTTTTAGGTCCAATTCCTGACGCTGGTCAAAATACCAAATTATCTCTTAAGACTCAGAATAAAAAATGGTGAATTGCTGTTCAATACATATATTTAACCAATACATATATTTAACAAGTACACAAATTAAATAGTGCAAATATATATATGTTTATGATGGTACAACACAACACAAAAAAAAAAACATTATTAATATATTATGAAATCGTACTCCACCTTCAGCTTCTCCGTAGAAACATACTTTCTTCTTGCCATTGTTATATTTGAGTGCTAAATTAAAATGTAAAAAATATACTAGTATTTATATAAAATACTAAATAGATGTGAGAACTTACCTACTATTAAATTCACAGAATTTTTAGGGACAAAAATAAATGTGACGAAAATGCTATACAAGCGCTCCAGTCGCTGAATCAGTTGCTTATGATCAGCTGATTCAACAAATGATCGCATCAAATAAAACAAAGATTTCCCAAAAATCATCGAAACTAGGTTGCTGTATCCACTATACAAACACAGCTAATTTTAAATAAGGTCATGTACAGACTGACGTATGTAGCAGTAAAAAGTGTTTCAAACTTATAATAAAAGTCGTCAGATTTCAAAGGGTAAGTCTCATTATTATTTTTTGAATGCCTGACAAAATACGATGCCGGACAAAATTCCTGACAAGTTGTCTAATGCCTGACTATCAGGCATAATTCCTGACGTATGGGAAGCCTATCTAAGCATAACCTACATGTATCGTCCTCAGTCAGAGTCATCTTTCTGAGATGGTACATGTAGGGACCGTGTCTTGTGTCCAGTGCAGTAAGCCAGCTTAAAGTCTTTCGATTATATCGGATAACTTTTGCTGCCTCCCTACGAGACCACTTCACGGACGACTTTGATTGCCTGCAATTAACAGCTTCTTCCCACCTTTTACGGTGTTCCGAGTCCGTCCATTGCTTAAAAAGGCCTGCCACCATGTTGTCGCCTATGGCGATACATGGCTCTGGTCCACAGAACTCTTCTGCTGATCCTTCTCTCGCTAAAGAATCAGCATTTTCATTCTGTTCTATGCCAGAAAGTCCTCTCACCCACATAAGTGTGAGCTCATTGATCTGAGCGCATCTATTGAGTTTGGTAAGCCATTCTATGGCCAAACTGGAGGTGGTGTCTGTTCGTTGCATGCACCTAATCACCGACTGATTGTCAAGGGCAATGACAATTTTTTTACCATTGACCCGGCCATCTATCAGGTGGTCCAGCGCATGCATCACATCAAGCATTTCTGCCTGGTACACAGACACAAACCTTCCTAACCTCAGTACACAGGATAGACTCAACTCTTCTGAGTTAACGCCTGACCCGGCTCTGCCATTCATCAGAGAGCCGTCTGTGAATATACTGATATCGTTACCAGCTTCTTCTTCGCAGACAACTCCGTCTGTTATAAGAGTTTTATAATATTTTTCTATTATCCTTACTCTCTGCCTTCCGTCCACGCCCTGAAATCTCTATGTACAATATCAAGGATGCGCATATGACCATGTAGGGCGGTTGATCCATTGCCACGTAGCATTTTGCAACATCCTGAGAGCTGTTTTCGCCGCCGTTTTCTTTATTTCTAAATCCAACGGCAGCATACCTAACAGAACCTCCATTGCGCTTGTTGGAGTGGTGCGCATTGCATCTGTTATTCCAACACACTCCATGCGTTGGACTCTGTCCAGTCTCTTCTTAATGGTTTCCTGGCTGACTTTTGTCCACTAAATTACCGAAGCATGCGTGATGCCAAGTCTAACCATCATAGTGTAGACCCATTTCATAGACTCTGGGCTTAGCCCACATTTGAGACCACAAGCGCATCTACACTGAAACATAACCCTTTTGGCTTTTTGAACCCTATCTTCTACATGCCCGTTTCAGTTCAGTTTGCTATCAAGGGTTATCCCTAAATATTTAACTTTCGTAGACATGTTGATTTCAGCTCCAAAAAGTCTGAGTGGTTATCTCCTCAGACCTGCCCTCTTTCTAATAAAGAGAATATTGTCTAATTTTAATGCGATTATGGTAAGGCCTTGTTCTCGACACCACTCCTCCACCATTCGGAGTACTCCCTTCATGATGTTAGAAATGGTGTCAATGAACTTACCACGGAGACCACAAACGCGATGACATCTGCATACCCTATCGTGTGTATGCCCGATTCATCTAGTCTAGCCAGTAGTGAGCTTACAGTTATGTTCCACAGGGTTGGTGATAACACCACGCCCTGAGGACATCCTCTACTTATTCTACCCTTAGTCTTGACTCTACCATTCTGCATGTTAACAGCCCTGAGCTTGAGCATATTGTCCACCCAATTTGTTATCATTGGGCTTACATTGGGCTCCATCAGGGCTTGCCGCAACCTTCCAGAGCATTTTTTGTCGAAAGCACCCTCGATCTCCACAACTGTGGCCATCGCGATGCCTCCTGCAAATAGCTTCTTTTCACCAACTCCTACTAATTCATGAAGAGCACTCTCCGTACTCCTACCTGCTTTATACGCATGTTGGCATCTACTCAGAGGATTATGCATCAGAGAAGTGCTCTCAAGACAGTCAACCATCACTCTTTCCATCGTTTTAAGGAGGAAAGACTTTCGGCTGATCGGTCTGAACAACTTCATCTCCGCATAATCCTTTTTTCCGGGCTTCGGAAGAAAGACAACTTTCGCCTCTCTCCAGACTCTCGAAACGTACCCAGTCGCTAGGCATGTAACGACTATACCCCACAGCCTAATTGCAATGAGATCTTCCCTCCATTGCATCATAGCCGGAAATATACCTCACCCCATCCATAGTAATAATTCTTTCGGCTTCCAGTCTGTCTGTGCATCCCTTCTTCAAGGGTGTCCACGGGTCATCAGACCTAAAACTTCCAGGAAAATGCACCTCCATCAGAACTTGCATCTGATTGATTCTTTGCTTAGTTGTCGTCAGACTTTGCTTACTTTGCTAACGTCGGAGCCCTGATTTGATATCGTAAGTTCGAACCTGGTGGCAAAATTTTTTTTCGGTAGGTTTTTTTTTAATTTTAATAAAATAAGAACAAGCGCTAGAAACGCATATTATTAAATGTTCGAACACGCTCTGTCGACGTAGTTTTATTAAGCAGTAAATTACATCACTGTTTGATATCGGCAGACGAGTGCGCGCGAGGCCCGGGTTCAATTCCTGCTGTGGTAACTTTCATATAATATGAATATAAACAATAATTTTTTTACACTTTGTTACTTAATATTCACAAATATGTCTGATTAACAGAAACATTAAACCACTGACTTCAACTTGTATGGAGTTTTTTGATATATAAAATTTAAAAAAAAAATTTATTTCTAAAATTTGTTTACTTTGTTTAAAAAATAATTTTCTTTTTTTGTTAAAAGAAAAACTTCACTTTGATATAAAAAGACAAAAAATTTCTAAACGCAAAAAAATGTAAAATTTTCCTTAAAACCTAGTAAATTTTTTTTGATTTTATGGTGTTTTTTCTCGATGTATATAAAAAATAACGCTGCTATCTGCGTAACAGACCATCTCCACTTACAATATTTGATTGCATGAGATCTGTCAAATTGAATATCATGAATCCATATTTCTTGATATAATTTTTAGGTGGGGATTATATCTCATGAAATTTCATTTTAAACATGGCGAAACATAATTTCGTTCATCCGCCACTCCATTTAATATTTTTGCACTGTTTTTTTCAGTTTAAGCGAACAGTTGCAAAGAATTCACACACACACACTTAGATATTTTAATGGAAAGTGTCATAAAATTACAGCTCATCTTGTGAAATATGTTTCATGAAATATTTCAAGAAATAAATTTCATGATATCAGCGGTCTACACTTGCGATATCGATGTTATGAAATATATCATGAAAAAAAATATTATAAGTGGAGATGGCCTGTTAATACGACGAACCATTATTTCCCATACATTTTCGATGGGGTTGAGGTCTGATCACGCTGATCTCTTCAAAATAGAAATACTTTTAAGTGAGAAACTCTAATCTCGTTTTGTTTTGCGCTCGAATGTATTCGGTCATTGTCTTGAGCCCCAAACTGCTTTTCAGCATTATAATATTGTCACGCTATTCATTTTTGATGAAGTAAATTGGGTTTCCAATTTTCCTTGTGCAACAAACGCTTCCCAAACCATTACTGAACCAACACCGAAGTTGCGCTTTGAGAAGTTGGGACGTTCTTTCCTTAAATCACACTAAGAGTAATTTAGTTTATCTGGTCCATCAACATTTAACATCTTCGCGTCCGATATTTGCATTAATATCATGCAAAAATTATCTAAGGCTGGAAAGTTTAGTGTTATACAATAAATTTGTAAAGATCATATTTGGCTTACGGCGGACCAATCAGTTACCATCGAATTCAAGTCTATGGAGCTTATGCCGAGCAAGCAACCTAGAGACAGTCTTAATTTTGGATCGGCAAACATTTGAGCTTCGTTTAAGTACACGCCAAACTATCGATTTTGACACCTTTGTGCTGGAAGCTCTTGCCAAGTTGGAGCAGCTTGCAGATGTGTTATTCACTTTCCGTACAATTTGTCGATTCTCTCTATAGCTCAACTTTCTTGAGAATAATTGCATTCATTTTTTCAAAATCAAAAATTATTGCAGTCATTGAAAAGACTTTGGCCAAGCTTCTTATGATCAATTGTGTTGTGCGTGTTGTGAAATGTTTGCACACAAATGATCGAGAACTAGACCTACAAAGTTGTATGCCGGCTCCGAACTGCTTATGTTCTCAATTAGTCTTCATGGCAGATTTTACTCTCTGAGTTTTGCCATTGTCGGCAGAGAGCTGACGGCCGAACAGAAAAATTAATTCAATTGAATCTCTGGCAAGTGGGAATTGAACCAGGGTTCTCTGGTGTATGGGCCACGCTCTCTGCTCACTGCGCCAAGGCCGCCACCATAATAATGCTTTGACAATAACGAATAATTTTCTTAGCCAATGGGTTCAGTGAGATTTGTCCGGCTCTCTTAATACCTGAGACATAAATTCAGTCGTTGTAGCAGACAGATTCAACTTGGCTTCGTTCAGCACCTAATCGCGTTGTTGAGGCTTTAATGGACAATATTGGTTCTTTGGACAAAAAAAAAATGTAAATTAAGTAGTAGTAAACTTTAAGTAACAAATTCTATTGATCCTTTAATATTCATCATACACAGATAAAATATATGCCAATATATCAGATTTAGTACGAAAGAATCGAATATATTATTTTGTATTTTTTCATTTCTTTAATAAAGTCACAAAATAGCAATCTAAGAAAAAAATTTAAATATCAAGATTTGAAAAAATGATTAAGTCATTCATTGGGTCTTCAAATTTCAAATCACAATCAATGATTTGAAAAAATGATTGCATTAATATTTTCAAATCATTGATTTGGGCTCCACGAATGCAATAATTTTTTCAAATCATTGATTGGGATTTGAAATTTTTTCACATCAATGATTTGGACTTCACGAATGCAATAATTTTTCAAATCATTGATTGGGACTTGAAATTTCAAATCACAATTAATGATTTGAAAAAATGAATGCAATCCAAACCAAAAATTAGATCTGTAGCCATAAAAGCATAATTCAAAAATTTTTACTCAAAACCGACTCATATATTTTGTGCTTTATATACATATTAATACCATGAAAAATGAATGCAATAATTTTTTCAAATCATTGATTGGCAATTAAATGATTTTAAATCAGAAATGATTGCATGCTTTTACAGCTCTGATATACATATATATACTTAAACTTCAACACCTTATTACGAGATTAACGTAAAATTATGTGAGCATTGCTAAAGAAACTTAAAACTTTCCACATCACTGACTTTAGCTTGGCGGTGTTCAGCGTGGAGTTCTTTTTGCGTATGTTAAGTTCTAAAACTTAGCCGTCATTAAAAATTCAATATTAATAAGATTTAATATAATTAATTAAATGTCAGAAATATACTGTAGATTAGATCCTATTATAGACAAAAAAATGCAGACAAATGATTTCAACTTAATTAAAAACGGCAAACCAAAAATTAAATTATTTAAGAATTAAATAAAAGCAAAATTCAAAAATTTTTACTGAAAACATGAGCCGGTTTTGAGCACGGTTATGTGTGCTTTATATACATATTAATACCATGCAATAAAAGCACAATCAATCTTTATTTCTATAGCCATCATTTACATGCTGAAACTTAAGCTGGATTGATCCGTCTCAGCAGTCAATAATTTTCTTTGTTCTCAGACACATAAACGAAATAAACTCGCATAAACTCAAGTAAGAAGGTGAACATTTTGATGATGGCGCCAAGCTAACAAAGCAACTCATCATCACTGGTTAAAATAAAAATAAAAAAGTAAGACAATTAATAATAATGTTGAGTCATTTGCCTTAATTCATATGCCACATACAACAAAACAAAAAAAAAGAGATCCAAACTCTTACTAAGCTCTTGATGGACTCAAACTGCCATAAAACGAATATACAGTGGCACATATTCGTTTAAACGCAACATATTTTTTAACATATTTTACCATTTTTTTCATCAACTATAAACTTAACTGTTTTTCTTTCTCTTTTTGGAATAAAATACTGCGAATTACTTTTCATCGTATGTTTTTTATTTAAATATAACCAAATTAACACTTTTTTACGCAAAAAATAAGAAAATAAAGAGAAACTTAGGTGCATATTCGTTTAAACGCATTAACAATTTTCTTACATTATCTAAATAATTAAAGAATTTTAATATTTTGTAGGTCCTCCATTTTTCAAGATAACCTCATACAAACGATTGGGCATAGATTGCACAAGTTTTGCTAGCTCATTATTCGATATATCCTTCCAGGCTTCTTTGATAGCTAGTTTTTACTCAAGCACGGTGTCAAACCTATGTCCTTGTGCTTTTTTGCCATAAATTTTACGAGAAATGCACCCCCAAAGGTTCTCCATGGGGTTCAGGTCAGGACTGCATGCCGGCCACTCCAAAAGTGGTATGTTGTGTTCCTGGAACCACTGCATCGAAAACTTCGAAACATGGATAGCGGCGTTATCTTGTTGGAAAATGCTGTCTTCATCCATTTTTTCATCCATAAATGAGATGAGAGCATCGTCCAACAATTCGGTGTATATCAACGAATTCATTTTCGGTGGAACAAAGCAAACATTTGCCTTGCCAGAAGCCGAAAACGCTGCCCATACCATAACACTACCGCCACCGAAGTTTCGTTTTGACATGCGTACGTCGTTATTTCTTAAATCGTGCCAATAACAGGCGTATGAGTCTGGGCCGTCCAAATTGAATTTTTTCTCATCAGAGAACACAACATTGTCCCACTTCTTAGTCCAGTGAATGTGGTTAGGTGCAAATTTTAAGCGAGCTTCTTTATGGTGTAACTTCAATACGGGCTTGCACTTAGGCTTCTTCCACTTTACGTTTTCTGTTGTGCGCAGTATGTGGGCAATGTGCTTAGCCGTAACTGGAAGATCTAATTTATTTTTAATTTGAGTGGAATTCAAATAATTTCGTGTAGCTTCCATTTTAATTTGATTTTTTTGGCGGGTTGAAAGCTTTTGATTCCCCTTCGTAGGTTTCTTAATGCCGTAGTTATTGCCTTTCTTTAAAAATAAACGAATAACTCCCTCCGCTCTTCCAATTTTTCGTCCAATTTCCCGATTTGAGTAGCCTTCTTTGTTGTACAGCTTGATTTGAACCTTTTCTACATCGCTTAGGTAACTGGCTTTCGGCATTATGGTTGCAACTGTGATATAACAATTCAAAAATTAAAATTATAAATTTAATGTAATTTAAATTATAAAATAAATTGCTACAACTCACCAATTTTTAAATTTTAAGACAAATAATTGTAATAATTTCAAAATATTCGCTAATTACTCGGTGTTTCACCCACTGCGTTTAAACGAATATGTGCACATATTTTGTGTATTGTTTATATTTTTACGCGTGCCTCTGAATTTAAAACAAAAACAATACTGTGTATGTCATAAAAATTTTCCGTTACTCTCACGAACAGTTTCAGACAAAGCTTTATGGTTGAAAACATATTAAACATTGATTTATAAGAAAAGAATATTAAAACTGTGAGTGCGTTTAAACGAATATGTGTCACTGTAGTTGGCGCTGCCATAATTATGGCACACACAAAACTAATAGCATAACGTTAATGGAAATAAGTTTCTATAGATTCTAGTGATGAAATATTTAGTTAGATGAGCACGCAACAGACCAGCAGACAAGCATCGCAGTTCAATGCTCAACAATAGGGAATAATCGGAGAAGACTTCTTTTGTGGAGTCAGCCAATCATAGCTGGAAGACTCAATTGAAACGTACTAGTTCGATGCTCAACGCAAAGTCAGATATAATTGAAAGGTTTCCACTTGACTTACTGCTCATTGCTATTCACATTCCTACCTACCTAGGCCTACCTATACATGGCATGCAACATATGCGTATGATGTACATATTTGAGTGACTCTACTATACTCTGCTCGCACGTGTTGCCAACAAAAACGGCTCGTAACACATCATCGTTTATTGATGCTATCGGGCGGGTGCTACACGTTTGCTCTACACGCTCTACATGATGATGAAATGCTGTAACGAGGGCAAATGTAAATGAATAATACATGTTATAGGTGAGATGTGTCGGCATGATGGATGAAATGTGAGTTAGGTCGAGATATACACTCACTCAACTTTTAGTGATGGTGATGATGATGATGATGATGTCTTCAATTTTATAATAAAACAGAAATACTAAAAAAGGGCTTAGAAATATAAGAAAAAAAATATATATATATATTTATATAAAAAACTACCTACGTATATTATTTTTAGGCTTAATAAAATTTAAGTGTGCCTGTTTATACATATATATAGTATGAAGGTATAAAAAATAAGGCATTGGTATAGCTTCGGTTAAAACATGACAAAGTGTTGATACTTAACCCAGAGAACGTATATATAAGGTTTTTTATCTGAAAGTAATATATTTACAAAAGTTTTCTTGAGCATTGGCAAAATTGAAGTTGAAGTTTATTGAGTATTTTCTATTTATAGCTCATTAATTTGATGGCAGCCAATAAAGGTTTAGGTAAGAGTGATGGACAAAATAGGCCAGCATTTACACATGCCGAAAATGAAAAGGAGTGCTGAAATAATGGACCTTTCATTAACAGCCAGGGTTAAAGGTGCCAATATCTGCCTTCGTTTGCATTATATCTTAACTGTCGTCATTATTTACTGTTTTGTTCAAAGTTAATGTTATTTTCATTATGTTAAATTTTTGCAAAAATTATTACATTTGCACATTCATTGCTATATCATATTGTGGGAACCATTTCAAGATTTGCATAATTAATTTACGTCTGATCGTTGATTAAGATATCGTCTGTTGAGATTTGTCTTGATTTAAATAATTTATTTGGGACATTTGAAAATAAAAGTAAATGTGACTCAAGATTTTAATATTTAGATAAAAACCCAGCAAATCTGGTCTCCATATAAAACTATCGATAGTATTTTGATATCGTAACGATATCTTAATTAAAAAAATTTCGATTTTATTCTCGATAAATCTATTGTGATTTTACATATTTATTTTAAAATATTTATATAAGAAATTGTACAAAAAATTTTTAAAAACTTATTTAAATGTCAATGATTAATAAATATTTAAGAAAAATATGAATTTATTCGTTTTTCTGCAGTAAAGTTCTAATAAATATTAAAAATTAAACTGAAGATTTCAGTTTTAGTAAACAAAATATATTTTTTAATATTGAATAAATACGAGGGCCGTTTGATAATTCAGTGAAAAATGAAACAAGGAATGATTTTTACGGCAAAAAAACGTTTTATTTCACAATATAGTCTCCTTTTCGCTCGATACACTTTGTCCAACGTTCCTCCAATTTTTTGATCGCATCCGAAAAATACGTTTTTGGAAGATCCTTAAAATAGGCCTCTGTTTCGGTGATGAGCACCTCTCTGGTGGTGAATCTCTTTCCGCCGAGCCATTTTTTTCAGGTTTAGAAACAGAAAATTGTCGCTGTAGACCAAATCTGGGGAAAATGATGGATGAGAAAGCAATTCGTACTTTGCGTCTTGATGGAAGATCACTTTTTTTCCTTGTCAAATGGGGACGTTTCTCTTTCAAAGCGTCATTGAAACGGTCCAATTCGGCTGCATAGTATTCGCCATGGATTGTTCTTTTATGTGGAAGGTAATCGATGTAGATTATACCGCGTTCATACCAAAGTACTGTCGCCATAACCTATCCGTCCGATTGCACCGTCTTCGCCTTCTTCGGAGCACGTTCGGTCGGTGAAGTTCACTGTTTCGACTGTTTCTTTGTCTCTGGTGTGTAGTGATGGATCCAAATTTTATCCACGGTTTCTAATCGACGGAAAAAATCTTTATCTTTGTTCAACATCGCCAAACACGCCTTTGAATGAGTCACACGATCGCGTTTGTAGTCCTGCGGATAATTTTTTCATATTGAAATGATTTTGCAAAATGTTCCACAACCATTCCTCAAGCCTCAATCATTTCGCGTTCTTTAACTCTGCGATCGGCCAACACGATATCGTGAATTTTAGTGACCATTTCTGGTGTGGTGACCTCATAAACATAGAAAGTTCTTTTTTTACTCTCTCAAATTAAAAATTGTACTAGTTTTTATTTTAAAACTAAATAATTTTACTCATTTTTACTTGAAAAGAAAAAGTTCGATTTTTAATCTCGATGTCGTCTTTCTTTCTTAGAAATCTTTACGATATCGAAGTTTTCATCAATCTCGATACCGTTGACGATATACCGTTTTGTATCATAAAAGTCAATTTCTCGGAATCGATACGATATGATTTCGATACACCGTAACGATGCACATTAGCAATTTTTCGATATCCTCTTCATATCGAAACGATATCATTTGGTTTGCTGGGTTTATAAACTTGATAAACTTTCAAGTTTATAAACTTGAGTAAAACTTCTCACGCTTATTTTAGCTCTTACTTCGTTAACTAATTTTTGTTTTAAGTTATATTTCTTTACCTCGTCTGACATAGATTTTGAAAAGCAAACTTCAGTTTTAATATTGGTTTTGCAAAAAATTTGTTTTAAACAAATATAAAAACCACTAAAAAGCACTTATGCAGTTAAGGCAAATTTACACGATTCACTATCATTGTTCACTTTGGATGAATCATCCGATTTTAATAGTGTAAATTGAGTTTCATCTTTAAAATGAAGATGATTGTCATCCACATTGAATAGTGGAAAAAGTAGAAATATTTCCTACTTTTGATGAAAGCGAAAACAAATCATACAATCATGTGTCAACCGTAGTGAAACACAGTTGAAAGGTGTAAACATCCTAGAACTTAACTGCAGTCCTAGATCTATTGTTTTAATCCCGTTTTTTATTATTTTAGACGGCATTGCTCTTATTTTTTTTTTAATGCCAATAAAATAAATCAACCAATGAATAAAGTTTGTCATTCAACATAGAATCATCCATAAAATTTTAAAAATTTACACTTTGAATAATGTAAATTAAAAATTGATTCACTGTCATTATTCAACGTTCACTGTCATCGTTTTGAGTGAAATGTGTAAATTTCCCTAAGAGATTTTTTTAAAAAATTAATATCATTAATATCTTAAAATTATAAAAAAAAAAATTTTGTAAACCATTCATTTGGTTTTTTCTATAGATTTTAAAAGTGGTTTTTCGAAAATAAATTTGAAAGTGGATTTATTGATTGAAAAAATTGTCAGATTAAGTTTGGTGATGATTTTAATAGGCGAACTTTTTTTATTGTAAGATAGATCTTTAGCGCCTGTCTTTTCCATAAAAAAAGATTTCTCATACTAATAATTTTTCATACTCCCAAATTTTTTTAAAAATTTTAATCAAAATCGTACTTTTTAAAAAAAAATTTTGTTTAGCTAAAATTTCAGAGTTTTGTTTTGATTTTAAATTTGAAAATAGATTCTTCAGTGTGAAATTTCACAAGTTAAAATTTTATTTCTAAAAAAAGTTCAACCAAAACGCAGTTTTTAGAATGAAATCTTTCAAGACTTGAAAATTGATTTTCAGTAAAAAAGTTACAAAACAAAATTTTAATATCAGAAACTTTTCAACCAAAACTTAGTATTTGAAGAATATGATATTTTCAAAAAAATTTCAATCTGAACTGAGTTTTTTGAGGATTATCTTTAAATGTTTAATGTCTTAAAATCTTTGAAATCAAGATAAGACTTTTTTAGAAATGTTTTAAAATATGCAAGCGCTGAATTTTAAAATCGTCTTTATCATCTCTATCAAAACTTTAAGTTCTTATTTTAAATATAAAAATTTAAATTTATATATTAATTTTAAAGATTTTAATTTATGGTTTGATATGAAAGTGATTTTTGTACTAAAAGAACTGCAAAGAAAATTGCAAAAAGCATTTAAAATATATTTCAGAGATTATTATAATATAATAAAGACTTTTTAACGAAACTAATGAAAACGAGAGAAACATAAGCATTAATTTTAGTCAATGAATTTAAGTAAGCATATACTTTACTTTATTAGCAATACTTTATAAGCAGATTTTCAGATACTAAATTTTATATGTGGCTAAGATTTTTGATGAAAAACTGTTTTTTGACTTCATAATTGCAAAAAGTTAGATTTTTCCCTTTTGAATAGAGTAAAATTCATGAAGATGTTAACGAATCTTTCATTATTTTATTCAAAGCAATGTTCCTGAGCTTTTTTTAAGTACGGAGAGATTTTGACTGAAGCAAAAGTAATTTTTAGTTCACAAAAATTTTAAATAAGTTAAAATTTATAAAAATATTACAGAATATTTCCAAATTTTATTTGAAGCAAATATTTATGAGTTCTTTTTAACTACAGAGAGATTTTTACTGATACAAAAAATAATTTTTTAGTTGATAGAAATTTCGTATAGATTTAAAATGAATCATTCAAAATTTTATTTAAGGCTTCTTCTTTTCTTTTAACTGCAGAGATCTTTTTAACTACAGAGAGAATTTGACTGAAAAAAGAAATAATTTTTCAGTTGACAGAAGCTTTAAATAGAGTAAAATTTATAAAAATGTGAACAAATTTTTAAGAATTTTATTCAAAACATATATTTTAGGATTTTTTTTTTTAACTACGGAAAGAAAAAAGTTTTTTCAGTTGACAGAATTTTCACCTAGAAAAATAATTTTTTTGAAGATTTTTAGCATAAAATGAATTTTTAAATATAAATTGCATATCTTTTTTGGTATTTATCATGTCTCATTATAAAAATTATTTAATCTTGAAATTTAAAAAACTATCAGTCATCTTTTAAAGCCTAAGCCATTTGGTTGTGGGTTTCTTTTTTATTTTGACATGTAGAATGGGTGGGAATGGTGGTATAGAATTGGGTATCTTTTAACTACTGACAGAAAAAACTTCTTTTTTATCTAAGAAACAATTAATTTTCTGAAGATTTTTAGCTTAAAATCAATTTTAAAATATAAATAACTAATATTTTTTTTGTATTTTATGCCTTATATAAAAATCATTAAATCATGAATTTTAACAATTTGGTTTCAACTTTTTGCTTTTGGGTTTCTTTTATATTTTTGAAATTTAGAATTCTGCATTATAGTCATACAATCTTCAAAAGCCTCCGTCGCTAAATTTAAGGCTATGTCCACTTATGTATTTCAAATCTGCTGCTGAGCTCTTAATTCTTAAATGTTTTTTTGTGCTATTATTTTTCTATCAATTGACAGATTAAAAAGTTCAACAACATGTCGAACTGTCAAAAATAGCATGTTTATATGACATTTTCAACTGTCAAACACATTAATATGATTGACACTTGTGATTGATGTTAAAACTTAATTGCTACTTAATTGTTTAATAAAGTATAAAACTTGACAAAAAAAAAATGATTGAACCACACCTTTGACAGCAATTTTGAAAATCATGGCACGATTATTGTCTAAGTTTCTTTTTTTTAATGTTTATTTTTTACTCAGTCTTAATTTCCCCACACACCGCTTGTAGCTCAAACAACATGTTGCTGCAGTTGTTAATTTTTAGCTTAATTATGAGGTTTGTTCGGTTTTGTTTTGCTTTGTTCGAAAAATAATACGTTTTCAAAGCATACACAACTGTATTGGCACGCACTGGCTTAACCTCAATGGACACTTAAGCCGCATAGTGTGCACGTGCCATAATTTGTGCTATAACATGTGCAGCTTTTTAACGTGCATTGAGCTTGAGTATATTTGTATTGCTGCAATTAGAATTTAATTTAAATGATTTTTTTATGGTTTTTGTTTTTTTTATTAAATAAAAAATAGCTTATAAACAATCAATCGATTGTTTTTATAGCATATTTTTATAGTTGTTATGTCTTGACTGCAACAACTTATAGAGCAACAACAACATTAACAACTAACTAGTCACTGAGAGGTATTCGTTATCCATTTAAGGAATTCCAATCGATAGATATCATTTAACAACAACCAATAACAACAAAAACGATTTGTTAATCAAACAAATTTATCCATAATTTCAATTTTGTTGGCATTCCTCAGATAGCAACGTTTAAACAGCCTAAACACTTCATTACGACTCAAGTGTTTGTTGTAAAATATTTCTCGATTGTTGTTGTTGTTGTTGTTGTTGCTGGTGCTGTTACACACATAGCTGGCTGGCTGCTTTTATTTGCCACTCTTGTCTCAAGTGCCGTGCCGCAATTCAACTCGACTTTGACGTTTCAATGAGTTTAAATTGAAATTGAAATTGAAACCCGCTTATATAGTAGAAAATTATTTGATTGTTATTCATTTACACGCTTCATTATATGATAGTTCAGCTCAGCAAGTTGAATCGAGTGAGTGCCTGCCGCCTGATATTTATGTAGGTTGACTTGCGACCGTCTGTCTGTCTGTAATACTTTGAGTCGTTTGACAATTTTTATTATTGTTTCTACTGTAGATTAATAGTATTTTTTTATTTCTTAATTTTTTTGCGCTTCGTCGAATTCTTTTTAAAAATCATTTAATGGAGATTGAATTCAAAGCTTGCTTGTTTTTAAAAAACCATATAATTAGCTTAAAATGCGCTTAACCCTTTAGGTGCAAGGTATTTATGGCACTTGTAAAAAAAATTTTAAGTATAAAAATTAGTTAAGAAAATATATTTTAATTCACAAAAAAAATTGTAATTTAATAATATTAAAGAATTCTTCAATTTCAAACATAACTCAATTATTTAAAAAAAATTTTTTTTTCTTTCTTGGAGTATTAAAAGGGCCTCTTATTACGTAATTTTCAAAACGATCATAGTTCAAACGATACTAAACGACGATATCGTCTAGTTTTTGGTTCATAAAAATGCATCTTTGTCATCTCGTCTATCGTTCAGTTTGCTAAAGTTTGAAAGTCACTAGAAAACATATGTTCAGTACCAAAAATGACATTTGTTGAAAATTTTTATTTGGGCTATTCACAGTTTAATCGTATATTAACAAAGCGTATTTATAGCATTTGTTATTTTTGTAACTGTGAGCACCTCAGTGTGTGACTGCCGTATTCAATAATTTTGCAACGATGTTATATGTATATGCTGTTGACAGGGCATACAAATACGAGACACAAAAAACATGCCCAAGGGCTACTTTTATTTACACGTGCCTGCGTATTTGCGTTTGCATGCAGAACAACAACAAAGCAAAATACGCTTACGTAAGTTGGCGTGAAAATAACAATCGTAAATTAAACACACCTGCGTACTTAAACTGTGAACACCCTTATTGATTGTTTCGCTTGGACGTGATATTTGTAGCAAAAGTTTAAGTATTGTTGTTAATCAAATATTTCCGTAATAAAAGTGTGAAAAACAATATTTTTGACGGAGACTCCTAAGCGAATGGAATTTTAACCAACTTCGTTGATGAACACTCGCAGCTGGCCATCAACGTCGCAAACACGCAAGTAAACATTTATTTGAAAACAAATTATTAACACTTATCACTCTGAAATATTTTGAACACTACACATACCGTTTTGATTGAACAGATAATGCCTAAATCGCAATACTGCGTTAGGTTGCGAACATAGTGAACGCCGGTGCAGACAAGCAGGCAGATTTCTCATTGAAGCCATAAAGAAACCAAGTCATGCATCTCTTTTGCTCTAATGTGTTTTCAGATCTGATCTACCTGCCTGTCTGAATAGCCGTTCACTATGTTCGCAACCTTAAGGCAGAACCAAAATAGACGAAACGAGACGATTGCAACTTTCCGAACGTCTGACGAGTTCGTTTCTTACGGAACAAAACGTATGGACAAGCTGTTTCGTTCAGCTTCGTTAAATTACGTTTGTTCATTTTGGGCAACAACATTGAATTGCATTAAAGCGAACATTTTCGTCTCTACTCGTTACGGATCAACTCGTCTATTTTGGTTGGGCCTTTAGGTCGGTCGGTCGTTGAGTTCGAGTAGAGATCAAAATTTTCTTATGGTGCAAATCTAAATTCGACCATGGTAGAATAAGAGTAGGTAAATTTGTTTCGGAGAGGTAGACTGCCGTAATTGTCAAAACGAATTTGATAGCTCATAGCAAATCTGAAAGCGATGAGAAAGCTTTTATTGGAAAAATGTAAACAAAAAGTTGATTTGTATTGATTTTGACTATGAGAAAATGAGCGCAGTACGTAATGCATCTACTATCTTTTATTCTACCATGGTACAACCTAACGAGATGAGTAGAAAAATGTTCTCTTCAGTTGTTTGACATTTCTTGTTATAGCAGAGTTGCATTTTCGTTGAAAGAGCTTAGTAAGTGGGTATTTTTTAGTTCCACTGGCAAAGATAGATTTTCGTGGGATTTTATCATCTAAGTGGCAGACGCACGACCTACTAACACAATATTGTGAATGCAAAATTCCAAGGTCGTGCGTCGTTCTGACAGCTGATCTCGTAAAGTTCTTGCAACGTCGATATAAAGTACGATCGGCGCACGACCGACCTAATGCAGTATTGCGATTTCGGCATAACGAACAACGAATAACGAATCTCGAAGGTGCTCGACTAACCGAGGTTTAATAATGTCTTCTAACAAAATTAAGCTTAAGATATCACCTTTCAAACAAGCTATAGCACTGCCAGATGCAATTTTTATTACCAGAGATATTACATTTAAGAGCCATCTAGCGACAATTTGTAGCCGAATACCCAATATTAGACCGAATCTATACTAAATCAGGTGCGAAGATTCCATTTTTGGCATTCGTTTTGCTCTAGACTCTGTCACCATGGCTAAAATCAACTTTTTTGGTAATTTGCAGTACTGCTGGAGCAAAATTGTTGCAAAAAATGGAATGCTCGCTTGTTTATTATAGAAAATATAACAAAATTATTTATTTTAATTCTGAATTATTTTGAAAAAATTATTAATATTCAATATTCAACGCTTAAATTATTTGTATTTATATTTACCAATTATATAGCAGTACCTTTAAAGATACGCTTATAATTTAAGGGGTTAAACGTAGACGCCTATTAAATTAATTGATCAAATTAAGCATTTTCCCGTGAAACATTGCAATGTATATTATTCTCTTTCGTTTTTGCCGCAAATGTTGGTAATTAATTAAAATTCACTCGATTTTTTTTTTCCAACCCACCAAAAAGATGTATTTTGGTGCAAAACCCGGCAAACGATATACTTGCTTTCATGTCGCCACTCTTGCCTATTAATTATAATGCTATAATTTTGCTTTGTTTAAACGTTGCCGCGTATTTCTTTGTTGCCAATTTTATAGTTTTTATTCATTTTCTTTTTGTTTTAATATGCATAAATATTAAATTATATCAAATGTTGTTGTTGCTACCAATTATTTATGGTGATCAGTGCGTGTCTTTATTTTGCTGTTGTTGTTGTTGTTGTTGTTGTTGTTGTTGTTGCTGTTGTGGTTTGCTTTCTGCATTGCCATATATAAACAGGTGCTATAATTTTGCTGCCAAGGGACTTTGACACTTTGTCGCCAACGGTTTGCATGTCGTCGCCGGTTGTCATGACGTTAACTTGGCAGCTTGTTTATATTTTGATTGTGTTTGTTTTTGTTTTGGTTTTCTTGATGTTGTTGTTGTTGTTTTTAGCTAGTTGATTGCAGCCAATTTTTTGTTGATTTTTCTTTATTGTTACAATGTTTTTTTTTTTTTTGTTTTTTCTTTCTAATTAATTCTTATCAGTTTTTATGTTATTAAATTGTTTCGGGTTTTCATCTTTTTTTTTTTTTTGTTGGCAATTTTAAGTGTTTCACTGGCAAGCAAAAGAAAAGACAAAAAAAAATATGCTCATTTTTAAAAATTGCTACCGGAATTTAGCATTTATGTTAAATTTTGCGATAATATTTGTTGGCACAAAACGATTTTAGCGTTATTGTGTGTGTGTGGTTTTTTTTGTAACAATTTTTTGCTCTTTGTTAAGCGCCGCTGTTAGTTTTAGAGGCGGAAGTAATGAAAATAAAAAAAATTTATGGAATTTTAATTTTAATTTTATGGGAATCATTATAAATATTGGCAATAACTTTTTTGTGATGCATACATTTCAATGGTAGTTGTATAGTTATTGTCTTCGAAAAGACATTTTTACACACCTACTATTTGAGGTAAGTTTCAGTTATTATTGAAAATTTTACGAAATCATAGTTGTTATATATGCAATTACTGTCAGTCTTTGTTAAGTTAAAAAGAGAAAACTGGTATCGTGTAAATAGAATGCTTTTGGTTTGTACATCACTAATAAGTTATCGAAAGAAAAACGCATAAAACTGGTACGTCACTAACAAAAATTAACGAAAGTGTCAAGTTGTAAAAAACGCTATAAACCAAAACCTGAAAACAAATAAACTTTTCGTTTAATGGCTCGTGATCGATCTGGTCGAGATCGAGACTCAGCGTGTCGAGAATCTCATCCATGCACGGATGACCTCTGTCGAGTGTCCCTTGAATATCTACTGCACGCCGTATGCCAAGCCGAAGGCTGTTCCCATCGCCTCGAGTGCGCCCAGGCACTCCTTGGTAATGAGCAACATTACCTGGGGGTCCTCTCTCTTGATGACCACCCAGTCGTGCATAGGGATATTTTTGGGGTTGTGGAGTTGGAGAATCTTAACCAGCCTATAATTCTCCAGATTCATTTTGGGCAACCAAATACGAGCACGGGGTCTCTTTCGAATGTCCTTCGCTGGGATTAGCTTAAGGAAGCTATCTCATGCGTTCCGGACCTTAGAAGCGCATTCACTCAGGAACTCCTTAGAAAACTGGCACTCACACTTGATTACCCTAAATCCTCTTACAGTCTCCGCGTATTCAAAAGGGGAGGGGGGAGGGGGGGAGGGAGAGTATTGCCCTTGTTGTTGATAATATGGTCAATGACCATTTCCGACAACTTGGCCTCGATATTAACCCACTCCTACGAAATCCGCTTATGACTGCTGGAGTTTGCTTCAACCAGCGCGACCTGCAGGTGGTCCCTAACCATCTCACTGTAAGCACGATTACTGGAGGTGGTCCCCAACCATCTCACTGTAAGCACGATTACTGGAGGTAGGTTCTTCGTCTGCGACCAACTTATTGCCAACCTTCGCTCTCTTCGATATACTACCGCCCTGGTCCCGAGAGCGATTGCGCTTTGAAGAAGCTCCGGTGGCAGTTTTAGTAACATTTTGCACAAGGCACTAGTCGTCCACAGCCTAGAACCTTTTCCTATAATCCTAGTCGCGGGCATGAATGGCACCAGCCTTCGCATTCCTGGCAATCTGGCTAAGAACGAAGGCAGCCTTCTGGGAGGTCTTTCAGAGCCACTACCGGTGGCCGCAGTGGAAGAGGATGGTTCACTGCGCAGCAGCGGGGAATTTAGTTTTATTGGGAGGTTTTCCAGAGCCACTACCGGTGGCCCCAGTGGAATAGGATGGTTGACTATGGCTGATACTTGCCTCCTGGCTGGAGGCAAGCAATTCGTTTTCTGTGCTTTCACCTAGCACTAAAGGTATTTGTTATTTCTTTTTTGTTTGTTATTTGTATTCATCATGTTCTTACGCCAACTTTATCGCCTGAGCAGCGCTACGAGGTTAAAGGGGAAAGACAAGGTCCGCCATGGCAAGCCCCAATACCATGGTTAGGCCAATGTTTCTCACTTAGTTGGCCAGGTTAGAGAGGGGTTACGCTAGACTACAGCACAGTATATCCCTTGGCTGTAAACTACTCAGTGGGCACCATCCCTACACCCAGGGCTTAAGGAGGGATAGCTCCCAGATCATTGCTCCACAATGGCCTGTACGACATGGGTGGCCCTACCACTAGCTTTTGCTCCCGCCGTCATCGCCCATTGTGTCACTGCAACCTATGCCTCTACACCGCATCAAGATGCTATCCTTCGTGGAGGATGGCATTTTGTTTCGATTTAGTATTTGATCTCCAAATCTGATAACGGTTACCGCTAACGAATATCTGATAATGGTTTACAGATATGCACCTATCGCATTTTAAAGTAAGCAAATTTCAAAAATTTTTCAATAATTCCACAAAATTTAAATCGTGCACTCTCATTGGGACACCGTTCATTAAAAAAGTTAAAACTTTTTCTCCCTCAATGGAACAATGAGAAACAATAAAAAAATACATAGCGACTCAGCTCTATTGAACATCGTTGTTGTAGCATACAAGGAAGAGTATAGTGTGAGAGTGACTCAGAGTGACACTTCTCAAAGAATTCCTCTGGCCGCTGGCCACTGACACCGTCCTTTCTGGTCAGTATATGTTTTGATGCGTTCAGCAAAAAAAGAAAAAAAAAATCGATTTTGATATGATCGAATTTCGGCCACAAGCAATACTAGTCTCTTTAAACGCTTCAATATTTATAGATCATTTCAAACAAAGGAACAGGGGACTTCACATGGCAATGTGTCTGATTGCCTTAACCTGGCGAGGCCAGCATTATCCAAGCCGAAATCGTCTCAAGTCGACTCAAATCTAATCGTGGTGCTCCCAGGATAACGGCAAACTAGCATCCGTCAGTTTGGCAGGCTAATTTAAGCGGCGGGCTCCTTTGGCTTAAATGGGTTGTACATTGGGCTTAAAACCCACCACGCAAAAAACATATTTCAATGAATAAAACAAGAATAAAGATAAAAACTATCCAGAAGTCTGCTGACGACTACCGCAAACGAAAAACTGATAATTATTTACGGATATGCACATGGAATATCCGAACTCTTAATTGGGAAGGTGCCTCTATCAAACTGATTGATATCTTGGAAAGATACAAAGCTGATATCAGTGCAGTCCAAGAAATGTGATGGAAGGGACAGGGTTGCTCTCAGCAAGCAACTTGTGATGTCTACTACAGCGTCCATGCGGAAAAGCACGAGTTTGGATGCGGATTTGTAGTTGGCAAGAGATTGCGGCATCACGTCCTGCGACTCACACCTGTAAATGAAAGACTTGCCATAATTCGTATCAAAGGCTACATTTTTTCATATCAGCCTAATATGTGCGCATGCTCCGACAGAGGACAAGGTCGATGAAATCAAAGGCACTTTCTACGAGCGCCTTGAAGACGCTTACAATCGCTGCTCCCGTCACGATAAAAAAGTGTGCTTGTTGACTTCAACGCTAAGGTGGGCAAGGAAAACATCTTTGGTCCGACAGTTGGAAAGTTCAGCCTCCACGACAACACATTCAATAACGGAATGAGGCTGATTGACTTTGCTGCAGCACGAAACATGGTCGTAAGTAGACCTAGATTCAAACATCTCAATATTCATAAGACCACCTGGCTATCCACCACCAGAGAGAAGAGGAGGAACGAGAGACATCTTTTTAGGCAAAAGAGAAGAGAGACAGAAAAGCGCGATTGCGAGAAGATTGAGATGTATGGCGACAGGAATGAGGCCTGAAAATTCTTCGATAAGTTAAAAAGCCTGGCCTATTGCTATAGAACCGGAGCCTTCTCCTGCAATGATGAAAACGGAAATCTAGTGACAGATATCCAGAGTACACTGATGTTATGGAGGTAAAACTGCTCTAATCATCTGATAGAGATAATATCCCGCAAACCCCAATTACGGATGACGGCATTGAAGTTCCGCTGTCCGACTATAATGAAGTCTTTACAGCCATAGCTCGGCTTAAGAACAACAAAGCCGATGGTCTACCCGCTGAGCTGTTTAAGAACGGAGGCGAAGCTCTGTTTAAATGCATTCACGAGCTTCTTCGCAGAATATGGTCAGAAGAATGCATTCCAAACGATTGGAACCTCAGTGAACTCTGCCCAATCCACAAGAAAGGCGATCACACCATTTGTGCCAACTACTGTAGGATAAGCCTCATAAATATCGCATATAAGGTCCTGTCAAGCGTATTATGTGAAAGACTGAAGCCCATCGTTAGCCAACTGATTGGGCATTATGAGTGTGGCTGCAGACCTGGAAAATCGACTTCCGACCAGATATTAATGCTACGACAATTCTCGGAAAAGACCATAGAAAAACAAATCGTCATCCACCATCTTTTTATGGATTACACCGCCGCCTTCGACAGTCCAATAAGAAATCACCTATACTCCACCATGTCTGAATTTGGTATGCCTGCAAAATTATTTCGTCTTTGCAGAATGACACTGAGCAACACCAGCAGCGCAGTTTAAATCAGGAAGGACCTTTACCCACCATTTGCTACCAAACGAGGTTTTAGACAAGGTGATTCTTTATCGTGCGACTTTTTTAATCTAATTATGGAGAAGATCATCCGACCTGCTGATCTGAGACAAAGCTGCACCATATTCGTACACTAATGATATTGATATAATTGGCCATAATACACGCGAAGTCAGTGCAGCATTCTCCAAATTAGAAAAGAGTCGAGTAGTGAACGCAGGTAAGACAAAGTATCTGGTGTCAATAAACAAACAGTCCCAGTGTCTTGGCACCCACTTCACTGTTTACAACACCTCCTTCGAGGTTGTGAAGGACTTCGTCTACCTCGGTTCCAACATAAACTTCACCAACGATATCAGTAGAGAGATAAAACGAAGGATAACTCTTGTCAACAGATGTTACTTTGGGCTCAGTAGGCAATTGAGAAGCAGAGCCCTCTCTCGTCAAACAAAACTCACGCTCTATAAGTCACTTATCATGCTCGTCTTGTTCTATGCAGCACAAGCCTGGACGTTAAGCAGCTCCGATGAAAAGACGTTGGGAGCTTTCGAGAGAAAGATTCGAAATACTCGTAATGATAATAAAAACACATTCATATTTGTAAAATATAATGAAATATTTTGTGAAATCAGTTGACCATAGAAATTCTCCTCCTCTGGTGAATGTGGGTGAAGGTGGGTGAAGGTGGGTGAAGGTGGGCTTCGAACCAGGGTTCTCTGGCGTATGAGCCACACACTCTATCCACTGCGCCACGGCCGCCACATTGCATTTAGAGATGTGAAAATACAAACGATTGGCTGCATAGTGGTTAAGAGAACACTAAATATATACACATTTTCATATTTCTCGCTGACATGTGTAACATTTCAATTAAAAAATTCATCACAACTTATTCTCAAGCTCTTTGTCTTATTTCAGTAAAATGTGTAGAACCTCAACATGATATAGTCGCTACAAAAATAAAACCGCATTTCTTTAGATCTCGTTAGCTTGCTTTTGATTAAATTATTAATTTGTGTACTTAATTTTTATGCATTTTAAATTATGTGTTTCAATGGTTGTTTTTTGTTTGTTTTTTTTTTATTTTAATTTAAATAAACGATTGATTTTTATTGCGATACAATTTTTATTGCGGTACAAACATGATGAAATGAAAAAACAAGCACGAACTTATTAAGAGCTTAAAAAAAAATCACACAATAGTAGAAACTATAGTGAACAAAACGTTATTACCGCCAATAAGTAGGTAATAAAAATGCAAATTCTTAATGACAGCCTTTGGCATGATGTTGAATGAAATAACAATAAAAACAATAAAAAAAAAATTAAAATAGTAATAATCACAACAAATAAAAATGCCGCCGCCGCCAATAAAACATATATATGCATATTTTTATATATGTATATTGATTAGTAATTCAGATGCTCAACACAAGACGGCGCTTGTGTAGCGAACTGCTCTAGCTTTAAAATTGTGCTTTAAACTTTCAATTCCATGATTTTTTTTCACAACACAATATCAAGTCAATTCGTGTTGTTGTGGTTGTTGTTGTTGATTTTCCTCCCAATAAACTTGATTTGGTGTTTTGTTGTGTTTTTTACCGAGTTGCGGCAAGTTTAGCATTTTACTTTCATGTCCAAAACAAGCGCAACGCCGAGACGCCTGGCGGTTATACAGCGAAGATCAAGCGACCGACTCTACTGCAATGACTGGTTGTGGAAATCGTGCTGTGCACTGTTGTTGAAAACTGGTTTTGGCGCTGATTTTCTCGTTGTTGTTGCTGTTATTGTTTTGGTTTTTGCTGTTGAATATTTTCGGTACAAGCGGAAATTAATTACCTACAGTGTTAATACCGAATACCGGTTATAGCCGTACTCGTTGTTGCTAACGTATCTACCTACATATATGTTAAGCAAAGCGACCGATGCCCGATGCATGCTATGTAGGCTTCAGTCTTCATTGCGATCTGGCGGCATCTTCTGGCGCGGTCCAAACAACGCATTTACATCGCGTCAGCTGCTTGAGCTGTTGGGAGCTTAACTAGCCAGCCAGCCAACGAACGACTCGGCCTGGCAATCGTGCACAGCGGCGGCATGCCTGGTCTTTAAGCTGCCTCTAAAAGTAAGACAACAAAAAGAAATAAGCGCTAATTTTTTTTTACGTTTTATTCTTAATTTGTACAATACTGTCGGCCTACCTTTATTTAACCTTTAATATGTACATTTTAACATGTGGCCGTTTTTTCATTTATGTTTTTTTTTTTTTAATTTTTTTTTCGCAGTTTATTTATTTAATCTTTTGAATGATGGTTGTTGCTTTGTGGGTTTTGTTTGTGGACCCACATTGTTTGTTATTAATGTAAACTTCATTAATATCGGTTTGTTTGGTCATTGCTTTTCTTGACTTAAATTTCAATGCTTTGGTTTTGCGGCTTTTAACAAATTTATCCATTAATGAGTTGGACGGACAAAGTTATAAGAAATAATTAACTTTTAACCAAATGGATTTCAAATTACTAAAGCAAAAAAAAAAATTTATAAATAATAGGCTTTATAAATTCATCCCCAATATTTCATGCTTTTTTTGATTTTTTGATTTTTTTGATTTTACTGTAAACTAAAAGCAAGTATGAGTTTATAACAATATGTGCTGCAATGTGCTCGTTATGTGCTATCATGTGGTATGATTTTCATTGTTAGTTGGTTTTTTAAGTTATCATTAAATTTTTTTTAGAAATTGGAAATTGTGCTGTGGTTTACTCTGCTTGTGCTATAATGTACTATAGAGATACAAAAAATTGGCTAAAATGGTTATATCGTAAAACTAAAAAATTGTATTTTAAAATTTTTCTATGTCACATTGCAGCACAACTCGAGCACATTACAGCACAATACCAAATTTCTGTCAAAAAATTAACAGTCTACTAGATTAGCTCAAAAACGGGCACCACTTCATTAAGATCATACTAATAGCATTTTTCATTGCAGCACATGATAGCACAAATCAGCCACATTGTAGCACAAATATTTTTAATTTATAATCAGCGCTAACTTTCTGCGCATTACCATCAACCCGTTTCTATAGTAAAGGCAACAATTTAATTATTACTGCTTTTTTGACGGGTGTACTTTGCGGTATTGTTTGTAAATATTCATTTATGTCCAGCACAAATAAGGCGACCGCTTAATCGTCTACATTGTTGGCAATTTAAGCTCCACTCCACTTTACAATGTTCTGTGCTGCTACACTACTGCTAGTGTCAAGAAGGCATGTTGCAAGGGAAGCACAGAGTTTGGAGGCAATATGTCAGCAATGCCACAATTTTCATTGTTGCTATTGTTGTTGTAGTTGTTTGCATTAATTTAGCACTTGGTGTCAAGTGCTTTTCTTCCCGTTCCAAAGTTGAACTAGTTGAAAAATGTAATCAGTTGAAATTGCGGCAACGTTTGACTGAATTCAATTCAAAGACAGCAGAGGGCGTCGAGTAATTGTTGGTGTTTGCATGCGTAATGGCATTATTTGTCAAGAAGATGTGTTGAGTGACAGATGAACGCAAAAGTTAAGACCACTCGACACAAAAAAAAAAAAAAAAAAAACAAAAATTGTAGTAAGAAATGTAATAACTCAAGTAAATTGCAGTAGCAATTTAAAGAAAAAGGTTACAAGTAGTGACGGAAAGAGAAAATAAAAGAGATAAGCTAGAAAAATTAACATATTAATTTGTTCTTCAGAGTTTTTATTTTTTTTTAAAAAAATACTTCTATTTTAATAATGTACCTAATTACTCTAAGCCATAAAAACACTTTTATTGCTCTGTTAACTGTACGCTTTGAACATAAAAATTTTCTATTTTTTTCTTATATTTGCTCTTATTAAATCATTAAATTTAAATTATTTTTCTCTCTCTCTTGCAGTTCAAGAATGCACTACCGATTCGGAGGAATTGATGTATCATCAGGTGCGTGCTCCATCATCCTGTAGCGCTCCACCGGATCTTTTGCTAGTTAGCGATCGTGAAAATAATATTCCTCTAAAATCACCTGTTGTGAATATTATAACAGCAACAACAACAGCAACGGCGACGACAGCCGGTTGCAGTCAAAGACATCAACAACATCAACAACAACAACAACAACAACAACAACAACAACAACAACAACAACAACAACAACAGCACCACCAAACAACAAAAGAATTATTTAGTAAAAATGCACAAAATACTAAAATTAGCAGTAGTAAAAATAGTAGTAAATTTATAAATATGCAAACAACAGCGGCGACGACAACAACGACGACGATGCAACAAAATCAACAGCAGCAACAGCAGCATAATGAGGCAAATCAACAACAGCAGCAGCAGCAACAGACGCAACACCATCAAAGTCGACATCATGGTAAAGATGAGCAACGAATACATCTAGAGGTGAGTTTGAACAAATTGGAACTAAACATATATCGAAAAAAAATTGCTTTCGACATTTTTAAAAAAGTTGTTGTCAGCATGAATTTTCTTTTCGTTGAAATAATAGATATTCCCCTATTCCTAAATATTTCTTCTTCAGTTGGAGAATTCAAATTGTGAATTCATGCATACTTCAAGTGATCAAATTTGTTCCTACTCAACTTTAATTTTGTGAGCCGTGGCGCAGTGGGTAGAGTACGTGACCCATTCACCATAGAACTCTGGTTCAATTCCCACCTGACACAGAAAGTTTTTTCAATTGAATTCATTTTTCTGTTCTGCCGTCACCTCTCTACAGACAATGGCAAAACTCAGAGAGTAAAAACTGCCATGAAAATCTCTTCATGAGAACATAAGCCGTTCGGAGTCGACATAAAACATGTAGGTCCAGTTCCTAATCATTTGTGTTAAAATATTTCACAACACACACAACACAATTGATCATAAGAAGCTCGGTCAAAGTCCTTTCAAGGGTTGTTTTTTAACAGGAAAAAAAAAACTTTTTTTTATCATATCTTGCTTATTATTAGTTTTATTTTTAAGATCAGGTGTTCAACTGATACAGAATTTTTAACTCCACACCTTAGCTCTCTAGGACTTTTTGACGTAGAATTACGTCTGATAGCGCGGTTTGTGCCTTCGCAAATTTTTTCAAGCACATGAAACGTTTTTGTTCACTTTTTGGTGTATACCTACAGCCTTTAATATTACACGTACAAAGATAAAATATAAGCCAAAATATTAGTTATATGGCGAATAAAATGAATATCTATAACTTTAGAGTAACTCCTTTAATAAAATTACAAAATAGCAAAATCATTTTCTTTTCATACTGGTGAAACTGTTCTTTTTTCGCCAAGAATAAAGATTTTGGACATATTTATGAAAACTGAAACTTAAAAGTTCAGTGAGGTACCAAATCTCACTTGGTAGCGTGGAACAAACTTTCGTCCTTCAGTTCAATTTGAATTCTAATGAATCGAACAAGACTATTTCCAGCATTTTGTCAATGATTTTTAAATGCATTCCAATTTTTATGGCCAATTTTTACAAGTGTCAAAACAAAACAGAAAGTATCTCATCAAATACGATGTACATTCGCATGGAGATAACTTAAGCATCAAAAATGGATATTATTTTAAACTTATTTGCCAAAGTATTCAATAAAAATTAATAATATTCGTATATAACTCATATATTTCAATTGTATTATTTTATTAAGAGACGTTGGGAAAAAAAACCTGAATTATGCTTAGCTATCTATATGATCAGGAATGGAATTGGAAAAAATGTTCAATTCCATTACAAGAATTGTAATTGGAGGTTAATGTAATTGTAATTGGATTGGAGTCAAAACATCAATAACAATTCCTCTAATGGAATTGAAATTTTTTCCAATTTCATATCTGAGGAATTGAAAGATTCAATTACCTATTACAATTCCTGTAATGGAATTGATTTGTAACGAATACTTTTTGACCCAGCTTTGCTGTTAATGACTCTGCAGAGGGTGACATCAATCTCATTCAATGAGGATTCAATGAGTTACTAACTACTTTGCAGGATGAAAAGCAAATCATTCTTCAAGTAGTTGAAGCTCATCAGAAGATTTTTCCGTAGAGGAGCATTTCGAAAACACATTCTTAATAATTTTATTTTTAATAACTTACGCAGATATACTACTGCAAAAAATTTACATTTATCGAAAAAGTACATTAATGTAATAAATCATATTTCGTTTAAATATTGTTCGATTTGCCAAATTTGTTCTTTAAATAGTATCTACATTGAGCAGCCTTTACAACTAAAGTGTTTAATTTTGAAAAAAACATCATTATCTACCAGATTGAGAGATTTGAAACAAAAACTGAGTAGAAAAAATCAACTATATTCGCGTTTATTTGCTCCTGGTAACCGCAAACCTAATTTCATGCCAAATTTTACATGGGGAAGAGAATTTTGTTGTAATTTTCGTGTAGCTTTAATGCCAGTATGAAAATTAATAAATTCACATTAATAGCCCGAACACAACACTCGCGACGAGCGGCAAGCGCCAATTGTCACTTTTTATTTACATGTATTTCTTATGGGACGAATTTTGGAGACTTGTCGCGCAACATTGTCGCTTGTCGTTGCCGTCGGCTTCAATTTAATTTTAATTTGACAGGCAGCAAAAGCAAGTTTCTGCCATTATTTACATTTGTTATTGCTGGTCGCATCCAGCAAACTGTGTGTTGTAAAATTTCTGGTGAGTAAGGGATGTTTTGCTTGAACTTCACAATTTTAAGTACAACTCAGCATAATGGCATAAGAATTCATAATGAATGCAAAAGTGATTTATAAATAAATTTTTAATTTCAGTGACTTTTTGTTTGAACTGGTGCATAATTGATTCACCAAAACTGCGCAACTAGATTATTATTTTTAAGCACTCTTTAGTTGCGCTGTTTTGATAAATCAACTATGCACCAATTCAAAGAAAAAATCACTGATGCTTTGCATAAATGCATTTAGAAACTCAGCCATACTTTTATATCACTTTCCTTTCATTTTTTCATACAATTTTGTTGTTTTTTATAACATGCCACATCGATAATTCGAAAAAAAGTGAAGTTATAACATGTCGCCACAGAATAATGAATGAATTTTTTTTTTCATATGAATTCTATTCACAAAGAATTTCAGAATTTTCTGATATTCTTTTTTTACCCATCTATATTATTATTACGCAATCGCATTTTTTGTGATGACTATCAAATCTATTCTATAGACGCGATTTTTATAAATAGGGTAGCAATTGAAAGGTCTTGCTTTGTATATGAGCAATAAGGACTTATTTTTTCTTAAATATTGTGTTTTTTTTTAAAATGCTGAGACAACTTTCTATGAAAACCAACCAAATTTCTTTGTGATGCCTAAAAGTATGTGATAGATTTTTATAATAATGCTTTAATAAGAATAACTGGGTTCTCAACAATTCAACAGAAACATAGAAAGTTTCTAAGAAATCCTTGGTTCATAGGTAAAAATAGTCCTCAATATAAAAACAGAATTACCTGTCACTAGATATTTTTTTTTTTGCGTTTAGCCGCCACACGGCATTACTAGTTATTCATATTTCATTCACTATTCATTTGATACTAATTATTCATTTGTTATTAATTATTCATTGGTTATTCATTGTTCATTTGTTATTCTTTACTAATTTCTTATTCATTATTGATTTTTTATTTATTAATTGATATAAATGAAACGAACAATTATTGAATTTTTAAAACTTAATGTGAATTAACACTTTTATTTATAATAAGTCTTGCATTGCATTCATTGAATCAATTCTTATTTCGTCATTCACTCATTCATCTCTTTGAAAATAAAATTAAATTGTACAGTGCACGGTCGGTTTGCATTCCGTTTTGATTATATTTCATTGTTGTATTTTGTGGTTACGTTTTAATTATTTTAATTTATTTAGGCGTTATTTAGTAATCAAAATTTATTTTGTTTTGATAAAAGATTTTAAAAAGAAATAAATTTAACAAATTTACATTTTTAATTTTTTTGTTTTCTGTTTTTTACAACCTGTCATACCTGCTTAACGCAGCCATTATTGCTTTCCATTTAATTTTTTTTTAACTATAAAACTATAAAAGAAGCCCCGATGAAGCAATTTGCGAAACATCGACAACTTTTTAAAATTAAATTAAAAAAAAAATTAAATTTAAATTTGTTAAATTTATTTTTTTTTTAAATCTTTTTTTTAAAAAACAATAAATTTTGGTTACTTAATAGCGTCTTAATAAATTGAAATTAATTTGAATGTATTTCTTTTTTAGCTCAGTGTTGTTATTCAAAACGGCAAACTGTTGAGTCGGCTGAATGCAGCCATTGTTTTTTGTTTACTATTGTTTGGCTGTTGAAGTGCTCGTATTTTTGTTTACTTTGTAAAATAAGATTTTTGAGATAAAGTTTTGAAGGTAAGTTCATAAATTATAACTTAAAGAATTTAATATGTATTATGTTTCATCTATTGCAATATGGACTGAGATAAACAAATAGTTGAAGAGCAGCTTAAGTTTGCTGCTGTCGCGTTTATTATAATCAAGTCGCTCAACATTTCTCTACAACGACAGAGTGGAGACATGTTGCTTGCCGCTCGTCGCGCGTATTGTGTTTGGGCTATAACTCTGAGGGCCCGAAAAAAAACGTTTTTAACTGTATTTCATCCAGTTTATGAAAAGGTTGGTATTTTTTTGGTGTTTTACTTTTTTTATGTAAGCACCTTTTATATGAGGAAAGGGAGGGGGACACGGAGAATCAGAAACACTTTAGAAAAATCCATATAAATGTAAATGTATTTAATGTACATATGTCAGAAGTATTGTCAATTTTTTTTGGTCATTTAGGTGTCATATATGCATAGATAGGATGTCCCGCAATTGAGTGCAACTATTTGCGGGGGTGAAAGGTTATGTCGAGCTGAGAAAAAAATCGTATGGGAGGGGGGGTCTATTTTCACATTCTTTGAAGCACAGGGTTAATTAATATTTAACGACTTTGGTTTACATTATTGTTTCTAGCAGAAAAACTAACTTAGGTAAAACTTGTTTTGATAGCTTGTTAAAGACAATGAAATTACCTTTTTATGGGTATATCAAAAAACCCCACCAACTTAACCGTTACCGAGCTGTGATCGTGTGAAGATGAAATCAATCGGTTGAAACTACCAAATTCCAACTTTGAGTGCAAATTTCTCAGAATTTTGCATAATAAATGAAATTTTTTTTAGTCCTATTTTGTAATTTATTCAATTTTTTTTTCAATGACACCAAAAATATAAACATATCTTTTAAAATAAAAAAGTTGGCTGTACTAAAAAAATTATACTTATTTGAAAATAATGATATTATCTACTGCATAATTAATTGTAATGTCATTATTTATCAACCCATGGTGTTATAACTTGCCTACTTTAGCAAATTATCTTGAACTTAATTTGTTCAATCTTAATAATCTATTTTGTAAATTATGCATTGCATTGTCCTGTGAAATGTTAAACTTTCTAAATTAAACGCCCAATTATTGTTAACTACATTTCATCAACACAAACACACTGTTTCTAGTTCCTATCAAAGTGCACAGTTTGGCAGCACTGCACACAACATAACCCAGCAGACCCTAAAATGTCAAAGTGTCAAAAGCAGTCATTAAATTAAGCACTCATCAAATTAAATTGTTTATCCACCACTCTGCGTGCTAATAAGTATTAAAATAATTTCATTCTCCTAAATGACATCATGTTAACAATGCCGCCAACTGACATTTCAAAATGTCAACTACAAATTTAATGCAAATTTATTCGCTTATGCTAAAATAACACATTTAGTATAATAATTTCCCATTTAACTTGGTCTGCTTGAAAATGAAGCAAACCTCTTAAAACAAATAACCGGAAATGAGCACAAAAATATCATAAAATTAGCGAACGGTAACGGAAATGACAGCTTGAAAATTAAATTATAAAATGCCAAAGCAAAACAAAAGACACAAAACAAAGCCATAATGTGTTTAAAAAAAATTGTTTAACGTGATAATCTTTCAAGATTAACAACTATGATATTTCTTGTAAGCAAGCTAAGAGGAAAGAGCACACTAACAAAAAAAAAAAAAAATACCTGTAAGAAAAGTGTCTTTGTTAAGCGTTACTACGCCCCTATGCGGTGTACAGCCATTTGTAGCAGCCAGTCCCATTTTACGCTTGATGTCAACCCTCCAACACTGCAGCGCTTCAAATAGAGACACTTTTATTAAAGTGCGTGCCAGTCATAAAAATTGGCATATCAAATGCTTACGGGGACAACAACATCGTAACCCGTAAAGAAAATCCTTAAAAATTGCTTACGAGTCATTTTATCTGAATCTGCATCATTGTTATCTTGGCATCAAGTCGCGTGAGCTCCTATATTATTTCATCCACCCACAGTTTGGTTTACATTTTCCCGAACAACCGACCCACAGCGAGGCTTAAATTTTTAATGAAGCATTTAATACTTTTTTTATATTTTGCCTCTTTGTGCCCACGTACTCGCGCGCACACGCTGCGTTCTTCGAAACTAAAACTGTCGAAAAAGCTATAAATTTATTCGATATTTTGTTCGTTTAACAACGAAAGATTTACACATCGAAAACATTTGCATGGAAGAAAAGCATGTAAAACAAAAATATTTTTTTTTATTTATTTTGCTAGCGCCACAAAAAGCTGAGATAGGAAAGATATCGGCATATGTAGACCCACTGGGGGCGGTTGATGGCGGCGGTTCATCTATAAGGGTCTCCATTCGATATGTGCCATAAAAGCACTTAGATATGTATCTTGTCTTGTATTTATTAAATTATTTTTGTATGTTTGTGCTTTTTGTGTTAATTGCTCTCGAGCATTGAAAAGTCGTCATGTGGTGATTTTTTTTTTTCAAAAATTTTCCAAAATTAACCAATATGTCTTTATAGAGCGGTATTCAGAAAACTTCATGTGGTGTTTAGTTTGGGCCGGACTTTATCAAAATGTTATTTTTATCTAAGAAAACAAAAGCTTTTGTGCCATTAGGTGGTGTAAGAAATGCATTCTGTGATATTTATGACTTTTATGATGTTTAGTTGAAGTGTTAATGACTCGATAGTATGTGGAAGTGGCTTTAGTGGCGCCCCCGGAGAACGACTTTAGTGCATTAGTCAAATATTTGTGTGGAAAATTTAGAAAGCTTTTTTAAAATAATATTATTAATATTCTGTTAAAATCATAAAACAGTTTACAAAGCAACTTCACGACGATTCTGACGGTGAAATTAATTGAAATGCTGCAGAGTTTTACACAGAACTCTAAAGTGTAGGTTGTGTGTTAATATTATGTAGGAGCACTCATAATATGTATGTTTTTCTTCATAGCTGTAAAACTAAATTTTCTGTTGAACTCAAAAAAATAAAAAATTTCTACACTAATTCACTTGAGTGCCTGTCAGTCTCGTTTCAAGCTGCCAAAAATGTGAAAAAGAAATTAAGAAACGTCGAAACTGGCAATGCTATTTGTTTCAATAATGAACATATGCTTTAACGCCATATATTTTAACTTTGGCTTTGTCTTAAAAAAATTCTTGATTTTGGAGCTTTGTAGAGCTTTACGCAATGCATTTAAAATTGTTTTTTTTTTTTAACAGAACTTTAAATTGTTTGAAAGTTGAATACATTGTTTATGAAAACATATTGCTTGAAAACACATCTTCGAAACTGAAACTGTCAAAACAAATTATAAATTTGATCGATATTTAGTTCGATTCACATCTCTGTCAAAATCTTAATATTTATTTAATGTGAAAACTAAGAATATGTTGTTTTTTTAATAAGAGAATTTTTGCTAAAAATTTCCAATCTTTCACAACTTTGTCACAAAAATGATGACCTTCAGTTTATAAAACCATTCAAAATAAACGATTTCGAAAACGATTCCCCACCTGAAATAGTTTTTATTTTAAAACGATATAAAATAGGCTGGGCCAATATTTTTTTTTAATTTTAATACGCAATAGTTATTAAACGTTGCGTATTTTTGCGCTTACCATGTTTGAAATTAATATAACTTTGGCACTCTATCAGAGTTTTTCTGACTGATATTTTGGATTGAGCCAATATTTTTTTTTTAATTTTAATACGCAATAGTTATCAAAAGTTGCGTATTTTTGCGCTGATTTAAAATACGCTTACCATTTTTGAAATGAATATAACTTTTGGCACTCTACCAGAGCTTTTCTGACTGAATTTTTTCAAATTTTATCAGGTATTTTGTAAAAAAATTTCGCCTATATTTGTAGCCAACTAACTAATTTGAGTCACTTGATTCAATAATCAACGTAAAAAGCACAGTTTTTGCAGAATTCGATATGTTTTGTTTTCGAGGCGTATGAGTGATTTTTTTCATATATTGTTTTTTTTTTTTATAATTATCATATATTGTTACTATTTTTAATTTGAAGCAGAAATAATTTTACTGATGATTTTCGGACTAAGCGATCTAAAAGTATTAAGAAAAGAGATCGAAAACAGACAGAACTTCAATAGAATTGTTGTTTACCTCTTTTATTATGTGGAAATGCAGGACAAGCTCTGGAAGAGGGCCAAAAGTTATATGGAATTAAAATATCGTTGGGTTATTCTGAAACTACGCAAAGATACTCAACTTTTAGTTCCTATTGTGTTTCGAGAAAACAAAAAAATGTTCCATATAGCATCGGCCCAGCCTATTATACAGTGATAACGCATGCATTGCAAACAGTTCTGTATGTTTACCTGTCTAACGCTTGTGCTCAGTTTTTATACGAGCGTAATGTAGTGTATGTGCTTGCGTTCGTGTTCACAAATATATATTCATATTCATATTCATATTCATATTCATATTCATATTCATATTCATATTCATATTCATATTCATATTCATATTCATATTCATATTCATATTCATATTCATATTCATATTCATATTCATATTCATATTCATATTCATATTCATATTCATATTCATATTCATATTCATATTCATATTCATATTCATATTCATATTCATATTCATATTCATATTCATATTCATATTCATATTCATATTCATATTCATATTCATATTCATATTCATATTCATATTCATATTCATATTCATATTCATATTCATATTCATATTCATATTCATATTCATATTCATATTCATATTCATATTCATATTCATATTCATATTCATATTCATATTCATATTCATATTCATATTCATATTCATATTCATATTCATATTCATATTCATATTCATATTCATATTCATATTCATATTCATATTCATATTCATATTCATATTCATATTCATATTCATATTCATATTCATATTCATATTCATATTCATATTCATATTCATATTAATATTCATATTCATATTAATATTCATATTCATATTCATATTCATATTCATATTCATATTCATATTCATATTCATATGCATATTCATATTCATATTCATATTCATATTCATATGCATATTCATATTCATATTCATATTCATATAGCTTTTCCGTATTTACTTTTATTTTATCTTCAGTTTGCTTTAATCTTTAACTCTTTTTTAATTTATTTTATCTATAAATTTAACTCTAACTCTAACTCTAACTCTAACTCTAACTCTAACTCTAACTCTAACTCTAACTCTAACTCTAACTCTAACTCTAACTCTAACTCTAACTCTAACTCTAACTCTAACTCTAACTCTAACTCTAACTCTAACTCTAACTCTAACTCTAACTCTAACTCTAACTCTAACTCTAACTCTAACTCTAACTCTAACTCTAACTCTAACTCTAACTCTAACTCTAATTCTAACTCTAACTCTAACTCTAACTCTAACTCTAACTCTAACTCTAACTCTAACTCTAACTCTAACTCTAACTCTAACTCTAACTCTAACTCTAACTCTAACTCTAACTCTAACTCTAACTCTAACTCTAACTCTAACTCTAACTCTAACTCTAACTCTAACTCTAACTCTAACTCTAACTCTAGCTCTAACTCTAACTCTAGCTCTAACTCTAACTCTAACTCTAACTCTAACCCTAACTCTAACTCTAACTCTAACTCTAACTCTAACTCTAACTCTAACTCTAACTCTAACTCTAACTCTAACTCTAACTCTCACTCTAACTCTAACTCTGACACTGATTTTGACTCTGGGCTTTTACTCCGACACTGAACGTGACTTTGACACTGGCTTTAACTCTGACTATGATTCTGTCTCAGACTCTGACTCTAGTTTTGACTCTGAATTAACTGACCATGCATTAACAGCGTCTTGAACTTTTCGTACGTGAATAATTTTGTAATTTTTTTTTTCGTAAGGCATACTTAAGCATATGTTTTTTATATTGAAGTTAATAAATTATTTTTATTTATCCCAGTGTATTTCTAAAGTAATTCATAAATTTTAAAAAAAAAATGTTACAGAATTTTGCAAATTATTGAAGTGTTTTGATTTATTTTAAAGTATCTTGTAGAATCTTGGAGCATCTCGAAATATTTTTGTGTTTATTTCTGAAGTAATCTATTTTGTAAAAAAATTCTTGAAAATTTCTTAAAATCCTTAAAAGTTTTGATAATTTTTTTCTATAAATATCGAATTAAAAAAAATTTACTTATAATTGTCTTAAAATTGTTTTCTATTGAATATTATTTGAAACCAAGAAATCGTTTTCGAAAAAAAAAATACATATTTTGAGAAATTGAATAGACTAATTCTTTCCGTCTGACTTTTTGAAAGGAAATTTCGAAAATATCTGTTATTTTCGGTCCCTGTTCTTGATTGAAAACTTTAATCGGCGAACTGATTCAAATATGTTTTAATTTGTCATTATTAATCTTTATTTTTATTTTAATAAACTGCAAGAAGCTGTTACACAGTTTTTATTATATTTGATTTTATAAGGTTACATAATTTAAATATATTTTTAGAAATAAATAACTAAATTTATAAAATTTTTTTCATCCTTATTTATTTATTTCACCTTTACTTTTAAAATTTTCCTTTTTAACTTATATTGTTTTATTAGTAAATTTTGTAAGGAAAATTTTTGCTTTTTGTGTTAAGTTTTGCTATTATATTAAAAAAAATTCTCGTAAAATGATTGCCAAAATGAAGAACTAAGGTTGCAAAACTAATTTTTATAAAAAATTTATAAAAAGAAAATTTTATAAAAAATTTATAAAAAGAAAATTTTATAAAAAATTAAATGAACCTTAGTATGAATCTTTTGGCTTACAAAAAAAGCTAATTCAAAAATGATTTTAAAAGTAAACGATTTTGAATGGACAATTTTTTGCTGGTGCCCACAGATTTTTTTATCGACAAGAACCTCCCCTTCCCTCCATGGAAAATCCCGGCTACGGGTCTGCGAGAATGTGTTTTTTATTCAATAAAGATCCAGTTTTACGCACAATTCTCACATATTGATCCACAAATTGCATGGAAGGCACCGAATCTGAAACGTAATTTTCTTACATTTTCGGCAGAAGATTCAACTTTTTGTGTGTGAATTTTTTTTTAATTTTTTAAAGTTGTATAAGCGACCCATAACACCTGAGCGACAGGACCGATTGTGAAGAAATTTGGTATAAAAAACGAAACCAAACGAGGCTGAACTGAAGACTAACGAACAAGACCAGAGATTAACAAAGTCATTAGGTTGAAGGCGAACGAAGATGCACCGAAGGCTAAAGACCAAAAACGAAAATAAACTTGACCGAAAATGAAATTCGCTTTAACTTTTTCTCCTACGAATGAAATTAAAAAGTGCGTTTTACAAAAGTGTAATGATTTTTTATGAACTTTTACTTTCTTAAAAAAGAAAAGGTACTGAGGAAATAAGACGAAAAGTTAAAATATCTAATCAAAAATGGAATCGGAAGTTGTAAAGATGAATTGTTGCCCTTATTGAGATCTATTCAACGACAAACGTTCTTTACGATTGGTTAAAAACTTGTGAAGCTATACAAAAAATACTAATGTGGGCACATTTGGGTCCAGCTAAAAAATAAACTTTTATAGTACTAAAACCCTCTTAACATAGGCTTTAGAATGAGGTGGAGTCTTTTAAGACTCCTTTTCTTTTTGTTTTCCATAGACGGTGAAATCAAATAGATATCATCAAGCAATCAAATAGATAGATAGATAGATTTTACGTAAACTCAATGAAAATTGTGTCTTTGAAAACAACAAAAAATGCGATTTTTTAAGGTCAATAGAGTTATAATAATACATAATTTTTAAAACTTTTTATGCTAAAATGTTGGTATAAGTAAGAAATTTATTTTTTTAGCATATGGGCATTTCCGTGGTGGCACACGTGACGATCGTACGACTTTAGTGAGTGAAAAAAGAATGAAAAATTTAACTTATAAAGTCCTTATTTTGATTTTCCAATAGCGTACTAAGCACACTATACAAAGTGTAAAACCTAAGAGTTGTCAAAAGTTCGGCTCTTGAATAGAAGCCACCAAAAATGATACGTTACATGACAAAAAATAGAAGTGTTTTTGACTTGGATCACAAAAATAGTAAAATTCTGTAAATTGGCAAGAGTTTTTGTATGAAACTTTTTTTAGAAGGATTTGAAATAGTATAAGTTTATTTTCAAAGTAATCAAATTTAAAAACCTTTTCTCGTTTTTTTTATTGGGCTTAGTATAAACTAAATGACATGGCGTTACGTGACATTTTTTCCATTCTAATGCATTTAGGTAATAAAGTAATTATATGATTTAGTTATTAAAAAACCAATTTAATATAGTCTGCCTCTCCTTGCTTCAACCGTTTTTCATTGTTTTTAGCCAATGCCTTCCATTTTTACTAAAACAAAAACATTTACGAAACATTTACAAAACATTAACTAAAAAGAAAAATTACATTTGTGAAACAGTGCAGGCGATTTGATCATCATGGTAAATGAATTTATATTTAAATTGCTTAAATCAATAACATGAAAATGTTTCTCTAAGATAATAGCTGCATTCCCGTGGCAATGGATCAGATCAAATTTCAGTGGAACAGTTTTAGTTCAATTTTACTACAATTTGGCATCACTGGCGATGAAGTGCCAAAATAGGAACGCAAGCAGTGAGACGAAAACTTGAATAAGAGTAACTCAGATTTGCCAACTATGTTCGTTTTGAAAAAAGTGCTTTAAACTTGGCAGCATTTTAAGATCAGAAATAAATCCAGGAAAAGAGCTGGTTCTAATATTTGTTTTTGCATTGCGAATAAAATAGAGCCACGCTCTAGATCAACGACCACGGGAATGCAGCTAATATCATTAAATTATAATTTTTTAATAACTTTTAATTTTCGTGTCACGGTGGACTTTTCGGTGGAAATGCCCATATTTGGGTAAGCGTTCTGTGAAAAATAAAAAGTTACAAGCAAAAAACATGTTTTTTTACCAAAAAGGTACTTCAGGAGAATCAAAAAAGTATGCAGAAATCGTTTTTATGAGTTCCTCTAACATTTGAGACCCTGAACGGCGGGCTCGAAATTTCGATCCGGTCTAATGTTAATGTAACGGTTTTTGCGATTTTCCTGCAAACAAATCAACAAAACGAAGCGTAAGAAGCTTGTCTTCAAAACTACAACAATTTTGTATACATATTTGTATATTTTGTAAATTTTTAATATGTCCGAAATACATCCCATAGTGATTTATCTAAACAATAATATTGAAACAAAGTATAAAACATGTACAATCGAACAAGCTCCTAAGTTGGAAAAGTGCCCCTCATGTCAATCGAAAGTCAATTGCAGTTGACATAAGTGAAAAACCCGCATGATAAATATTTCCAAAAAATAAAAAAAAAACACATCAATTGTAGTTACTTTCACTCAGCTAAGCGGATTTGACTCAATAACTTTGGATTAAATGTTCTCGCACTGATTACAAACTGATGTGTTTTGAAACGTTTTCTTCAAATCTAATACTGTGTTGGAAAAATTCCACATCCATCGCTTTGTACACTTCAGTTAATGGTTTTCTTTATTTATAAATTTCAGCCTTAATGAACCGTTTCTTTGTGCAACAACAATCAATTATAATATTATTGCCTTGGATTTTCTACACATTTCTTATAGCAGCTCATTTTTCGGCATGAAAACAAAAACAAACGCCACATGTGGGTGTATTTTACGAACAGTCTCCAGCGGTCAATAATAATGTCAAGCAGTGCGGGTCTTTGTTTATTTTCAAAAACATTTTTGCTAACATGCAGGCGAAAATCAAATTATTTATTGAATTTTCAAGCTAAATATTGTGTAGTTGAGGCGCACTATAAAGGCAAGTAAATGAATGAAGATTTTTACTTTATGTGAAAAGTCAGCATGGGATTTTCTTGTGATTTAAAAGAATAATTGGGAAATTTAGGAATTTTGACGTCAATGGGGGAAAAAAGGCAATTATTACTATTTTATATTGAACCCTGACCGAGATTTCATAATAAAAATATAACTAAGAATACTAAATTAGCTGTTTATGACTTTCAAAGAGTACGTTAAATTATAAAAAATTTCTCAAATTAGCAAACTTCCAATTTATTTTAACAAATCTACCAGCTGTTTGAAAAATGTACTTACTTAAAATCCATGTTAAACTCTCAACCATAAAAGTGCACATTTTTTGCATTTTTTACGAGTCCATTTTCACTATTTAAACTTTTATCTACAAAGCGCTCAATGCACACACACACTATGCTCCAAATTCACTGCCAAAATGTTGACAATGTTGCCGAGTTGCAGTAAAAAAGAAAAATCCAACTGAAACTACTTTATATTCTCTGAAGCACTCTTAAAATGTTTCATTAAATTTTTGCCGCTTGGCAAATTCTTTTATTCCCCATTAAAAAAAAAACAAAAAAGAAATTGTAAATCATAGACTAAATTTCGAATTATTAGAGCGTAAAATAAAACTGCATTTAGGTAGCAAAACAAAAACCACCCCAAAAAAACAAAATCCCCCATGTAAAAGTAGCAATTTTATCTTCAAATTTCTCTATTTTACCCTTTCATGTGGCTTGAGTTTTATTTAATTTATTTTTTTTTTCATTTTTGTTTTTCCATGCAGGAATTCACTTGTGATGTCTCTGTTGAGGGAGGAAAATCAACACAGCCGCTGCAATTTTCATTCACATTCTATGACCTAGATGGACATCATGGCAAAATCACAAAAGACGATATAGTCGGCATCGTCTATACAATTTATGAGTCGATAGGCAAGTCCGTGGTGGTGCCACATTGCGGCAGCAAAACCATCAATGTGCGGCTCACTGTTAGTCCGGAGGGTAAATCCAAGGCAACCGCTAATAAATTGAAGAAAATGCAGCCGAATGGCGTGCCTGGGCTGGATAACAACTGCAAAGTCAACAGTACGATGGCAACGAGTGCCGCCGCTGTGCAAGCTGGACACTCACGTCGTCAACATCGTTATCGTCCCAGAAAACTAATTAAATCGGATGACGAGGATGATGACAGCACCAGCGAAAAGGATCTACAGTTGACAGCAATGGCAGCGGCAGCAACCGCTTCAGCCTCAGCAGCGAATAAGTCAAAATCACATGCGAGTAAATATAATAATAGAATGAAATTGGAACAGCAACAACAGCAGACGACCACCGCAAGCAGCAATTGTTGTCAGTCGACAACAGAGAACAATAGAAACCTGGAGAATAACATGGAAATGTCAGCGTCAAACTGTCAGCATGACAACAACTTGTACGAAAACGTGGCGACGAATCTCAAATGTTGCACAACAAAAGATGCAAAAAAATGCGAAAATAGTTGTTTACCAATGGGCGAGGAGTGTCGTGGTTGTGTCGGCAATGTGATGGAAACAACGACAACAACAGCAATGGCAGGATTGCAACACAAGACCACCGACATGTATCTGAAGCAGGCATCGTCACGTGTCAAAATGCTGCGAAAGGCGCGCAAACAGAAGGTAAAAACACAATTTTTTTTTACTGATTACACAATGCAAAAGTTAAAGTGTTAGAAAAATACTGAAAGTGGTTGGTTTTAAAGTATCACGTTAGGATTTACAGATAATTGGGATCAAGGTCAAATAATTTCCCAAAAGGAAATATGCTTAAAGCATCGAAACTAAAGGTGGTTTTTTGTACGGTGCTTAGCTGTTTGTTATGATCAGGCAAACAAAAAAGTATTTTATACTTCAACTCCCTTCCTCCACTCCCTCTCTATTTCAACCATATTTTCATGCTTTTCAAAAATCCTTTTCTTGGATATCACTTTATTCAGTAAACCATTGAGAAATGTTATATAATATATTTGACAAAAATCATTCACAAAAAAGAGCATCGGGAGCATAAGGAGTCCCCGAACAAAGAAATTATCCCAGTCCTACCACATCTAAGCATTACGACCCAAAAAGCCAATTTGAGTTTTATTCCATTTATATTCTGCCAACAATTGAGATACTGACAAAGAATGCTTCAGACCCGTAGCCAGGGAGGGAATTTAGGGCTTAAGACCCCTCTTCTCCCTTAGGATCCAGAAAGTATGAACAAATGAGACTATTTAAATCAAAACTTGATCTTATTATTTAAGAAAAACAGGTAATAATGTAAATTTACTTGAACATGTGAATGTTCTAACATGTTCAACACAAATTTAACGCTTTGACGACGAATGGGACAAATATGTCCCATTTGCTATTTTCCTTATCAGAGCCATATCTTCCAACTGGTTTTAACCAAATTAGTACTTCTAGATAATAAACAAACGTATTCATTTAAAACGCATAAAAGTACATATGTTGTTGTATCTATTGAGTTCAAGGCCACTACAAAGTCAGAAATTATTAATCTTGACATAGAATTATGTCTTACAGCGCAGTTTGTATGGGGGTATTTTAACAAATTATTTTCAAGGCCGTGTTAACGTTTTTTAGAGGACACTTTAGAGCCTTATACAGCCTTTAATATACATCGTACAAAGACAAAATTAATGCCAAAATATCAGTTATTTTGTGCATAAAAGAAATAGCTAATTTTGGATTTTGTCACTTCCTTAATAAAGCCACAAAAGATAGCAAAAGAAAAGAAGAAAAATTCACAATTTTTGGATGAGAAAAATGCATTGATGATTCAGTTGATGCTGACATTCATATACTTGTTGCTTTAGTTCGTGCCGAAATCTCAAACGCATCATCGTGTTGTTTGTTGAATAGAATCGTTTTATGAGTTTCTCAGATCTTTACAAGCAATGCATTCGCATATAAATGCTTGCGCCGCTAAGAAGCTTTCAGTCTACTGCTAGACTCCAATCAGTTATGGTAGCGTCGCTTTGTCAGCCTGATGCCTGAGAAAATAAGACGTTGCAATACAAAGAGCGATGCAATAGTTTATTATATATATATACAGGGTGTCCCGCAATTGAGTGCAACTATTTACGGAGCTGAAAGGTAATGTCGAGCTGAGAAAAAACTCGTATGGAAGGGGGGGATCTATTTTATCATTCTTAGGAGCTACAGGGTTAATTAATATTTCACGACTTTGGTTTACGTTATTGTTTCTAGCAGAAAAACTAACTCACATAAAACTTATTTTGATAACTCATTTTAAAGACAATAATGACCTTTCCAACGGTATATCAACAAACCCCACCAACTTAACCGTTACCGAGCCGTGATCGTGTGAAGATGAAATCAATGGGTTGAAACTACCAAATTTCAACTTTGAGTGCACATTTATCAGAATTTTGCGTAATAAATGAAATTTTTTTGTAGACCAATTTTGTAATTTATTTCATTTTCTTTTCAATGACACCAAAAACATAAACATATCTTAAAAAATAAAAAAGTTGGCTGCACTAAAATAATTATACTTATTAGAAAACAATGATAAATAATGACATTACAATAAGTTATGCATTAGATAATATCAATGTTTTCTAATAAATATAATTTTTTTAATACAGCCAACTTTTTTATTTTTTAAGATATGTTTATGTTTTTGGTGTCATTGAAAAGAAAATTGAATAAATTACAAAAATGATCTAAAAAAAAAAAAATGTAAACACATCTTTCAATTTATTTCATAGGATTGATGACAATTTATTGTTTAACCAACATAATCATTAATCGACTATAACTCGGGCTTTATTTATATAATTTATTTTCAATTTTACCTAAAAAAAAAACAACAAAAACTGCCAGTATAATTGAACAATTTATAATTAAAAAAAAAAACACAAAATTTCATCTGCAGAATGGGCCTAATACATTCTTTCATTTTATTATTCATGTTTTTGGGATCAGATTATTTCCGATATGTTATCTTGGATTATCAGTCATGCAGTCCATTAATATACTACGTTTTTAAAATCATATATATTGTAACTTTTAACGAAAAAATTGCGACGAAATATAAGCCTTCGTACGAAAAACATGAACGAACACAAGCTGGATGCGTTAAGGAATTTTCGACAAGAAATGCAAGACATGAGTTATCGGCTATCGCGTGCTATATTGTTTTAATTTTTTCCTTGTTCTGTTTGTTTTTTTTTTAATGTTGACGAACCCAATGCAGATGAGTTAAAGAATATTCTGGATGTCTGTTATTGACGAATACAAATCAGACGTGTTAAAGAATATTCTACAAATGTGGTTTATGCAGCAAATTTCTGTAATCTATTTAAAAGTAGAGTAGGCAGTCCGGTAACTCAGTTGATAATGGAAGTACTTGTAACCATTATGTTGGGTATTCAAATACAACAGGATTAGATTTTTTAATTTCGATATAAATGTGTGTTAAAAACTGCATTTGAATAATATGAAAGATATGGTATTTATATGAAAATTCACAGATCTAAGATTAAAACAAATTTTAGGTATAAAGTTGCATTCGTTAATATTGCAGCATGAGCTGTATCCAAATGAATCAATGCAAGGCCTACTTCGAAAATTGCTTTCTGAATTTATCAAAACTCAATTTGAGAAATGCCTAAAAGTATGCTAATATTCTAAAAAAAAAAATCTACGTTCAGATTCAAATTTTTAGATCGTAATGTACATTCAGAGTATTGAACGAAAGACTCAATTCAATCACAATGCAGAAAAGCGGCGAATTGCTGTGTTGTTATTTTCATAAGAATAATGTCGTTACATTGGTTTCACCCCCTAGCCACACGTGCCAGTTCGAAGACACTAACAGTTCGAAAAACTTAATATACTATCACTTTTCACTAATACACTCACACCTTGACATTACTGGCAGTCCACTGGCAACAACTTTTACTGGGCCAGTGCATTTTGACAACCACAGCCAGTGCGAAATCGAAGTAAGGAAACAGTGTTGTATTTGTTCCCTAAAATATTCGAACTTAAACTATGCACTTTTCTTTCATGTCTTGTAGGGAAATATATGCAATTATTTTAATTGCCCTTAATTTGTACATAAAATATCATATGAATAAGTTGCATTTTATTTTGAAAAATATTGATAAACACATTTTACAACATAATTATTTCCCCATTTTTATCCCATTTAAGTTTGGTATTGTGTTGGCATATAAAGCATCACTGAATAAAAGCAAACGGAATAAAAAAGTGGTCGAACCTTTGGCTTTGACGACATTTTGCAAATGAACATTTACTATCACGTGTGGCCGCAGCATAGATTTGTAGATTATTTCGAAACATTTTCGTAGTTAATATATATTCTTTGCTGGCCTGCCAGTACTATCACGTGTGGCTGCAGCGTTACCCCGCATCTAGCTCGCCGTATTTTTGTACAGGCGGCTATAAAAGTTTTACTTCAAAAATTATATTTTATTCCAGGATCTGCTTAGTTGGCTTTGAATATATTGAGTGGAGCAGACTGTATTTTAGAGAAACAGCAAGAAAATCTTTATTTTTCTTTTAATTATTTAATAAGAAAATGTTGAAATTTTATTGACTCAATATCTTTCTGCTAATCTTAGCATTAAATTTTATGCCACACTTTGGCAGTAAAGATTCCATAAAAGTTTCTTGCAATACCATAAAAAATGCGTACCTGTTTCATAACTTCCGATTGTTTCATTTTGATGCTAGCTTATGTTTGAATTTTTTGCTTATGACTACTAAATTGTGCCAGTATTGCTTGTTATGTTTTATTGCATTCATTTAATATTTGTTTTTATTACGTTTTTTTATTTTAGTGCTTTGATTTTTCTTAACCACAATCATTTAAAATTAAGCATCTAACTTTTTTATTTCTATTGATTTTCTTTTCTTGTTTTTTGTTTATTTTCAAATCATCATCACCGCCACGTTTTACAACTTAACAACAACAACAACAACAACAACAACAACTACACACAGTATCAGGATCATTGCCTAGAAACAAGACAACGCAGCCTATCGGTGGGCAGTGAAACATGTTGGAGAAGTCGTTATGCGAAAAACTCGACACTACTCATGGATACATTGACACCAGCAACACAACAAAGACTCTATCAACAACAACAACAACAACAAGCACACGGCGAAGATGTTGTTGATGGTGTACAATTAAGAAATCCTCACCGGATTGGTGCAGCAAACATTTTTTCGGCTTCGAAACGCAGCTCAGCCGATTGTTGGAGGACTGCACTCAATCGCAATGAGCTGATCAGCATAATACGCGAGAGCATGGAGAAGAATCGACTGTGTTTTCAATTAAATGGGTAAGCCAAGGCGCATGACATGCATTCATTTGAAAAACCATAACTGTTAAAAATTATGCATTTTGACACTTAATACACATATTTTTTATATTTTGAAACAGTAGATTTTTTTAAATTTTGTTGTTTTATGTTTATTCTTAAACTAACATTCTGATTCTATTACTTTTTTAAATACTTTTTTTATGAGCTGAAATAAAACATTGCCAGGCATGGAAACACGGTATCTTCTCATAAAATTGATCACTGATTAAAAATGCGCATAAAAAATTTTTTTGTGTATTAAAATAGTGATTGCATTCATAAAGATCCAAATGGAACTTGTAACCTCGTGTCTGACTGCATAATTTTACTAAACACATTCCAATACTTTGATATTTTCTAATTAATTTGGTTTTTCGTTATAAGTTAATAGTTACGCCTTTCCACACGGAGAAACGGAAAAGTAACCCAACTGCAACACAATTGCTTAATTGCAACCTATGCTTTCAGATGAGCGAGTCACGCACAACGCAACATTGGTCTCTCATTGCAGCTTATAATTAAATAGGCAGCGATATCTCTCTACTTCTTCTATAGCAAATATAAATTTGTTAACTGCTCGCTCATTGCTGCTTCCTGTATTCAAAATAAAAAACATCTGAAGTTTCCGGTATACTTACATGGGTTAGCAACATTTGTTGATGCTGCGTTGTTTTTCAATTGCTCCGTGTGGAAAAGGCCGTACATCCGACATGTTGAATGATTTAAGCGAAAGTTCAGCCATATTTTTACGGGCATTAAAAAACATTCTCTACCAGTGACTTTCGAACTGTAGTAAATGAGTGGCTACATAAAATAGGCGCTGTGTAAAATTTTTCATGCATTTTTTATAATGTTTAAACAGCGTCACATTTTTTTTTTTTTCCTTTCAATCACAAAAAAGAGTACTTTTTAGTTGCTATTCTGTTTTAAGCGTTATTATATATATTAAAAAAAAAACAGCCTACTACAAAATCACTACAAAGTAAAAAATAATTTTAAAAATACTTTTCCTTTTAATTTCTTGGTCATATTTGATAATTTATTTAAACATATTATTATATATGAAATCTTATTATCTTAATTTTTTTCTTATTTGTTTTATTATCATAAATATATTAATTTCTTGATGAATACAAAAGCTTTTAAGGTTGGCGCTAATATAATCAGACTTTTAATCAGAAGCGCCAACTTCAAAGCATTTGTATTCACCAAGAAATTAATATATTTATGATAATAAAACAAATAAGAAAAAAATTAAGATAATAAGATTCCATATATAATAATATGTTTAAATAAATTATCAAATATGACCAAGAAATTAAAAGGAAAAGTATTTTTAAAATTATTTTTTACTTTGTAGTGATTTTGTAGTCGGTTGTTTTTTTTTTTTAAATTTTTAGTTCTTAATTTTTAGAGAATATGATAAATTTTCGAAAAAAGTGTACAAACAACATAAATAAAATTGTTCCGAAAAAATTTGTTCTATTAAAATCTGAAAGTTTGTTGGTTATTTCAAATATCTGCCTCTTAAATTTAAATTAGATGTCACCTGTTTTGAAATTATTATACCCATTCTTGTAAAGATTTTTATTACCCTAGTGTCAATATTATTCGAGATATAGTGTTTTTCAAATATTGCCACGCCCCTTTGTTAAATAAGCGCCCACTTTCTGGAGCATTATTTCCAATAATTGTGCCTACCCCTGTACTTTATTTCAGTACCCCAGCGTCAATATTAACTGCGATAGTGTTTATCTAGTATTGCCACGCCCATTTATCGAATAGCGCCAACTTTATTGACCATAATTTTTAATAATTCTGCCTACCCCTGTACTACAATAAATTTCAGTGCCCTAGTGTCAATATTATTCGAGATACACTGTTTTTCTAATATTGCCACGCCCAGTGGTCGAAATCCGCCCACTTTCTTCACCGTAATTTTTATTTATAATGCCTACCCCTATACCAAATTGCAGTACCATAGTATCAATATTATTCGAGATATACTATTTTTCTAATATTGCCACGCCCATTTGTCAAATAACGCTCATTTTGTTGACGGCAATTTGTAATAATTGTGCCTACCACTACACTAAATTTTAGTACCCCAATATCCATATTATTCGAGATACAGTGTTTTTATAATATTGCCACGCCCATTTGTCGAAGAACACCCACCTTATTGGCCATAATTTGTAATAGTAATGCCTACCCTTATACTAAATTGCAGTACTATAGTATCAATATTATTCGAGATATACTCTTTTTCTAATATTGCCACTCCCATTTGTCAAATAACGCCCATTTTCTTGACCGTAATTTGTATTAACTGTGTCTACCACTACACCAAATTTCAGTACCCTAGTGTCCATATTATTCGAGATACAGTGTTTTTATATTATTGCCACGCCCATTTGTCGAATAACGCCCACTTTATTGACGATAATTTGTAATAATAATGCCTACCCCTATACTAAATTGCAGTACTCTAGCCTCAAAATTATTCAAGATACACTGTTTCCCTAATATTGCCACACCCATTTGTCGAATTACGCCCATTTTCTTGCCTGTAATTTATAATAATTGTTCCTACCCCTACACTAAATTGCAGTACCCTAGTGTCAATATTATTCGAGATACAGTAGTATCTAGTATTGCGAGATCTATTATTGCCACGCCCAGTTCTTGAATTCCGCCCACTTTTGTACGGGCACCTCCATGCTTATGATATCTATCTGTTCCCCAAAAATTATGGCAATCAGGCATATGGTTTAGGAGTTATCGATGTACCTACATACATTTAAAAAAAAAAAAAAATAAAAAATAAAAAAAAAAAAAAAACAGAGAAACCGACGAACTTGAGAACCTCCTCCTTTTTGAAGTCGGTTAAAAATACTGCCGTACTCTCATTTTTGGCACTTCGATTTTGGACTATAAATTTTAAGTGATTTTTTTTATTACATACAAGGTGTTCAAGATTGAGTGCAAATATTCACAATTGTGAAAGTACAGTTCAAATTAAGCGAAAAATTATATCCCCTCTCATATAATTTACACAACCTTAGAAGTTAGCATATAATAACTTTACTAGCATAAAATAAAATAAAGCATAAATTGCAGTTTTAGTAGTTTAAATCAAAAAATTTTAACTTCGAAGTTGCAAATACAGTTCGATAATGGATTGGTCTGAAAGGTGCGTTGATAAGGTTGTTGAGTATGGTTGATATACCGTTACAAATGACATTTCATAGCCTTTGAATTGAGATATATAAATACTTACTTTCCGCTAACTAGTTCTTCTGCCAGATGCAATATCGGAAATCTAAGTAGTTAAATATAAAAACGTATGTGATTTCTACAGTTCTGCAAAATAGACCCGCTCCTCTTCCTAGATCTCCCTTTTTACCACTGTGAACATTTGCACTCTGGTCTTGAAAATCCTGTATATCAATCTATACTATTATATAAAATTGAAGTGCACATTTTTTTTCCAGGTAAACTCGAAATGTACTGAGCCAATTTTTATGAAATAAGTTTTCAATTGTTATATTTGTGCTACAACATAGTAAAGGGATATTTTCTTTACGAAATTTTAATAATATTTAATTAAAGTGTAAGTTTTTTAAAGAAATCATTGTTTTATTTGCACGCTTTTGCGTTGCAAGAGTTTAACCCTAGAATCGTAAGACAAATTTTTACGAAGTACACGTAAAATTTACGTATATTACGAATGCAGGGTTAAATAAACTCCAGGTTGTTCTCTACTCTATTCCTTTTGTGCTCAGTTAGCACAGCACAAAAAAAAAACGGATGAGCCTCGAGCAAGGCGAAATAAAACAAAACAAAAGAAGAAATTTTTTATTTCGTTTGACATGTATTGTTTTAAGGCAATTAATTCACTGGCCATCTTCAGCCTGTTTAAGATTTTTGTTTTTATATGATCTTCATATGATCTTTTATATGAGCACAAGATCTATCTCTGACTTTCTCTGCACTCATTCAAAGAGTAACAAAAACGTGTTAGCAGTCTTTATTGGTAAAGAGAAAACGTCCGTGGCGAGACGGTGGACCACTGTGGTATATATATACTACTGTAGGCAAAAAATATCGGGAACTTTTTTATAAATCAAAAAACCTTTATTTATTCTACTAAACTCATTTCATTCCCTTCAAAGTAGACCCCCCCCCCCCTCCCCCCCCGATAAAATACAATTGTGTCATCGTTTTTTCCATTTTTCAAAACAAGTTACCTTACAGTAAAGCTTCAATTCCTTCTTCGTTTCGGTTTCTATCTTTTCTATCAAAACAGTGTCCACGGAGCGATCTCTTAAGTTAAACGAATAGGCAGAAGTAACATAATGCTAAATCAAGCAAATGATGAGTTTTATTTTGTCTTGGTAGTCGGAAAGTATTCTTTCACACAAATCAACGCGGCGCTGTTTCTTCATGAAATTATGCGTTTTTGGCGAGATTTCACTTTTCTTAGGCCCAAACGGTCCTTCAACGGTCACTCAAAATACTCAAAAACTGTCAATTGACGATCTTGGGGCACCAATTCTTTGATTCTGTTGACGTCTAGCTCATCAGTGGATGTTGATGGTCGTCCTGGCCGTGCCTCGCCTTCAACACCTTCTCGACCCTCTTTGAACATTTTGTACTACTCATAAACTCTTGTTTTCGATAGAACTTGCTCACCGAAGGCCTTCTGCAATATTTTCCACGTTTCGGCAGCAGAAATTTTATTCCGCACACAAAATTTAATGAAACTGCGTTGTTGAATAGTTTCAGACATTATAAAAAACGAATAATTTACTTTTAGCTATTCACAAAAGCACGCGCAACACAAAAATGAATAAATATTTTGACGTGTAATTTGACACAGATATCAGTGGCAGTAGTGCCACCTTGAAAATAAAAACATTTATCTCTATCGGAATCGAAAAAAAAATATAATTCAAATTTTCCGGTATTTTTTGCCCACAGTAGTATATTTAAATATGTTAATCTCTTGACGGTATCAAAACACTTTTCTATAAGAAAATGTACAATTTTTATTAAACATTTAAAATAACAGATGATATTAATAAACGATTTTGAGTACACACTTGCTTTTAGAACAATAAATGTTTAACATTGAGATGTAAACTAAAAATTAATAATACGGTTAGAATTCCTTATACGTTCAAATTCTATTTGTACTTTTGTCGGGTGCTCGAAGTTTTTATATTTCTCAAATTATCCTTTAGAATAATGTTAAAACACTTGTGCTGATGTAAAAAAAAATGTCCATACATGTTTAAAGTATTTTCTGGCTCCTTATTTTGCTACATAAATACTTTGACTTTCTCTCACATTTCTTTCTGTTTTTTTTTTCAGTTCCTTATTTAATAATAACCTCTTTATTTTGTCTCATTACAGAAAACCCCAGGCAAGTGTAAGTCCCATCAGACAGTCACAACAACGTCAGCGCTCCAATACAGTGTCGAAAATACCAACCTTAATTGCCAACCACAACAATTCCATTACCAACTGCAACAACAACAGCAACAGCAGCACACAGCCACATCATACCAACACCAACAACAGCCTCCACAACAAAGACTTAAACATGCACGACAGCCATACAAACTATCAACAACACCACCAGAAGCAGCAACAACAACAACAGCAACAGCTGCTTCAACAACAGCCACACCAACACCCACAACACCACCCGCACCACAGTCATCATCATCCACAACCACACATTCCCATCTACCATCAACAAATGGCCATTAATCCGGCCGTACTTGCGGCCCAAAATGGCATTGTCCATAGCAAAATGAATCTCTGCGGTTATGATTCATTCTTGCATGCCACCATTTGTGGTGGCGGTACCAGTCACTCACCGCCACCACTGCCACCACCCGCTGCTGTCACATTTTTGACAACACACACGCAGCAGCCGGTTGCCACTGTCCAACCCATTATGAATGCCATCAATGCAGCTGCAGCAGCAGTACCTAATATGCAGCAGTACCAACAACAACAACAGCAGAATCACTACCAGGTTCCTACGCCCAAAATTTATGCTCACCCCACAACAACAACACAACAAATAAAAACAAGTAAAATTTTGCGTAGCGGTACATTCTCACAAACGCATCATCATGCAGCTTCGGCAGCAGCAACATCAACGCCAGTGCTACAACATAGCTCCACACAATATCATGGTTATCATCGACTGGCCAGCGCTACCGCCAGTGCCACCAAACACAATCTGGCAGCACTTAACTCTCAAAATCCTAGCATGGCGAAAGCCCAAGTTGAACATTTAGAAAAATGGCTGCTAGAGCGTGAGCAGTGCGCTGTTAGCGCCGTCAAGTCGCTGAAAGCCAAGAAAGACGTAAAAAATTATGACAACCTGTTGTTTGCTAAGTTAACGGAAAAGCTGCAAGATAGCACGTTGAATGTGGAGCAAAACGAGAAGCAAAGACAAGAAGCTGGGCAACGACGTAAGCAGCGCGCACACTTAAAAGCACAGAAGCGCAGCAGCATAGCCGAAAGTGGGGCGCACTATAGCAGTGTGTTGCCAAAGAGCCAACACCAACAACAACAACAGGAGATGATAGTGTCACCCGTGACCAGCGAGCAATCGAACTATGCCGCTCTCATACCGATCAACGGTGATCCGATTGAATGCGAGAATTTGCTGAGCAATCAAACGTCCGACGAAGACACTTCCGTTGAAGTGGTAACGCCAACAACAACTACAGTAGCAACTGCCAAGACAACAGCAGACAGTGCTGCCAAACAAACGGATGCAGCATTAACTGTAACCGGTGATTTATTAGATTTCAATGAAGAAAATGATGCAGTGGCTGTTGCACCAAATACAGCAACAGGTCGTGACAGCAGCAATAGCAGCGGTGCTGCCATGGTGTCCACTTGTGATGGCAGTGCTGCCAATAATTGCTCAAACTCTGCCTCATTAATCCACCGCTATGTGCATGAGCACATACATCATCACTACCATCACTTTGAGGATAAGGACGAATAAGTTTATGATTAGTTAGTTATTTTTTTGCTTTTAAATTTTGCTCATACGATTAAGAGAATACATAGGCATGTTTTAAACTAAACAGGCAAAAATCGAATATTTTAAGTATAGCTAGCTTAATAGTGAAAAATTAGTGAATATAACCAGAATACAAAAGAAAATATAAGAAAATAAGAAAGAACAGTTATAGAGGACATAATCCGTTGCTTGCTTCACAAATGATAGCATGAGCACATTGACGACGACATATATTTCTATATCGACGACACAATATTGCGCCTTTAGATCAAACTCTCTCCATCAGAAATACATGTAAAGATTTTTGACAGAAGCCGTAAAGTTGCTGTCGTCGTCAGTCTTCAAGCTATGAGGGATACATATAATCCTGCTCATATGGCATACAGTCGCCATGTTGTTATGTCACATATATGATTCAAAATACTCAAGTAGACACAGTCATTTCGGTATGTCATACGAGTATTATTTTTAAAATTTTGGAATGAATTTTGCGTTTTTACCTTTTGTTTAGTTTTTCGCTTTCTTAGCTAATCAGAAGCAATATAATTAAACCCTTATTAGTAGGGCTCTTGATTTTTCTCGAGCTTTGCTTGGGCACCCGGGTAATCGATACCAGAAAATAGTCCCGGTAACTCGAAAGCCCAAATATTCGAGCATGACCCGTGTAATTTGATTATTAATACTCGGGTAGTTTCAAGCTTGTCTCCTTTTTTATTCAAATCAGCGCAAGTTCGTTGTTTCCTTTCCCTTCACCTTTTTCCCACTCCTCATCACACTCTTCCCATTCCAAAATTTTTACAAAGCAACACAAAAAAAAAATGAAAGCAAACAGAACCAGTCACAAGCAGCAATCGCACAACATAAGCTCGCCTTAAGCAGCTTCACTTTCAAATATAAGCTTACAAATTCTAAACTACCCGAGTAGCTCGAAATACCCGGGTACCCGAAACTACTTGAAGTACCCGAAACTACCCGGGTACCCGTTTATGACCTGGGTAATAAGGTAGTTCTTATAGCACTCGAAATACTCGAAAATTAAGAGCCCTACTTATTAGTGAGAATTTATGGCTTGCTTGACGTTTTGCTCACACTATATTATGGTATGAAAGGCCATCAATCAACACTTTTTTAATTTTTCATCATACGACATTTGCTACTGTCGTCGCCAATGTGGTCAAGCTATTCGGCTTAAATAACACTTAAAGCATTTCTAATGTGGCATTCCTGAGAATTGCATGAGTGACAGTTTGAATGCTACTGGTTTGCTTGTAAATAATTAATTTAAAATAATGATGTGATTCATGCAATTTCAAATGAATTTACTACCATATTTTATATGAGAATTCTTTCCACGAATTAAAAATAACGTTACATATTTTCGTTACTACTAAAATAAATCTGTAAAAAACAATTTGACAATTGTCGAAATATTGCTGTCGTCGCCAATGTGTTCAGGCTATTTGCCTTAAAGCAGCGTTTCAATTTGCTGAAAAACTATTGCAGTTGATAGTCGGTTTCTGCTGTCTGCTGCGTACATTTCAATAGTCGAAGTAGCAGTTCACGAAGAGTTATCGTAGTCGATATTTGGTTGCTGCTATCTGCTTCGTAAAATTTAACAGTCGAAGCAACATTTTACTAAGGACTGTCGTTGTCGGCTATTACTGTGTCAGTCATAGCAGTTGCTGCCGTAGTCAATTTTGCCAACTTTGTACATAACTAAACTGCAGACTATTTTGAAATATTTCCCGCGTTTTCAACAATAAAATATTTTTCCCGTATTTAAGAATACTTGCTCTGAACAAAAATGTTTTAATTGGCTACAACAGCAACGGCTACGATTGCTACAGCATTAGCCAATAGAATGCAACAATAGACTGCTGTCAAATTACGAACTATTCTATATCGACGACAAAGCTTCAGCGGCAAGGTCGGCATTACACCAGTTTCTCTCCATAAGAAATACATGTAAAACATTTTGACAGATGCCGCACGGCCTCAGCCGCAGTCAATGTGTCTAGGCTATAATGTGCAGCCACAGCACAATTTTTGGTGCTGTTGCTATTTCTTTTGTAGCTTAAACACTGCCTTAAAGAGCACTAAATGCGTTTCTAATGTGGCATCCCTGCAAATGGTATGAGTGACAGTTTGAATGATACTGGTTTGCTTGTTAACGCTGCAGCCACACGTGATAGTACTGGCAGGCCAGCAAAGAATATGTATTAACTACGAAAATGTTTCGAAATAATCTACAACTCTACGCTGCGGCCACACGTGCGAGAAAATGTTCATTTGCAAAATGTCGTCAAAGGCAAAGGTTCGAACACATTATTATTTCGGTTGCTTTTATTCAGTGATGCTTAATATGCCAACACAGCACGAAACTTAAATGGGATAAAAATGGGGAACTAATTATTTTGTAAAATCTGTTTATCAATATTTTACAAAATGAAATGCAACTTATTCATATGATATTTTATGTGTCAAATAAGGGCAATTTAAATAATTGCATATATTTCACTACAAGACATGAAAGAAAAGTGCATATTTAAAGTTCGAATATTTTAGGGAGAAAATACAACACTGTTTCCTTACTTCGATTTCGCACTGGCTGTGGTTGTCAAAATTCACTGTCTCAGTAAAAGTTGTTGCCAGTGGACTGCCAGTGATGTCAAGGTGTGAGTGTATTAGTGAAAAGTGAGAGTGTATTTAGTTTTTCGAACTGTTACTGTCTTCGAACTGGCACGTGTGGCTAGGGGGTGAGTAAAAGTTGCTGCCAGTGGACTGTCAGTGATGTCAAGGTGTGAATGCATTAGTGAAAAGTGAGAGTGTATTAAGTTTTTCGAACTGTTACTGTCTTCGAACTGGCACGTGTGGCTAGGGGGTAAATAACGAACAAAAGTAATTAATTTCAAATAATGAGGGGATTCATGCAAATTAAAAATGACTTAATTTCAAAACCTTATAAATTGACTACCATATGTTGTATAAGAATTCTTTCCACAAATTATATATTTATGTTTATTTCGTTACTATTTGAGTGTAAAGTGATCATAGCATACTTCAATTATTTGCGTAATAAAAAAATGTTGACTTTTTGGTACATAATGGCAGTTACAATTACATGCCTAATTTCTCAAAAGTTAACTTAAACTTATGTTCATGCTAAACTTTAGGTAAAAGTATATTATGTATATTAACACAAAAATTTAAGAACATGTACAAAAACAGCTTACGCAGGACATTGACGACTGACCACAATCACATTTACGTAGTGTCTGACCAAAATTGAATTTTGGCCCTTTTTTCAATATTTTGCCGAAACCGAAGCTGAATATTTGTAAGAAAATTTAAATTTTTTATATAAATTTTTTTATTTAAAGAAAGCCGCATTTAGAGTGAGTATTAATTGAATTTTTTCAATAATTTTTTGTTGTATGTCATACAAAATATGAGATTTAGAAGTTTCGATTTTGTTTCCGGCCATATTTAGGCCGGCTATATTTAGGAACAGCCGTAACTGGTAGTAAGGGACGTAACTGGCCGAAACCGAATATTCGATCGTACACTACATTTGAGACTGTTTTTTCTCCATATGCTGAGTTCTAAATGTCATTGGTGTTCTCATTGATGTTCTCTTTGATTGAAAAGTAAGCAACAAAATGACATTAAAAATTATCCAATATTTTCTAAGATTTTTGTTTGAAAAAATTTATTGCTGACCAACTCTTATACGCATTAACAACACTTTTTTTCACTCAAAAACTATTTAAATAAAAAGAGATAGCAATTTTTAGTTTCTTTTAAACATATCGAACAACACATCCCGAGTATTTTTGACTCTGGGACTTTTTTAAAAATCGATAAAACAAAGCTCAAATTCCTTTAAAATATCACTTAGAAAGCAAAATGAACTTGAACAAAATTTTGCTCTTGTTCTTAATAGCTGTTTTTGTCAAACTATAAAAATACCTAGAAATCAAATAAATTCATTTACAAATCATCTAACTAAATGTATGCAGCTTCTTTAATTACTATAAAAATTATAATTTAGAGTTATAAATTTAAAAAAAAATATATATATGCAAACATAAATTACCAAAAAAATAAAAATAAAACGCTAGAATTCCTGAAACGTGCTTCGAGCTAAATGTGTGCCGCTGCTTTATGAATTTATTAAAAAAAAAAAACAAATCTCTGCCTAAATTTGCAAGTTTCTTAAAAATTATTATAAGCCATTTATACAAAAAAAAAAAAAAAACTTATTGTTACCAAAAACGAATAAACATGCAAATAAATATAAATTTGTTGTGTATCTGAAAAATGTGTATTAAATTATTATATTATATTTAAAACTTAATTAAAATAAATATTTAATGTAAAAATTTTATTAAATTATATTGAAAAGAATAAGAAAAAAAAACAAAACAACTCATTACAACTATGCAAGAAAACATTAACTAGCTTAATTCTTTATTTAGGAGAATAGTTATAATAGTTATATAATTTAAAACTTTTTTTTTACTTTTTTCTACTATTATTTATAAAATTTAATATAATATTTTCATACATTAAAAAAAAATCACATACATATATTTTCTTTTTATAATTTGTGTAAAAATATAACTGAAATAGTTCAACATAAGCGACACAAGTATTCCTACAATACGAGTTAAAAAATAATAGCTAATTATTATAAATCAAATGTTGTTTGTACAATATTCTCATTGACATTCATGATTTCTAAATAAAAAACAAAGACTGATTTCCATTTTATCATTTAAATAAATAAACATCATATAAAACAATAAAAACCAATGAAAAATGAAATATGTATTTTTTATTTATGTCAGAAAATAGTTCAGCCATAAATGTGTAGTAGTTCGTTGGAGAAAAGTTTAGTTTTGCTATCATATAATTTGCCTTCTAAAATCTGCAGGCGTAAATTGATTTTCAAATGCTTTCCAATTTGGTGAAATATTTCATCAAAATTGATCTTAATTTGATTGTTATTATTAAGGGGGGAAACCTAAGTAAAATTTTGAAAAAATCTAAAATTCTTTTTAATCGCTTTAAAGATGCTTTAGGGTCTTATAAATAATATACCAAGAGATAGAATTCGGCAAAAATGTCTAAATGTCCAAATTTTCCATTCTGCAGGCATCGCAGATAAGAGGTATTTGAAAATATTATACGAATTTTTAGTACTTTAAACTCTTAACGCGTTTTGATCGAAACCACTTTTTTGAGACGGCCGGACACAACCGATATTTTTCACTTTTTTATCTTCTATCTTACCAACTCACAGTGAGAGAATTCACAAATCTAGCTGGACAAAATTAATAACTCCAAAACTAGTGGGTCAAATTTCTTGAAATTTGGTATAAAGGTAGGTAGCATAAATATTATATACAAAATTGTAAGTAGCATGTACAAAATGGGCGGAATACGACAAATGGGCATGGCAACCTTAATAAAATATTATATATCTTTGAGCAATTTGAGGGAACATATTATTTTATTAAGTACTTTAAATTGTTTGAAATAAGAAATTTTAATGGAAAAAAATAATATTTAGGTTACTATAATAACCGAATTTTTTTATGAATATGGTAGAGTATAAAGTATCAATTAGAGCATAAAGTATCAATAAGAACACAGACCCAAAAAGTTATACAACTACCAAGGAATACAGCGGAAGTGGAAACCCATGTCAAAAATCTAAGTTCGGCCATGGTCAAAGCTTACGAGGTGGCATGTCCTTTATCTTCAGTAGACGAGGGTGATCCGACGCCATGGTGGTGCACGGAACTCGAATCCCTGAAGAAAAAGGTTAGAAAGGCCTTCAATCTGCACATGAGAGGGTGTATTCCCAGAAACATGGGCAGACTACAAGGCACGGAAAAGGGAACTGAAGAACCACATACGGCACTGTAAAAGGCAGTCGTGGAGATACTTCGGCTCTGGGATTTCAAAAACTATTTCGGAAGCATGTAGGCTTAAGAAAATGGTTTCAAAAGATCCACTCTCCAAAGTGGGACTGATCCGATTAGCGGATGGAACCATGACTGAGAACATAGAGAAGTCGATGCAAGTTCTGATGGAGGTGCATTTTCCTGGAAGTTTTAGGTTTGACGACCCGTGGACACCCTTGAAGAAGGAATGCACAGGGTTGAAAGACTAGAAGCCGAAAGTATGATCCCTATGGATGGGGTAAGGAGAGCTATAAGCTCATTTGCTCCGTACAAAACATCAGGGATATACGGTATATTTCCGGCTATGATGCAATGGGGAGAAGATCTCATTGCACCTAGGCTGTGGAGTGTATTCATTACTTGCTTAGCGACTGGGCACGATTCGAGAGTCTGGAGAGAGGCGAAAGTTGTCTTTCTTCCGAAGCCCGGAAAAAAGGATTATGTGGAGGCGAAGTCGTTTAGACCGATCAGCCTTACGTCTTTCCCATGATACAATAATTTACAAGGTAGCCTTGACAACTACCTTTTTTCTCACGAGCGACGATCGGGAGTTGTCAAATCAATACAAAGTTTAACTTTTCATCTGTTTTGCTGCTTCTTCGTTTTTTCGTTTCAATGTGTTTTTGACAACTTCAAATCGCCAACAGAACTGTCACTCCTACCTTGTAAATCATTATACCATGGTCTTTCCTCTTGAAAACGATGGAAAGAGTAATGGTTGACTATCTTGAGAGCACTTCGCTGATGCATAATCCTCTGAGTAGATGCCAACATACGTATAGAACAGGTAGGTCTACGGAGAGTGCTCTTCACGAATTAGTAAGAGTTGCTAAAAAGGAGCTGTTTTCTGGAGGCATTGCGATGGCCACATTTATGGAAATCGAAGGTGTTTTCGATAAAATATGCTTTGGAAGGCTCCGGCAAGCCCTGACAGAGCGCAATGTAAGCCCAATGATAGTAAATTGGGTAGACAAAATGCTCAAGCACAGGACGGTCAACATGCAGAATGGTAGAGTCAAGACTAGAGGTAGAGAAAGTAGAGGATGTCTCCAGGGCGGGGTGTTATCGCAAACCTTGTGGAACATAACTGTGGACTCACTACTGGTTAGACTGGATGAATCGGGCATACACACGATAGGGTATGCAGATGACATCGCGTTTGTGGTCTCCGTGGGAAGTTCATTGACACCATTTGTGACATCATGAAGGGAGCAGTTCGAATGGTGGAGGAGTGGTGTCGAGAACAAGGCCTTACCGTAAACGCAGGAAAATCAGACAATATTCTATTTACTAGAAAGAGGGTAGGTCTGAGGAGAGGATCACTTAGACTTTTTGGAGCTGAAATTAACATGTCCCCGAAAGTTAAGTATTTAGAGGTAAACCTGTAAAGCAAACTAAACTGGAACGAGCATGTAGAAGATAGGATTCAGAGAGCCAAGAGGGTTATGTTTCAGTGTAGACGCGTTTGTGGTCTCAAATGAGGGCTAAGCTCAGAGGGTATGAAATGGGTCTACACTATGATGGCTAGACCTGTCATCACGTATGCTTCGATGATATGGTGGACAAAAATCAGCCATAAAACCATTAAAAAGAGACTGGACAGAGCCCAAAGGCTGGCGTGTGTTAGAATAACAGGTGCAATACGAACGACTCCAACAAGCGTAATGGAGGTTCTGTTAGGTATGCTGCTGTTGGAATTAGAAATAAAGAAAACGCCGGCGCTAACAGCCCTCAGGATGTTGCGAAATGCTACGTGGCATGGATACACCTACATGGTCATATGCGCATCCTTGATATTGTACATAGAGTTGTCAGGGAGACGGGTATGCCTATGGACGGAAGGCAGAGAGTAAGGATAACAGAAAAATATTATAAAACTCTTATAACAGATGGAGTCGTCTGTGAAGAAGTCGCTGGTAACGACATCAGTATATTCACAGACGGCTCTTTGATGAATGGCAAAGCCGGGGCAGACGTTTACTCAGAAAAGTTGAGACTATCCTGTGTACTGAGGTTAGGGAGGTTTGTGTCTATATGCCAGGTGGAAATGCTTGGTGTGGTGCTTGCACTGGACCACCTGATTGATGACCGGGTCAATGGCAAGAAAATTGTCTTTGCCCTTGACAATCAGTCGGTGATTAGGTGCAAGCAGCGTCCAGACATCGCTTCCAGGTTGGCCATAAGATGTCTTACCAAATTCAATAGGTGCTCTCAGACAAATGAGCTCACACTTATGTGGGTGAGAGGATATTATGGCATAGAACAGAATGAAAATGCTGATTCTTTAGCGATCAGCAGAAGAATTCTGTAAACCAGAACCACGTATCGTCATAGGCGACAACATGGTGGCAGGCCTTATTAAGCAATGGACGGACTCGGAACACCATACAAGGTGGGAAGAAGATGTTAATTGCATGCAATCGAAGGCGGCCCTGAAGTGGTCTCGTAGTGAGGCAGCAAAAGTTATCCGTTACAATTGAAGGACTTTAAACTGGCTTACTGCACTGGTCACAGGGCACGGTCTCTATATGTACCATCTCAGGAAGATGACTCTGACCGAGGAAGATGCGTGTAGCTCTAGGAGCTGCCTAGAGGAGCAGCACACATTCTGTGCCAGTGTCCGGCGTTGGCAAGCATAAGATTGACCATTCTGGGACGTCTATTTATTGACGAAGCTGAGATTGGTCAACTGACCTAGAAGGATATGATAGGTGACAAAGGATGCTTATGTAAGGAGCATGCTCACGTATGAGGAATCCGCGCGGTAGCATACTTTGTCCATTGGGGACGAAAAAGGACCCACTGTGGTCCGCTTCGTTCAATCCCTGATTTATTATGTATATCAATTAGAACTAAAAATCAAATAAACAAAATCAAATAATATTATGTGATATAACGTAAATTATATTAATAATTCTAGTATAATATATAGTATAGTATATAATAATACGCTAGGTCTAAATTTCTTAATATGCGCTTTCACAGGTTTAGGTTTCATAGCATAAAAACTGTTGATCTTTCGTAAAAAGTGTGATTTTTGGAGAGCATTATCTGGGCTACAATTTTTATCTAAAAGTATTCACTGTCCGACAATCAAGTGCTGGGATATAGACAGATGAACACTTATGGATTACTTTGAATACGAATATGTTCTGATTTGTACTTAGAATAATAAGGGACTTTTGTCATTTTATTTATTATGCCTCAAAATTTGCCTGCACGGAAAAAAAAGAAGATATTACGTTATAATGAAGTGCTACAATGGCTGCATTCCGCCAAGGCGAGCGCTCAAGAAAATTCGGGTGAATGGCTACACTTTTGACAGCGCTGGCAGCTGTCTATGCTCGAGCGATGTGCATTTTACCTAGCGAAATAAATTACGCTACTTCTACTCAACAGTTGCAAGTTATGTCATTTAACAGCTGTTTGCGAGCCAATTTGCATGAATTTGCAAACACTCAAATGAAACGCTTAAAATAAATCGAAATTTTCGTGACTTGTGCTATTTTTAATGTTTTTAACCATCCTTTGCTCCTTGCAATGGTTGAATCAGGCCCGAAATTTGCTCCTTAATAGCCATATCAAGATCATCATCCATTTGCATCTCTAGCACTACGTTTTGCATTAAGTAAACCTCTTAGCAGAAAGAAATTAGGTTTTAAATTCAACAAAGCAAAACAAGCGAACAAACTACGTCAAACGTCAGTTGTCAACAGATCTGACGTTCGACGTAGCAACGCATTCAGAGAAATCCAGCGTAAAATGATCCATCGCTACAATAGCACTCGCCTTGGCGGAATACAGCCAATGACTAATATGAGTTTGATTTTTAGAATAAAGGGTATATGAGAAAAAGCTTAAAATATTTAGATGTGCATTGATAATAGCAATGTTGGGTTGATTTATAAAATAAATTAGCCTCGACTGTAGATAAAAAACCGTACTGACTTTTTGAAAAACCTAATCGAATATGTTGAATACCTTTAAGTTATTTCCTTGTGCACGTTAACGTGAAAGAAGTTACGGATTCTATGAGTTTAGACCAATAGACTTCAAGCTTTACAATTTAAGTTTTAACTTTGCAATCTTCAAACTTTATATAAGAAGATTCAATGCCCTGTATTATGATCAGTGCTCCCGAAAAAACGCGAGCACACTCAAATGAAATGTATTTTGCAAAAATATCGTATCCTCTCCACAGTAAACAACACAAACATTTTTTTTAATTCAAATTCAAATTGAAAATCAAATTTTTCACAAGAACTCTTCTTTGCAAATTGTTTTTTTTTTCTTTGTTTTTGAGTATAAGCAGAGTTCTAATAATAAACAAAAATCGCTCTCGATCTTGTCTTGCGTATAAATAATCGTTTTCGACTGCATTTTGTTTTCATTAAATGCTCAGTTGGTGTTTACATCTCGGAATATTGAGTTCGAAAAATCTTTACCATATGAAAACAAACAAATAAGTGAGAAGCTTTAAAAAATTTTCTAACTTGATTACGCAAACATTTAGTTTTGTGTTGAAATTTAAAAATCATTAAAAATAATGACGAATTCTAACAATTGTGCTGTTTGCGGTGTGTCTGCAACACAAAAGTGCGGTGGTTGTCGAAATGTTGTCTACTGTGGCAAGGAACATCAAAAGATACATTGGAAGTCAGGACATAAGGGCGAGTGCAAATGTTACGAGGTGAGGCGATGACAATTGTTCAAATTGAGATAAAGAAAGCTTTGAATATGAGTTTGTTCGTTATATAATGATTTTTTCTAATTTTTATACAAAAGCTAGTTTTAAAAGTTGAAGTCAGAATAGTTCGATTTATGTGATTTTCCAAACACATCATTCAACTTTCAATGCACTAAAGTAAACACATTTAATCTTGTTCATGACATAATTAACATAGCATTAAAACAAGCAAACATTTAATGTCAAACACAATACTTGTGTGTTCACTTTAATGCACTCAATAAATTTGTGTATTTTGGCATGCTTTTCAAAAATTTTCTTTCTGGTTCAAAGACCTGGTTCAAAGATCTGGTTCAAACAACTGTGCATATCACTCAATTTACCCAAAATAAACACTTATACGAGTATATGAGTGAGTTTATGTGAAAGTGTTAGAAATTAAATTTCTCAGTCGAAACAATCAAACATCTCTTGCTTTTTACCGGAAGTGAACTTTTAAAAAACTTTTGAACTCATTTGAACTCTTTGAAGTTTTCAATCAAAATAATAACATGATTTACCATTCTCTCTGTAACACTCTATCTCGCTCTGACCACACCACAACTACTCCATCCAGCTTGCCAGTAATGACACGTTGGGACGACACCTCAGAGCTACTCGTGACATCAAGAAAGGTGAAGTTATACTACGTGAGCCGCCACTCATCTATGGTCCAAAAGTAGCATGCCAGCCATTATGCTTGGGCTGTCACCGGATGCTAGCAACACCAAGCGGCAGCGACACAACACAAAGAAACTTCTACAAATGCTCCAAGTGCCAGTGGCCGTTGTGTGGCCCCGCATGCGAACAATCATCGCATCATGTCGACGAGTGTCAATTAATGGCGCAGAAAAAGTTTGGCGCCAAAATTGATTTCCATCCAACAGCTGTCCGGAAGGAGTCTGCCTATTGTGTCATTCTACCGTTACGTTGTATTCTCATGAAAAAACAAAAACCTGAACAATACAAACGTCTGCTAGAGTTAGAGGATCATTTGCAGGAACGCATCGAAACGCCACTCTATAAAATACTGCGAGCCAATCTCATCACATTCATTAAGACTATTCTGGGCTTTAGTGATTTTGAGGAAACGGAAATACTTCGTATTGCAGCCACGCTGGATACAAACGCATTTGAGGTGCGTCAGACGACACCACAACGCAGAGTACGTGGCTTATATCCCATAGCAGCGATGATTTCACACGATTGCATCTCGAATGCACGTCATACGTTCGATGAAAACATGCAAATATTGTTCATTGCCAAGGTGGCAATTGCTAAGGGCGAAATTATAGCCACTTCGTATACGCAACCACTAAAGAGCACCTTAATACGGCGACTGCATTTGTCTCAGGCCAAATGCTTCGATTGTAGTTGTCAACGCTGCTCTGACCCTACAGAGCTGGACACATTCATGGGTGCGATTACGTGCAGTAAATGCAAAATTGGAAAGGTAAGTGTTTGAAGCTTATTTAAGGATTGTTTGTGTGTTTTTTCTTTGTGTGTACTTTATTGATTTAAGTATAATGGGCCCACTAAGAGCTAAGCTCTTTTATAGAACAGCATAAACATTCATCATTATAACAACTTAAATTTAAAAGAATATGAAATAAACTTAACTATAAGACAAATATCAGCTTAATCTAAATTTATAAGAAAATTAAAAAATTTATAAAAAGAGAACAAATTTTAAAAAATTTAACTAAAACAGAAATTAAATATGTTAAAAATTATGGTAAAGAGAGTGGAAGAACAAGAGATAGAGGAAAAAACTATAGAGTAGAGAAATAAGATAGAATAGATTGCTTAAATGGTCCTCTCCTTATGATTTCCCTAATCCTTCGTGGCAGAGCATTCCACAACCGTGAGAAGATATTAACGAGCTTTGCCTCGGATCTATTAAAACATGGCTTCTTCTGGACATACCAAACTTGACTTTATCATACAGATAACCTGATGTTTTATCATGAATTAACTTATGTAGATAAGCACAATTTCTAGCATTAAGATAAGCTGTTAAGTCACATCCAAATATTGCATTTCGGAAACTAGACAGCCGATCAAATTTACGGAGGCCATACACATAGCGCGTGGCATAATTAAATGCAAGTTGGATCTTTAGCATGGACGAAGAGTCCAGCTTACTATATACGACCTCAGAGTAAGTTATCACAGGTAAAATTAGTTGTATTACCAACTTACGTTTGATGTTTTCTGGAGTCACATTTGCAGATATTCTTAAGTTGCTTAAGATATAATAAAATTTTTTTTACAATACTATTTACATGGACGACACAGGAAAGCAAAGAATTAACATAGGTTTCGAAGATTTACAATTTTCGACACAACAGTTAGCTTACTCTACGAATGGGGAGCGTACGATTTACACGAATTAAGTATAAGATCAATCGGCCCACACATTGATGCACCAGAGGTCCTCATTCATTCTGCAATATAGGTCATCAATAAGTTCAGTACGTCTAGATAAATACAACTGAACGTCATCAGCATAAGCGTGAATAGATGCATGTTTGCAAACAGATAGAATGTCATTGATGAACATTGAAAATAGGAGGAGGCCAAGTATAGACCCTTGTGGAACACCACTTAATACAGATTTATACCCAGATGACAATTGAACAACTTTAACTTTTTGATATCTATACACAAATAACTGGACATAAGATTAACAGCACTGTCACAGAACCCAAACAAATAATTAAGCTTACTAAATAAGAGTTAATGGTTAACGTTATCAAAAGCTTTGGAAAAATCTAGCAAACACAGAAGCGCCATAGAACCAGCATCATATTCCGGCCGTATATCGTCGATGACCTTAACCATAGCAGAGGAACACCCATGTTCTGACCTAAAACCTGATTGATAAGGGGATAGCAGATTATTATGAACTAAATAGTTGGTTATTTGTTGCGCCATAAGTTTCTCACAAACGTTGGCCAATGGCGATAAAATACTTATGGGCCTAAAATCATTGACATTAGAAGGGTTTTGCTTTTTTGCTACTGGAAGAACGATGGCAACTTTCCAAAGGTCAGGGAATGAAGACGACATAAAACAGAAATTAATAATGTGCGTTAGAGGGTGTATTATGTGCGGCAACAATAGCTTAATAAACTCAAGAGAAATGCCATCCTCAGATATAGTATTCGATTTGATCTGTGATATACTTTTTCCGACATCTAGTTCAACAACAGTAGAAAAAATAAAAGATTGTTGCATCGCCCGAATACTTACTGGCAGAATATTATTATTAGAAGGAGCAGCATTAACAAAACAAAAAAGTTATAAAGACTAACGGGATCTAAAGTGCATTCGGTATTATTTTTTCTGCAGACTCTAAGTTTTTTTAAGTTGTTCCACAGCATTTTAGTCGGGAGAGAGAGTTCTAGTTTTAGCCTTAGAGAAATATCGCATTTTAGCCTGTCTCATTATACTAACAGCTAAATTTCTCGCCAGTCTATAAATCTCCCAATTATGAGAGGACGGATTTTTCCGCCAAATATTACGATATTTATTTCTTTTTCTTAATGCATCTAGAACATGTTGCGTGACCAAGGACAAGACAAATTTTTGACTTTACAATTACGTAACGGGAAATGTTTATCAAAAATAAATTGAATTGGTTCCATGAGAGACTTAAGGGGGTCTTCTCATTGAGCAACTTTTTTTCAACTTTTTTTGCATTTATTTATAGCTTGGGTAGTTGTGAATATGCCCCTAAAAGGATTTTTAGAAATTCGAAATACTTTAGAAGATACAGCCTTTTTTGTGAAGCAAGGTCTGATGGACAAGAAGGTGATGGAGGTAATAAAACCAGCTTACGAAGCGCTGTCGGCAGATAATTTGCTTGAAAGATGCCTTGGATCTGAAACTCAGAATTCCAATGAGCCCTACAATTCTGTTCTTTGGTCACTTTCGCCCAAACACATCAACTCAGGCGCACGCACCATCGAAGTGGCCAATTTCATTGCAACGTGCCTCTTCAACGACGGTTTTATACCCATACTTAAAATTATGGGTTTGATGGGTATTGCGATTGGCAAAAACGCATACGAATTCGCACTATCTCGCAATGAAGACAGATTGAACCGATCAGAGACTCGAGCTGCGGCATCATCAAAAGCTGGCAGAACGGCTCGCAGAGCAGAGAGGGCAGCAGAAAGCAGTTTCTACGAAAAAGAGGAAGGTGGCCTGTATGGAGCTGGCATCGCCGACTAATATTTGTAAGTAAAAATTGTCAGCTCTTTAAAACTGCACTTAAACATTTTTGATTTTTTTTTTTTTTTTCCCAAAAAAATTACTTCAAACTTTAAACGCGTTTATCTCGAACCCACGTTTTTCGAACTGGCGGCCATGATATCTCCAGTTCAACTGAACCGATTTTCATGAAACAAAATGGAATCGACGCAGAATTGTCACCAATCTCGGGTGAACCTCGACCGTAATTTTAAAAAATTTTTTACTATTTTTTTTTTACACTAAACTACAAAAAAAAACCCGAAATTGAATTTTTTTTTTTTGAATGGCCGCCATTTTGTCAAAAAAAATCACAAAATTAAGCTTGAGGTTCACCCGAGAATTTCATCTATACTGATTATAACCCCGTTTTTTTTTTCATTTCAGACGCTCCGGAGACCCGGAATCGTGGCCGCCGTGACGACACCTTTTTTTTTCACCACCAACTTTGAAGTCTCATTACTTTTTGAACAGCCCACGTATCGAGGCAAAAAAAATTTTCTTATTTACTTTGAACCTTTTGTAATACAATAAATAAAAACAGTTTTCATTTATTCTTTGCGTTTTCAAATAAGAATTTTTTTAAAAAGGGTCAAAAAACGGGTTTTGAATGAGAAGACCGCCTTAAGCTTATCAACAGAAAAACAGAACAGAAAAACATCAGAAAAACATCACGAAATAGACACTGATAATTAATATTCTTAAAGTCACGATATGAAAAAGTATTAGGCACAATTAACCGAGAAAGATTGACATTCAACAAACAAAAAATGAAATCATGGTCTGATATAAAATATACTTGACTAAAAAGCAAAATTACTGACGGATCAGATACAATAAAGTAGTCAAGAAGACTAGGGGTGGTGTCGTGTGAAAACCTTGTAGGTATTGTATCATTTACAACTGATAAACCTAAGGGTGATGTTTTTTCATACAATAGTTGTTTCTGTAAATTGTTGGTGTGACGGTTAATATTAAAATCACCACACAGCAATATAAGGTCATATTCAACAATCAACAATTGTTATGTATTGAAGAAATGCGAAAAGTCTAGCAAAATCTTATGCTAGATAACTATTTTATTTTATATTAAATCTGAATATTATTACGCTGCACTTGGAATAAAGCTTTATGCAATTTAATGCCTAAGTTTGCATTACTGATCGAAGATAAAAGCAGAAAAATACAAAACTAACAGTATTTTGAATGAAAATTAAATTGTCGCATTTTTTGATTTATATTTAATTTTTAGCAATTCTTAAAAATATAAATTTGTAATATAGTTTTTAGTATTTTGGTTTTACATATGCTGAGTACATTAAAAAGTGTAAAATTGAGTATATGAATTTGTTGCTTTTTGTTTTGAACTTTTTGTAGCTTTATTCAGAATTGAACGAGGAATAAAATAAAAAAAACGCTATTTTGATTTTCTTTATTATTGCACCTTTTATTTGCTCAGAAATGAAAAAATATATATGTAATCATTTCTGCACAATGAAAGCAATATTAACCCTCCATTACTAACGCAGGGTGGATTACACCCATAGTTTTAAAACATAGAAAAAAATTAAGTTACGTAATTTTGATATATTTTTATTAAAATTATATATTGATTAAATTGAACGAATTTTATGTTTAATAGAAAAACAATATACATAAATTTAATAAAAACAGAACCGTTTCACTGCTCTAATGTTCTCTCTTACAGAATCGTGAATTAAAATTTATGGGTGGATTGCACCCAGGTTAGTAATGACTTTACTCCGAATAGCGACTGTAACGGAGGGTTAAATAAACTTTCAACTTTGTATACAATATACTTTTTTATAACGAATAATAAACTCTAATAAACTCTGGTTTTTCCACAGATTATTTCTACAAATCCACTCGACAATGCAGCACCCTGGAAATGTCAACTATGTCCACACGAGATTCCAGCAAAGCAAATCATTTGGGGCAACAATGCAATGCAAAAGGAAATCGATACATTGAACAAATCATCACCCAAACAGTTTGAAGAATTCATTCATCGTTATCGTATCACACTGCATGAGCGCAACACCCATGTACTGCAGGTGAAATATGCATTGACGCAATTGTATGGAAATGTAGATGGTTTCTTAATGCATGGTAGGTAGACAAAACACATTAATGAGTGCACCAGGTTTTTGGTAGATTTTGTTGAATCATGTAGAAATGAATGATGCTGCTGTTAAGAGAAAAGTTGAATTGTGTCAGGAACTACTTGAGATTGCTGATATCTTTGATGGAGGTAATAGTATATTCCGTGGTAATTTGTTGTTGGACTTGCAGGAGGCTCTGGTGGTGCAGGCTAAGCGGGAGTTTCTAAATGGTTTGCTCACGCGGGAAGGCACACAGGTAGGTTTTATATGGGCATTTTCACGGAATGGCCTACGGGTACCGAAAATTTAAATGTTCATAATCAAATGACTTTTTTCTTATATAAGAATATGCATACATTTTTATAATATAATGCATGTACATTAGGGTGTCCCAAAAAAAAGAGAAGTTGTTTTATTTTTTATTTGATACCCTCTTCATTTTTTCGTATGATGTTGAAATAAATGTACATAAAATTTGGTGTACCTAGGACAACGGCAACCCGTGCCGACTTGCATCGATACATGTCAGTATTTGATAATATCGGAAAAGTGCTAATTTTTTTAAAAACCCCAAATAACTTTTTTTTAAGTGTAAATTTTCAAAAAGCTGGTTCACACAGCTCGTTTTCTTATTAAAATTTTTTTTTTTTTAAATAGCTAGCAAACATGAAAATTGGAGGAAAACTACCAGAGTTGGGATTTTTTTACTTTTCGAAAAACCGCCTTTTTCTTCTTGTACTCAAAAAATTTTTAAAAAAATCCATATTTTAAAAAATTTAAATGAAATCTTGTGGAAATATTTTCTTAAACTATGCCTTCTGCAGATGAAAAAATTGTATATTAATATTGAATATTCTGGTCGTTATACATTTTTTTTTGCTAGAAGTGTACCTATTTGAAAATTTTGAGTTTTAGTATTTTTACGAAAAATATCCCCAAAAATCCAGAAATTTTATAAGACAATAGGATAAGTGTTTTGAGCATAACCTGGAGCTGTTTTCTGCAAAAACACTAAAAACCCGAAAATCAGATAAAAAAAGTTATAACTGTTGAAACTTGACTTTTTTTCAAAAATACTTAAAGTGTCTATTTCTAACATTTCGATCACAAAAATAGTTATAAAAAATCGAAAACATATATTTCTCTCTCGGAGTTACCTAAATAGTTCTAGAAAAATATTTATGACTTTCATTCGAAAAATTTTTTAATTCCAGGGCTGCCAACATACCGTTTTTTGCAATCCGTTTTTTTATGTTGGATTAAGGTATTTTAACGAAAATGTCCCCAAAAGTTAGAAAATGCTCTTATTTTTAACACTTATCCACTCATTTATCCCTACAACATACGAAAACTATATTTTTTCCCCCCTCTTCCAAAATATAATATACGATTGTATCGTGCTGAACCGTGGAAATGTCCTTATATATATAAAAAAAAAAAATTGAATATTTGTATATCTTCTTTTCTTTTTCATTCAATTTGGAAATCAGGAAAAACTTATGGAATCCATGACAATGTTGAAGGAAGCTATAGAAATTATGAAATATGAGCCAGATGTTCAAGAACTTTGTAAAGAACGCACTGAAGCGTTGCTTAAGGAGTTGGAAATGGATTAAATTCATGGTTATTCAAAAGACTGCTATGTTACTCACATTTCTAATTCATTTCTTTGAAATTAATTTTGTTGAAAATTTGTATTATATTCAGTTAGAAATTATTAATCGATTTTTTAGCATTATGTAAAATAAACAGTTTTATTTCATTCACAAGTATTTTTTAACTTTTATGATGTCAGCAGTTTTTGGGTAAAAACAAAAAAATGTTTTCAAATAACTGACTTAAAAGCAAAATGTACATTCAATGTCACTTTATTTTCTTAAGTATTTTGGACCGCTTTCATCATCAATCAGGCCTATCATGAGTAATTTTTTCGCTTGGAATCAAAAAAGAGAATTACCATTTTTTGGAAATTTTTAATGCAAATTTGTTTATCAACTGTCAATATTTATAAGTGTAGAAAATGAAAAGGTGAAATCTAACTGCTATCTTAATAACGGAAATTTCCTTTTCCGATTCCAGGCGAAAAAATAAGGCATGATAGGCCTGATTGAAAAATTTTTTAATGGAAAGGTATGAAAGATATGAGTTTTTTATATAATATACACCTCGAGTTAGAAATGTCTGATTAGGTTGCACAAGATATCAAATTGAAAGTAGTCTTATTTTCAATAATAGCTTCTAATAATGTTTCTTTGCACTGTGAATTCAGCTCTTTCAAGCTGACATATTTTAATTAGCTTTCTAGTAATAAACGTTCGATGAACATAAATTGCAATAAAAATAAATTTTAATTTATTTTGGCCATAACACTTAAACTACTGAACCGATTAAATTAAAATAATGCTAGAAGCGATGTTGTGGAGTTAATTACGATGCTGCCCATCTCCAAGTAGCCAAGTGACCACTCTTCAAATGCATGACAATTTTGACAGTTGGCAACCTTAACATGAACGCACCGTAAATGTCAGATCGATCTGTCAATGAATAGTGACATTGCAGCGTTCTAAATAAAACAACTCTTTGTATGGTTATTAAAATTTATAAAGAAGAATTTCGTGCCTTGATTAGATATTATTTTATGTGTAACAAAAGTGCGAAAGAGCAAAAGAAAAGCTCGATAAATATTATGGTAAATCTGTTCCGTTGTATTCAACCGTAAAATATTGGATTGCAGAGTTTCAAGGAAGTCAAATATGCACAAAAGATGAACACGCCGGGGAAGTAACAAAAGCAGTGACAATTCCAGAACGTGTTGGGGAAATCCACGATTTTATTTTGGACTATCCGAAAGTGGAAGGGCGTGAGACAGCTGCAGCCGTACGCGTGTCAAGTGGGTTGATGGTTTAAATCAGCTGACTGTAAGATTGTTGCCAGGTTAGTTAACAGTCAATCAAAAAATTAACGTGTTCGCACTTCACAGCAAGGTTTGGACATTCTTAAGCAAAAACCAATTGTTTTTTGCGTAAAGTAGGGACCATGTATGAAGCATGGAACCATTGCTATATTTCAGAATTGAAGGAATCAGCAAAAGAGCCGGTAGGTCTCAATGGAATTGCACAAAAGCGAGCGAAGACTCAATAAATGGCCGGAAAGGTGATGGCGTCTGTTTTTTTGGGATTCAAGTAGCATTTTGTTCAACTACTGTTTGAAAAAAGGAAAAACAATCAACAGCAAATATTTCTTTATATAGTAACTTATTGGACCTATTGAAGAATGAAATCGCAAACGAACGGCCCCATTTATCGAAGGAACAAACCATATTTTTGCAAGGTATTTCTACAGCTCATAAATCGATCAAACAGCAGCTTCGAACGGCTTCCTCATCCCCTATATTCTCCAGATTTGACCCAAAGCAACCATTACCTGTTCCTAAACTTAAAAAGGTGGCTCCAGGGAAGGAGATTTGCGTCGAATGTACTGGTCGAATTTCAACCAGCAAACAGGAAAAATTTAAATTAAGGTCTTATCAATATTGCCTTAGGCAGAGTTGCTTATTGTAGTGGCACCGTAAAAAATATGGACTAAGAAAGCATTACAACTAAGTTAAATATGCTTGAAACATCAACATTCCGTACAAGGCCAAATTATGTAATCATAAAAACACCATGAAAATTGAATAAATCATATATATTATATACCAAATGCAAGATCCATTATTAAGCTTTATTTATTTACTCTCTATAATCCATACTAATGAGCATAATTTTTTAGAAAATAACGGTTTTATGTAAGCAAATATTTCCTTTAACATACAAATATTTATAAAACTCAGCAGATTTGATTAATTTATGAAATTTATATGAATGCTTCATATAATCTTTTAAATAGTACTTTAACTATCAATATCAGTTATCTACTGAGAACAATGTTGCAAGTTTTCTAAGAAGATTTTACATATTTTTAAATATCGATCACTTTTGAGCAAATCGATAAATCGACCTGGTCTTTGGCCATCATTATTTTTATTAAAAGCACTCCAATGTCCATTGAATCCATTGTCAAACAGTAACGCCCCGAAAATCGAAATTTCCCCCATTTGACACTTGAGCCTGATTCTTGGCAGCACATTCCTTATTTTAGCACCTAGTAATTGTATCATGGATTCATACAAGCTTATATTTACACCATAAATGTTTGAGAGTCAGCGCAGCTTATTGATTTCAGAAGCACTGTAGTAATACGACAAACTGTCAAACTTAAACAAGCTGATTTTGACGGATTTAAACAAATTTTTGTTGAATGCATACGTTTACCAACAAATGTGAAAAAATAAGTTTATTCATTAAACAAAATATAAAGTGACTGAAAACTAAATAAAAAACGAATAAGAAATGGCAAATATAACCGCTGCTGTTATAGCAAACCGAAACAAGAAGCATTTTCTTGGCGTACCTGCGCCGCTTGGATATGTTGCGGGTGTTGGGAGGGGGTGAGTGTCAAATAATATTAAAGGCTTAACTTAATTTGCTTAAAAGTTGTTAATAATGTGCTATTTTTAATTAGGGCCACTGGTTTTACCACACGTTCCGACATTGGTCCAGCGCGTGATGCCAATGATGTATCTGATGATCGGCATGCACCGCCCGCAGCCAAGCGCAAAAAAAAGGAAGAAGAAGAGGAAGAGGATGAAGACTTGAACGACTCCAACTATGATGAGTTCAGTGGTTACAGCGGTTCACTATTCTCCAAGGATCCATATGACAAAGACGACGAGGAAGCTGATGCCATCTATGAATCCATCGACAAACGCATGGATGAAAAACGCAAAGAGTACAGAGACCGTCGCATGCGTGAAGATCTAGAGCGTTACAGACAGGAGAGGTTGGTGCTCTTTTTTTTTTTTTGTATATATGATAATATCTGTTTACTAAATAAAAACATCTTAGACCCAAAATCCAGCAACAATTTTCAGATTTAAAGCGGTCATTGGCAAATGTCACCTCTGAGGAGTGGTCGACAATACCCGAGGTGGGCGACAGTCGCAACCGCAAGCAGCGAAATCCACGAGCTGAAAAGTTTACGCCGCTACCTGACAGTGTGCTTTCACGTAACTTGGGCGGTGAAAGCAGCAGCACCATCGATCCTAGCTCTGGTTTGGCTTCCATGGTGCCCGGTGTAGCTACACCCGGCATGCTGACACCTACTGGTGATCTTGACCTGCGAAAAATTGGCCAAGCGCGCAATACGTTGATGAACGTGAAACTATCGCAAGTTTCGGATTCGGTGACTGGTCAAACAGTGGTCGACCCCAAAGGTTATCTAACCGATTTGCAGAGCATGATACCAACGTATGGTGGCGACATAAACGACATAAAAAAAGCGCGCCTGCTGCTGAAAAGTGTGCGTGAAACAAATCCCAACCATCCGCCTGCCTGGATAGCCTCGGCGCGTTTAGAGGAGGTCACCGGCAAGGTGCAAATGGCGCGCAATCTTATAATGCGCGGCTGTGAAATCAACAACATGTCTGAAGATCTTTGGCTGGAAGCAGCACGACTACAACCGCCCGACACCGCAAAGGCTGTTATTGCGCAGGCCGCACGACACATTCCCACCTCAGTGCGCATCTGGATCAAGGCTGCAGATCTTGAGACCGAAACAAAGGCTAAACGACGCGTCTATCGCAAGGCATTGGAGCACATACCAAATTCCGTGCGTCTCTGGAAGGCCGCGGTGGAGCTGGAAAATCCTGACGATGCGCGCATCTTGCTTTCACGTGCTGTAGAATGCTGCAATACTAGCGTCGAGCTGTGGTTGGCCTTGGCGCGTCTGGAAACCTATGAAAATGCGCGCAAGGTGCTGAACAAGGCGCGTGAAAACATACCTACAGATAGGCAAATTTGGACCACTGCCGCTAAACTGGAGGAAGCTAACGGCAACATACACATGGTGGAGAAAATCATTGACCGTTCACTGACTTCGCTAACTGCCAATGGCGTGGAAATAAATCGTGAGCACTGGTTCCAGGAGGCCATCGAAGCTGAAAAATCGGGCGCTGTGCACTGCTGTCAAGCCATTGTGAAGGCGGTGATTGGTGTCAGTGTGGAGGAGGAAGATCGTAAGCAGACTTGGATAGACGATGCTGATTTTGTAGGTGCCTATAGCATAGCTTCTTTACATAATGCTTATAATTTTTTTCCCCCCTGTTTTTAGTGCGCCAAAGAAAATGCCTTCGAGTGCGCCCGCGCCGTTTATGCCCATGCGCTGCAGGTGTTTCCATCTAAGAAGAGCATCTGGCTGCGTGCCGCCTACTTTGAAAAGAATCACGGTACGCGTGAGTCACTTGAAGCACTGCTGCAACGTGCTGTTGCGCACTGCCCCAAATCGGAGGTACTCTGGCTCATGGGTGCTAAATCAAAATGGTTGGCAGGCGATGTTCCAGCTGCACGTGGTATACTATCGCTAGCTTTTCAGGCCAATCCGAATTCTGAAGATATCTGGCTGGCTGCCGTCAAGCTGGAGTCTGAAAACTCGGAATATGAGCGTGCCAGGCGTCTGCTGGCAAAGGCACGTGCCTCGGCGCCAACACCACGTGTTATGATGAAATCGGCGCGTCTAGAATGGGCGCTAGATCGCATGGATGAAGCTTTAGATTTGCTTGATGAAGCTGTTAAAGTGTTTCCTGAATTTCCTAAACTGTGGATGATGAAGGGTGAAATTGAGGAGCAGGATAGACGCTTGGATTCAGCTGCTAGCAGCTATACGCAAGGCATTAAAAAGTGCCCAACTTCCATACCGCTCTGGGTGCTTTCGGCCAATCTGGAGGAACGTAAAGGTGCTCTTACAAAGGCGCGCTCTATACTGGAGCGTGGACGTTTGCGCAATCCAAAAACTCCACAACTTTGGCTAGAAGCCATACGTTGTGAATTGCGTGCAGGTCTGAAGGAGATAGCTAACACGATGATGTCGCGAGCGCTGCAGGAGTGTCCTAATGCGGGTGATCTTTGGGCTGAAGCTATTTTCATGGAATCTAAACCGCTGCGTAAGACAAAATCAGTTGATGCGCTCAAGAAATGTGAGCATGATCCACACGTTTTGTTGACTGTCTCAAAGCTGTTCTGGTCCGAGCACAAATTCACAAAGTGTAGAGACTGGTTCAATCGCACTGTAAGTAGAGTGTCTAAAGTTTGTTTCACCATTTTTGATTTGTAATTGAAAAAAAAGTAGTCAGTGGGGGGAAGTGGGAGGAGAGGACTGCCGACCGAAGTGAAAATTTAAAGCTATGAAATAACATAGATGTTATGAATTTCAGAAGTAGCTATAGTCAGCAAATAAGATGCACTTTTTTAACTCTTTTCTTCAATTTATGCGTTGTAGAATGTATAAACTGCTATTTATTTTGTTTATATGTAATATAATACGCCAATCAATATTGGCGTAGCTAGCTTTATGCACATGATGGCATTCCTCAATGGTTGTGTAATTTTAATAACTGAACCTGTTTTCTGTTTTAGGTTAAAATCGATCCTGATCTGGGCGATGCCTGGGCTTATTTTTATAAATTCGAGTTGCTGCATGGCACGGAAGCGCAACAAAATGAGGTGTTGGAACGCTGCATTGCTGCTGAACCTAAGCATGGAGAAGCTTGGTGTCGCGTAAGCAAGCATATCAAGAACTGGTGCTTTAAAACACCAGAAATACTAATGGGAGTAGTCAAGCAGCTTAGTATACCAGTTTAAGCTGCCTCTCATTTATTTAAGTAAATCTCTTAAAATTGATTTATTTGTTTTTTTTAATAAATTCTTTATTTTAAATTCAAGGAAATTGACTTTGTACTAAAGGAATATTGTTGCGCCCAAACAATAAACAAATTTTAAGATAGAATAAAAACCATTAAAGAAAATTATTTTCTTATCTTTTTTCTCTATAGAAATATCTATTCTATAGAAACATGTTGTCCAGCATGTGTGCCAAGGTGTGACGCAAATCGCCTTGTTTTTGTATCTTCGCTTGTAGCTCAGCGACTGGGAGGCAATTCTTTGGCATTTTGCCAGACTGCTCGAAATCCTTTTTAGCAGCACGCAGACGCTTATGTATCTCCTTCGTTTCATGCAACACACAGCCGGACAATTCTAAATCATCCGAAAGCACAGCAGACAGCAAAGCATGTGTCTCCTCGCTTAACTTGAAACCATAACCACCCTGTTGTCCTTGCATCGGATACTTGGTGACTACGGTGTGCAACCTACGCTCTGGCTCAGGTTCAGGTTTTAAAGTGAATTCTTTGTCATTACGACGTGGTGAAGCATCTGGCTGCAGTGATACCAAAATATTAAAAAAAATTCAGTCTGCATCAATCACAAAGTAACTCACTCGAAACGGCAGCTCCTCGACGATGGTATAGTCCACATTTAGTTGCGGCTGATGACACGCACTCGGTCTCTCTGCTTTTCCCAGTCTTACATAGCCATCATCTTTTCGTCGATATTCCGGATGCAGCTCTAGTATTTGAAACGCTTGCATTTCTTTCTCTGTCAATTTGTAATCATAAATGTTCGGCAATATTTCCTCTAGAAATTCGTAACGTAATTCTTCAGCTGTATAATCGCTATATTTATGCATATTTTCAGCGCAGCTGCTGTGAAAATCTTGCCATGTTTGTGGATCCTCGACGAAAAATAGACGACGGGATGCGGTGATGTATTTAATAAGTGCTAAATCGAATTCATTAATGAACTGAATTAATTCTGTTTGGTCTACGCCACCATTGGCCACGGATTCGTCACCGTCCGCCTCTACTGAGGCACTGGTTTCGACTTGCGTCTCCTCCAAACTTGCAACACTTTTTTCATCTGAAGTGCTCATCCTAAGTCAAGATTCTCTATATATTCAAATTGTTGAAAAATTCCAATAAAATAATGCACTTCCGCAATATTACAAATTTTGAAAGCGGAAATGGCGACGGTTTTTTTTCAGGGATGCAAACATGATTTGACTTTATCTGTAATATGTACAGTAATTTAGCCCTTCTCATAGTAGTGCTTATTTAGTTATCACCAATAGTTACACAAAACAATAAAGTCGACTTTTAAAAAAGTTAAAGAGCATATTACATAAATCGACGGTTGTAAACAAGATGGCGCGCTTAGTTTGTTTCTATCACGTTTAAGTTATATATACGTAAAATCATTTTGAAAATAAATAATACACATTTGTTTTAGTATGAAAAAATTGTATTTTCTCAATACTCAAAAATCTTAAAAATTAATATTATATATATATATATTGATAACTCTTAAATGATGGCATACGAAATGTTAAGACATCAGGCTCATTATTTTTGATATAATTGTTTTAACATTTTTATTTTTTATATATTGCAGTAAAAAGTGACAGTTGTTTAACCTTTACAAAACCTAATTTTGGAATCGATTATATATGATCATTAATGCTTTCTATTTTTATTAGTTTATAAACATAATAAAACAATAACAAATTAAATGTGTTCATTTGAAAAATATATTTAATTAGTTTGAAAAGTACTTTTGCAAACTTAAAATTAACTTATTTATGCCAGCAGGATTGTCAATCAGACGTAATAAAATTTTGTAATTTTTATAACCAAACGAGTACCTACCTTGTAAAGGGTTTATTAACTTTGTCATTGTGCTTGTAACGACACTAAGGAGGCGTGGCAGGTATAAAAAAGTATATATATTTTTGATCAACATTACCACCTGAGTCGATTTCCGTGTGTCCGTCTGTCCGCCTATGGACACGATTACATTCGTAATTTTAAGGCTATGAAATTAAAATTATAAACTTCTTTTTAAAAAATAGAAATCAAGTTCGAAAATGAGCCAAATCTGATGAAGACCACGCCTACCTCCCATACAGAGTGACTTTATTTTTACAGTAAAATCTCTTAAAAATCCACACAAATAAAGAAATACCTTACAATTTTGCACGTAAGCTTTGATCTTCAATATTAAATCTTCAAACTATGAAGTTTGGAAAAGTCGGATGAAAACCACGCCTACCTTCCATACAAAGTGGCTTTATTTTAAACGTAAAATCTCTTCAAAATGGCCAGAATTGCATATATGCAATATTTTGCATATTTAAAATAAACCACCTCTATGATATTTAGCAAAATCCGATGAAAACCACACCTGCAAACTTCCCATACAAAGTGGCTCTGTTTTAAACGTAAAATATCTTAAAAATTCACAAAAATTAAAGAAAAGTGGGTTCGGCTTTTACTTTTAATCGGACTATGTGTCTGACTTGAACCAAATTGTGCACACATCACACTTGGTAATTTGGGTAATCTAAAGTTTATAAAATTGGATGGTACTAGGCAGGGGGCGTGACACTTTATTTTTAAACAAGCTCCATCTGCACCGTTTGTGCGATTTCAACCAAATTTCGCACATATATTCTTTAGTATAATAAGAAGTTTTAAAAGTGGGTGCGATTGGACAAGGGGCGTGTAAATTTAACTCTTATCGAACTCTGTCCACACCAGTTGTCCGATTTTAACCAAATTTTGCAAATATATTCTGTACCATAAGGTGCTGTTTATAAATTACGTAACATATTTGGCTATTTTTTTACAAGACCCCCCAGTCCTCCCTAGATGTCACATTTCTGCTGTTTTAAATTTTTTGAGTTTCATAATTTAGCAGTATGTTATGAAAAAAGCATAGAACATGCTATATTTATTATAAGTTTTATTATTATGGAAATTATATGGACATTTTACGTTGTTCTATTGTGTTTGACCAACAATTTTATGAAAAATTTGATCGTGTGAACAGAGCTAAGCACAAAGCAACACACAAGCAAATACACAATCGATTTAAGAGTAGATTCATTCAAACTACCTCATAAAAATAACTAATTGCCCAATATATAAGCTTGCCACTTAGCATGAATACCCTTACTATAATAAAAAGGATATTTAATATATGGTATGGTGATTTCAAATTTTTGTTCGTAAACCAGGTCACTGGTTTTATAAGTGAACATAGTCTTGAACGTGACAGCCAAGTGCTCCAAATATTAACATTGTTGCAGATAGTTAAAAAGTGAATTACAAATAAGAAAAAACATTAGATTAAAAGCTTGTTAAAGTATTCGACTAGTGAGAGCAGCCTCTTTTTCCAATACCATTGTAACTAGCTAAAGGTGTTTTTTTTAGAGGTTACATTTTCCGACGGCGATTAAACTGTCATAAATTGATGATATCTGGCAATGCTATTGTCATTTGTACTCAGTTTGTTTTGAAATTTAATTGTGAATAAACAAACGGCGGAATTACTTGTAAATCGTGCAAATTTATTTCGAGAATTGTGCTTAAGTTCGGGAATGTTACCGTGTGCTATTTTCATTTTACTCTTAAAATAATGGTCTATCGTTTACCATCAGTAACCGATAATCGTTTTCACACCACGTATATTTTAAATGAATTAAATGAATAAACAATTCGCCATGGCGCGCATCATTTGTAGCTGTGTGCATCCACTTTATAGAAAATTTTAAGTAAAGATTTCGACCTACGACCTTATAAGATCCAGCAGGTGCAAGCATTTAAGCAAAATGAGCAGCGTTTGCGCCGTACGTTCATTCACTGGGCTGAAAATCAACCCACTGTTTTATCGAAGTATTCTGTTCAGTGATGAGTCTCATTTTAGGCTCAATGGGCATGTCAATAAGAAAAAATTGCCACATTTGGAGAAAAAAAAAAAAAAAAAATTCACGAGAGATTCTCGACGTAACATTTCATTCACAAAATAACACTGATTGGTGCGCTTAACGAGCTTGTGGAATCATTCGTTCTCAGCTCTTTAAAAGTGGATTGGCGAGAACGTTACGGTCAATGGCGAGCACTATAGGAGCTATGATTAACGATTATTTCGTGCTTAAATTGAATGTGATATTTATTGAAGACATGTTGATCCTAACAGGACAGCGCCACAAGCTATACAGGGTGTCAAAAAGTCGACCTGTAGAAAGAAGCATTCAAGCCAGCTGCGGCGCCCACTGGCCCGAAGGCATACTTAAAGCCTTATTCTGGTGATTGACAACTGTAAATTTATTGACAACTGTAAAAATTTCTTATTTCAAAATCCAATCAAAAGCTCTAAGCATGACATAACTGTCAACAGCATTAAAAAATATGCAGAGCAAATAAATTTGCGAAACATTTTGAAAGTGTTTAACTTCTTGGGCCAAAAAATAGCACACCAAAGACTAGCTTGTCAATGAATTTACAGTTGTCAATCACCTATTAATATATAAGGCTATTAAACTCTAATGGCATAAAATTGTTGTTCTACTTAAGCCAATATCCAGTTTAAAGATATGTAATCTCAGTATTTTATTTCAATTTAAAGTTCTACATCTCTGAAAAAACACCGTTGCTTATGAAAAAACTTTTTGGTTATTCTTTTAAAACATTTTCATTAAACTGAATTTTCTCCAAAACAATTATAATTTAGTGTATTTAAAAATAAACATAAATTTACGATAATAGTAGGGGGCGAAAAAAATTGCAAAAAGATTGTGGTCCAATCATATCGACTGGGCTGGCAATGGCATTTCACTCCGGTACGCTATCCCACTACTGCTTACCACGGGAACTCTTGGCTGCTGGTTTTCACCCCTGGCCCGGTTCATCCCTCCTTAGCCAACCTGAATGCCGTGGACTCCTCCATGGCACCCATATTGATGGCAAGCTTAGTGCGGACGTTCCGTCTACATGAACTGACCCACTGCACAGAACTCCCGGTCTCAGACCATCCCACAATCTGACCTCACAGAAGCGTGATTACAGAAGATGCCAACCTTCCAGTCGAGATTGTAGTGACGGAACTGTTTTAAGTAAATTATAAATTTTTGTTTTATGAATATTTTTATTTTATTATTTTTTTCAATGCTCAATTCAAATCACTAAAGCAATTCGGCAAAACCTGCATTTTAATAAAGCTTTGAAACAAATAAGTTTTAACAAAAATTATAAAATTTGTGCACATAATAATAGAAATTTGACACGTATCACATATGCAGAAATATCTATAAGATACATACTTGAACAGCTCTACGACATCTGCTTTTGAGTCACCGAACAAAGGTAGAATTAAAGGTAAAGCATATACAACAACCTTTTGTAGAACAAGCATGGTAACATTTGTAAGGTTTTGCCTAGGCTGCCGCAACGCCATCTCTGATTGTATCGAGGAAACACCAAGAGAGGCAGAATCTAAAAATAACTAATTAAAGACAACAATCACTGCAAACATTTATAAGGTTTTGGGAATGATGATGTCATCAATCACAACAGTTATTGCTGCTACTAAAAAATATTAAATAAATTTAAAAGATATAAATATTTCATAAATGTCATGAAAACATAAATGCTTTTATAGAAAACAGTATTTAAAAAAATATTAAAAACATAAATCAAGGTTATTCAATATTTTTTGTGCATCTCTTTTGCATGTTTGTTCATGCTAAATTCGACTGGAAGGTTGGCATCTTCTGTAATCACGCTTCTGTGAGGTCTGATTGTGGGATGGTCTGAGACCGGGAGTTCTGTGCAGTGGGTCAGTTCATGTAGACGGAACGTCCGCACTAAGCTTGCCATCAATATGGGTGCCATGGAGGAGTCCACGGCATTCAGGTTGGCTAAGGAGGGATGAACCGGGCCAGGGGTGAAAACCAGCAGCCAAGAGTTCCCGTGGTAAGCAGTAGTGGGATAGCGTACCGGAGTGAAATGCCATTGCCAGCCCAGTCGATATGATTGGACCACAATCTTTTTGCAATTTCTCTTTTTTTTTTTTCAAATAAATAATAATACAATTAAGTTTAGATTTTGTAGCGATTTGATCTCCTACCAAAAAGTCGATTGCTAAGAGATTTGTTTATCAATAGACCATAAAAATGAAATGTTCTACTTTAAAAACTCAAACTTATTTTTCTTTTTCTTAAAATTTTTCAAAAATGTTAAATGTATTTTTCTATTTACAATTAAAAATTAAATTGATTTAAAATTTAATTTGGCAATTATACTATTTTTTAATTATTATTATTATAAGCTCACAAAAAAATTGAGGATATTTCTTAAGTTGAATCCAAGTTGGTCAAATTAAGAGATAACACATTGAAGTCTCAAAAAGTGCATCAAGGGAACTTCTGTGAACTAATGCAGTTCTTCAAATGCACTGCGAACTAAGGCTCTAATGAAATATGGCCCCAAAGAAGAAATGAAAACTAGTAACGAATGGAGCTTCGGCAGGGTACGGAAGCTAAAATAAACCCCCGTGGCCGTATTGAAGTATATTCGAAGTCTTAGCCTAGAAGTCTTAGTATTATACTTAGCTCAGAAGTCTAAGTATATATGAAAATATTTGTATCATACGCTTAATTTAATTTTACTTTTTTTTTAATATATGAATTTATAAAAGTTTTAGAAGATGCCAAACATGGAGGTTTTCATTTTGGAAAAATATGAAAATTGGGCAATTTCTGGAGTCCGGGGAAAATTAGTTCCTGAAAGTCTGTGAAATGTTATTGCTGTTTCTGTAACAATAAACCTTAATTTATCCGGAAAAACCAAAAACTCTTCCGACTTTTTTCGATTCTTGAAAATACTCAATTTTTTCTAAGCGTAGTGCACGGAAATCAAAATAAGTAGAATTGTTATTGTACAGTTTTTTTTGCTTGCATATTTTCATGCATTTCGCCATCAAAAATTACCTACAAAATCTTAGACTCCCACGTGTGGGGCATTTAATAGTACTCTGTATCTGTACTCTTTTTACTCGTCTAACTTACCGTTTAATTTTACAAAAACAAAACTTACAAGTATAGTCTAACTTCGGTTAACAAGCGCGATTAAAGTAGTTATAATTAAAGTGCAAATAATGTATTTTAAAATTTTAAATAGTGAATTGGTTGGCCTGTGGATTTCCACAGAAACTAGTCAAAATCGGTGACCGTGAAACCACGGTGTCAAAAATCGGAGAATTCAGAGGGAATTTAGAGAAAAAACTGGCTTAATAGTTGACCAAGTAAAACAAGGCTTTGGAACAACAAATGACGGGAATACTGCACGCAGGTTTTTTTCAGAAGTCGACGTAGCAGCAGATATCACAAATATCGACAAGGACCTCATTTATAACTTTTCAGTTATATTACTGGTGTTATGTAGCGTTAAATTTATAAAAACCCACGAGTTCGGTGAACTCTTGGAAGCAACAAGAGATTTATATCTGCAAAATTATAGCTGGTACTACATGCCTAGCTCGGTATATAAAGTACTGATCCACGGATGCGACGTTATCAAGTTTTTTGACTTGCCAATTGGTACATTTAATATTGAAATAGCTCATACATCTCATTGTGTAAATCTAACTTTATTGTAGGAAGTTTATCGGAGGAAGCACTAGAATCAACCCATAAAAGCGTTCGCCAAAATCGTTTAGAGCACCCTAGAAAAACGGGACGAGAAGACACGAACAAAGACCTTTTACGGCACCTTCTTCTGTCATTGGATCCTTTAATTGCCAGTAAAAGAATGTTTTGAAAACAGGAATTCAGGTTGAAGCCAATGAGCACTTGTATTCGTCAATAGTAAATCCTTCCGAGTGTTCTACCGAAGAAAGCTTTGAAAGGGAAAATTTCAAATGAAAAAATTTTTGTGATCAATTTATTTTAATTAGTGAATAAATAAATGGAATAAAAAGAAAATAATTTTATAAATTCACTAGAAATTTCAGTCTGAAAATAAAGAAAACTGTCATTAGTTAATATTTGGCTAGTATTTGAAGCTGCATAATTTTAAACTTTCTCCACTTTTAGCATTTTTGATATATGATTTGACCTCAGGCGTATTTAGAATTAAGGATTTATACAAAATTTGCCGGTTTTTTTAGCCCATATGCAAAATTTTCTAATACCAATCATATGCACCCCAAACTCCTGTAAAACCGTTAAAAAAATGGTAATTTCTTAAAAAAATATGAGATTCATAAAAAACCAACTTAATTTTTGAAATCACCGTACTCATTTTAATATAAAAACCAAGTTTCAATACAATCGGACCACTATTCTATTTTTGCCCATCATTTGTATGGAGACGAAGTACTCAACGATGTAAAATAATTTCGTTTCAAATTAAAGTGTCATGCTTCATGTCTAATTCCATCCACTATTATAAACTACGAACTGCTCCTTATGGTAAAGAATATATTTACAAAATTTGTTTAAAATCAGATAAATGGCGGTGAGTGAGTTCGATTAGAATTGCTTAGACATGCCCTTTGTCCAATCCCACCCACTTTAGTAGGCTTAAAGTCGGGCAAACGCTGTAGATGGAGCTAGTTTAAAAATAAAGTGGCACGACCTCTGTCTAGTACCGCACAATTTTATAAACTTAAGACTGTTCTTCTCTGCACTTGCCCAGCGCTAGCTAAAAATCGATACCTTCACTTAGTTAAATGGTTCTATAAAGATCTCGATGTTCTCTCAGAGTCTTTGGTCTACCGAATCCTTAGCTTTGTCAACAGCTCAAATTGGTTTTAATAACATAGAGAGGGAAATTAATCCATGGTATCACAATGGGCCTCATTGGCTCATGTGTGTCTCAAAGGAGACAGCCGCTTCAACCTAACCTAACCTAAGACTGTTCTAATTACCCAGGATTATGTGTGCAAAATTTGGTTGAAGTCAGATACACGGTGTAACAGAAGTTCGATTAAAGGTAAAATGTCACACCCACTTTTCTAGTTTATAGACTCCACATTATACCGAAGAATATAAATGCAAGATTTGGTATGGGTTGGATAAGCGATGTGGGTGGAATTTGGGTACATACAGACACGATGTCATTCAGTTTTATATATTTACGAAAGTTTTTCTATTTTGACGAAGTCACTTTGTCTGGGAGGTAGGCGTGGTTCATTCGGTTTTGCAAAATATCATAGAGATGCTTTATGCTATATGTATATCAAAGCTTATGATATTTTTTTTAATTTTTGTAGATTTTTAAGAGATTTTGCGTTTTAAATAAAGCCACTTTGTATGGGAAGTAGGCGTGGTTTTCGTTCAATTTTGTCAAATATCATAGAGATGGTTTATCTTAAATATCAAAGCTTATGTGCAAAATTCCAAGACATTTCTTTAATTTGAGCAGATTTTTAAGAGATTTTACAGTTTATATAAAGCCATTTTGTATGGGAGGTAGGCGTGGTTTTTATCCGATTTTTCCAAATATCATAGTCAGGATTTATATTGAAGCTGAAAGCTTACGGTGCATTTCTTTATTTTTTTGTGGATTTTTAAGAGATTTTACGGTTAAAATAAAGTCACTTTGTATGGGAGGTAGGCGTGGTTTCCATCCGATTTGGCTTATTTTCGAACTTGATCTTTATTTTTTTAGAATGAAGCTTATATTTTGAATTTCATCGCGGAAGCTCCAAAAATTACGGCTGTAATCACACGGCCGGATACGGACCGTCTATCACAGACGGACAGATAGACGGACATACGGAAATCGACTCAGATGTTGATGTTGATCAGAAATACATATTATTTTCTTTATCTGCCACGCCTCCTTATTGGCTTTACAAACAGAATGCCAAAGTTAATATACACTAAACCAAAAAATTAAAGAATTGTACCAAGGAATGATTCTTTGATTCAATAGATCTCTTGGTTCATTGGTTCAAAGAAAAAGTTCTTTGATTTAATTAACTTCTTCTTGCTCCCAAAGTATATTTCATACTTTTCTGTGTATATTTATTTATTTATTATTTAGTTTAAGAAACTTTTTTTTTAAAACTTGAACACTGTGCTAGGCAGATGCAGCAAGCGCGCTTATATAAACTGTCGAAGTCTTGATGTGTAAATTACAAAATACTTAGTTAATTTATCGCCCAAATAAAAATTGACAAGTAAAACTTAGGTGTTTTGATGAAGAACTTAGCAGGCTGAAAACTACCATAGTCAGCTCATTAATTATACTAGGTTTTTTGTTGATTTAACATAAACTTTCTTTCGGTGTATGTAGTTGTTATGGTTGTTGGTTTGGTTCGTGTCAAAATCACGAACGTGTCGCTTACGAATATTTTACAGCAACTGCTTATGTTGTTGTGGTTGTTTTAATATGTTTGTAAAATTTACACATTCGTTATTTTTGTCGTTTGTTATTTTTTTTTGTTAATCTTTAGCAAGAATAATACAATAAATAATACGATGTATGAATCAGAGACCTGCAGAGAATCGTTTTTTTAAGATTCTAAATCACTCGTCAATAACCGAGCGCGAGTGCGTGCGGTTGCGCACAACAACAACCACTTCCACGCGAAGCATTCTCATAACAGCGATGAGCAACGAGTTCCGCTGCTTTCACTCATCGCTCATTAGAAAGACTGTTGAATTCTAAGCATATGATTCTAAGCACCCTCAATGACTCTAGTCATTGAATGATGAATGATTGAATGATGAAGTGCATGCAGCACTTCAGTATTGGCGTGGGTCTTACTTGTTTTACTTTTTTTTGTATTTTTTTGTTTTGTATTTTGTTTTGTATTTTACGTGTTGATTAATATAAATAGCCAGCTTCTAAGTTGGGGATCGCTAGTTCAAAGAATTAAATTGAAGCAAACTTACTTTATGCTTGTATGTTGTCTATAATTTGTTCCTTGTTGTTATTGTATTGTTTTTAATCAATTGTTTAAATTACTTTCCCACTTGCAATGATGAATTTCTGAGAACCTTTATGTTTAGGGAAGCCATAAGGAAAGCGACAATCCAAAATAAGCAGGATTGCCGCTGTTAATGATTTATATATTATAAAATGATTTTATTTAATATTTTATTTATAATAATTCTTAATTCTTTAATTATAATAATTTTAATAATTCTTAAAAAGTTTTTCCAAAAATTTAAAAAATTGTTTTTTCAATAATATTTTTATAATTTTTCACTAATTTCTATCAATAATATTTAAAATTTTTTTTCGTTAAGTATATGCATTTTAATATTTTTTTAATACTATTTTAAAATTTATTTTCATACATTTGCCGAGTCCGCAAGTATTATATGTATATAATAATAAATTTATATATTATATGTATAATAAAATATGTCAGCGGTAGCAATGCGCGCGATTTCCCTTAATGACTCTAGAATCATAAGGAATAACTCTAGAATCATTAGAATCATTGAGCGGCATTCTTATGAGAGATGAGTGAAAGCGGCGGCACTCATCGCTCATCGCTGTTATGAGGACGCAACCGCACGCACTCGCATTCAATTTTTGATATATGATTTATAGTCATTCGTTCGAATCATAGACTCGTTGCAGTTCTCTGATATGTATCTAGTAGATACATAAACTCTGCACAAGTGCACTTGTTTCTGCTACAACACCAGAACGCACACTGTCGAGTTCACTGCTTAACAGAACTCTGTTCGTCTAGCACAACAACACCAAATCATTTTGCAAAAACAAACAAGCAGTGCCGATCACTCGTCGGCTTCATAACATAACATGTTCGTGGCTTGCTTTTTTCGCACGTTGAGTCGTTTAACAAGCTGAAAACCAAACAGCAATATATGCACAGAACACACATAACACTAGTGTGACACTAGAACATTTTGGCGTTCTTCTTGTTTTGCGTTTTTTATATAACTTATAGAGCTAGAGCGAACACTCGGTAATATTAAGCGCTGATTCAGAATTTCAAAAGATGAAAATACAAAATTTTTAAAAGTACTAAGTTTCGGAAAAGTACATACTATAAAATTTTGAAAAAAAAAATACTAAATTTGGAAAAAGTACCAAATTTTGAAAAAAGCATAAAATTTTGAAAAGAATACCAGATTTTGAAAATAGTACCAAATTTTTAAACAAGTATCGTATGTTGAAAAAAGTACCAAATTTTGAAAAAAGTACCAAATATTGAAAAAGGTACCAAATTTTTAACAAGTACCAAATGTTGAAAAAAACCCAATTTGGAAAAATACCATATTTTTAAAACAAGTATCAAAAGTTGAAACAAGTGCAAAATTTTGAAAAACGTACCAAAATTTTGAAAAAGTACCATATTTTGAAAAAAGTTCCGACTTTTGAAAAAGTACCAAATTTTGAAAAATTAACCAAATTTTTAAAAAGTAGTACCAATATTTGAAAAAAGTACCACATTTTGAAAAAGGTACCACATATTGCAAAAGTACCAATTTCTTAAAATTAGTACCAAATTTTCAAAAATGTACGAAATTTTGAAAAAAATACCTAATTTTGAAAAATGCACCAAATTTTGAAAAAACTACAATATTTTGAAAAATTTACCAAATTTTGAAAATATGACCATATTTTGAAAAAAGTACGATATATATTGAAATATGTACCGAATTTTGAAAAAAGTATCAAATTTTGAAAAAGTACCAAATTTTGAAAAAAGTACCATATATTTAAAAAGTACCAATATTTGAAAAAAGTACCAAATTTTTAACCAAGTACAAAATTTTGAAAAAAGTACCCATTTTTTGAAACAAGTACCAAATTTTCAAATATGTACAACATTTTGAAAAATCAACCAAATTTATATATTAAAAATTTACCTAATATTGCAAAAAGGACCGATTTTTGAAAAAAGCACAAAGTTTTGATTTAAGTACCATATTTTGAAAAATTTTTAATAAGTACCAATTTTTGGAAAAAGTACCATGTATTGAAAAAAGTACCAAATAGTTTTTAATTATTTTTTACGACCTCTAGAATTGTATTTTATTGAATAAAAAAAATTGACTTTTCATATTTCATATATGTATATATATCATACCTCGCAAAAATATTAACATTGATACTCTTCTACCACATCCAACAACTATTTCTCGTAACATTGAAGTTATATATAATATTTATTTCGAACAATTAAAAAAAGAAATAGCGCCAATAAAAAACGTCGGATACGGACTTACTTCGGATCTGTGGACCGACAATTTCTTACGGAAGACCTTTTTAGCCATCACAGTCCATTATATAAAAGACGGGAACCTTATGAGCAGGCTTTTGGGAATGAAGTCAATGGAAGGTGAAAAATGCACAAGTAAATATTGTTGATAATGATTTATATCTATGTAGCTCAAATATAAGCCCTTTTATGTAAATTTAACTAGTGTAGGTTGTATGGGAGTTGGCCAGGATCTTTGGTGGATTCCAAAACTATTTTATACTTTATAGTGCATGCTTTTTTGCTATTTATATATAATGAAAATTAATTTTCTTCCAACTCTTCTCAAGCTGAAGAGCTGAAGAGGATTAGCTTTAATTTTGTCCCTGTATATTTTGTAAAAATCCTGGGATTTTCGCGATTTTTAAAGCAAAACATAATAAATATATGTACTAAAATAGACATTTTTTTCCAGATGACAATATAAGCTTTAAAGTTATTAAATTATATTTTTATTTTCCAGATGACAATATTAGCTTTAAAGTTATTAAATTATTGAAAGAGTTTGACTTGAATCTTGATGATAGAGCTATTATTGTCACCGATAGAGGCTCAAATATGGTGGCTGCATTTCGCAGATATAATCATATTTTTTGTATTGATCATTTAATTCACAATGTTTTACAAAAATCAATGCAAGAGCAAGATGATATTGCAGAGCTATGTCGTCTATGTGCAAAACTTGTCAAATATTTTAAAGTCACTGGAATGAATTCAACACTTAAAACTTCGTTAAAGAGTTTCTCGCCCACCCGCTGGAATACGATGTACTACCTTTTTGTTTCAGTTGAGAAAAATTGGGGCGAAATAGTTCATCATTTACAAGAAAAAAAAGAACTTAACAGAATTAATAATGTTAATTTAAATCTCATTAGTGCAGTTATAAAAGTTTTAGAACCGTTCGAGGAAACTTTCAAAAAAATGGAAGGAGGAACTTATCCAACAATTCATCTTTCTTTTGTGTATATCCATCGCTTACAAAAAAAGTGCGTTGGGACTTCCGAAGATCTAGATATAGCAAAACACTTTAAAGAAAAATTAAGTACATATTTGGAATCTGTTGTATTGCATAACTTAAAAATGTTACATAAAATTGCTTTATTTCTTTTTCCACCGGCTAATAAGCTTATCCAGTTTGATGAAAACGATAAGATCTTAATAAAAGACGAGTGTAAAAGGATTATGCGCACGTATGTAGAAGAGGAATGTCTACCAGATATTCAAAGCAAAGTCCCGTCTAGGTCTTCCAACCATAACATGGAACTTTTTTATGATTTTGTACAACAACCAGAAAATCTAAACTCAGATGACAAAATACAAAGGGTAATACTTATGTATGAAAGTTTAAATACAATGTTTCATGACGATTTTAACGTTTTGCAGTGGTGGAATGTGCACAAAAATGAGTTTCCCTTGCTTTACAAAACGAGTTGCAAAATATTAGCAACTCCAGCTAGCAGTGCGGCGTCTGAGAGAGTTTTTTCTGTAGCTCGAAACTTAATCACTGAAAAAAGATGCAGCATTGGATCGAATGAAACATCAATTAATCAGATAATGTTTTTGCACTCCAATATAAATAAATCTAATAAAACCAATGAATTGCAAAAATATCTTTCTCAAATTTAATTAAAAATTTGACTTAACCCACATCAGGCTATGAACGCCTTATTTCTATTTTATTTTCGTTTATTTCCTTGGCTGGACCAAAATTGAAAAAAATTTTAATGAATTACACTTAAGCCGAAAGAAATCAACAGCAGCGCCAGGAACAATGTTTTTGCCGATAACTTAACAACCAACAAAATCATCATCACCAAAAACAATAACTTATGTTATGTCATGATATTATTTCCAATATTCACATTAATTGTTTTGTTAAAAAAATTAAAATTGCTTTTGATTTTTCATTTATATTCTTCTCAAAAAGCATATTTCATTAAAAAATTTTCAGTTTTTATATTTTATTCTTTCGGATTCATCTCGAATTTTATTGCTTTATTGGGTTGTGGCAACATTTTATACGTTTTTCAAAAATACATATACATATATGAAACATTTTTAAAAATTTTGTACATTTTGCAATACTTGGTACTACATATCTCGATGCGTCGATCATTCTTTAAAACTTCAAACTCTGATACTTTTTTCAAAATTTGTTACATATTCAAAAATTTGGTACGTTTTTCAAAATTTGTTACATGTTTTCAAATATTGGTACTTTTTCAAAATCTGGTAGTTTCAGAATTAGGTACTTTTTAAAAAATTTTGTACTTTTTTCAAAGTTTGGTAAATTTTTTCAAAATTTGGTACTTTTTTTCAAATATTGGTACTTTTTAAAAATTTGGTACTTATTTCAAAATTTGGTTCATTTTTCAAAATATGGTACTTTTTTCAAAATTTGGTACTTTTTGAAAATTTGGTACTTTTATATAATTTGGTATTTTTTCAAAAGTTGGTACATTTTTCAAAATTTGGTACTTTTTTCAAAATTTGGTACATTTTTTTTAAAAATTTGGTACATTTTTCAAAATATGGTACTTTTTGAAAATTTGGTACATTTTTCAAAATTTGGTACTTTTTTCAAAATTTGGTACTTTTTTCAAATATTGGTACTTTTTAAAAATTTGGTACTCTTTGAAAATTTGGTACTTTTTCAAAATTTGGTACTTTTTTAAAAATTTGGTACTTTTTTAAAAATTTGGTACTTATTTCCAAATTTGGTACTTTTTGCAAAAAATGATACATTTTTCAAAATTTGGTATTTTTTTTCAAAAAATTGGTACTTTTTCAAAATTTGGTACTTTTTTCAAAATTTGGTACTGTTTTCGAAATTTGGTACCTACTTTATTCAATATTTGGTACATTTTTCGATATATGATATATTTTCCAGAATTTGATAAATTTTCCAGAATTTGGTCCTTTATTCCAAATTTTTTTCAAAATTTGATACTTGGTTTCAAAATTTGGAATATTTTTGTAAAATTTGGTACATATTTTAAAATTAAGTTCATTCTTCAAAATTTTTTACTTGAACCCATTCCGCAATAAAATGCACCATAACTTCTAGAAGACAAGCAAATTAAGTAGACCACCAATTATTCTGGTGTCGTTCTAGTGTGTTCTAGTGTTGTCACATAACATTCAAGTCATTTCGTTATAGTGCATTTTTCTTAACCAAACATAACATAATATAGTTCTGCTACTCGTTTCTTTTTGTTCGGTTGCGTTCTGTTGTGATTTCTGAAGTGTTACGCTTGTTTTGATTGCCAAGAACAGAACATAACCAACACTCGTTTCATAGGGGTGTGTTTTGAAATGCGTTTCAAGCCTACTCGTGCAGGGGTTTAGTATCTACTGAGCCAGTATGTAGCTTCATAAAATTGTATTACTACTACGGAGGTTTACATATGAAGATTTTGCTCATGGTCATTGTGCTATGAAATCTCCATTTATTTTTATTTTATTATTATATTTATTCCATATTAAAAATATATTTTGTTTGCTAAAATTAAGTTTTCAATTAAACTTAAAATGTAAATTATTTCCTTACTGCAGGAAATATAATAAATTTATATTATTTTATTAACATTTATTTCAATTTATTAAACATAACATTGAATTACATTTATTTTATGCGATATAAGGAAAAATATTTTTCGCCAAATATATACTATATTATCGAAATTTTATCGTTTTTAAAACTTGCTTTATCAACTATATTTTTATAGCATGTTTTTTTTTCGATTATCTTTCTTCAAATAAATTTTTTACTTAAAGCTCTCCATTTCTTAACCTATCATATTATTTTTTTTCGCAAATATTGGCTGAAAATGACTGAAAAATTGTTTCATCTGCTTATTAGTTTTAAAAAAGTTAATAAAAAAATGTAAACACTTCCCTCGGACATCTATGAAGGCCAGTCGAAAGAGTAACGAACTCTAAAGATTATAACAAAGTGGTAGCAAAAGTTAAACTGCTTAGACATGCTTCTTTTTGTGTAAATACTTTTTGCCATTATTTTTTATTACATATCTTGTATTTTTTTTTTTTTTAATAATTGCTTGATTCAAATAGAAACATTTGAAAATTCTTATGAAAATATTAAAAATGTTAATAGAATCATCAAGTTATAAAGCTTTATTGTAGTCAAATTGTTTGGAATCTGAAACTACAGTTCAAAGTCAATGTCAAAAGATTTGCGAAATTACGTTTCAGCTTAAGTTGTTAAAATATAAAATTAAGATTTGATGCTGGCATCTTCTCAAGTGATACCGAGAATATAAGTTGTGAGATAATAAAATACATGTGAGGGCTCATATGTTTAACTAAGATATTAACAAAGGTTTAAAAATCGCTATTCTAAGCTATTAAAGCATGACACAATCGACATTATGTTGACAAGCAGCGCACGTTTTAGCTGTATATATTTGTAAAAGTAAAAATGTGTTAATTTAACGATGCGCTGCATTCAATTAAAATGCAATTTAATTTGTTTTCAGCTCAGACATGCAATCACAGTCGTTTAACTGTGTACAGACATGAGCATGTCTGCGCATTTATAATAAAAATTATTATAATTATAAACTGTTATTTCTAAGTTGAACATGATTGAAATGTGAATAAATCATTTTACGATGTGTGCTTTATGGACGTTACATGTAGTTTTTAAAATTTGAAACTGATGAGATTTGATTTCTTTTTGTGTTTATTGAATATTTTAAATAATTTATTAGCTGAACTAACGAAAGACTTAAGCAAGAAACTTGTTTTAATTATAGTCTCTCGATTTTCACTTCCTTGAGAACAAAAGATTTAAGCAACAAACTTGCTCTTCTTAATTAATTTTAATATAATTAGCAGCTTTCAAAAACGAAAGACTTAAGCAACGAACTTGCTGAATTAACAATTTATTTCGTGAATTTTATTAAAAAAAACAATTCAAGCATTGGTTTTATTACAGTTCTTGTATAAGAGAACAAATTCGCTTAGTTGATTCTAAGTTAAATTTCTTTGAATTTTCTTAATTTATGAAAAAATCTCTCAGATCAAAGTTGTTTCAAAGTGAAGACTAGCATATAGCCAAATAATTTTTTTGCAAACGTTTAAAGTTCAAACCGTTAAGGTGTAGTTTAAAAATGATTAAAAGATTTGAACAAAATTAAAAGTCCAGATCATTAAGTTGTAGTTTATGTTGGTAGCTTACAATTACTTTCCGCGTATTTTTGCACAAACTTTGAAGAACTTACAACCTATGATGTTTATAAAAAAAACTTTATTTCATTAGCAAATTTTTACATCAAGTACAAGCAAGTAAGTTTTAATTGTTTAGATCTTGTGATGTAAAAAAATAAATATTCCAAATATATGCTGCAGTTAAATGCTGCCTTTGATTGACTTTCAGCAATGCTATAAAAACGAAGTTATTTTTGATGCTTTTATTGATTGTTGAATGAAAACTAGTTGCTTTGAAAGTCACGTGTTGTTTTTCCTTCATAAAAAAATTCCATGCATCAACATTTGATGCATTGGTTCAATTTTCTGTATTGCGTTGTATATACATACATACAAGCGTTGCAAATTTAAGTGCAAGAGTGCCGAGTATTTAAATTTTATTAATATTTTTACATAATTTAAATAGTGTCACAATTCTTCAAATGTATTATTTATAATAAGTTAGAAGTTTAACATTTATCATATAATTAAAGTTTCCTAAAAGTGTTGTTTACACTAATATTAAATTAAATTGCTTTTTGTGAGCTGGTGATAAAATGATTTATTGCAATTTTATTACAAAAAGTTGTTGAGCTTTATTTTAAATAATTTTACAATTAATCATAATTATATACCTTGCAATAATTGAACTTATTAACATATTTGATTATTAATTTGTATTATTTATCTACAAATTGTTAATTATTTTTTTTATAATACTCAACATAATGATAGGCTGAAGTGGAGTGATGTGTAACACTTCTTTACTTACTCCAATCAAAAGTGTTCAGTAGAAGTTGAACAAAAATGTCAAATATGGTTTTTTTGGTTTTTTTCAAATTAGTGGGGTGATGTGTAATACCAACAAAATGTTGGTTTATAAACCAGAAGCTTTAATTTTTTATGTTAATTCTGATTTTTTAATGTTAGCAAAAGTATTAAGTTAAGAATTTAATGAAATAATAGCAATATCTCGTAAATCTATCTGATTCTTAATGCACACATACACACACACACACACACACACACACACACACACACACTTTATTATTGGCTTTATTTATTGCAAAATGATTATCTGTTTGAAATATTCATATCGGAGTGACAATGCTCACAAATAAAATGGCTCACAAAAAATAAAGATAATATTTGTTGCATTCAAGTGAATTTTTGTGCAAAAAATCGCAACAAAACATGCAAAAATCTCGATCTTCTTCGGATGACTACGAAGAGCGCCCGTTTTGCGGCCGAGCTATTGCAGCTGGCTTTGTCGTTTGTTTGGGTTTCTTGTCCATATTTTTTTTGCCACCTCCTGCAACTGTAAAAGTTTCTGTTTATCACCAAAACTTCCTACCACGATAGCATTTCAGTCTGGGTTGAATAATATGAACTGAGCTGATCTCTTTTAATGCCGTGATTTCATTTCATTTCAAACTTTAACGTTGTTGACTCTTTAAGGGCAATTATAATGTGTAAGATGTGTTACACATTACCCAACCGTGAGTGTTAAACATCACCCCAATGTAAAAAAACGAAATGGCCATTTCAGCTCTTGAAAGAACTTTGACAGAGCTTCTTATGATCAATTGTGTTGTGTGTGTGTTGTGAAATTTTTGAACACAAATGTTCGATAACTGGACCTACTCCGAACGGCTTATGTTCTCAAGAAGCTTTTTATGGCAGTATTTTACTCTCTGAGGTTTGCCATTGTTTGTAGAGAGGTGACGGCACGACAGAAAAATTAATTCAATTAAAAAAAAATTTCCTTGTGCCAGATGGGGGCTTTGAACCTGGGTTCTCTGGCGTATGAGCCACACACTCTATCCACTACGCCACGGCTGCCACAATGTAAGTCACTTTTTTCTCATTGATGGAATTTAATCACAACGTGAAAAAATGTAAAATCTTTTGTTATATTTGAGGATATTAAAGAGTACCACATTTTACATCTACTCAATTTTGAAATCTGATGAAAATTTTGTACGAAACGCTATTTTTTGTAAATTTAAAAAAATTTTTAACAAAAATTGTTCACGCTTTTTAAGAACTCTAATGAAATGTATGTCTGCCTACATCCAACACTTATGAAAAACTAGATGCTGCCAAAAGAAACATATCACAGTTGTTTATTCACTTATATGTCAACATTTGGACGAAAAATCGCCGTGCTACACATCACCCCATGATAGCACCTCACCCTACTCATTCTCATACTCATATACATTTTCATACTTATATTAATACTCATACTCATATTCATACTCATACTCTTACTCATAGTAATACTCGTACTCATAGTCATACTTATACTCATATCCATACTCATTGTCATATATATACTCATACACATAACCGTACTCATACTCATACATAATGCGTCTAACTTTTGGAGAACAAAAATCACAAAATTTTTTCATGCAAGAAATCAGTATGAAATCGCTTATAATCAATATGAAATACTCCCTATTTCTGATATAGTTTGGTTTTAATTTGACATTTGATATGATATGAATATAAAAGGAGTGAAAATAAAAGTACAGAAAAATTTTTTCAATACTTCTGGTGGAATCCAGATCGACCAACATGGCGCTGAGGCTAACGTTACAGGCAATGAATATTTGTCTAGACTTGTAATTTTTCGAAGCAAAACTGGTTAGGTTTTTAAAAACTCGAAAAACTGAGTGCTGGTAAATTCGATGTTAAATTTCAAGTAAAGAATGGATCTGAGGGTATGCACCTTTGACATTTTAAAATAAAAAATGAGTAATCTTTTATTGCTTGAAAAACGCTTCCAAAATCGGTATAAAAATCAGTATCCAAATTCAATCAGTTCGCGGTCTGAAAATTAGAACGGTACAGATTAAATCAGTATAGTTTTTCACATTACTCATACTCATATTCATACTCATACTGATACTCATACTCATACTCATACTCATACTCATACTCATACTCATACTCATACTCATACTCATACTTATACTCATACTCATACTCATACTCAGACTCATACTCATACTCATACTCATACTCATACTCATACTCATACTCATACTCATACTCATACTCATACTCATACTCTTACTCATACTCATACTCATACTCATACTGATACTCATACTCATACTCATACTCATACTCATACTCATACTCATACTCATACTCATACTCATACTCATACTCATACTCATACTCATACTTATACTCACACCGCAAAATCAATGTGTGTTCTGGGTCAATGCTGAAAATTGGCTGTATTTTTTTGATTTTCCTGTAACATAAAAATATTTTTAACGGTAAAGTTAGCTGACGGTATCTGCTTTCCAATACAAGATCTTAGAACACAAACGAATACTTTGGGCAACCTACGAAACTATCTATCTCTTATTTATAAATTTATTATATTTTATTAAACATATTTATAATATTATTTATTTACTGTTTAAATAATATTCTTCCTTAAAAAAATTATATCACAGTTTAAAATATCATAAAAAAAAATTTCTAGAAATTTTCAACTTTAGTTTAGCTCTTGACTTTAGTTCGCATTAACTTTAAAATCAGGCCTGAGATTTTCCCGTGTAATCAGATACGGCCGCTCTTTGGTTGGACAGCGAAATTTCTCCAAAATCACTGGATTGAATGCGCTCTTTTCTTCTGGATATTCCAACATATTATTCCACAAAGCATTAGCACCTAAATATTTAAATAAAACAAAATAATCTACAGAAAATTTTAACTTTCACTCACTGGCCGCTTGTCCACGCTGACTCAAATGAAAGCAGTCCTCGGACATGAAACGCGTATCCGAATTGCCATCACGTGTTTGTGGATAGTCAGGAAACTGTGCAAACGGCTGCACGTTGATGGTAAATGTCTGCAAGTGGCTCAAGAATACATATAAAAGTAAAAATAAAATTGACTCTGTATTACGCTTCTATTGAACTTGGAACACTCACCTCTGTATTGAACTCGTCTCGCGCTGCTATTTCGTAATCTTTGGCCACCCATTGTATCATAATGTTTTCCAAGTAATCCAGCTGTTTCTTACTCTTGCTCTGGCCAATCAAGCAGGGACACTCGAATGACAGCGTCGCCGGACACTGCGCTGGTAATCCTTTGAGACGTGTCAGCAACCTTAAATTGGGCGCTGGTACCACATTTAGCATGAGACGTGGCACATTATCGCGCAAATAACGATAAGTTGTTAACATATTGCGTTCATGCCATTTGATTACATCCAGTGGATTCGGATAGAAGCACATGTCGGAGCAGAAATCATTGTTGCCAATGAGTAGAGTTGCCAGCTTCCAATGGTGTGTCATGTTGACCAAAGGATCACGTTGCAAGCGTTTGACCAGCACCTTGGCTTCGTAGGGTATGTCACGTGACATGGCACCCAATTCGGCAACATTGAATCTAAATAAGCGGTATATTTAGTATTTTTTAAAAAAATGTATACAGTTTTTTCAACTATTTTAACTATACTATATTTTTTAACTATTTATAATTATATTTTATTTTAATTTTATTAATTAAAACATTTCAGTTTTATATCTTTACTTTCAAAATATTGTTTTATATCTATCAAATAAAACTTTATACATTTTTTGGCTTAGAAAAAACTGCTTAATATATCTTTTAAAAATTATTTTTTTTTTATATATAAAATCGAATTGAATTTAACTGCTTTGAATTTTAAGTTCCTTTAACTTACTTAGAGCTTCTGTCCGTTGCCAAACCATCCTTAGTGGAGTAGCCATATAAATTGGGATTGAATTCCTTGAGAATGTTTGGCAGCGTCAGATACTTTTGCCACGTATCCTGGCCGCCAATAGAGAAGACAACGCCACGATTTTCCACGCTTATATGCAGTATGTTTGAAGCAAATATACCATTACCTGCAGTTAGTGAATCACCCATGGCTGCTATAATGTCAATATCACCCGGACGCAGCCGATGCACGCTGCTGGGTGGCACTTCGCTGCGCTTGCCCGGCCCATCCTTTGCATCGCAGAATACCAGCAGAGAGCGCGCGCGTTTGCCGAATCTTTGGGTTTTCTGCAAAGTTTTGTGAAGATTTTTTTGCAAAAGAATTTTTAAGCTATTCTACACTTTTAGTGTCTTAAAATCGATGTCAAAAGCTGCACTCACCCCCAAGCTGCGTAATTTGGCTACATTTCGTAGATCATCACCTGAACGTCCTGAGAATTGCAAAGTCAACAAACGCAGCGGTCTGTATAGATTACGAAATGTCACATCCAGATTTGTGCGTTGTGCAGCAACTTGAAAAACTTCGTTGTGAAGCATCGGCAGCAGCAGCGACATCAACAGCAAAAATCTGTTCAATGCTCTTCGGCTATAGAGATTACTTTGAAAAGAGGACATTACGTGTTCGGCACGTTGATGTGTTTTTTTTAAAGCTTTATCTAATTTTTTTTTTGTGATAAGTTATGAGATAGCAGATTGATCAATACTGATCAGAATTTCGTTAAGAATTCATAAAGGTTTGAATCTGTTCGGAAATTTTTGTGAAAAAGTAAAGATTATGTAAGAAAGTCGGTGGAAATATAACCCAGTATGTAAAAACTTGAAATTTTTAATTTCGCTAGAAAATAAAAATAAGTGTTTTAATTATGAGTATAAAAACACAACTAAAATTTGCGCTGTTTCAAAAAAAAGAAGCAATTCATATAAACAAACAAGGAGCTTTATATAAATTAAAATAAAAGACTTAGAGCCAGAAAAAACCAAATAACAAAAAAAAAAAAAAAAAAAAAATTAATTTTGCATAAACAAAAAAAAATAAATATTAATTTTAATTATAAAATTAATGCACAAGAATAGAATAAACCACAGAATAAAAAACAAATAAATTTTAATTTATTTTTGCATTAGATACATCGATAGTTAGGCGCACAAAAGTGATAAGTGATGTTTTGGCAAAAATGGGTTAACTGTATTTTTCTTGTGTTTTGTTGTCGTAACAAATTTTTAATATTAAAAAAAAATCCCATTTTTTTGGAGATTTAACAACCCAAGCGCGGATCCACGATAGGAAGAGATCACCCCATTTCATTTTGACTTGAAAAACAAGAAACTAAAGTTCGTTTGTTTAGTCCAATTTTTTGTTTAATCGTTAATTGAACCCGCTTAAATTTTGGCGGTTTCAGCGACAAAAATTTACAAGAGTTGAGAATTGTATTAAAAAAAGGAAATGTCTTTTTTCTCTTAAATTTCTTAATTTAATTTTAAGTTTATATTTTATTTATACACAGTCAAACATTTTGGGCTTAGTTCTAATAAATCCTGTATTGTATATATGCGGTACTCGAACCTAATACGTTCAGGTTATTAGTTACTTGCTCTAACAACTGATCTATTTAATCACTTGTAGATAAAAATGACATACATACATAAAAAGCGAATGCTGCATTGTTAGAATATTTTAACGTGTATTAAATAGTAGTAGTAGGTATCATCTGTGGTCGAAATTCGATTCGCGATATCATCACGCTGTTAGCGATACCATCACGCTGTTAACGATATCATCACGCTTTTAACTGCTCATTTCTTTTGCATTGTACATCATTGCTTATGGCGTAGTTATGATAAGCAAACATGTTTGGTGAGGTACCGAGGCACCGAGGTACCGAGGAGGATACCAACCGATTACCGAACCAATTACCGATTACCGAAACGATTAACAATTAATTATCGAACCAATTACTGATTACCGTAGCGATTACCAACCGATTACCGAATCAGTAACCGATTACCGAAGCAATTACCAGCCAATTACCGATTACCAGCTGATTACCGAATCAATTACCAATTACCGAAGCGATTACCGACCGATTACCGTAGCAATTACCGATTACCGAAGCGATTACCAACCGATTACCGTATCAATTACCGATTACCAAAGCGATTACCGACCGATTACCGAACCAATTACCGATTACCGAAGCTATTTCCAACCGATTACCGTATCAACTACCTATTACTGAAGCAATTACCAGCCAATTACCGATTATCAGCTGATTACCGAATCAATTACCGACTATCGAAGCGATTACCGACCAATTACCGAACTAATTACCGATTACTGAAGCGATTACCAACCGATTACCGAGCTAATTACCGATTATCGAAGCGATTACCAACCGATTACCAATTACCGAAGCTATTACAAACCAATTACCAGTTACCCAAGCGATTATCAACCGATTTCCGAACCAATTACCGAAGTGATTACCAACCCAATACGGATTACCCAAACGATTACCAACTGATTACCAATTACCAAAGCTATTACCAACCGATTACCGAACCAATTACTGAATACCGACGCTATTACCAACATATTACCGAACCAATTACCGAATCAATTACCGATTACTGAAGCAATTATCAACCGATTACCGAACTAATTACCGTTTATCGAAGCGATTACCAACCGATTACCAATTATCGAAGCTATTACCAACCAATTACCAGTTACCGAAGCGATTATCAACCGATTTCCGAACCAATTACCGAAGTAATTACCAACCCAATACGGATTGCCCAAGCAATTACCAACCAATTACCGATTACCGAAGTGATAACCAACCGATTGTCGATTACGGAAGCGATTACCAAAGCGATAATCAACTTATTACCGAAGCAATTATGAACCGATTACCGAAGCGATTACCAACCGACTACCGAAGAGATTACCAACCGATTACCGAATCAATTACCGAAGCAATTACCAGCCAATTACCGATTACCAGCTGATTACGAATCAATTACCGATTGCCGAAGTGATTACCGACCGATTACCGAACCAATTACCAATTACCGAAGCTATTGCCAACCGATTACCGAACAAATTACTGAATACCGAAGCTATTACCAACATATAACCGAACCAATTATCGATTACTGAAGTGATTACGAACCGATTACCGAACCAATTACCGATTACCGAAGTGATTACCAACCTATTACCGAAGTGATTACCAGCCGATTACCGAAACGATTGCCAACCGATTACTAGATACCGAAGCGATTACGAACCGATTACCGAAGCGATTATCAATCAATTTCCTAGCCACTTACCGATTACCCAACCCAAGTAATTATGTTACAAATGTATAATATATAAACATTAAAAAAATGCAGTTTCTAGATTTAAACGCCTTAAGTAATAAAGAAATTCTAAGTCGAATCTTTCTTAAACTTGACTTGAGCTTTCAGCTATATTATTTCATACCTTGAAGTTTTCACTTCGGTCGGCAGGCCCTCCACTGCTTACTCTTTTTTGTTATTTTCATTGAAAAATGTTTGGCAAATACAATGAATGAATTAAAAATGAATTGTTGTTGAGGTAAATCAAGGATTAGTTTCATTTATTTCGTAAATATTATATAGAAAAAAATTTATTGGCTGACATGCATGGTGAACTGTTGTTTATGTTAAGTTTTCATAGCCTTCTGAATTGGTAAAAATAAATTGTCCAGAAGAAATCGATTTTACAGTGTATTTTATTCTAATAAAATTTGAAATTTCAATTGTATTGAAATAAATTTCGATACAAAATTTATATCAAAAATATCATATATTTTTCCATATAAATTTGGCATCGCTCTTACTTTCCTAAAGAATTCGCCACCAGTCTCTAGCTCAGAAGATAGTATAATGTGGGTGGCAAATTGAAAATAGAAAAAGCGCCGTTTTTGGCGTTAAGTCAAAGCTTTCTTTTTCTTCTTATTTTCTTCTGCTGCAGCAGGTTACCATAATCTATTAATAGATAGAGGATTGTGTATTGGTTATCCTACAAAAACTAACAAAAATTTTACTTCTACTTGTTTAAAGATATCCTCTAAATCAACTGGCTATTGATACTTATTCTCACTTCCTATAATTTTTTTTGTATTTTGAACTTAACATTTAAGGATGCATTGAAAATGTTCCCAAAAATTAATTCAAAATGTTGAATTTAAAGTTTTAAAGAAAAAAATAAAATATTATACAACTTATTAAAAGCGATTACTTAAAATTTTAAAAAAAAAATAATGATGCAGAGCACAATAATAGCTGTAGCTTTCGTTAACCTGGTTATAATATGGTAAAAATACTGAATCGGTAAATTTTTTTGTTCTAATTTTTTAATTCTTTTGTAAGCTTAAAAACTCAGACAAAATATTAATATTTAACATGTCGTGATAGGAATACGTTTAGGTTTGAAGCTAGCTATTAATAAACATGTTGTTCAATTGAAATCAAAGTGTAATTTTTGGTTTTGCTGAACAAAATCAATTTTGTTGTGTGTTAAATACTTTAAACATTGCCATTGTCTTAACATGATTTGTTGTTTTGCTTTAGTTTTTTTTTTTTTTTTTTAAGTTAAGGCTCCACACAGTTTGACATTTTTTTGCACTTGTCTGTTATTAAGTCAGAGTATAAAGTGGGAAAAAATATCATAGTTCTTTTAAAATGCTTCTACGAAAAATTGACAGAGCAGTTTATTGAAAATTTTTTGCATTGATTAACTGTTGTTAAAGGAATATAAACACTTTATTTAAATCATTTTTGATTTCAATGACTGACGATTGCAATTGAATGCACTCAAAAAGGTTGAAGTCATTGCTGACTTCATTAAATTTTAAATCGCAGTCATTGCTGAAAAACTAAATTGATTGCATTCACTAATTATTTTGAAAAAATTGCAATCACTGTGAGTAATTATTGAAATCATTGAAGTCAATTTGAAGTCATTGAAATTATATGATTGCAATTTTTCGAAATAAATGAAATCATGATTGAGAAAAATCATTAAAGCCACTATATATATTTTTTTAGCTTAAACCTTACAGTAAACAATTTCAAAAGCTTATATGTAACAAAAAAACATTTGAAATTGAAAATAGAACGAAGTTAGCGAAAAATTGCAAAGAACGGTTTTTCGTTTTGTTTTTTTTAAATAAAAAATCTTTCCTAATAATGTTTTTTTATTAGAGTAAAAATATAAGTCGTCTGATATAATGAGAATTTTGAAATTTTTTCATTTTTTCAAAATAACTTCAAAAATTTTTTAATGCAATCAAATGACATCAATTGACTTAAAATTATTTCAACATTTCGGTGATTTAAAACATGATTTGAACTGACTTCAAATAATTTTATTGACTCAAATTGATTTTAATTGAATGCAATCAATGACTTCAAGCACGGCGACTTCAATCATAGTGAATGAATCAAAAAACTTCAACAAAAAATGTTTACGAATTGATTTTGAAGTCATGATTTCAAAACTTGAAGTCATGAAATCAAAAAACGATTGAATGACTGAAATCATTTTTTTGGCATTCAGTGACAGGTTTTAATTGCATGAATGCATTCTTTTACAACTCTGGTCTGAAGATTGATCTCGTCAGTTGATCTCGTCTACTTGTCGGTATCGGTGTTGTTTTTTTTAGTGTGTGTTGTAATAGTAATTATATAGTGGAAAATTTAAAATTTTGTTAAATCGTTTGTATTAAAAACTATTAATAATTGCATTTATGTGTTTTTAAAAGAAAAAAAAAAGTAATTTTGTTTTGTTTTAGTGATTACATAATTTATGTTATTAATATAGAACAGTTTTTGTTGGACTTCACACAATCTAGTGTTTGTATGCCTAATTTTTTCTATTCCTCTTTGTGCGGTGTTTGTTTATCTGTTGTGCAGTGAGAGTCTCTAGTGTTGTTATTGTGCTTAACACTTTGTGTACGCTGCATTTAACTGTGCCAACCCTGAAAGCACATTTTACATTTAAAAACGCTCACAAAATAATTTAAATTTTTTTTCCAATGGATTATTTTTCCATTGATAATATTGCTGCTTGTTCTCTGAACGAGCAATGCAAAAGCCAGAATATTCTGTACCCTATGTTCAGCTGTTCTGGCCCATGTGAGCGAATGTTCCATGCTTCTTGTGCTGGTATTTCTAAATCGTGCCTTGACGATTTAATGTCAGTCCGATCTGGTCTTCGCTGGTATTGTGCTTCGTGCAGGGCCCTTTCCCCGGATGAACTCTATTCTAAAATAAAGCTTTTTGGGGAAAGCCTTAACTTATTAAATAATAACTTCAGAGAAATTGTTTCATTTTTTAGCGAAGTTAGTGCCGCACCCACTACCAGCGTTTCTGATGAAATTACTGTTCAGGATAACATTTCGGTTCCTTCGTCCATGACTGCATCTTCCGGAATTTTGTCAGTTTCATCAGAAAAAGACCTTAAAAGCTCTAAAAGACAGAGGAAAAACAAAAACAAAAATAAGCGTCGGAAGGCGTCCTCCAGACCTTCCAAGGCAGAGCAGCCCCCAGCAATGCCATCAGAAAATAATAATACGGTGATTTCTCATACACCATCTTCTATTCCTCCATTGACTAGTAGCCCAAATACGATTTCAACTACGCCTAACAGTCATTTGACTTTAAGAGCAGTTTCGAGGACCAGAAATGTTTTCATTTCACGTCTTCAGCCCGACACATCAATAGAAAATATATTGACGTTTGTCAATCCAAGTTAGTGAACCCAAATGCATTCTGTTCATGCAAAAAAATTGGTAATAAGCCTTCCCATGCTTCTTTTATTCTAACAGTTGCAGCTGAAGATTTTACAACTGTTCTTAAATCTAATTTGTGGGCCGATAATATTCTTGTTACTGAGTTCAAGCCAAAAAATAAGTCTAAAAGGGTGACTCAAGCCGCCCGCCAGACTCAAAAAAACTAAATCGGCTGTCCCTTTACTATCAAAATGTAAGGGGACTACGTTCTAAGACGCAGAGCTTATTTCTATCAACTCAAAATTGCTCTGAGGATATTATCGCCTTAACAGAAACGTGGCTGAACGGAAGCATTACTGATTTGGAATTGTTTGACAATAGTTTTCAAGTTTTTAGAAAAGACAGATACACTGACAATATTTCTTCTGTCGGTGGTGGTTACGAGGTCTGACCAAGGACTTTAAAACTGGTACCACGGGCAGTCAGCGGCCCCTGGCGTATGCCAGGCTGACTGGTTGGGATGGCCCTTCGGGGAGTCTTCGTGGTGGCTGTGGTTTATTACCCAAATCGCGGGCAGAGCTATCTAGCTCAGTGCGGTTTGCACTCTCAAACCGGGCGCCATACCCTTTGTATGGAAGAGGTTTTAGATAGGCCTCCACCCCTACCAAGGGTTGCGAAATGTCATCACAACATGGAGCTAATTTGGTACCTTTGAATCCTCAAATCTCGGTCCCAATGTTATGGAACATGTAAACTTAAGCCTACACGGCAGGTGTTTACATTAAACACAACATTCATTGTCGGTGGTGGTGTCCTTTTGGCTGTGAGGAACTGCTTTGTCAGTTTTATTGTTGACATTCCCTGCTCTTCTAATATTGAACTAATTCGCGTTAAAGTTATACATTGTAACTCTAATGTATATGTTATTAATGCATATGTTCCTCCTAAGAGTAGTGTAGAGGTCTATGCAAGCCTTGCGGAGTGCATAGATTACATAATTGATTTACTTGACGTTAATGACGACATTTTATTATTGGGCGATTTTAATCTACCTGATTTAAAATGGCATTCTTCTGACGATGATACGTACTATTGTGCATCTAATTCGAAGACCCGCCAAGAACATATATTTGTTGATAATATATGTTCAGACTTACAACAAGTGAGTTGTATTTATAATAGTCTTGAAAGACTTCTTGACCTGGTCTTAACTACAGACAGTAACAATGTTGTTGTTAAGAGGGCCTTTCATGCTCTAACTACTGTTGATGAATATCATCCACCATTGAGTATTTGGTACGAATCCGACAGAGCAAATATAGTAAATTCTAATTCAGCAGATAAGCTTTATGAATTCAATTTTAAAAAAGCTGACTTTTTGAAGTTGAATCAGTTGCTTAATGGCAAACTTAATGCAATTTTAGAATATATAAATGGAAATTGCCTTGATGACTCCATACATTTTTTTTATATGGAACTCTTTGCTGTGTTTTCTCAATCCGTACCTTATAGTCTCAAATTTGCGAGGAATTCTACGTACCCTTGGTACATAAAGGATTTAAAGACTCTTCGCAACAACAGGAATAGGGCATGGAAGAAATACATCTGTAGCTTAGGCTCAAACGACCTAGAAACTTACAAACGTTTGTTTCTGGAATTTGAAAATCGCTCAGCTACATTATATAACGAATATTTAGATAATGTTAAGCTGAGAATATTGACAGATCCAAAGAAATTTTGGGGATTCGTAAACACAAAGAAGAAATCTGATGGATTTCCTTCTTCATCTAGAACTCCTGAGGGATTTACTGACAATCCCGTCAAAATTTGTGGCCTATTCGCCAATCTTTTTAAAGAATCATTCTGTTCAGATTTCAGCAGGAACGATGTCAGTAACTATAGGCCTATCGCTAAGCTCTCATCGATTCCAAAACTTTTTGAGCGGATGGTGTATGATCGGGTGAAAATTCACTGTGGGGAAGTCATAACAACTCGTCAGCATGGTTTTGTGAATGGCAGATCCACTGTGTCTAATCTTCTCGATTTTACAACATTCTGCTTAAATTCTATTGATTCTGGTAACTAGGTCGATTGTGTTTACACTGACTTTAGTAAGGCATTTGATAAGCTACCACACAATCTAATCTTATTTAAACTTGAGTTAATGGGATTTCCACAATATTTTGTGAACTGGATTAAATCGTATTTGGTAGAGCGATCTTATCAAATACGTTTCCGAGGCGCATTGTCTTCTAAATTTATTGCTGGATCAGGTGTTCCTCAGGGTAGTCACCTTGGTCCTCTTCTGTTTATTTTAGCTATCAATGATGTAACTCACGTCATTGAACACTCTCATCTGCTTATTTATGCCGATGATATGAAAATATACAGAACGATTAATTCTAGAGATAATTCAGATCTACTCCAGTCTGATCTAAAATCCTTTGAAGTTTGGTGTTCTAAAAATAATATGTTTTTAAATCCAGATAAATGCCAAACTATGACCTTTTCGCGAAAAGGAATAATTATATTTTTGATTATAAGATTAAAGATACTGCCTTGAGTCGTGTAGACACCGTCAAAGACCTAGGTATATGCATGGATTCTAAGCTGTCGTTTAACATTCATATTGATAATATTTGTAAAAAAGCGTCTTCAATGCTTGGTTTTGTAAAACGCTGGGCCAAAGAATTTAATAGCATGATTACAACTACAACGTTGTATTATGCAATCGTGCGTCCTCACTTAGAGTATGCAAGTCAAGTGTGGTCCCCAAGTTACAATGTGCATGTTGATCGAATAGAAAGAATCCAAAAACGTTTTGTTCAGTTTGCTCTAAGGGGCTTAAGTGGAACTGACATATTAGACCTTCCTCCTTATGCGGATCGTTTAAAACTATTAAAAATGCAGTCTTTAGGTGATCGAAGGAAATCGGCAGATATCGTATATTTACACCAGCTCATAACAGGTGTATTCGATTCTCCAGAACTTCTTTCTCACATAAATTTTAACACTAACCGTAGAAGCAGTAGAAACGCTAACAACTTAATTTATTTGCCATTTAGTAGAACAAATTATATGGCTACTGCTCCTTTAAGTCGCATGAGTTCCTTTGTTAACAATTGTAGCGTTTTTGATGTTAATTTGTCAAAAGGTCAACTCAAAAGTAGATTAAAATTAGTTGTGTAATTAGATCTATATATACGCATGGTTAGTTGTTACGTCTTGTGTTGTCCCTGAGCCCAACCCATTTATTGGTGGGTAAATTTTTCCCACATTAACTTGTTTGTGGTCACGGGTATCCATAACATTGATATTTTCAATGATTACTGGGTAGTGGCTTTAGATGGGTTAATGCTGAGGAAGTGCGATATAGCTGTAGTAGCTGAACTCTATTGTTATTGCATGTTAAAAAGATAGTGCAACCCTAAGTGCCTTAAGTTTGGAACTTTGAGCAACTTATTACAAATTAATAATAATTTCCAAACAAACCACGAAGGATTTTTAAAATGAATGAAGAACTTTTTATGATTCATTATATATTTTTTCTCATTTTGTTCATTTAGTTGCATTTGCAGAGTGATATTATTTTGACTGTTTCACGTATATGCATGTAAACATGCGTATTTGCCTGCTTTAAAATAAAACCTTTTACTTGTTTGTTGTTGGGAAAAGGTTAAGAAACTATGTTATGCAAGAATCTAAAATATATTTTAATTTGTATTTGTCAATTTGGAAAAATATTCAGTATATATATGTACATATACATGAGCGTTATAATATTTTTGTTTATGTTGTCAACCAAGCGATATAAGCGCCAAATATGTTTTTTAATTAGCTGTTTTATTTTAACATGCTTTTGCTTGTACTATTAATCATAACTTAGTACTTTTTTTTAATTTATTGAAAATAATCAATTGTAAGTTGAACAAAACTAAGCGTAGTTTTGAGTTTTGCTTTGAACAGAAAATTTATTTGCTTTTATTTTGGCAATTTGCAAACTTTTGTTAATTGAGTGAGATAATATCTTCAATTTTCGGGTTTAAGCACAAACGTACACACACACACACTCACACATGCACAAACAAACAAATTGTTCTTTGTTGCCGGAAGTTTTTTCTTAGATACTTATATTCGTTGCCAGTTTTTGTACATTCTAAAATATGTGCTGTTTTAAAAAAGTTTTGTCAAAAATTCTTAAATTGATTTTATTTTAAAAATTTTATTTAATTTTTATGTATATTAACACATAAATTTATAGTTGCACACTTATTAACAAATGTATTTGAGCATACAAAAAACATTTCGTGGTTACACTAGTTTTCAAGTTCGTTTCTTAAGTCTTTTGTTTGAAACACATTAAAATCAATTGTTCTCATAAAAAACACGTTTGAAAAATTGTTTGTTAACTTCTAGACTCTACGAAGTCGATATAAATTTTCACAAAATAAATTTTTAACAATATCTTTACGTTTTACATACTCTTATATTATGCATAAAATATAAGCAAACATTTATTTTTCTTGCTTTGTTAAGTTTGTCAAATTCATTTAATTATAACTTCCAATGTTGTGTGAAAATTGTAATTGTTTTAATCAAATTCATGAGTAATCGTAACGTTTCAACGCGCCTGTTGGATATCGACTGTGATGTTTAAATTCTGATTCTGATTATTTTATATGATATACTAAAAAGCACATGAGCAGCACGGTAGCAAAAATAACATAGGTGTATATTATAAAAAAAAACAAAACTATAATTTTATATAAACTGTGTGGAGCAGCGAAGAAGAGAAGCGGCAACACGGTCAACTTGTAGAATCACTTTCATCAATTTCGTATAAGAATAAGTAGCAGCAGCAGAAAAAGCCGGTAACGTCAGACAGTAAACAACTCAGCGACTAGAATTCAGCTGGAAAGACAAAGCAAAAAACAAAAAAAAAAAAAAAAAAAAAAAAAAAAATAAGTCAATAAAAAAATAACAATTTTTGTCGACATTCTCTAGAGTAACAAGAAACTACAGAATTATTTAATTTAATTAGCATGATAAGCAGTAAAAAGGCGCGCGCATAGCAATGTGATTAGCTATTGTTGTTATTGATGTTGTTGTAGTTGTTGTTGTATTCATTTTAGTAAGCAATGCTTATGAGGAATTGCAAATTTGTATTTATGTGTGAATATATGGTTTTTAAGTTATTATTTATTTATTTATTGGAGCTAAGAATCCGTTTAGGCGCGTTTCTTTGTATGACAAATGCTACCAGCTGAGCATATAAAGAAGATTTTAATCCAGCATTTATGCAGATTCCCCAAAAGAGTTACTGCAAATATATGAGGTGAATTTATATACAATGACTTGTGATGGATAACAGCAAATTTTATAAGCTTTGCGAATTTAAGCAAAAAAAAAAACAGAGCTTGCATAAATGAAAAAGTTGCAAAAAATCGATTGAGTTGAGATTGATTGAGATGCGTCCTTGATAGCTTGCTTGTATTGAAGATGCTTTTACAAATACGGATAACATGTTAAGCCTGTTCTGTAATACTTCAGCACAATGCAGGAAGTTCAAGTTTTATAGTTTTGATTTCTTTTTTTTGTTGTTGATTATGAAAATTATGTAATACTTGTATTGAAATTTAACCAAGATAATAATAAATTGATATTTTGATATTGTACCAGCACTGAAAGCTAAAACTTAAAATAAATCCAAAAATGTAGGCTTTTTTAATATAACTTTTAAATTTTTATATAAGTCATAAAAATATATGTTTAAATAAATAAAAACGGAAGCTCACGAGACTTAAAAACTAACAACTTTAAAACATTTTTAAAACATTAATTAATGTTCAAACCTTATACATTGGGACAAAAAACAAACAAAATCTAATACTAGTACTAGTAGGATTAGTACTGCTCAGTACCAACCTTTTTTCCTTGTTTTAGAGAACCAATTAGATGTCATAACAATCGATCACCTGTCATAAGCACAGATTATGCCTCGTAAGAACTGATGGAATATCATAAGAACCAATTAAGTGTTGCAAGAACCGATTACCCGTCATAAAAACCGATCACCCAAACCGATTAAATACCATAAGAACCGACTAGACGTCATAAGAACAGATCACCTGTCACAAGAACCGATTGCCCATCATAAGAACCGATTAAATGTCATAAGAACCGATTATCCGTCATAAGAAACGATCATCCGAACCAATTAAATGTCGAAAGAAAAGATAAAGTATCAGAAGAACCGATAAGTTTTCATAAGAAACGATCACTTTTCACAAGAACCGATTGCCCCTCATAAGAACCGATTAAATATCATAAGAATCGATTAAATATCATTAGAACCGATTAAATGTCATAAGAACCGATTATCCGTCATAAGAAACGATCACCCGAATCAATTAAATGTCGAAAGAAAAGATAAAGTATCAGAAGAACCGATAAGTTTTCATAAGAACCGATCACTTGTCATAAGAACCGATTAAATGTCATAAGAACCGATTAAATGTCATAAGAACCGATTACCCGTCACAAGAACCGATCACCGTACCGATTAAACATCATAAGAACCGATAAGATATCATAATAACCGATTACCCGTCATAAGAAACGATCACTCGAACCGATTAAGTATCGTAAGAAAAGATAAAGTATCATAAGAACTGATAAGATTTCATAAGAACCGATCACCTGTCATAAGAACAGATTACCCACCGTAATAACAGATTAAATATCATAAGAACCGACTAAATGTCATAAGAACCGATTACCCGTCGTGAAAACAGATCACCTCAACCGATTAATCATCATAAGAACCGATAAGATGTTATAAGAACCGATCATCGTCGCAAGAACCGATTACCCGAACCGGTTAAATATCGTAAGAAAAGATAAAGTATCATAAGAACCGATAAGATTTTATAAGAACCGATCACCTGTCATAAAAACCGATTCCCATCGTAAGAACCGATTAAATATCATAGGAACCGATTAAATGTAATAAAAACCGATTATCCGTCCTGAGAACCGATCACCCGAACCAATTAAACATCATAAGAACCGATTAGATGTCATAACAACCGATCACCCGTCACAAGAACCGACTACACATTATATACAATCCCTTCCGATTACATACGCAGAACTGCAAAGATTTTGTAAATTATAATAAGAACTATCATTGGGAATTGGAATTGTTCAATAAAGATTGAAAATATAAATTCAAATTGCGTTCTTATTTGCTTGAAGTTAAGTGCATCTTTTAGAGAATCCTGGGACGACTGAGTTTTACCTCAGCCATACATACAACCACATCATAAATTTTGTAAATTTTATTTTCAATTGACTTATCTCGTTTAAAGATATATGTTAAGCACGTATTTAAAAGGTTTTCATGATTGTTTTAATATTTTATCGAAAAAATTTGATGTTTCAAAAAAGTAAAATAAAAACAAACTTTTTCCACAAATTCATGTCACGGCTCATAAGATGGTTTTCCTATGTATTATTTTGCAATTTTCTTTTTAAGTTATGACAAATTGTTCCAAGTTTTTTTATTTGCGATTTTTCGAAAAAAAATTGTTCTTTATGGGCGCTGAGCACTTTTTGGTAGGGGTAAAAGTCAGGAATTCGTGTGAGCACTGTAAACGTCAGCAATGTTAATGTCAACTTATGCTTATAGTCAACACTGTCAATGTCATCACTGTTAACGTTAGCACTGTTACGGCTTGCACTGTTAATGCCTGCATTTCAGATTCAGCTAACATCAAGCCAAATAAAGGGTAGGTGTGTTCAGAAGAAATGCTGAAGGGTGTGTTCAGAAGAAATCCTTTTTTTGTATGTGGACTCCCAGAAGGGTGCCAGATAAGAGATAAGAGTACACACCCAGTACAAATGTTGAAGGGTAACAATTTTTAGGAACAGTTCATATATTTGACTCTTTTTTATTTGAAAATTTGATGATTTATTCAAAAAAAAAATTCTTAAAAACCCGAAAAAAGATTTAGCGAAAAATTTAACGATAAAAAATTACGATTGAAAATTAAAAAAAAAAACCACTGCTCTTTCATAGCTTGCCGTTTTTCATAGTTTTAAATTTTCACTTCGACCGGCAGTCCCAGCGCTGACTTTTTTTTTCTTTCGAATTTATGTCTTTGATATCGATATGTTGCATCGAAAATTTTGTTTTACTATCGATTATGACAACTTGATCTAAATTACAGTTATAAGTTTCACAAAAGGAATGGAAAAACTTTTTTATGTCTTGAAAATATATTTTTACTAGCAGACTACAGTGGTTCGCGGCTTCGACACGAAAGTTTTGTTTTATTATAATGCAAAAAAATCCTAAACACGCTAAAGAAAACTTAAAAAAAAACTAAAATTCTTAATAACTTCAAACAAGATTGTAATTCAAAATTATATAACAATGATTAAAATTATTATTTAAAAAACAAAATTTATTTTTTATACGAGTAGCTCAAAAAAGAATATTAAAATACTTTTGGTACTCACTGTTATAAACCTATTAAAACTCTTTTTATATATTACAACGCTGGTTGTGACTTGTTAATACCGAGTCATTAAAGAGATTTTATTTGCCCTTTCATACACAACATATGAGTGTATTTTTTTTTTATTACAAAAACCACTGCTAAAGCGGTCAGACAAGAAAAACAACAGGAGTATTATATTCCAGAGTTTGCTAAAGTTGCGCTTGCAATGACCTTGAGATGCAAATTAAATGAAGCATGGCATGTAACTTGAAAACGCTGTAATATGCTGGCAGTAAAAAATTGCTACGCTTATCAAGGACTTTCTTTAAAAATTCAATATGCATGATTTACTCTTTTTATATTTAAAAATTGTATAAAAAAAAGAATAAATATCAAAATAAGAACCTACTATAACATGATTACATTTATCTTTTTTAAGCTTAATTTTAATCACAGTTTTTATTAGCTTTTGATTGCTTATATTAGTCTCCAGCTACTGGCACAGTTCACTTAAGGGGGTAGGTACAGCCTTTTTACATACAAAGTAAGGCATTTTCAGGTACTTGTTTTTTAACCGTTTATCTGATTGGCTTTAAATTTTGAAGGTTTATTTAGATAGTTAATCTCACGAGTTGGTAATAAGCTTTTTTAAAAAATTAACTTAATTTTAAACTGATTCTATAGCAGTTTGAAAAATCGGGGCTGTCCTGAGCTACTTGAAATATTTGCTTATCATCAGATGATTTAAGTACTGCTACAAACAAATAAAAAAAAAAAAAATTAAAAATTAAGTTGATATCTCTTGGAGATATTTCTTGGAGAAATAAGTACCTAAATATGCCTAATTTTGTATGTAAAAGAGCTCAAAATTAAAAAATTGGTTCAATTTTCAACAAAATCTTAGCAGACTACAAAAATAACTGACGCTTTTGTAATGCTGTTGAATTACAGAACACTGACAAGTTCTACTGTAATAATTGTGTCATAAAAAACTTTTTTTAAAAAGAAAAAACCAACTACAAAAATACTACAAAGTAAAAAATATTTAAAAAAAAATAATTTTAAATAACTTTTCCTTTTAATATCTTGTTCATATTTGATAATTTATTTAAACATATTATTACATTGGAGAACTTATATTAATTATTTCTTCAATTTGTTTTATTATCATAAATATATTAATTTCTGTATGAATATAAAGCTTTTAAGGTCGGTGCTAATATAATCAGACTTTTAATCAGAAGCGCCAACTTCAAAGCTTTTTTATTAAAAAAAAATTATATATTTATGATAATAAAAAAATTAAAATACTAAGTTTTCCAATGTAATAATATGTTTAAATAAATTATCAAATATGACCAAGAAATTAGAAGGAAAGTTATTTCAAATTATTTTTAAAATTATTTTTTACTTTGTAGTGATTTTGTAGTCGGTTTTTTTTTAAAGTTTTTTTGTCTTCCTTTTTAGAGAAGATGATAAATTTTCGAGAAAAGTGTATAAACTACATTAATACAATTGTTCTTAAAAAAATTTATTGTATTGAATTCTGAAAGTTAGTTATTTCAAATATCTGTCTCTTAAATTTGAATAAGATGTCACGTGCTTTGAAATAATTATACCCAGTCATGTTATGAATTTTAGTACCTAGTGTCAATATTATTCGTGATATAGTGTTTTTATAATATTGCCACGCCCCTTTGTAAATAAGCGCCCACTTTTCTGAGATTTATTTCCAATAATTGTGCCTACCCCTGTACTTTATTTCAGTACCCCAGCGTCAATATTAACTGCGATAGTGTTTATCTAGTATTGCCACGCCCATTTATCGAATAACGCCTACTTTATTTACTGTTATTTTCAATAATTCTGCCTACTCCTGTACTACAATAAATTTCAGTGCTCTAGTGTTAATATTATTCGAGATACACTGGTTTTCTAATATTGCCACGCCCATTTGTCGAATGCCGTCCACTTTCTTGACCGTAATTTGTTATAATAATGCCTACCCCTATGCTAAATTGCAGTACTCTAGTCTCAAAATTATTCAAGATACACTGTTTTTCTAATATTGCCACGCCCATTTGACGAATATCGCAAATTTTCTTGACGGTAATTTGTAATAATTGTGCCTACTCCTGCATTTAATTGAAGGACCCTAGTGCCAATGTTATTCGAGATACAGTGTTTTTCTAGTATTGCCACGCCCCGTTCTCGAATACCACCTACTTTTTTTTTAGATGGGCACCTCCGTGCTTATGATATCTATCTGTTCATCAAAAATGATGACAATCAGGCATATGGTTTAGGAGATATCGATGTACATACATTAAAGAAAAAAAAAAACCAGAGAAACCGACGAACTTGAGAACCTCCTACTTTTTGAAGTCGGTTGAAAATATGGCGTAGCTACTTATTTTATATTTTTTATAAAATGTATTCATTCATTTATTTTTTTAATCTACACTTAACAGCCTACACCCATAAAACAAATATTTTTATTGAGTATTGTTGCTATTTTGAGTTTTATAATTAATTTTTTAATTAATAAGCATTGACTCATTGAATCACATTTGTGGGCACCTCTGCTTTAAATGCATAGAAATAAAATTGTGCATACGTCATGTTGAGCTTTAGTGACTATTTTCCTCAAAGTCAAGCTGCAAACATGAACTTGATTATTCCTCAAAATAGATTTTTATTTAAATTATTTTCAAGTTGAGAGCATAGAATTTTATGGTCAGCATACAATGCTCATCAAATCAAATAGAAGACAATTAAAAAAATTCTCCAACCTTTGTTGTTGTAAGAACATAAAATTAATTGGTATGTTATTCCCGCTTGACTAATATGCTTGATTTAAGTGCTTGTAGAGGGAATTCATCAGTAATAACAAAGCTTAAAAATAACACGGTAAACTTTTGTTTGTTGTTTCAAGAGCTGTGACGACACTTTATTTTTTATAGAACCAGTTTTTTTTTTTTAATATTTTATCATTGTTTTTTATGATGAATTACTCATTGAGACAAAGTGTAACCAATGCGAACGCAAATTTGGATACATGTGGAATGCAAAAAACAACACCAAGCTTGCGTCAAAGCTAAACATATTTAGGTGTTTTCCGTTGTTGCTTGAATAAATGCTTTTTAAGGCGGGACATGACATTCGCGGCAGAGAAAACATACCTTGTTTTAAAAATTCATAACTCAGTCAAAAACAAACATTTTTCCAAAATTTTTTTTTTATCATTGTAGAGAATTGAACAAATTATAAGAAAAAAATTAAAAAAAATATATTTTCCACTCCAACATGGTTTTATAGAGCTCCAAACTGGCGGCAGAGAAAAAAACGGGGCCTCGTGGTTGCAGCGCTGGGAGTTGCAAAAATTGTCCGATCTGGAAAAAAATTACTTTTTTAAATTTTAACAAAATTGGTTATCGTATGACACGAGCTTTTTTTTTAATTTTTGGTGATGTTCCAAATTTGAAAGTGTGTTTTTTCGAAAAAAATATTGACTTAAAAAATTCATAAAAAATCGAAAAAAAATTTAAAAAAAAAGCTCGTGTCATACAATAGCGAATCAAGTTTAAAAAATAAAAAAATTTCGTCAAAAAATGAACCCGCTAGTGCCGCAACCAGTACGAAAAACATGGTTTCGAGATAATCGCGTTCAAAGTTTGTGAACAAAGAAAAAAAGGTTCCTTCAATCTGCCATGCCTGTTTCGTACTGTATGACTTCGTTAACGTTATCTTGTGTTGTGCTGTTTCTTATAGTTTTTTGCAATCGTTTAGTAACTCGGGCTTCACCCTTTACTCTTCAAGTAGGTACGAAATAACAACCACCAAAAGTCAGGTAGCAAGTAAAACAAGTATGTACCAGCTGCGGTACGTAGGTAGCGCAAAAATTAAAAATGCGTTCTCACTAATCTGGCTGTAACTTTTGAACCCGTATGAATTTTTCCATGAATTAGAATTTCTCCATCTTAGAATCTTAAGAACATTTACTAAAATACATAATTATTAAGAAAAGTCGATTTAAAAAAACTACCAATGTCATGTAACCCCTTAATAAACTAAATAAATTTAATCTGACAAGCATAGCTTCAAATAAGCATGGTAGATTTACTGTTACCTATATATAAATATTTACTTTATGTCAAATAATTTTATATTTTTTTAAATATATTTATGAACATTTTATTATGTTTAAGAACAAAATTTCATATTTTTGAAATTTTTGCATCATTTTATGCATATACGTAAATTTCAAGAGATGTTTATTTTTACGACTTCCTTTTTAAAGCAGCCAGTCACTTTATTAAAATCATTTATATCGCAGTAGTATTCATTTTTACTAAATGATGTTAAAAAAAAATATTTCATGTGTAAAACTTTTTAATTTAGCAAGCATTTAACAAGCATAAATCATGCATTGCAAGCAGTGACGAATTCAAACAAAAGACTTAAGCGGCAAACTTAATAGTTCTATATGGACTAGAAGAATACAACTTGGAATGTAAACTAACCGGTATCAGACAAGGGTTGTAATAATGGGAACGGGAACCCGTCCTTTTATACAAACGTAAGCTTTTCATATGTAAGGTCATGTTTAATATTTAATTACCCATAACAAATAATTGAATTCTTAGGGATGTGCAAGGTTGAGAGGTTTAAAATTTGTATTTATATCTCACGATGTTAGCATACGTGGAATACCCGATAACCTTTTAAATGGGCGATTATATAGCATTTCGTTTTCTATTATCCTGCATTTTGTGAAGTGAAAACTTCTTTATGCGCTTTGAGCCCAGATAACAGTTTCACCTAAATAAGCCTTGAGTAAAGCTTTGCATGAGGAATTTATGTAGGATGGAGAATTAAAACTCCTTTAAATAATCCTTGAAAAAAGTTTTATACAAGGTCTATGCAAGGAGAAAAGGCGTTTGAAATTAATTCCTATATAAAAGAACTTATATAAAGTTTGTTATAATGCTTTTATTCAGGATTTATTCAGGAACTCGGAAACTGTGAAAATATTGGATTTTCATTTAATCGTTATTGCTATTACGTAATTTTCTGCAAGTACATCTTGCTCAGAACAGTCATCTTGTACATTTTCATTTATCATGGTTGCCCAGCGCGGATAGAACTCGGATCCTTTGTATCGACACCACACACTATATCCTCTCATCTATTCAGGAACTGTCTCGTATGACGTTGAAACTTAATTACCATTTTCTTTGCAATTCCTTAAAAAATAAAAAGTAAAAGTTAAAAGATAAAAGATAACTGTTTATTAAAGTGCCTCGACTTGTACGGGGGGAAAAAAGTTCCATTTGTACCCCTCTTAAAATTAACCTTGAAGAATTTTTTGACGATTCCTAAAATATATTGGCAATAACAAAAGCTTTCAGTGAGCTAAATCATTTTGCAAAAACCTCCAAAAATCATGTTTTTCGTAAAAATTTTGGCTAGTGTAATAATTGTAAAAAACAAAGTGAACAGAAATTATAGGCCTGAAAACGTTTTTCCGATCTGCATCAAAAATTTTTGAAAATTAGCTATTGGATTAGGGAAAATGCTGTTTTTCATGAATTTTGTTCACCTTTTTTTATTTATATACACTTAAATTCAAACAAAAAGCTAATAATTTATATTAAAGCCTTTTTAGAATGTATTTTGTTGTAATGTCTTCTTGATGTAATTTTGTTTTTTGATGTAACGAAATGAATTGCAGTGCGATTTTGAAATTTCACTCCTGAATTCTCGTTTAAATTTCTTCGAAGCGCCGCGTAAGAAGTTTCTTTTCAAAAAAAAGGTGAAGAAAAGCATGAAAAACAGTATTATCTCTAATCCGATTGCAAATTTTTAAAAATTTGGATGCAGATTGAAAGAACAATTATTACACAAGCCAACATATTTACGAAAAAAATTATTTTAGGTGTTTTTTGCAAAATGGCTTAGCCACGGAAGGCTTTCGTTATTACCAAAATATTTTGGGAATCGTCATAAAACATATCAAGATTCATTATTAAATGGGTACAAATGGAACTTTTTTTGCAAGGTACCTAACTGTTTATATATGTTTTTTTTTTTGTTTATAAAAACCTATCCGGTACGAACCCTGGTTATTTTTACTTTGATTTGTTAATTAAAAACATTCAATAATGTTTTGAAAATTTAAATTATTAGAATATTTAATAAAAAATAGCACTGTCAAACTTCAAACCTTTATTTGTTATCTGAAAAAAGAACAAATTTGAGTTGTTTTATATGATCGATGAAAATAAAAGTAAAATTTGAACTGATATTTTTAATCGAAAAAAATAAAAAACAAATTCAAATTTTTATTTTCGATCGGAAAAATGAATGTCAAATGTTAACGTTTATTTTTGATCGAAAACAAAAAAATCAACCTTTCACTCTTATTTTAGATAGAAATAAAATCAGTGAAACATAACGATTATTTGTTGACTTTTTTGAAGAAAAATCATAACAGTTACGCTAACTGATATGAATGATTATTATTGTCTTTTATATCTGCATTACTTTTGTGCAATTTTTTAATTTTAATCATATTTTGTTTTTTTTATGGATTATTTTTATAATAATTGTTAATTACTTATAATTTTTATATATTAATCATTGATTATTATTTTGTTGTCATTTGTGTTTATTCAATGCAATCTTTAACTTCCGTATATTTTATTCACCAAAGTCACCACTCTACTACATAAGTTGAGAAAGCACTGTAGCTATCTATTTTATTATTAGTGACTGCCAGATGTCGCTTGTGTAATTTTTTCGCCGATTGTTCATAAATGCTTATCGGATCGGATGGAACATTAAACAGCTGTTGGGAAAAAAACGAACAGTGTGGAATTCAAGGAAATTAAGAGAACGACAAAAAAATAGTAATACGGGAATATATGAGAAATTTATTAAGTGCATTTATTACCTAAAGGAGCTAGTGTTAATTAAAAAAAAAATGTGGTAATATTTCAAAGTATGCAGCTTTCATATGTGCAGCTTTCTCTGGATGTGCAACTGCAATTTTTCACACAACAAAAAAGCTAGCAAAATGTGATGTTAAGAAAATCATCACAGGAGGAGCCCTATTATGAGATTCCACAATGCTTTGTGATATGCTGCCGCAAGCCTTAATCAAATTTGCCTTTTCTTGCACCAGCGTAATACTACGTTCACACTGAGAGCTAAATGCGCATTTAACGAAATGCGCATTAGCAATTAAGAATGCGTGGCCGTATGCTCCTCATAGGAGTAAAAGAGACAAATATATACATTCGATTTTATAAATGCGCATTTAACTCTCAGTGTGAACGTAGTATAAGCTTCCAAGCATGTGGCGGACTTAAAATATGAAGGTATAGCTGCTAAACTGGTTACATTTGCGCAAATAATATTAAATCTAAAACCTTTATATAGCAATCCAGAAGTCTGTTGAGTTCGAGCAGCTTAAGGGCCTCAGAAGATTTGTATGATCAGCAGAAAAGGCCAATAAATTGAAGAAAAATATTAACCTATCTCAATACTTAACGCTTTAAGCAAAGCATTCGAAAAAGCGATAGACAGTAGAATAGAACATTTTATTAATGCTACTATTGGCTTTGATGCTAATCAAATTGGATTCCTAGCGAGCAGCAGATTCCTGAATCTGCGATAACAGCAACTATGAAGCAAATATCTGATGCACTAGATGGTAAAAAAAATTATTGCATCCACCTTTATTGATTTATCAAAAGCATTTGATCTGGTGGACCATTATAAGCTGCTAATTTGCTTACATGATATTGGTATACGAGAAGTGTCAAATAAGTCGATAGAAAGCTACATTAAAAACAGGCCTCATTCGGCAAAATGAATGATGTGATGAGTGAAGAACTCATAAGCAAAATGGGAGTTCCACAGGAATCGATACTGGCACCAAGGTTGTATATAATTTATATCAACAATATCAAAAACTGCCGATTCAAATCCACATACAATATATACGCCGATGATACGATATGAATTTTATAACAACAGCAAATACAGTATGAAGAGTTAGAAGAGAGAAAAGAATCATGAAATGAAGGTATTTATGAGTGCACACTGGGAAGTCGATTAGGCATAAACTTAAAAAATAAATTCTCTTTTGAACCATAAAATCAACAACATAGAGTGGAAAATAGCAAATTTCTAGGTATGAGAATTGATGAAAGTCTTAATTATGAAAACAAAATAAAATAAAATAAAAAATTTGATTTTACCAATAATCATGGCTATAAAAAGACTCAAAAGCGTTTAAGAAACAGCAGCAAAACTCATATATTCTGGAAAAATCCTTTCGAAAGTTCGCTATAATATATGCAGTTGGAGCTAGTGCAGCAAATTTCAAGTTGAACAGGTTGGAATAATATTGAACAAGGCTATCAAAATTCGTTTTAATCAGACCTATCGTGAACTGAATTTAATTTTTTTCAGAATAAGCTCAAGGATTTTTGGAAATTTTTAAAGCAAATTTGTTCATCAACCGTCAATATTCATGAGTGTAAAAAATGATTCTTTTCCAATTCCGAAAAAATACTCACAATAGCCCTGATTAAAAAAATCAACGGTATCGTCAAGAGAGCTCTAAAAAACCACCAAACAAATGGATATTAACCAACAAATTTTTACTGAAAAATGTAAATATATTTATAAAACTAAAAACAGTCTGCTGAAAACAAACCTAATCCTAACAACGAGCAACACCATACATCAACATCATACACGACAAAAAAAATAGCTACGTAGTTCCAAGGTCAAGAACAACAACACAACTTAAAAGTTTTAAGCACAGCGCAATCAAGCAGTACAATGCGCTTTCTGAAGAAATTTAATTAAAAATTCACTAAATATCAACATTTTCAAGAATAGAATGGAATCAACTATTTATAATGAATTCAAGATACATTTTTTACATATTCAATTGCAGTGCTATATTTGTTTAGTGTTTAATTCTTAATATTTTTACTCAGCCCTATTGTGAATAAAATTTCGCCCGGAATTAAAAAAGGGGAATTTCGTATTTTTAACAAAGTTGACGGAATTTTTGAAAAATATTAACACAAATCTATCAACCAAAAATCGTCAATTTTAAAGATAACGAGAAAAAAAAATCTTTAAAATCATATCCCCTGTCTAAAAAATAAAAACTACTTTTTTCAATTTCAGGCGAAATTTTATTCAAAATAGGGCTGACTATTTACATAAATACTATTAATTTTATTTTGTATTTTTATTAATATTCTCTTATACACGGAATCAAATCTATCTGAGAATGCTTGTAACTTTTTACTTTATTTTTAGAAGTCTAAGTTAATAAAGTAATTTGTTATAAACAAAAACATCAAAGACTAGTAAGGGTGAAGCTTCGGCAGGGTACCGATATTGAAGTATATTCGAAGCCTTTGGCCACGACATACACGATGGCATTCAGTTTTATATATTAACGAAAGCTTTCCTATTTTGATGACGTCACTTTGTATCGGAGGTAGGCGTGGTTTTGCTGCGATTTTGCCATATATCATACGGATGGTTCATATTATATATCAAAGCTAATGTGCAAAATTTCAAGACATTTCATTAATTTTTGTGGATTTTTAAGAGCTTTTACGTTTAAAATACAGCCACTTTGTATGGGAGGTAGGCGTGGTTTCCATCCGATTTTCCCAAATCCTTTAGCCAGGATTAAAGAGCAAATTTGACATGCCAAATTTCAAGGACTTTCTTTAATTTTTGTGGATTTTAAAGACATTTTACGGTTAATATAAAGCCGCTTTGTATGGGAGGTAGGTGTGGTTTTCATCCGATTTGGCCCATTCTCGAACTTGATCTTCCTTTTTTAAAAATAAACTTATATTTTGAATGTCATCGCGATAGCTTTTAAATTGCAGCTGTAATCGTGTCGACAGACGGACAGACGGACAGACAGACGGACACACGGAAATCGACTCAGGAGATGATACTGATCAAAAATATACATATTTTTCTATACCTGCCACGCCTCCTTCTTGGCGTTACAAACGGAATGACAAAGTTAATATACCCCTTACGCAGTACGCGTTGGGGTATAAAGAGGGAACAAAGTTAGCGCTGCTTATGGTCGCAATGTGTGTACGGTAGGTTTCAAGAGCGATGAACAATGTAGAGAACAACAATCCTAGTAATAACAGTATCCAGGAGGAAAACATTGTCATACATAGGTAATATATCTAACTGTACACAGAGAAGGATGGAAGAGATTTGTTTCGTTCAAGGAAATGGATTTGAAACTCTTAAATTATATTATGAGATAAAGTTATGAGAACGGGATACCGCAATAGTACCACTTTAACACTGTTTAACTAAAGAATATATACACCGCGCTGTTAAAGGTGTACTTGGAGGGAAACAAAAAGCAAAAAGATACTGCTGCATGAGTACATCAACAGGATGCTACAAAAACACTATATCTCTATATATGTATAAAAATTACGTGTATGTTCGTGATGGCTAAACTCAAAAACTACTGCACCGATTTTGACCAAACTTTATGTACATGCTCTATGGGGCGTGAGGAGTGTTTCTGTGTAGTTTGAAGTTCGTCCGACAGATGGCGCAATATTTAGTTTTTTTGTGTTTTTGCACCGTAACTCAAGAACTATTGCACCGATTTTGACCAAACTTTATGTACATGCTCTATGGGGCGTGAGGAGTGTTTCTGTGTAGTTTGAAGTTCGTCCGGCAGATGGCCCAATATTTAGTTTCTTTTTGTTTTTGCACAGTATTTCAAGAACAACTGCACCAGTTTTGACCAAACTTTATATACATGCTCTATGGGACGTGAGGAGTGTTTCTGTGTAGTTTTAATTCGTCCAACAGATGGCGTAATATTTAGTTTTTTTGTGTTTTGCCCGATAGAGATTAGCGCGATAAGCCTATGCTGTATTTCGCTGCAGGCGTTGGGTCCTTAATCGGCGTGTAGTGGCGTTAATTAGCCGCGATAAGCCTATGCTGTGTTTCGCTGAAGGCGTTGGGTGCTTAATCGGCGTGTGCCGGCGTTAAGTATTCCGACACCGACTCATACATAACCTGTTTTCGAGAAAAGTGCGTGGGAGTCAAACGAAAAAAAAAATAACTTATTAAATTAAAGTTAGATTTATTTAAATTAAATATTACATACATTTTAATAAATTAACCCAAGGTGTTAGTGAAAGTAAATTAATTGTATTATTGAAAGCTATTGATGAAAGTAAACAAGCAACAGGTAAGACAACAAAGGTCAGCCTCCCTACCCCAACTATAACAAACAAAAAAAAAAAAAAATTAAAAAACTTATATTGCAGTACAAAATGCCGCGCCCACGTGCAAATAAAGGTCGCCGTTCACGGCACACAAATCATATGAGTGTGCTGCGCTCACAGCAGACACAAGGGGAGCGCGCAGAAGACAACGAACAAGCTGCCCCACTTTTCTCCCATGTATACGGCCATGTCTTGAGATATTGCAAAAATAGTGGATCCCCATACTATTTCTCATATAAAATCAGTTTTTCGCGGAAGTAAAAGTCACAGAGACTCAGAATGGAGTTACCACTTGGTGATGTCTTTTTAATAGAAAACTTGGACGGGCATTGGTCAAGTGCAGGGTGTGACTCCGCCAATATAAGCCAAATTGTTGATATCAAATTGCTTTAGAGGTTAAAATCACAGAAAATTGAAACTCAGAATGGAGTTACTATTTGGTAATGGCTTGCTACGGGAAAACTGGGAGTGGCATTGGACAATGAGTGTGGTGTCAAATAAAGGGTCAAATAAAACTTTTGAATATATTTATTATTTTCCAATATATTTTGCCGGGTGTAGCAACGCACACCGGGTATAAGCTAGTTAGAGATAAAATGCTAAGGTCGCATAGTTTTCTTATTATAATAATAAGGCAGTTAGTTGGGAAGAAAGTTATCAAAAATTTCGATTCTCTTTGATCGTAATGTCATAATTAAACAAAATAAAATAGAATAGAAATATTTGTCATAAAATTATCTGCCTACATTATATGAAATTATAGATGGTGGGAGCTAGTTTATCTTTTCTATCTTCCGAAGTTAGAGTAAATAATGGGAATTAATTTAGGAATTTAGTTGACTATTGTATAGCCGTGTATTAATTATTTCTAAAATGTTTTAAAAAATTAAAAGTAGTAGAAATATTCATGGGTGTGGTAGGTTTTATTTGTCTGAGAGGGAGAAAAACATGTTAGTCTCTTATAAGTGGGGAGGAAATTATAAAAATGGTTATCTGTAGGTTGGAAATTACCAATGATTTTAAGTTTAGATAAAAAAGTGTCTTACAAGGATATGATAAAAATTTTTATTATAAATATACCATTGATTTCATTTTTAGAATTATAGCATTCTTAGATTTTTTAAACATTTGCCTATTTCTTTAGAACCAACTATTTCTTTTTACAGGAAAATATTTTGTAAAAAAATAAGTCTGATGAAAAAATAAACAAATATGTTGTGCAAGAAAAAGAAAACGAAAAATGTGACGATACCTCATTGCTCATACATACATACATTGAGAGGCATTTCTTTCAGAAGATTTCACTTCTAGCGACCCAGAAAGCGATTAATTTTTTTTGTTATAAGTTTTTATAAAAATTAATTTTTATAATTTTTTTACTATTTGTTATATATTATATATTAATATTTTTTAATTGATTAATACAAGATTTATTTTAATGTTATTATGTTTTCTATTTTAATTTAATTATTTTGTTATATGTGAAATCAATTTTAATTTAAATTATATAAAATTTTCTTAATTTTATAATTAAGTTAGTGAAAATATTTTTTTTTTAAATTTTAATTTATCAATTAGGCGACATTGTTAAGCTGGTGTGTATAATATACATTATATATGCAGAATAATGAGTTGACCATATAGTGGTAAGTTAAAAATGGTAGTGGTAAAAAAAAAACTTACAAATATATAAAAAAAAGTAATTAATTTGGGTCAGTGGTGCCTTTCTTTGTAAAGGCTGAGTGACAAAAATATAATTAATGGGCGTGGTGCTCACACCATAAAATTTTCAATTTATTTATAATGACAAAACAAATTTATTAAGCGAATTTCGTTATTATGGGACAAAAATTTAAATAAGTTACAGACAAAAATAGGTCTAATTTGTATGGGAGGTGGGCGTGGAAGTGGGCAAATTTTTCTAGTTTTTTTTCAAAATTTCTTAATTTTGTCAAAGGAGATATTCGTGTCAAATATCATAGCTCTGCGATCACTCCTATTTTTGGCCAAGAAATGTTCTGGGGACGTTAGCAGAATGTGACATTAGCATGTGACGTTAGCAGAAAAAAAATGTTGTGTGACATAGAAGGGCGGGGAGGGGGACTTAAAATTACCTTAATTAGGGAAGTTTCTCAACTACATTAAAGATACCAGTCCTTGTAATTTGCCACCGGCTTGATTATGGGACAATTTTACGGAATAGAATTTTTTACTAAATCGTACTAATCGTACGAATTCAAATAGAAGTACTAAAATAGTACTTCGAAAAACTGAGATTATATGAATATTCCTTTTTCTGGCTTACAAATAAAATATTTAATTAATTAATTTCCACTCATTAATCTCATCTTATTTTAATTTTTTTCAAGTTTTTTAGTATCAAGTTATCTAGTATATACAAGAGGCCCAGTATATGTGAGGTTTGTCCACTTAAGTTCGCGGAAATAAAGCAGCTGTATATAACTTTAAAAGGAAAATAATGCGTATCATATTTGGGCCTATCAGATTGGCTGACAGTAGCTACCGGCTCCCATATAAAGTTGAGCTTGAATTCCTGATGAGATTTGAGATAGTAACTTGGTTTATAAAATCGCAAAGATCAAGATGGGTAGGTCATGTACGATATGCCCGTGAAGATGATTTTCATGTACAGAGATCTGGGAAACGGTGCTAGAGAACGCCCGAGAAGAAGATAGTTTGACACCGTAGAAGAGAAGAGAACGATGAAAGCATTAAACTACAAACAGAAAGCGATGGACAGAGATGTATGGAGGCAGATTGTGCAGGAAGCCTTAGCCCATAGCGGGCTATAGTGCTACAAAATAGTAATAAGTGCAGTAGAGAATTTTTACTCACCTATTCATATCCTCAAGGAAAAATTGAAAGGCTTTTATTTGGAAGTGATTGAATCTTTTGGAAGCTTATGAAAACTCCAAATGATGTTGTTTTTAATCCACTTCCTTAAGAATGCATATGAAAATCATTGTTTTCAAACCACTTCTTTAAGAATGCACGTGGAAACTTTTGCTTGTTTTGAGACAATAACAAATACAGCGAAGAGAGATGTTTTCACATTAATTTTAAATACAGTGGAGAGGAATATTTCCCTCTAATGGCACAGTGTGTAAAAAAAAATAAATGGAGTGTCCAACGGAAGGGAATGCTTCCTACATTAAATGGAATATTTCCTGTTAATATCCGGGAATGTTTCCATTTCCTAGAGGTCAGCTTTTATTTTTTTTTTTAAATCTGAAGTAAAATTTATCCTATCAAATAACTTGATTTTTTAAATAAACTTTTGCTGTTTGCACTCAAAAGTTATATTTAAGTATTTGTACAAACATAACTGAATTGTATACCATTATAAAATATATGTAACCAAGAGTTCCCAGAAGAAATGCTTCAGAGATAAGAATAACAATGAAAACATCATCATTGGAATATCTGAAATAATCTGCAGACTTCTAAATGTGCCTAAAATAATAAATAATAAAATGCATGCAAAGAATTATTTAATTATTTAAGAACATTTCGTGGTTTTCTTATCAAATCAGGTACGCATGCGCAGCAAGAACGTGTGCACAAAGAAGCTGAATAAATAATTTTATTTTATACGAGTAACATAAAAAAAAAAAATCCAATGATCTAAATTAATATGCAAAGAAACTTTAAGAAAATTGATGCCACAAAATAAGAGAAAAAAAAAAAACGAAAATAGCTGTTAGTTAAAACCTAACGCTATGCACATAATTGAAAAGTAGCGTTAAAATTAAGCGTTTGCGCATGCGCAAACTTTGAAGCTTTCAAATAAACGCCTCCACTTTAATGGGCCACTCAAAGTTGCCGAGGCAGCTGCAGCAGTGCAATGACGCCCGCTGCTGCCGTCGTTCATTGTTTATGCAACGCACACACAATGCATGGCGCAGAGCAAAGAAGTTGCAGCAGTGGCAGAGCAAAAAGAAGAAAAAGAAGATGAAGACGTAAGATATTAGATTACTCCATTTATGGCCATTAAGTTCAAAACGTTGCTGCTGCTTTTTTAACTGTTTTTTTGCTCTTTTTTTCTAAAAGCAATTCCTACGCTATGCTTTGGCAGTTGCAGTGCAACAAGCTGCTTATCAGTCGCTTTGCATCTGAAACGCGTACAATTACGACGCAAGCACGCGGTGGTTGGATGCCATACAGAGCACTTCTATCTACTGTTCCCAGCACATCATCATTGCATGTGATTATTTGTTGTTGCTGCAACTATTTAGCACGCGCGTTTGTGACTATAATATTGCATAGCATGCCGCAGCTGATGACTACTCTTCTCAAAGTTATACTAAGTGGTAGCGCGCAAATGAGAGTCAGAAATCTCGGGCGCAGCTTCTGGCCTCACGTAATTAAATGACGACGCTTTAGATTAGTGACGATGCGCAGTTAAGAAAACGGTCAAAACTTTGCATGTTGTTGAGCTTTTATTAAAGTAGTCGAGCTTTAAAAGTAGCCTAGCTTTAAAGTATTTTAAATATTTTGATAGTGGGAGCTTGCTTTACTGCTCATCTTTTCTCATTGCTACATCATCAATGCTGGCGCCTGAGTTAAACAAAAAGCTACTCTATCATCTCTTCGAAAAAAATGTTCCTTTTCACGCCTTTTTCTTCCACTGCTTGCAATTCTATTCCATAAACAATCAATTCGTTCTCGAATTGACAATAAAAAGAAAAAAACCCAAACCATTACAAATGCGCTCAAATTGCCATAAAACATTGTTAAAATAGTCAAATATGAGGCGCTCTAAAAAATTGTCGCCTGATCCTGTCGCTCAGAGTGCTGCGGCAGCTTCAAAGCCAGGCGCATCATTTGTTACTCATTTGAACACAAGTATTCTTGCTCAATGGCACATTTTATTGCATTGTATTGTTTTTTTTTCCATTATGTATAGAAAATTTCCTTGCAGTAGGCGTGTCAAATTGATTGTTTTGAAAATGCGATTTGTTGCGCCTTTGATTGAGGCTGACGCTTTATTGCACATGGCAACACAATTAATTGGTCTATATGCTCTACTTTATTGCCTTAAAATATTAGGCAGTGGGGGGACTGCCGGCCGAAGTGAAAACTTAAAGCTATGAAATAACATAGCTGTTATGAATTTCGGAAGTAGCTAGAGTCGGCAAATTAGATGCATTCTACTTTTTTAACTCTTTTTTATCAATTTATGCGTTATTGAATGTATAAAAGGCTATTTTTTATGTTTATATATAATATATTTGTAATACAATTACATTGGTTGGTTAAGTGGAAATTGGCTCGGTAATTGGTTGGTAATCGCTACGGTAATCGGTTGGTAATCACTTTGGTAATCGCTTCAGTAATCGGCTAATGGTTCGGTAATCGTTTCGGTAATTGGTAATTGGCTCGGTAATCCGTTGGTTATCGCTTCTTTAATCGGTAATCGGTTGCTAAACGCTTCGGTAATTGGTAATTGGTTCGACAATCGGTTGGTTATCGCTTCGGTAATTGGTAATCGGTTAGTTATAGCTTCGGTAATCGGAAATTTGTTGGTAATCGCTTCGGTAATCGGTAATTGGTTCGATAATCAGTTAGTTATCGGTTGGCAATCGCCTCGGTAGTCAGTAATTGATTTGGTAATCGCTTCTTTAATCGGTAATTGGTTTGGTAATCGGTTTTGGTAATTGGTTTCGTAATTGCTTCGGTAATCGGTAATTGGTTCGGTAATCGGTAATTGGTTTGGTAATCGGTTGGTATTCGCTTCGGTAGTTGGTTGGTAATTGCTAAGGTAATCGGTAGGTAATCACTTCTGTAATCGCTTCTGTAATCGGTTAATGGTTCGGTAATTGGTAATTGGCTCAGTAATCAGTTGGTAATTGCTTCTTTAATCGATAATTGGTTTGGTAATCACTTCTTTAATCGGTAATCGGATGCTAATCGCTTCGGTAATTGGTAATTGGTTCGGTAATCGGTAATTGGTGCGATAATTGGTTGGAAATCGGTTGGTAATCGCCTCGGTAATTGGTAGCCGGTTAGTAATAGCTTCGGTAATCGGTAATGGGTTGGTAATTGCTTCGGTAATCGGCAATTGGTTCAGCATTCGGCTGGTAATCGGTTGGTCATTGCTTCGGCAATCGGTAATTGGTTGGTAATCGCTTCGGTAATCCGTAATTGGTTCGATAATCGGTTGGTATTTGGTTGGTAATAGCCTCGGTAATCGGCAAGTGGTTTGTTAATCGGTTGGTAATCGCTCCGGTAATCGGCCTGGTAATCGGTAATCGGTTTGGTCTTCGGCTTGATCGATGCTTGGTAATCCCAAAAAGGAATGCTGTACAGCAACAATTTCTGTTTATCTAACAGCGTGATGATATCGCCAACAGCGTGATGATATCGCGAATCTACAGTATTTCTCTCAAATGCAAAAATTGTTTTCCTCAACGATTATTATTTCTAATTTTAATATGAAGATACTCTTTCATAAGCATTTTTTATATGTCAGGTTTAAAATAATTCATATGATTGGAATCGCGATACTTTTTTGGATTTTATTTGCTTACCACTGACCACTCTTCATACATTAATATATTATTTTTGCTGAGCAAAAAAATTCAACACAAATTGACTTCCGGTTGCGTGTTATAAATATGTTTTTTCATAATTTTACCTAATTAATTTTATATAAACAGTTTTATTTTTAAGTGGCTTTTGCGCTTTAAATAGTCATAAAAACCATTTTTTTTTGTTGTATGTCTCTTTAATTGCCTGTGAATATTGATGAGTAAAATTTCCATTTCGATTTTCACTAAATTTAGAGTTTAAGTGAGTGTCGGGGGAAAAAAATGTATGCTTAAAATTTAATTTATCTGTGTTTTATTTTCACTTTTTGATACGAAATTACTGCTTAAATGCGCTTTTATTAGTTAAGATTGTGCTTTACTGGTGAAAATTTTACCACGTAAAATTAAACTACTTAAGCAAATCTTACGATTTCCTCATAAAGCCCCCCGCTTTGCTAGCATGCCGAGTAGCAAGGATGCGTCTGCCACTGTAGCAGCTCGGCACCAGTATACACTGTGTTCCAGTCACATTGTGTGCCGCTCATCTCTTGTAGTTGTCGCCAAAGGCGTTGACTTTAATTTTAGCCGCTTACAGCGCATCCTTTGAAATTGATGCGATCTCGCTGCTGTTGTTGCTGCTGCTGCTGCCACGAAAATCATGCAGCGGGGAGTAACACGTTCATCATGTGGGTTACACCTACTTTTTAAGTGCAACTTATGAGCTCATATTTCCAGTTATTTTCTTTCACTCTGCTTTGAGATGTTTTTTTTTTATAGTAACTTGTTTGATTATCACTATTTTTTTTTCTCTTTCGGAAATTTATGTAGATCCTTTATAGCTTAAGCTGGCAATAAATTCACTTTTTCGCTGCCAACGTTCAAAACATTTGCTCAATTTTAATTTTCCGCTTTTTGATACCTCTTATTTTTAAGCCAACTATAGCATTATTTGTACTTAAAACACCATAAATTAGCCGCTATAAGAAAGGTGATCCTTTGATCACAAAGGTTCTTTTATTAAATTTTCTCTGATGATCATAAATTTCTATTGCTCTAGCAGAACAACTGCTGCTGCTTTTAATTGAAAATCTTTTCATCGAAACAAACCTTGTTGATCTCAGCGTAGACAAAACGAAAATTCGATACCACAAATTATTCTGATCCTGCTTGTGGTGATAGTGGTGGTGATGGTGGTCGTGTCCTTTGTGTGTCAGTGTCTATTGTATTGTTTGTGAGCTGTTCTAATCCTTGTATTCGTTTTATGCATTAACTGTCACATGTTTGCACACACAGCTAGGGCATGTCCTTGGCTCCTTTGTATCCTACTGTGCAGCCATGTTCTCGGCTATGTCTTTTGTTACACGTTATTGTGATGTTTTTGAGTAGCTAAATCTAAGAATATTTGAGAGTTGACTTTGACAAAAGGGATCCAAGGACGCAGATGCAACAGTGTGGTTCAATGCATTTCCATGAACATTTTTGATTTTTGTTGATCTTATTGCAGTATGTGTTGTGATGCTGAAATAAAACGAACTTTTTATTAATATAAAAAAAAAAATGACAGTAGAGACTTTAATTTTCTAACGCTCAATATAATTGTTGCATATAATGCGACAATAGCTGATATGGGTGCGACAGTGATTTTTGATCCTCGTAAGATGTGACATGTTTGATTAGGTGCATTTAATTTTTTAGAGATTTTTTTTTTCCAAAAAGTAAAAAATAAACTTATGTAGCTAAATAGCCGCAGTGCAGAATCGAAGCTAATTTTTTCTTTTTAATTCAGAAAGCGATTTTATTGGAATTGCAATTCTTAAAATAAGCATTTTCTCAAGTTGAGTTTCAAAACGCTTTAAATATTCTAACAAAGGTATTTCATAGAATTTATTGAATTTATTAAGTTTTAGTTATTTGTTCAATTTATTAAATTAACTGAATAATTATATAATTGTTGATTTGCTCTGAAACGTTTAAAGAAATAAATCATAAAGTGGTAGAAAAACACTGGTTGTTGATACAGGAACTTTCTCGAAAACTTAAGAGAGAGAGAGAGAGAGAGAGAGAGAGAGAGAGAGAGAGAGAGAGAGAGAGAGAGAGAGAGAGAGAGAGAGAGAGAAAGATAGAGAGAAGAAGAGAGTTTGAACTTAAGTTTCTTAAGTGGAATTAAATACATTTTTTCTGGAAAATTTTGGGAGTGTTTTATGAGAGGATTACAAAATAACGGTGATTTAAAATTTTTTGTTTATATTAAAAATATTTAATTTATAAAAGAAAACATTTTTTTTGTGACGTCTTATTTTGTATTAAAGCATCCCTGAATCAGAGCATTGCATGAACATAATATTTTTACTTGTTCGTTCTTTCGTTCGCAGAAGTCTTTCTACCCAATTTTAATATCTATTTGCTACGAACGAACGAATAAACAAGTATTTTCTACGAACAAACGAACGAACGAACACCTATTTTCTACGAGCGAACAAGTATTTTCTGCGAACGAACGAACGAACGAACAAAATATTTATGTTGTTTGCCCACAGAAGAAAAAATGAGATAGCGGACAAACATCCCGAAGTAACGCGCAAATAAACTGTTATAAATCGCACGGACTTAGAAGTTATTTGTGATTCTACTTCTGGAACTTCTATTTCTACGAATAAACGAACTAATATCTATTTTCTACGAACGAAAGAACAAAACATTTTTACTTTTTTCTACGAACGTTCGTGCAAGGCTCTGCCTTAAGGACTGATTGACTTGAAATATTTTGTGGGCCTTAGCAACTTATTTCTCAGGGATTGACATCAAGTTTTCTTTTTAAGGTTCTACAAAATCGTACACACATTCTTAAATTAATATCTTTAACCGTTATTTCGTAATCCTCTCATAAAACTTTTTTCAATTAAAATTTTTTCCAATTAAATATTTGCATAAAAATATACAAATAGTCTTAAATCAATATCTTTAACCATTATTCTGTGATCCTCTCTAAAAAGACGCCTAAATTTTTCACAAAAACGGATATAGGTCCCCTTAAGAAAGCTTCACCTAAAGCGCACTTTAGGATAATTTTGTATTACCTTTTTCATATTTAACTAAATATAATTAATAAGATAATAAGGAAAAACTAGCTGAATACAATCATTTCATTTATTAGTTTAGAGACTAAAATCAAGTTTGAAGCTGCTCTAAAAACATTAACCATTCTTTAAAGTAGAAAGTTGTTAAACGATTTAAAAAAAGGCAAATTTAAAAGTCGAAGCAATTTTGCTAACAAGGCTTCTCAAAAAAGCTCCTAGCAAGGCTTTTAGGGCCCTTAAGAATTTGTTTTCATACTTATGATAACTTAGGAACATAAGAAGCCTATTTTTTAATAATTCTATTAATTTTTATAACCTTATTCAAGCGTTGAGCTTTTTTTAAGAATATTAATGAGCTGTTCTGAAACCTCTAAGCAGCTTAGTTTCATAACTTTATTTCAGATAAGCCTTTTTTGAGAATATTAATAAGCTGCTCTGAAACATTAAAGAAGCTAAAGTTCATAACTTAATTTAGCTGTTCTGAATCCTCTTAGAAGCTAAATATCATAACTTTATTCAAGCTGAGTTTTTCTTAGGAGTATTTATGAGCTGCTCTGAAACTCCTAAGAAGCTAAATTTGAGAACAAGTTTCTTTAATACAGAAACTTGCTCAAAAATTCATGGAAAAAGTCAATGAATAGTTTTAAATCAATGTTGAAAATAAGATTTCTTAATAAAGCTCCTGCTAAAGCTTTTTTAGGGTTACGATTTTATCCTCAGAATAATATATCGCAGTAAAAGTAAAAAGCTTCATAAGTTGCTGCAAAGAAACATATTAAAAATGTGTTTTTAATTTATGTTTCCATTTAAATCTTTTCTTTATCCTTTAAGGTGCTAATGGAGAAGAAAGCTTTCGTTTTAATAAAATTAGTCAACAATTTTAAAAAAGCAAAACAAGGTTGAAGGCTATGTTGAAGATGCAGTAAAATAAACTAAAAAAACTGTTTTAGAGTTATTTTAAGCCCACGCAAATACTTTTCTACAGAAAAAAAAATGATTATATTAATTGTTAAAAAGTTTTCGATTTATAGCTGGAACCAAAAGTATTCACAATTTTACGGAGCATCTTTGGAACTGATTAATTGATCTTTCGGATGTGTTTTTCGCCTAAGAAAACTTCTCAATATAAAAAGTCCGAAAAAATCCATAAAATAACTAAAAGTTTATCAACCAACTATTTTGTTACAAGTTACAATTTATTTATTCTTAAAATAAAAAAACTATAATTATTCAGCTGTACTGAAATCTGAAGTAAGTTAAGTAAAAGAATAAAACTAAATAACTTATTTTAAAAAGTTATTCGGAAATTAAAGAAAATCCTTTAAAAAAAAAACACAGGTGCGTCGTTGGACACACGAGAGATTGTCATTGTTATTTCAACGCACTTGTGGGCAATTGTTAATTTTTCCTTCGCACTATGCAAAAACAAAACAAAAGCATGTACCAACAACAGCATAAACGCATTCACATCAAAAAAAGAAAAAAGTTTTACTTTACCCAACGTGCGGATCAATACCATGACCCACTGATTAATAAGTCGACACAGTTTCCAGCGATCTAAACAGCTCTGTTAAATTTTTACGTTGATTTAATATTAAATATATAACTGCTGCAACTGATGTTAACAGTTGATGGCGCTAACAGATGGCACTAGCAAACTGAGGAAGATGATCAGTGTTGTCACTTGCAAATTTTAAATAGTGGTAGGTTGAGTCTAAAATGAGTGATGAATTTTAAAAAACTTTGGAATATAGTTTTCTTCTTAAGGAAAAATTCGACTGAAGTCCTACAGCAAAACAAATCATAAGAAGTATATCATAAAGTAAGTTTTTTCACGCTGAATTAGTTTCATTGCAAATAATTCTCATATAATGTTCTTAAAACAGTTCTAAAATAGAATATTAAATGTAATAATAAATAAAATATATGCAATAAAATTTCTATAAAAATAAAATATATGCAATAAAATTTCTAAAATTTTAATTATAATACAATAATTTTTATATAATTATATAGATTTTGGAAAAATACAAATAGTGGGTGATAAAAGTGGTAGAAACAAAAAAAGTGCTAGATTTATCACAATTGTGGAAAAGTGGCAATACTGAAGATTCTTGTAGCAAGTGGCTTAGCAGCTACCCAAACCATAAAAATCTATTAATCAACTCTTGTAGCAAGTGGCTAAGCAGCTACCCAAACCACACAATTACATTAATAGATTATTGTATGTACTGCAACATAGCTTCAGTTGCAGTTAATACTAAATCAATGCTTCAGTATAAAGAAGGTGTTTGCCTCAATGGATGGAGTATGGAACTTCCAACCAATGGTTTACAGGTTCGAATCCCACGGCAGGCGAAGAAATTTTTTTTTATATTTGTTATATTAATTGTCTTGTTGTAAACAATACAAAAACAAAGAAACCATATAAAATTCTAAGAAAAAATCTGTCGAAAATTTTTCAGATTTCACTCCAAACAAATCACAGAACGGGGCGTAAAAAGCTTCGCATCAAAAAAGAGTTAAAAATATACTCAGAAAAACTCAGAAGAAACTCATAAAGAGAATATTTTAGAACTTTGACAGGTTTCATTGAGGGAAGCGCTCTTGCAAGTTTTATTTTTGAAAATATTAGTGAAAGTCTCCCTAGCAAGTTTTATTTGAAGTATTTAAGTATGACGTAATCGACTTTTTCTTAAATATGATAAAGCTATGAGACCTCCAACGCCTGCAAACTATTATTATTACTCTATTATATTTGTTCAGACATAGTCTAGAGATCATTAATGACATCTCCCTTACACATTAAGTGAGGCTTGTAGTAGGTCTGCTTGCAAAGAAAAATTAACTTTTCTTTGAGTAAAAAAGAAATATAAAATTAATACTTTTCGTAATTTTTCTTCCCTTGATTGCTACTTAGAGAAAAACAAGATATTTTTATAAAAATTACTGAAATTCGTTAACAAGACAAACAAACTGACAATCAGAGGAGAAAAAAAAATCCCGTTTACAGCTCTGCAGTGAGACGTTATTTTTAACTCTTTTTTAAAAAATACATTTTGCTTAGAGCTTGTAATACATTCCGCTTACAGTTCTGCATTACAATAACAGCAACGATAGTTCATTTTTTTTGAAACCTACTTTTAAATTAAAAAAGTCATTAGAAAACAGCTGTTATTCCTTAAACAAATACTTTTATTTTCTCTTAGCCAAGCAATATTTCATTATTCAATGTAAAACTAGTTCTACAGAAAAATTCCATTTAATGACAACGCAGTTAATAGCGGTCAAGAACTTTTGTTTATTTCTAATATCAAAATAAAATATCAACCACAAGCAAGCGCATAATATAAACAAGGCACAGTAAAAACAAAAAAAAAAAAAAAAAACCAAAAAGGATCTGCTGAATGCCATAGTCTATATAGAATCTATAAACAGGGATGATTGCACGCATACAAAAACTCAACATTGGGTTAGAAAAACAAATAAACGATTCTAATTTATGACAATTGTTCGTGTGACACACAAGGAGAGCGAGAGTGACTGTTGTGATAATTAATGAAGGACACCAGCGCATAATGCTTGGAATTAATATTGTAATGCGCGGTTAGTCTAGCAAGGTTGCCTTTGTTGCAGCAGCAGCAAAAGGATCCTTGTTTTGCCCAGAGCAGGCTATAAATTTTTTTCAGTTTTTTTCTACTTTTTTTTCTCGATTTTGTTCAAAACGCATTGGTCAGTGCGTTGCGCTGAAAAGGTGTGTCAGAAACGTAGTTATTCGATAATAAATCTTAAAATTTTATATAAAATTAAGTGAAGCTTAGAAAAAAAAAGGAGAGAGAGAGTAACATTAAAATAAATCGCATAAAAGCCATATGTTGGCTAGCAGGAAATTTTCCTTTTAACTAGTAGCGAGTTTTTTAAGAGTGCATTTCGATATTGAATCCTTACTGTGCTGGCGACACATGTTATGAATAACGTGTATTTGTGCCAACAAAGGACCTTTCTCGATAATCTTTCTGTCTGACCGCCTGGTTTAACTTAGATGAAATTCTACTAGCACTAAAGAGACGTCATGGTAGCATCTGTGTAATTTTGAGGTTCTGGAATCTTTTCAATTCCTAGAAAAGCAACATTGTGGTCAAGTATTGGTTTTTCAAGAGAAAGGATTAAATGAAATTCAAAGAAAAAAAAAAAGAAAATGCATATCAAATAGCTATGAACAATTAATATGCTTATCTTATAAAATTATATAAATTTCTCTCTAAAGTTGAAATGTTTAAAATATGGTCAGTCAAATAGAATTTAAAAAAATAAAGATAAATATTAAAATGTTAATATTAATAGCCAATATCATAATTAATAATAATTGTTAAAATTAAAATGTTAACAAATATTTATATATATATCTTCAAATATTAAATATGTGTTTTTATAACCAGACACAGAATTTTTCTTAGGTGGGTTTCGATGTTCAAAAATATATAAATGAAACATTTATATGGGACATTTTCCAGTACAAAAAAAATAAAAATAAATTCAGTACTTTCAAAATTGTTTTCTAATATGGCTTTTTTTAAACATTATAAAAGAGGTCATTATGAAAAATTGAAAAGTTGAAAAAAAAACATTTTAAAATATGGTGTATGAATTTGTGTATTGAAAAAAATGTAATGATTTTTTATATGTTCAAATAAATTCTAGAGAAATTTTAGCACATTTTTTAATTGTAAACTTGTCTTAATTGGAAAAAATATTGTAAATATTAGGATTATGTGAATATATGGTAAATAAAAGGCAGAGTAATTTCCAGGCTACAAACTTTTTTCGAGTGCATTTTATGCACTAGTAGGAGTATATTTTGTGCTCAAAAAAGTAGTAAAAAGTGTTTGAATACCTTAAAAAAAAAAGTGTATACAATTTTTCGATAGTAAAAAACAAAACAATTCTCGATAGTATCGTAAGTGTAGATGTAACAATTTTTGTTTGATATATTTGGTAATGAATTTGTTGTTCTTGTTTATCTCTATGTTGGCTAAAAATAAATGTAATTCAACGTTATGTATGTTAACAAAAACAAAAACAACACAAGCAGTTACTAAGAAATGTTCGTAAAATGATTCGTTTCAACAAACGACACAATGCTGCGTTCGTGATTTTGACACGAACCAACCCAATAAACATAACAACAACATAAACAGCTATTGAAGTTTTTTTTTGCATGAGTTTTCTCATTAAAAATGCGAGATTTTATTCTTTGAGCTTGCTATTTTGTGATTTTATTAAAGAAGTGACAAACTGTTTTATTTGTTTGATTCACCATCTAACTGATATTTTGGTTTAGTTCTAATCTTTGTACAATGAATATTAAAGGCTGTACATATACCCTGAAAAGTGATCCACAACGTTACATGTTCTTGAAAGATTTTGTAATAAATAATTTCACAAAAATCCCGCGTAAGACGGAGTTCCGCGTATTATTTTTGGTTTTGGCCTACAGTTTCTTGTAAAAATTTCGCTTTTTTTATGAATATTATGTGTTTATAAACTGTTTAGTTTAAAACAGTAATGTGAAAATAATATTTAGGTTTTTTAGACATACTTAGAAATGTAAGGTTGAAAGGTTAAATATTCTTTTGGAAAATATTATGTATAGTGAAAATCCAATTCATATTCTTTCTTATTTTTTATGTTTGAAATAATATTTTGCCATAATTAAGTTTTAATTTGCTTTTTACTAATTAAATTTGTTTTGTTAGGCTAAAAGTGACGAATTTTGATGAATAATATCAAGTATTTTGTTTCTAATAAATTGAGTTGGGAGAATAAATTACAGAAATTTTTTAAATCTTGTTGAATTTAAGTATATATATTTTTACTTATTGAATTAATGGGCAGAAGTGGGATGTTGTGTAACACGTTTTTATGTGTTAAGAAATTAAATTTTTGATTGGCTTAAAGGCTTATCACTTGCAGAAGAACCAATTCGAAGTGAGTGTTTTCATGGCTGTTGAAAATTTGAAGAAATGGCTGATGTAGAGCAAAAATTTCAAATATGGTTTTTTTGGGTGTCGGTGGGGTAATGTGTAACACCAACAAAATGTTGGTTTAAAGACAAGGAATTTTAATTTTTTATGTTTATTTTGACTTTTCATGTTAAGTAAAAATATTATGATAAGAACTTAATGAAATCTCCTGCACCTGCAACTGTAAACTATTCTGCGGCGTTGTTAGAACACAGCTTTTCATTGGCTTCCTACCACGATTGGATTTTAGTCTGGGCTGAATAGTATGAATTGGGCTGATCCCTTTTATTGCCGTTGACGTGATTGCATTTCAGAGTTTTACGTTGTTGCCTATTTAATGGCAATTATAATGTGTAAGATGTGTTACACATCACCCTACCGTGAGTTAACACATCACCCCAATGTAGGTCTATTTTTTCTCATTAATGAAATTTTGTCACAACGTGAAAAAATGAAAAAAAATCACTCACTTTTAAAATCTGAAGAAAATTTCATGCTAAACGCTATTTTTTGTAAATTTTTAAGAAACTAACAAAAATTTTTCACGCTTTTTAAGAACTCTAATGAAATGTACATCTGCCTACTACTTCCAACACTTACGAAAAACTAGATGCAGTCAAAAGAAACATATCACAGTAGATCATTCACTCATATGTTAACTTTTTGTACAAAAAATCGCATTGTGTTACACATTACCCCAGCACACCCTATTTATTTAATAATTTCAAAAATTTCTTATAAAACTATATTATATATAATAAAATATGACTTTTTGTGAAATATGTCTTTCAAGAAAAAATTTTATGAAAAGCAATCATTTTACAAAAAATTTATTCCTAAAAAGGATATATTTTAATATATATATGTAAAACTTTTCAAATATCAAACTTTTCAAAGTTGTTTAAAACAATTAAACAGCAATAAAAACAGCAACACTCAATTTTATAGTAAATAATTTTTGATCAGAAATAAAAGATATTTTTGATCGTTTCTTTTCGCTTAGAAATAACTAGGTTAAACTAAATAAATAAGTTACTTTTTAATTGTTTTTTCAGGTATAAAAATAATTTTGTGATCGTTATACTGTCAATCAGATATAAAAGTTATATTTTGACCGATATTTTATTTTGTTCAGATATAAAAACTAATTTTTGATCGTAATTTTTTTGATCAGAAATAAAAATCCATTATTGATTTATATTTTTCTGATCAGGAATAAAAATTAATTTTTGATCGTTTTTTTTCGGTCAGAAATATAAGTTATTTTTTAATCGTTATTTTTTCGATTAGAAATAAAAACCAATTTGTTATCGTTTTATTTTCGATCAGTAATTAACGTTATTTTTCGATCGAGTTTTTTCAATCAAAAATAAAACTAAAACGTAAAAATAAAATAAAAACGTTTTTTTTCGATCAGAAATAAAAATTATTATTTGATCGTTATTTTTTCGATCTATGTATCGGAACTATATATTTTTCCGACTAAAAATAAAAATTATTATATTTTATCGTTTTTTTTTTTGATCAAAAATAAAAATTATTTTGAAATCGTTTCGATCAGGCTTAAAATAATTTCTTTCAATTAGAAACAAAAGTTATTTTTTGATTGCAATTTTTTAGATCAAGAACAAAAGTTATTTTTTTTCGATCAGAAATAGAAATCAATCATTGATTTATATTTTTCGAACAGAAATAAAAGCTTTTCTTTGATGGTTTTTTTTCGATCAGAAAAAGAAATTCTTTTTTATCGTTATTTTTTTCGATCAAAAATAAACATTATTTTGTGATCGTAATTTTTTGATTATGTTTTTTTATTGAATTAATTTTTGATCTATATTTTTTCAATCAGAAGCTAAAGTTCTTTTTTGATCGTATATTTTAAAAAATAAAAATTATTTTTTATTATTTTTTTCGATCATAGATAGAAATTATTTTTTAATCTTTATAAAATAGATACAAAAACTAATTTCTTTCAATCAGAAACAAAAGTTATTTTTTGATGGAACATTTTTCGATCAGAAATAAATGTTATATTTTGATCGTTACATATTTCGATCAGAATTTTCTTTCAATTAGAAACAAAAGTTATTTTTTGATGGAAATTTTTTCGATCAAAAATAAAAATAATATTTTTGAATTGCTATATTTTGCGATCAAAAATAAAATTTGGTGTTTGTTATTTTTTCGATTATATTATTTATCGAGCTTATTTTTTATTGATATTTTTTCAATTTTGTGATCGTTATTTTTTCGATCATAAATATAAGTTATTTGTTTATCGATATTTTTAAATCAGAAATAAAAATCAGTCCTTGATCGATACTTTTTCAATCAGATTAAAAAAAACTATTTTTTGATCCAAAATTTATCGATAAAAACGCAACATTTGTATGAACATTACGATGGCCGTTATTTAGATGTCTTTTTTAATACAATTTTCTCTTAGCTTCTTCTTTTTTATACTGCTATTTCTACTTTTATATCTACTATTACAAAATAATACTATTTTTTACTACTTTTTTCTACTACAATTATAAAACTTTTGCTTTAAACAGCTTCTAACGCATTTTTTTTTTGGTTTTTGGCGTCTATGAGAGTGTTTGAACTACAATAACTCTTTCTCCAAACCCCTGCCTAATTAATTACAGCATTTATCAACATCTCTAGTAAGAGGCTTTAAATTAAAATTGAATTAAAGCCAGTCATCAGCAACAACTGAGTTCAGAGCCCGTCTTTCATATCGCACATCAAATTAGCTACGAAAATATATAAATTTTTATTGTCATTTCAACGATTTAGCTATCATAGATCAATGGATCGCTTAATTGCATTGTGATTAAGTTTCTTTTAATACCAATATTAATGATATTTTAATAATTATTTAAAACAAAATTAATCGCCAGCCATGTTTGGTGTCGCATAAATCAGCATTTAACTTTATGAGTCGCGGGAATTTTAACCTTTTTTGGCAACTCAAAGTTATGAGTTGAATAATTTTTCTTGTATTCATTTGCTATTTTATGTTGACAAATTTTTCATTGATGTTATTTTGATTTTAGTTGCTTGCGGCGGCTTTAAAATGTTATTCAATGATTTTATTGTTATTTATGTCGAATTTATTCTAGACTCCACGGACAAAGCAGGGACAAAAATTCTTTTAATATTATTTAAATAATTTAGAAATATTTGAACATGTTTTATTTTGGTTAAAAATTATTATACCAGTTCAAATAATAAAGCTACACGTATATTTAAATTTCCTACATAAATTCATTGATTTGGACGTTTTTATTAAATTTATAAACTTGTAGTAATCGGCAAGAGAAAAATTAAACATGGATTTTTTTAAAAGTGAACGTAAATCTTAAAAAGTGTTTTTTATTTTTTTTTATTTCTTGTGTTAGAATAATTTTCATAACAAAAGAGTAGCAGCATTCGTGTTAAAAAACAGGTTTTTGACTGACAGTAGATATTATTTAAAAATTTTATTGTTCGAATGTTGGGGCTGAAAGATAGACGTTTATGTTTAAGTTAATTTTGTAGGAGTTGAAATATTGTCGCTTTTTGTGGTTTATGTTAAATTAAACGCTGTAACTAAGAGTTTTATGGAAATTTAAGCTAACTACAACAACAACCAAGATGTTTTTTTTCAAGGAAGTTAGAAGTAGTTTAAAAAAGAAACACAAAAGAATGTCGGTTGAAATTCTAAGAAAATTTCAACGTAACATATTGGTGACTAATTTTATTGAAATATTCTTATAGGATATTTTTATACACAATTTATATAGATTTGCTTAAGAAGCAAATCATTAGGACTGATCACTAAAAAAATTATGGAATACGATGCCAAAAAAAATTATCTTTAATTTTTGTTGTAAAGTTGGAAAAAAATCTGAAATATTAAAAATGATTAAGTTTTCCGGTTAATATTTTGGTTGTTTCTTGATGGAAATTAAATAGATGAGTGAAATCAGTACTAAAGGGTTGCCCAATTCAAGTGTCCTATGACTGAAACTTATTATTACTATCAATCCGCTTAAAATAAAAACTTCCAATTTGAAAGCTTCCAAAATTGTAAAAGCTTTTTGCCACTTTTCAAATCAATCAAAACTAATTTGTCATGAAGTTGAGTCGACACAGCGTTATTGCTCTTTATTTGTCCGGAAAAACAAATAAGAGCACCGTAACAGAGCTTAAACATTTAAATATCAATAGAAAGTTTGTGTATCGCACCCATAAAACGATTAAGCGAGACCAGGAGCGTAGATATACGAAACAATAGTGGCAGAAAAAAAGGGGCTCTGATTTTAGCCCTCGTCTTGTTTTTATTGAGAAAGGAGTAAAAGTAAATGCTCAAGTGTACTGAGAAAAAGTTTTAGAAGCTGTATTGAAGCCATGGGCCGATAGGGAATACAAAAATCTACCGTACACATTTCAACAAAATTCAGCACCATCACACAAGGCGAACGTTAATCAGGGGTGCCTAAAAAACAATATTCCACGGCTTATCACTGCTAAACAATGGCCACCAAATTCAACAGACGCCAACCCGTTGGACTTCTCCATACGGGGCATCTTGCAGAGTAAAGTGGCTACAAAAAAATATGTAAGCGTCACCTCATTAATGCGAGCACTACTTCGTGAATGGAGTAATATACCATGGGGACACCTGCGAGAAGCTTGCAACTCCTTCCACAGCAGTATTAACCCGTTACCTACCACTGTACTCGCTTGAGTACAAAAAAAGACGGTAAAAATAATTTGGTTGTAATTTTAAAGTATAAAGAAAAAGCTTTTCCAGAGATTTCTCTTTGTTTTCCTTTTGCGATGTATTGTCAACACTTTTTTGGCTTTTGCCACAAAAAATAATTAGGAACACGGGACTTCCCCGATGAGTTTATTGTGTCTGTGTATTTTCCGATTTATGAGTTTTGCTGAAGTCAGTCGCTTGTCTTCTGTCTATTAAGTGCATTCAACAAGGTTTAGAATTTGGTTTTTTTTACATAACTGTTAGAATATATCTACAAAACGAATTGAAATAACGTATTTTATAACTTTTAACGTGTGTGTACTCGCTTAGGTACAGCGGCTAATAAGGTAGGCATTTTCCAGACTATTTTTCGCAAAGAAATGACATTTGTTGGCATAAAAACATCAACTTTTTATAGCAAACGATTTGTAAACCTAAGCAGTGCTTTAGACTTCGTGGAAAGTTCTTTAAATCATGCTTCTTGTGACATTGCTTATATTCCACCAGATCCAGATTGTAATACCGATGTAGAAGACTTTGACGCCGAGGATCTGTATGCTAATATTATACCGCAAGATGTTGCAGGGGAAATAGAGGTATGGTATAGTAGCGATAGTGAAGATAAGACCACTTCAAGAGTTGAAATTTTTCATAATGGTCACTGAAATCATGTACTATCGATATTCCGGCAACCAGCTGTTTTTTTTTTATTGAATTGATTGAAGTGCTTGAAACGTTATTTGATATGGAAGTTGTGAATTTGATCGTTAAGCAAACTCGCCTCTACGCGTCACAGGCTAATGCGCACAATTTTTTAATCATCGAAAATGACTTGAAAACCTTTTTTGGGTATTCTTCCGCTTAGCCAAGGTTCAATAATACAGGTTAAGTCACTTGAGAGAAGCTCGGTCGAACTGTCAGAATGGATAAAAGGAAATCAAGAAAAAAAAAACCTGAATCTGTACAATTTTTAGCTAACAGCTACTTTGACAGTTCGAGCAAAGGCAGAAAAAGAGTGCTTTTCTCTCAAGTGACTTAACCTATATTAATGAACATTGCGCTTAGCGGCTATCATTCTATGACGAGAGAGGATATGTATTGGAAACAAGATGAAGACACTCGCTTGCGACTTGTTGACAGCAATATGAGCCGAAATAAAAAAATATCTCCATTTTGCTGACAATTATAATTTGATAGCTACCAACAAAATGGCAAAAGTTAGACGTTTGATAACGTTACTATCCAAAAAATTTTTCCAGTTTGGATATATGCATGAAAAGCTTTCGATTTATGAGTCAATGGTACGATATTTTGCCAGTCACTCTTCAAAACAATTTATTAGAGGCAAACCTTTCAGATTTGGGCTCAAAAATTGGATGTTGACAAGCAGTAGCGGCTTCTTGTACCAATTTGATACCTATTGTGGAGCCAAAGGTGTCAGTGCTCAAAAACCAAAAATGCCACTTGGATCCACAGTTTTTGTTGAATTTTTGGACAAAGTTCCTAATCCCTCTGATCAGTCTCTTTATTTTTTTTGATAATTTCTTCAGTTCATATGATCTGCTAGTTATGCTGAAGCAAAAATGATATCGAGCTATTGGCACTATACTCGAGTCGAGAACAAAAAATTGTCCACTGAAATCAAACAATATATTAAAAAGGGAAATAAGAGGATTCTATGACTACAGATATGATCGGCTAATAAAATAATTGTTGTGAAGTGCAATGATAACAGCTGTAACCGTTGGTTCAAACTTTGAAGGTATATACCAGATGCATACCGACAACCGATGGTGCTCAAAAGTAAAAGCAAAAATGAATGTCAAGGAATGGGAGGCGTTAATCTTCATGACCAAGCATTTAATAATTATAGAATAAAATTTTGTGGAAAGAAGTGGTGGTGACTGCTTTTCACTGCAATGATTAGTTTCATTATGGTCAATGCATGGCATTTGTATAAAATAGTCAACAGCTCTAATATTTACTTACTCCAGTTTCATCGAGATATTGTCCGTCACTACGTACGGAATTACACACAGACTTTTTGTCAACATCCAAGCGATCGGTCGCCAATGCCACAACCGAATACGATGGACTTGCGAGCAATGTGGCATAGCACTGTGTGTGGAAAAAGAGTGTTTTTAGCTTTTTCATACCACAAAAAATTGAGTATATATTAGCTCATATATTGTGCCATTGTACTCGCTTGGGTACAGACGCAAAAACCTACTAAATATATTTATTTTTTTATTGTTGTATCTTTTTTAAGTTTCCTATGTGTTTATCAATAAAATTAAATCAATGGACTTAATTATTTTCGATTTGAAATGGTCTCGGCGTTTAATGGGTTAGTGCTATTATTAAAGCCAAACCTTTAATGAAGCTAAGATCTTAAGTGTATTCTGTAACACTTTGATTCAAATAAAATAAAAATTACAAAAAATGTGAATTTCACAGTGTTTTTTTTAATTGGACACTTGAACTAGGCAACCCTGTATTATAAAATGTTCATTCATATATAATTTACAGTGTATTTTTTTTAAGACTTAAACAACGCTCAAGGATGCCCTGTTTAAATATTTTGGTTATTTTTTGTTAACTTGGCCCTCCTCCCCTTTGACGGATCCTAGATAAGCCAGTGTTTCAAATATATACAAGAGTTTATTTATCGAAACAAAGACTACTGAGCTCTTTCTAATAAAACAAAAGAAATTATTTCTCTAATATTGAGCCCCCTGCCCCTTCCCCCCCATACTGTTTTGATTTTTAATAAAAACAAAAAAAAAAATATAATGTTAAATCTCATTTTCACGCTTTACATTCTGCAATAAAAACTTCAAGACCGATAATATCTTCAAATCTATCTGAAATTTGTTCCAATTTATTTGCATATTTATGATGAAACTTTCAACCAAAACTTTCAACAAAAAAATCAAAAACACAATTTTTAACTATTTAAAATTGATTTTATTACCCTTACTGCTTTGTTTCATGCCACATCTTTCCCAACTATTTTCCAGCTTAATATGACAAGGGAACGCCAAGGCGCTTCTTTCGATAAACAGCCATAATGCAATCTTTAAATTTGGTTGTTTAGAGCGGATAAAAATCTATTGTTTGTTTGAACTGGTTCGGGCTTTGAAACTAAATCGATTCGTATGCATTGTATATATATCTACGATTAACATAACGCAGCAGCTAGTCAACGAGTCTAGCGGAGAAAATTGATAACATTGACTGGGTTAAATATGTACTTTGATAGCCTCTACGCGCTATAAACTTGTCAAATCTTTTGTGCGGTCTAAAAGTTATTTTGTCATAAAATTATTAACAATCATTAGTTTCCTCAATATTTTCTTCACACTTTGTCATGTAAATGTTGAAAATTTTGATTTGAAATTTTTAATGTGGAATGTGGATTTGGATAGCTGATTCGTTTTTTTTTTTGTTTTTATAGTTGTAAGTTTTTAAGCTGTGTTTTTTTTTGTTGTTGTTCTTTGTATTTATCATGAATAAATTATGTAAATTTCTGCAGTTTTTTTCTATTACTTGAGATGTTAATTGTTCTATTTTGGTGTTGTAGCATTTAGGCTGTCGTACTTTGAATATATAGTAGATACATAATTTATAGAGTTTGGAAAAGTGAAACTTTTAATTATAGCTTAGATCGGATTGTAGCATGTTTATTTCTAACAACTAATGACTACATTTCAACAACTTCAACTAGCTTAACTCAGCTATGCTATATGGCAGGTGCTTACCACTCCTTTATTTCTTATGCCATTTTGTACATATGTATGTAGATGCCACATAGCCAGGATATGCTGTTGGAAGTTGAAGTTATACAAATCGTCTTTGTTAATTTCTCACATGTTAGCAAACACTCAGCATAAATCGACAACAAAAATAAAAAAAAAAAAATAAATATCTGAAGTGCCTCAGGATAAGCGCTGTTAAGTAGCTGCTGCCTTTGAGTCTTCTTCTGCCTCGACTATATAAATATAGTATAGGGCAGATTATAGGGTGCTGTTTGCCAAGAAGAACTAAGCCAAGAATGTGTTCGTCGTCGTCGTAGTCTTTCTTTAGTTCTTTCTCTTTGCAGTTGTTGAAATGTAAACAAAAAACCCGAAAGAAAAACAACAAATCGTGCAAATATTGAAAAGGATTGCGAAACTTAATCTGTTGTTTAATGGTATCAGTGGAGGTTATAGAGGGGTAGAGTATGGCAAGCGCCCTTGGCAGTGATTAGAATAGAGTTTAGAAACAAAGGCTAAGATATTGTTGAGATTTGCAGTTCATAAGATGCTGTAATTTTTTTGAAGTAGTTAAGTACTTGAGAGCACTTTTTTTTTTGTGTACATTTTGAGATTTCAGTAAATTTTGGCATATGTTGTACAAAGTACAAAGAAAAAAAAATTCTCATACACATACATATAAAGCTTCTTACTTTAGAATAATAATAATGAAATTCTAGAAAAAAAAATTATTTCATAATGGAATGTAAAACAACCTGAGAAAAGTGCTGCATATAAAGTGGAAATTCGCATTTTAGGGTCTTGAAAATATTATATATATATGTGAACCGCGCTTAATTTTTACGACCATTTGTAAACAAAAAAAAAAAAAAATTGGTAACAAGCCTAGAAAACAAGCTGGAGAATTATCATAGATAGTATGAAAAAAATACTAGAAATGATATATTTAAAATTAAAACTTCTTATTAATATTTAAGAAAAACTAAGATAATGATATAAATTTCCTTGAAGAAGCAAAAGTTATCATTTTCAATACAAATTTAAAAATATTCGCTTGAGCAATGATGAATTGGTTGAACAAAGGAAAGTTTAATTATGCTTATAAAGGTCATCATTGTTATATTTGAGTGAAGTTTGAAGGAAGTTTGTATATTAAAGTACCATTTTCGACTATGGCTTTCAATGGTTAAAAGTCTCTAATACCTGAAAAAATATATAAAGAAATTATACCTCGAACGAATATAGTTTTATAAATTGTTGAATATTAGGTTAAAATATTTTTTATACAATTTTCTAGTTTAAAGCAAGAAGTTTGCGAGCAAGAAGTAAAATCTTTTTTAGGCGCGTTGAGCATCTTTGGTACGGAGCAAAACTATAGATTCGCGATATCATGAAGCTGTTTGCGTTACAGAAATTATTATACTGTACATCATTCCTTTTCAGGGATTGCCTAGCATCGACCAAGCCGAGACCGAAGCGATAACCGAGCCGATTACCGATTATCAGACCGATTACCGAAGCAATTACTAACCGACTACCGAACCAGTTTCCGATTACAGAGGCGATTACCAACCGATTACCAAACCAATTATTGATTTCCGAAGCGATTACCAACCAATTACCGAAGCAATTTCCGATTACCGAAGCGATTACCAATCCATTACTGAACCAATTACCGCTTACCGAAGCAATTACCAAAGCGATTACCAACCGATTAGCGAACCAATTACTGATTACCGAAGCAATTACCAACTGTTAACCAATTACCGAAGCGATTACCAACCGATTACCAACTCATTACCGAACCAATTGCCGAAGCGATTACCAGCCAATTACCGATTACCAAACCAATTACCGATTACCAACCTATTACCGACCCAATTACCGATTATCGAAGCGATTACCAAAGCGACTACCAACCGATTACCAAAGCGATTGCCAACCGACTACCGAAGCGATAACCAACCGAATAAAGAAGTGATTACCAAGCGATTACCAAAGCGACTACCAACCGATTACCAAAGCAATTGCCAACCGATTACCATCCGATTACTAATTACTGATGCGATTACCAATCGATTACCGATTACCAACTGATTACCGATTAATAAAGTAATTACCAACCTATAACCAAAGCGATTACCATCCGATTATAGATTACCGAAGCGATAACCAACCGCTTACCAATTACCGAAGCGATAACTAACCGATTACCGAGCCAATTACAGATTCTCAGCCAAAGCAATTGTGTTACAAATATATTTTATGTATTCATTAAAAATTGGCAGTTTATAAATTTATAAATCAACTCATAAATTGATAAAAAAAGTTAAAAAAGTACAACGAGTACTTCGGAAATTCATAACAGCTATGTTATTTCATAGCTTTAAGTTTTCAATTCGGCCGGCAGTCTACCCACTGCCTTCTTAAAAAATTAAAGCGTATTTCACGTGAAATGGAGAACTAAAAATGTTGTTCATTCGAACATAATTTCGAATGCTAGAAACAATAACGTAAACCAAAGTCCTGATATATTAACTGACCCTGTAGCTCCTAAGAATGTGAAAATATACCCCCCCCTACCATATGCTTTTTTGCACAGCTCGACATAAATTTCAGCTCCGTAAATAGTTGTACTCAATTGCGGGACACCCTGTATAAGTAATACGAAAAGTAAACCAAAGAGAAGAACATTCAGAAGAAGAGAAAAGAAGAACATTGAGTTTTACCTGATTAAATATGTTATCAGAAACATTTATGTCTGAAATTTAATTTGTGATTTAAAGAAAAAAGACTTCAATCAAATTTTCTTTATTAATTTATTGCAATAAAGAAATTAATTTTAAATTTTTTTCTTTTGAAAATAATTTAAAATTTGCAACCACGATTGAACAAAAATTATAAAATTTTACTTTGTATTACTTACACATAAATTGTCTTTGCTTGTTATTGTTTTACTATATGTAATTCCAAAAATCTTAGTAAATGAAAGGCAAGCACAATGCTCTGCACCTAATATCGTTCAAACTGTAATTATTTTTTGCGATTATTACAGTTTCTTTCCAACATGTACTGTCTTGAAAAGTTTTCAGCCTGAGAATTTGTTTTCAGCTTAGACTTAGTCAAGCTTAGTCAAGACTTAGTCCTGAAATTTTGAGCCAAAAATATTTGTAGGAAAAAAAATAAGAAAAACCTGAAATTTGCGTTGAGCAAGAAATCTGGAGACTGGCTCATCTGAAATCTGAATTTTTTTCGTTTTAGTAAAGAGTTATTGGGCGTTTAATCGTAGATTCTTGAAAAAATACAAATTTTTGAAAAAATGGCGGGCGTACAAAGAAAATTTACATTTTTTGTACACAAAATTGAGGTAGTTTTGTGTTATAAATAAAAAAATACGTAGCCAAAAACAAAACCTCGAACGAATAAACTTTCAAGAACTCTTAACTAAACCGAAAAAAAAATATATTTTTTTTTTTCAGATGAACTAGTCTTCAGATATCTTGCTTACCGCAAATTAAAGGTCTTCCGCGGGATTGTACTTTTCTACATAATCGACGAAAAATACAACTTCAAAAACAAAATTTAAAAAGCGTCCTTTTTAAAAAAAAAAAAAAACAAAATCTTTCTTCTTTTCAATTATAATTTCAATTATAATTTCCATATTTGGAACTTTACTTTAATGGGTAAAATGTATGCCAATAGGTTAAAATAATTTCTTCAGAGACATAAAACTTTCGTTTGAAAGAATCTCTAGAAGATTTGAGTCAAGATATTAGTCAAACAAAATTAATTTTAACATTTTAACATTAATTTCAACTTGAAAATATCAAAGGACCTTGACCTTTAGAGCTTCACACATAGTATATTGCTTATTGCACAAGTTCGTAGCACAACTTCGTCAACTGCTTGATTGCATAAAAACATATAAAGCAACAACGAAAATTGGCAAAAACTATCAGGTAAAAAAAAGCAAATATACAGTCACTGCAACTACATCAGCAGGTAGACCTTTAATAAAAATATTTTTTTCCAAAGCATTGCATCTGTTTTGATACCAGATTAGCCAAGGGTGATACCAAAGAGAGTGCTGTTACTCTCTTCGGTGATGCTTTGTGCTAAAAGAACATGCACATAGACATGATGCAATGAAAAGAAGGTAGCATCGCGACTGATTGTATTCTCTTTCTCAGCTACCATAATTGTCAAAATCAGTGCAAATGATTTTCTGTCACTTGGCAGACTGAGTCTCCGCGCAGAGTTGTTTTTGCTTTTTTTGACAGTTATGGAGTCGGCTCTCAGCCGTGCGGTTACCTTCATTTATTCTACCATGCACATACATATACTGGTTTCTTACACTCAAAGAGAATTACTCAAAAACATGAATAATTTACTCGTAAAATAAGTGATCTTCTCTTTGGTACTCTTAGATAAATTCAAAATGTGAACAATATTTAGACTCACTCAAGAGCTGTGCGAAGACTTAGTTGTTGCTAAGCGCACTCAGAAGTAGCTCAATTTTAATTTAATACTCTAATAAAATCTCTTCTCTTTTAATTTAATAGCTCTTCTAAGATATTTTAATGATTTGTTTTAAGGTAAATGATAAATAGAGAGTTCAGTTGCTATAAGTAAAGAGTGTTGATCGTAACACTCTTAAAATTAAAGAAAAATTTCAATAATGCTCTTTATGTTTTACATGGGATTGAGCAAAAAATCATGAATGGTTAACTTTTGCACGGAGGAAGTAAGGATCTGATCACGATCTCTTTTTCAGCTACCATAATTGTCAAAATCAATGCAAATGATTTTCTGTCACAGCAAACTGAGTCTCTGCCTAGTGTTGCTTTTGCTTTTTTTTGACAGTTATGGTAGTCGGGTGTCAGCCGTGCGACTACCTCTATTTAGTCTACCATGCAGTTTTGATTTTGTGTGTTTTTATTTCGCTTAAGTTGACACTTTTTGTTAATTGATTTTATGCTTAGGCATGAGCATGGATACTGTTAAATGAAAGCAAATACCTTTAGAAATGGATGACGGCATTTTTTGTGGTTCAAGTTTAGAAATTAGTAATTTACATGCATTTTAAGAATATATAAATGACGTGAAATTTTTGTTTTTCCATAACAAAAGCTTAAAAAATAAATTGGAGTCACTTTTGTTTGGGGATATTAGGTCCGATCCCGTACTTTTTGGACTAAATATGATAAAACTGTCAAAAGCGTGAAAATAAGAAAAAAAAATCTCTCAACAACGAAGATAAAAAAAAAATGCGGGAACACTTTTCGGACTAAAATTCTGTAAACTCTCAAATAAAATCGTTTGCTAAAAAAATTAAGAAAAATATGAATTTTTTGAATTTCAATTCATCTATTCTGAATTTCAAAGGCAATTCTGAATTTCAATTGATCTTTTCCGATTTCAAATGAAATTTATAAATTTCAATTGATCTTTTCGGAATTTCAAATAAAAAATAGAAATTTCAGTTAATTTTTTCTGCCTTTCAATTCAATCTTTTCTGAATTTTAAGTGCTCTTTCTGAATTTCAGATAGAATTTCTGAATTTCAATACTTATTTTTTGAATTTCAAATGGAATTCTGAATTTCAATTGATCTTTTCAGAATTTTAATTGATCTTTTTTTTGAATTTCAAATAGAATTCTGAATACTTTTCTGAATTTCAAATCATCTTTTCTGAATTTTAAATGGAATTGTGAATTTAAAATTGATCTTTTCTGAATTTCATTTCATATTTTCTGATTTTTAATTGGAACTCTGAATTTCAATTGCTCTTTCCTAAATTTGAATTGATCTTTCCTAAATTTCAAATGGAATTTTTGAATTCATCAATTTCAAATAGAATTCTTAATTTCAATTGATCTTTTCTGAATTTCAAATGAAATTTACTAATTTAAATTTATTTTTTTTCTGAATTTCAATTGATTAATATTTCTGGATTTTAATTGATCTTTTCTGAAATTCAAATGGATTTTCTGAATTTCAATTTATCTTTTCTGAATTTCAAATAGAATTCTGAATTTCAATTGTTCTTTTCTAAATTTAATTTCATCTTTTCTGAATTTCAAATGGATCTCTTTGATCTTTTCAAAATTTTAATTGATCTTTTCTGAATTTTTATTGACGTTTTCTGAATTCCGTTTTGAATTGAATAATTAAATTTTTTTTTTCTGAATTTCAGTTGACTTTTTGATATTGATATTTTCTGAATTACAATTGATATTTTCTGAAAAGTGAAATTCTGAATTTCAAATGATCTTTTTTGAATTTCAAATGAAATTTACTGACTTAAGTTTATTTGTTTCTGAATATGGATTGATCTTTTTTGAATTCAATTGATATTTTCTGAAATTCAAATGGATTTTCTGAATTTCAATTTATCTTTTCTGAATTTCAAATGGATTTTGAATTTCAATGGATCTTTTCTGCATTTCAAATGGAACTCCGAATTTCTATTGACCTTTTCTAAATTTGAATTGATCTTTTCTGAATTCTTGTTGACTTTTTCTGAATTTCAAATGAAATTTATTAATTCAAATTTTTTTTCTGAATTTCAGTTGATCTTTTTCAAATTTCAATTGATATTTTCTGAATTTCAAATGAAATTTTAAGTGAAATTCCGTATTTCAATTGATCTTTTCTGAATTTCAAAGCCAATTCTGAATTTCAATTGATCTTTTCTGAATTTAAAATAAATTTTATAAATTTATATATTTTGCAGAATTTCAATTGATGTTTTCTGCATTAAATTTGATAATTTCTGAATATGAAATGGAATTCTAAGTTTTATGGCCGTATTTTGTACAACGCAATCCCCAAGTGACGTGATCGCTTGCGTTTTACAAAATGCGGCCATTAGTTTATCTTTTCCGTATTTTAATTAATCTTTCCTGAATTTAAAATATAATTTATTAATTTATATTTATTTTTTCTAAATTTCCATTGATCTTTTCCGATTTTCAATTAATATTTTCTGAAATTCAAATGGATTTTCCGAATTTCAATTCGTCTTTGAATTTTAAGTGTAGTTCTAAATTTCTATTGATATTTTTTGGATTTCAAATGATATTTTGAATTTCAATTGATCTTTTCTAAATTTTAATTGATCTTTTATGAATTCATCAATTCATCTTTTCTGAATTTCAAGTGGAATTCTGAATTTCAATAGATTTTTTCTGAATGTCTTTCTTTTCTGAATTTTAAATGAAATATATTAAGTTAAATATATTTTTTCTGAATTTCAATTGATATTTTCTAAATTTCAAATGGAATTTCTGAATTTCAATTCATATTTGAATTTCAAACGTAGTTCTGAATTTCAATTGATCTTTTTTGAAATTTCAATTGATATTTTTTGAGTTTGAAATGCAATTTCTGAATTTCAGTTCATCTTTTCTGAATTTTAAGAGGAATTCTGAAGTTCAATTGTGTTTTTCTGAATTTCAATAGATTTTTTTTTGAATTTCAAATGCAATTCTGAATTTCAACTGATCTTTTCTGAATTTGAATTAGAATTATGAGTTTCAATTGATCTTTTTTGAATTTTAATTACTATTTTCTGAATTTTAGTTGATTTTTTCTGAATTTAAATTAATATCTTCTGAAGTTCAAATGGAGTTCTGAGTTTTAGTTGATCTTTTCTTAATTTTAATTTATGTTTTCAGAATTTCAATTGATATTTTCTGAATTTCAAAAATAGTTCTGAATTTCAGTTGATCTTTTCTGAACTTAAATTGATATTTTCTGAATTTCAAAAATTATTCTAAATTTCGATTGATCTTTTCTGAGTTTCAAATGTAATATCTGAATTTCAATTGATCTTTTCTGTATTTTAATTGATCTTTCCTGAATTTGAAATACATTTTGTTATTTTCTATTAATTTTTTTTGAATTTCAATTGATCTTTTCCGATTTTCAGTTAATGTTTACTGAAATTCAAATTGATTTTCTGAATTTCAATTAATATCTGCTGAATTTCAAATGGAGTTCTGAGTTTTAATTGATATTTTCTGAAATTTCAAAAATATTTCTGAATTTCAATTGATATTTTCTGAATTTAAAAAATTATTCTGAATTTCGATTGATCTTTTCTGAACTTGAAATGGAATATCTGAATTTCAATTGATCTTTTCTGTATTTTAATTGATCTTTCCTGAATTTTTTCTGAATATCAATTGATCTTTTCCAATTTTCAATCGATATTTTCTGAACTTAAAATGAAATTTCTGAATTTCAATTCGTCTTTGAATTTCAAGTGAAGTTCTGAATCTTTTTTGAATTTGAATGGATATTTTCTGATTTTTAAAATATAATTTTTAAATTTAACTTTATTTTTTTTTTAATTTCAATTGATTTTTCTGAATTTTAATTGAAATTTTATGAATTTCAAATGTAATTTTGAATTTCAATTGATCTGTTCTGAATTTTTCTTGATCTTTTCTGAATATCAAATAGAATTTCTGAATTTCAATACATCTTTTCTGAATTTCAAATGAAATTTATTATTTTAAGTTTATGTTTTCTCAATTTTAATTGATCTTTTCTGAATTTCAAGTGGAATTCTGAGTTTTAATTGATCTTTTCTATATGTCAAATGATATTTTCTGAATTTCAAAGGGACTTTCGAATCTCAATTGATCTTTTCTGAATTTTCATTTATATTTTCTGAATTTCAAATGAAATTCTGAATTCAAATGAAATTCTGAATTCAAATAAAATTCCGAATTCAAATTGATTTTTTTCTGGATTACAATTGGAAATGGTGTAGTTTTCGAAAGCTTTTAAATTTAATTTGAAGTTTCAGATTTCAATTTGTGAAAGCATTTACAAAGTTTTTGCGTTCGCAAGCTTTATAAAAGTCAAATCGAGCTTGATGGGTCGATTTTTAAAATATCTCAACCTTATGAGTAAGAAATTCGTGTATAAGTAACATAGCCATTCTTTAAGATATTTAAGATAGCGCTATTTTTGGGAGTTTACAAGACGAATTTAACTGTGACTGACTGTATACGAGTGCATACGTATACGTATGAATTGTGCAATTAAAGTATTTTTCCAGATAATGCCAGCAAATTTTTTCTCATATCTTACACTTTGCCCTATATTCTGTATACACAACGCAGATTCTTCTGCATTTTTTTTGTTTTTTAAGTTTTTTTTTTCCAGTTGTAGAAAAGAATCTGAAGAATAATAAATAGCTTTTTCTACTCATTTCCGTAGAAACTGTTAAAGTTCAAACACACATTTTCCGTAGCCAGCGAAAGCATTGACAAGCTACACATGATCCAACTCCGCCCATGCATTTTCGAACAACACCCAGTCAATAGCGCCAACAAAAATAAACAACAACAAGCAGCTGATTTTTAAACAAAAATACAACGAGTCGTTGTATATAAAAATTAATTAACATTTGAATTTTTGCTAATCAACAGATTTTTCAATTCCGGAATTTTGGTTTTTTTTTTTTTTTGTTTTTTTATTTACTCCATTACAGAAATAATATATAGCGCATCTGTCAGTTAGAATCGTAATGATGTGGACGCGGGTGTGCTTTGTATGAGCTGCTGGTGCTAAACAAGGAATGCATACAAATGTTTTGTTTTTTTTGTTTGTTGGTTTGTTGGAAAAACAACAAACATTAGTTTTTAATGAACAACAATTTATAATCAGTTTATATAAGCCAAAGATTTAAAAAAAAAAAATCTTATATATACATGTAAAAATTGAACAAATGTGAAAATTAGTCGGTTTTTCAATAATTTTTTTTTTCGTGCCCACTTCAACTTCTTTATTGCTACTACAACTTAAATTATTTTTATTCTTGTAGCGCTTCTATGTTTAATAAATTGTTTTTAAATTTAAAGATTTTCAAACTATGTGAAAATTTTAAGAAAAAGCTTTACTTTTCTTTTGCATTCTCTACTTCGCTTTTGTATCTATTGCTGCTTGCATTCCGACAGCTATTGAGACATTGTTTTGCTTATTTTATTAATTTTCTTCTGCTCTTTGTTTTTGATTTGGTTTTGCCTATTTCGGCTTCATCATCATCACTATCACCAATATCATTGTCGGCATCATCATCATCATTATCATCAGCCTCAACAGCTGTTTGTTTTTATTGTAAACGACTTGAAGATTGATGAGTTTCGATGTCGAAATGTTTTGAATGTTTTTAATCATAATCGATTTTTAAACAAGCGTTAGTTGAGTATCTTGTGGCGTGTATTCGCTCTGGTGGTAAGTATTTAAGTTGCGGTTGTTGTCGATATTTAATTTTATCTTTGTTTTTGTTTCTGATGTTTAAAATTTATTTGAGTTTTTCACTTAGTTAATGAAGTATTCAGCTACTTGAATAGCAAATATTTATTTTGTTTTTCGAGAGAAAAACAATTCACGACTTGTTGTATTGTGTTGTGATGGGGCCACATTGCGAAGACGATACAGGTATTTAGGTGTTGAAATTTTAAAGCATATATATTGACTTTTTTCCCACTGGTATAGTTTTATTTGCTTTTAATAGCTGTAATGTATTTGTTGACATAGTTAAAAGAGTTTAAAAAATATTTTTCTGAAAATGTTATATTAGGTACTAATTCAATAACTATTAGTAAAAATTAATAGAAATAAATGATTACAAAATTAAAAAACTTAAAAATGTTCATTATTTATTCAACATAACACCAGTATTCAAATTTTAAAAACTTAGATTCCAAAGTGTTTAATTCCAAATTTTATTAAAAAATAAATTATTCACTGAAAATTTAAAGTCAAATAAATTATTAAGCACCTATATTTAAGCAAATAGAGCTTTAGTAATACTGATTTTTAAAATTAAAAAAATTTTTTGCTCCATGAGTTATGGTAAGTTTTTCTTATGTATTTTGGTCTGTTAATTCTAATAATACATTTTTCAAATGCTAGAGCCTCTAAGAAGAGGCAACTTTTTTAAAAAATTGCGCAAATTTAAATCTGCAATTATCTCATATAGAGCTCCGTTGATTTTCAAATAGGTGATTTTTATAATAAACGAACCAAAACACATAAGAAAAAATGTCCAAATCTTTAAGTATACAAAGTATACTTAAAGTATGATTCACTTGTTGCGGATCTCTAATGTAGACAGCAGGTCTCTACGGAGGTTTTGTTGTTTGTTGAATTATACAACCCCTACCCCTCCCCCCGCCTCCTCTGTTCCACCCCTTTCGATACTTATTCATGAGAGATATTTGACTACAGAAGAATACTCAATCAAAAAAAAATGTAGGCAAAAAGTGGGTTGATGTGTAACACGTTTTTATTTATTCCAATAAAAGTGTTATGAAATTGAATTTATGATTGGTTCAAAGGCCTATCCCTTGCCGAAGAACTAATTCGAAGTGAGTGTTTTCATGGCTGTGGAATATTTTTAGAAATGAATGAAGTTGAACAAAATTTCGTATCGCACACTAAATACAAAACAGTCACAACTCTAAGTGAGATTTTAAATTTCTAGGTGAGGCAAAAAACATTTTATTTTTGAAGGAAGCCCATACAAAGCAATCAGAAATTTTTTTTTTTTAAACTGTAGAGAAAGAAGATGTGTACAAAATGTATTTGATGTGTAACAGTCAAAATATATGATCACTACGAATAGTTTTACATTAAAAAGTTGAAATTTGTAAATTTTAAGTTGTGACTGCATTGTATTTAGTGTTCGATATATGGGTTTTATGGTCATTTCCAAATCGGTAGGGTGATATGTAACACGAACAAATTGTAGGTTGAATCACCGGGAACTATAATTATTTATGCTTATTTTGACCTTTCATGTTTAGTAAAAGTATAATGATAAGAATCAAATGATCTATTTGATTCTCACACACACGCACACACACACACACAAACGTTACAATGAGAACAACCGATCGCTAATTTCAATAGATATATGAATGGCTTTATTAATTGCAAAAAAAATGATTATTTGTCGGAAATATCAATATCGGTGTGGCAAACAAAATGGCGCACAAAAAAAAAAAAAAAGAAAAAAGGCGCTTGTATTTTTCCCATTCAAGTGAATTTTTGTGATTTAAATGTATTGGCAAGAAATCGCAAATCATGCAAAAATCTCGATCTTCTTCGGATGACGACGAAGAGCTCCGGGTTTGTGGCCTAGAATCTGCAGCTTTCTTTGTCTTTTGTTTGGTTTTCTTTTCCATTTTTTTTGCCGCCTTTTCGTTGACTTTATATCACGATTGGATACTTGCCTGGGCTGAATAGTATGAACTGGGACGAACTCTTTTAATGCTGTTCATGTGATTGCATTTGAGAGTTTGACGTTGTTGCCTCTTTAATGGCAATTATAATGTGTAAGATGTGTTACACATCACCTCACCGTGAGTGTTACACATCACCCCAATATAAGTCACTTTTTACTCATTGATGGAATCTTACATTTACTCACTTTTAAAATCTGAAGAATATTTTTTCCGAAACGTTATTTTTTATAAATTAAAAAAAAGTTTTTTAACAAAAATTTTTCACGCTTTTTAAGAACTCTTATTAAGTGAATGTCTGCCTACTTCCAACACTTGTAGAAAAACTAGATGCTGTCAAAAGAAACATATCACAGTTGTTCTTTCACTCATATGTTAACATTTTGTACGAAAAATCGTCGTGTTACACATTACCCCATGGTACACATTACCCTACCGTAACCTACTTATTTTGATAAAATTTTAAAAAAATGTTTTTAAGAAAATATTTCAGAAAAAATGGTCGAAGTTTAAATCTAAGTAAACAGAATATGTTCTTTCATATTAATTAAATTCTTTTAAATAATTTTTTTGTCATACATCATATAATATATGAGATTTTGCAGTTTCGGCTTCAAAGGTAAGGCAGGTGGCAAGTAGTAATACTCTTACTTAATGGTTATACTGGATGTAATTAGTTTACATCTAACTTATAAGTAATAATGGATGTAAGCATCACATATTACCGCCTATGACAAGTCCATGTTAAAACAAAGCAGTATTTCTGTGTGTTCTGGGTTCAGCAGCGAACTATCTCCCATTACCAAGTAATTATTAGGTAACTAGTTCAGTAATGATTATTTTCCCTACTGGGTAGTTGCGGGTTTGAAGAGATGCAATCGCTTCTACTCAACGAAACTAACATGTTCCGAATTCCAAATTCAACACAATATTAAAAAGTTATTTGAGAATGAAATAAAAATCCGTTGTTTTAAACAATTATTTTAACAATTAAAATTCGAATGTTTTTTAACAATTATTTCCGACATTTATATCTTTCTTGTGCATAAAACCAATGTTCTTTTTGTCTTTTAATTATTGAAGCTAACCGCTTCAGTCACAAAAAATTAAGAATATTTTAAACATTTAATTTTTTTTTCTAACCGCTTCGTACAGTTTCAATAATAATAATCAATTTCCTGGAAATTTTTTGCAACACCGTTTTGTCATAAAATTTGGCATCATTTACGCTTGTAAAAACATTATCATAAAGTCATAAAATGTTAGATATTATGAGCCAAACGTTGAGCATGCGCAATTAAAATTATTTGGTTCCATTTGAATTTGCATTTTGCATCGAGCTGTTTAAACTTGCCATGCTGCAGTGTTTAAGTTTTGAAAACAAGAAGGGGGCAGGGGGAGGGGAAAATAATTAAGGTTGCAACGATTGCCACTTGTGGCATCAACACAATAACTGAAACAACTGAGCAGGACTTCTTCCTAACGTTATAGATTTTAATTTTGATATTTTTGATTACTCAATTATGAGCAAAGACAATAAGTACCTATGTATGTATGAGTGTGTTTACTGGCCTCAGTGTTACTGTTAAGCTCCATGCAGACTTTTATGAAGCAAACTTTTAACATTTAATTTTGTTGATGCAATCAGAAAATTAGCAAAAATTGCAAAAACTATTTAAATACCATCAAACAACTGAGCTGCATCTTAAAGATATTTTGTTTTAATGATTATTGCTTATCTTAAATACTTTTCTCATGAAAAAATATAATGTTTTCAAAGTGTAAAAATCAGCCTTAAAGTAATATCAATAACTTTAGCTAGTTTTGCAAGAGAAAATTGAAAAAAAAGAAAAATTCCACATCTAACCGCTTACTGTCATCTTAAAGCGGCAATAAAATTGGAAAAATATATTATGTTTTTGACCTAGTCTTCGTAAGAAACCATAAAAAATAAATTGAACTAACATTGCCATAAAACTTTCTGGATTTAAAAAAGAGATATTGTAGATTAACTTTTTTTTTATATGTCATGTATTTATGGCATATTTTTCAATTTTAAACCAAAACACATAAAAGATGCTTCGTTGAGTTACAGTGCTCTAGAATTCCACTTTTTATATTAGATTTGTATAAATAACTGTTTTGTATAAAATTACAATCATAGCTTGAGTAAAATTATCATTATAAAAGTTTGGGAGTGTTTTGGTGTTTATGAGATTTATGCGATATATGTATAATCTTTCATATTTGTATACAACTGAAAATTATTGCAGTTCTCTTAATCTTACATCACCATATAAATGTTTCTGATTTTATAACAAAATCATTTATAAAAAGTTAAAATAACGTTTTTGATTGTGTGCAGCATTTTATATATATGGTAGAATAATTTAGGTTGAAGCAGTTTTGACAGTACTCTCTTTGCTCTGACCATGATTGTCCAAGTCCAATGCGAATAAATTAAGTTTTGGTGTTTATTGTATTTTGTGCACCGTGTTCTGACGTTTCATTTGACATTAGCGGTCAGCGAGTCTCCATATTGCTCCTACCTCGACTATTCCACCATACCATATTAATCCATCTACCTATGATGTGTCACTTTTTTCAAGTTGTTCAATAGATTTTATGTCAATTTTTATTGAATTTTACAGTAAAATTGAATAAGTGAATGAAAAAATTCGCTAATTTATACAGAAAGTGAGAAATTAATTGTTTTTAGTACTTTTATACCCCAACGCGTACTGCGTAAGGGTTATATTAACTTTGTCATTCTGTTTGTAACGCCAATAAGCTGGCATGGCAGGTTGGGTAAAGTATATATATTTTTGATCAGCATTACCACCTGAGTCGATTTTCGTGTGTCCGTCGGTCTGTTGACACGATTACAGCAGTAATTTTAAAACTATCATGATGAAATTCAAAATATAAGTTTATTTTTTAAGGTTAAGAAGATCAGGTTGCAAATCGGATGAAAAGCACGCCTACCTTCCATACTAAGTGCCTTCATTTTAACCGTAAAATCTCTTAAAAATCTACAAAAATTAAAAAAATGTCATGAAATTTTGCACATATGTTGTGATATTTAATAAAAACATATATGACATATTTGACAAAATCGGGTAAAAACCACGCCTAACTCCCATACAAAGTCACATTATTTAAACGGTAAAATCTCTTAAAAATCCCAAAAAATTAAAAAAATTCTTGAAGTTTGCACGTTAGCCTTGATCTTCAATATAAATCCTGACTATGAAATTTGGCAAAATCAGATGAAAACCACGCCTACTTCCCATTCAAAGTGTCTTTATTTTAAACGTAAAATCTATTAAAAATCCACAGTACTTAAAGAAATATCGTGAAATTTTGCACATAAGCTTTGATATGTAATGTGAACCAACTCTATGATATTTAGCAAAATTGAAAAAAGTGGCGACCGTGGCTTAGTTTGTAGAGTGTGTGGCCCATACGCCAGAGAGCCCTAATTCGAATCCCACCTGACACAAAAAGTTTTTTCAATTGAATTAATTTTTCTGTTCGGCCGTCACCTCTCTACAGACAATGGCAAACCTCAGAGAGTAAAAAACTGCCATAAAAAGCTTCTTGAGAACATAGGCCGTTCGGAGTTGGCATGAAACTTCAAACATTTCACAACACGCACAACGCAATTGATCATAAGAAGCTCGGTCAAAGTCCTTGCAAGGGCTGAAATTGGCCATTTCGTTTTTCGTTCGAATGAAAACCATTTCTACCTCGCATACAAAGTTAAGTAATCAAAATAGAAAAACTTTCGTCAATATATAAAACTTAATGACATCGTGTCTGTATGCACCTAAATTTCACCCATATCGTTTATCCAACCCATACCAAATTATGCACGTATATTCTTGGGTATAATGTGGAGTCTTTAAACTAGAAAAGTGGGTGTGGCATTGTGCTTTTAATCGAACTTCTGTTACACCGTGTGTCTGGCTTCAACCAAATTTTGTACACATAATGCTTAGTAATTTGAGCAGCCTGAAGTTTATAAAATTGGGCGGTACTAGACAGGGGGCGTGACACTTTATTTTTAAACTAGCTCCATCTACACCGTTTGTACAATTTCAAACAATTTTTGTACATATATTCTTTAGTACAATGAAAAGTTTTAAGCCTACAAAAGTAGGTGGGATTGGAGAAGGGGCGTGTCCATTTAATACTAGCCAAACTCTCTCTTGACCGTTTGTCCGACTTAAGCCAAATTTTGCACACATATTATTTGGCATGAGGATCAATTGCTAGTTTATAAAAGTGGGCGGTACTAGACAGAGGGCATTGCATTTTATTTCTTAATATATTTCTATCCACACCGTTTCACCGATTTCAATCTAATTTCGCACATATTGTATATTCTTTCGCATAATGAGAAGTTTTAAGCCTAGTAAAGTGGCTGGGATTGAACAAGGGGCGTGTCAATTTAGTTCTAATCAAACTTCCTCTATACCATTTGTCCGAGTTGAAACAAAATTTGAAACAAATATATTTTTTACCATAAGGTGCAGCCGAAAGTTTATAAAAGTGGGCGGAGCTAGACAGGGGCCGTGATGCTTTTATATATTTATGAAACTCCATCTACAATGTTTTTCTGACTTCAACCAAATTTTGCAAATATATTCTTTGAAATAATGAGCAGCGATTAGTCTAAAAGATTGGGCGGAACTAGACAGGGGCGTGCCACTTTAATTTTAATCGAACTCTTTCTATAGCCTTTGTCCGACTTTTTCCAAATTTTTCACTTACATTCTTTTGAACAATGAGCCGTCAGTAGTCTAGAAAGTTGGGCGGAATTGAACGGAATTGAATTAAGTGGCATTTTTTATTTTAAATGAAATAACTTTTAACAATTGGTGTGAATTTGCACATACTAACCAAATTTTGCACATATATTCCTTAGCATAATGAGCTGTCTACAAATTACTCTATGTGGCAGTACCCAGCTAAATTAAATCGAGCGTATGACATAAATACTTCTGCAGCTTTTACATAATCATTTTATAAACGGCTAACGACTTGGAATATACTTCATTACGGCCGCGAGGGGGGGGGGGTATTTTAGCTTCGATACCCTGCCGAAGATCCATTCCTTACTACACCGAGAAAAATCTTATGTTAAATTGAAAAAACCTAGTATAATTTATTAGATGGCTTTGGCAGTTTGCAGCCTCCCAAATACTTCATCAAAACGCCTAAGTTTCACATGTCAACTTACCAATTTTTATTTGGGTGATAAATTAATCAAGTATTTGGTAATCTATACGTTATTTAAAAAAAATATTGAATTTTAAAAATATAACTTTTTTCTGGATTTTGGGTTATTTCTTTCCCTTTTTTTGAAGCCACCTCTTGTTCTGTGATTTGCTTTGCTTGACTGAAATCGGCAACTACACCAATTTTTCTTTTATCAACACCGTTTTTCTTAGAAATTCATGGTTTTCCGGCTTCTCTTTGCTGCTTGTGTTTATTATAATAATACCATTAAATAAATTGAATATCAAATACAAAAATTTTACCTTCACCTGCCGTGGAGATTTGCACCCACATCCACCGATACCACCGATTAAGAAGTCACTACACTACGTATCGAGCCAAACTCTTTCGTTACGCAGAATGATTGCTTCAATATTCAATATTGTATCAAATTACAACTAAAACTATGCTGCAGCATAACACAATAATCTATTAATAGATTTAAGACTGTGACATACTGCATCTGTTAAAACAGCATCTGTTAACATAGCTGCAGTTATGTCAGCAACCATTAGCAAGGATTTTTTGATCAGAGGGTAGAGCGATGGGCTGGCACTAAAAGTTCCAGGTTCGATGCCGTACGGCGGGCAAAGAAATTTTTTTTTCTTTTCTTTTTGTTGATGAAATGTAATACAATTTATTTGTGTGGATACTAACGTGTCTTTTTAATTTACTTTATGTTATTTTTGAATTTAAAAGTTATTTTATTACAAAAAAAACCATTAAATTATCAAATCTATCCTTCTCTCGTGTGCCTAACGAAGCACCTGTGTTTTTTTTTTTTGCAGAAAATATCTCAAAATTATGCTTAAGCCATCCATGCTAGTTTTTTTTTTTAATTTGTACTTTTTGGTTTTTGGACTAAGCTGAATCAAATATTTTTTTTTTTTCAGGGTATCAATTTTCAGGGTTTGTGGTTTCTTAGCAATGTATTAAACAATAAATTGCTTGGGTGAATAAGCGTATGTTTATAATTTCCACTTACCCAAGGCGACTTGGGTGATTTACCCATTGCTTTTTTCTCTGTGTACCAAAGTGGGTGGGATTGGACAAGGGGCTTGTCGATTTAATTCTAATCGAACTCCCTCTACACCGTTTGTCCGACTCAAACCAGATTTTGCACACATATTATTTGGCATAAGAGTCAGTCGTTAGTTGATAAAATTGGGCGCTACAAGACAGGGGGCGTGAAATTTTAATTTAAATGGAACTTCTTCTACACCGTTTTTCTGACTTCAATCAAATTTTGCAAATATATTCTTTGGAATAATGAGCAGTGATTAGTCTAAAAAATTGGGCGGAATCAGACAGGGGCGTGTTACTTTAATTTAAATCGAACTCTTTTTATAGCCCTTGTCCGACTTCTTCCAAATGTTCAATATTCTGTGGAATAATGAGCAGTCAGTAGTCTTGAAAATTGGGCGGAATTGAAGGGGTAGGGGGCGCGGTAGTTTCATTTTAAGCGAAATTATCTTGCACCGCTGGCGTAAACTTGCACATACCAGCTACCAGTTGTGCCGGCATTCATTGAATTTTTATGGCCATTTGCCTTATTGAAAGTGAAAAATAAAATCCACTTATTTTCGGTAGAATTTCACGTAGAATAAGGCTACGCAAAAAGAAATGCGATAAAATACAAAATAAGGCGTGTAGAGCGAGTCAAATTTAATGTGTATGTTGTATGTTTGAATCAATTTTAATTAAATACTATTGCATTAACGAAATGAAATAATTTTAATTTTTTAATTTTAATTCTATAAATTTTAATTTTATCAGCGTTTCTCTCAAAGGTAAGGTATAAATTATCTAAGGGGTCACATTTTTTTGCCCTTTTTTTACAGCCCTTGTCCCTTTGTCGCAAGTTTTTACAAAGACTTAATATTACTCCTATTAATATTCATAATAATTTCGTTATAATTTCACTTTCAGCCCTGGTAGGTGCAGAATGCAACGTTTTTCTCTGGATTTGCTTAAGTCTTTAATTGAAATTTCAGTAAATTTTCTTTGAGTATCATGAAGATATAAAAAAAAAATGCTATTCTACATATACTAAAATGAGTTTTCATTTTTATGTCCTTTTTTATAGACCGATCGTTTTTCCTTCACCACTTAATATTATTTCCAAAACATATTGAAAAGTTTAACACGGAAAATAAGATTAAAAACGAACATTTAAACATTTGTAATGTAATGGTTGAAACCTTTCATTATTTTCATTCAATAAATTTTTATCGCAACTCTATTATTTTTATAGCAGAATCTAAAATGCATTTTATTTATTTGTATATTTAAGTAATTTAATACAAATATACAAAATGTTATCTCGTTGATTTATTTTATTTTTTTTAATGCTTGTTTCGTAAAGTATTTCAATTGACTGACTGTCAGTTAACACTCAACTTTTATGCGTTTGCATTTCTCACATATGTTTTTTTCAATAATTAAGTGACAAATTGACATTTTATTGTTATGGATACTTTATGACTGTAGCTTAATGCATGTATGTACGAGTATGTACGGCGTAGCTGTGCACACAAGTAGAATACGAATGCAAAAGCATGTTTTTATTATAATTATTATTACACTGTTGATTTGTGATGCAATATGTTCTGGAAATTTAAATTTTTTTTCAATCAAAGCATTAAATTTGGCATCAATTTCAATGTATGAACAACTGAAATATTATTGCATGCCTTGTATTGTATGTGTCAGCAGAGATATTTAAGATGCTACAGTAGTTACAAATAAATTTATTTTCATTAAATTTAATTTATGCATTTGACAGTTGACTTTTTTTCTATATTAAATAAGTACAAAGTTTATTTGAAAAAAAACATCAAGCAACATGTATTTAAAACTCATAATTCTAGCCATGACTAATTTTAATCTTACTGCAATGTAGGTCAACAATTGTTTTGCAAAAAAAAAAAAAAAAATACCATATTGCGTTGATTAATGCGAAAAAGTTGTGCAATTAATATACCTAGCACGATAAACATGAAAAAAGTTGTGCACATTTTTTTTTTGTAATCTGTGTAGTTTCCGTTATTCTGTTTCCACACTGTATTGATAAGTTAGCTGATGACTGAGTAATCAGCGGGTGATTTACAGCTGAATAAGTTAAAGGAATTATTACAAAATACTACTTATACAGTGTTGACTATTTAATTTTTTATATATTTTATATATTTTAGATATTATTAAATTATTATTAACAGCATTGTAAGAGAATAACTTGAGGTCCAATGAATAATTACACAGTGTGACGACTAAAAAAGCACAACCAAACTTTATAGAAATTTTTAAAGTGGTATATGTTGAGGGTTCATCGCACCTGGTCGGACCTCTCAATGTCTGACCTCAAATTTTTCGATTATTTTAAATTAACATCAAATAAAATAAATAACAAATTATCGAATAAAAAAATCTCTCCCGCATTGACCCTTAAATGGATCATATACATGAGCTCGTCCTCATATTTTTCACCCTTTAACATTTCTTCTCAACACACCATACCTTTATTTGCCACCTGATGCCCATATAAAAAACACAAAAACTGTTGATTATATTAGTTCATATCTCTCTAGAATTGAACCTTAGAGGGATCAAATATACGAACTAGTTCTAATATTTTTACCCTTCAACATTACTTGCGAACTCACCTAACCCCCATCTGCCACCCTTTTTGGAGTTCTCATGCAAAAAACACACAAATCGTCGACTTTAGTTTATATCTTTCCCGAAATATATAGGCTAGCCCTATAATTTGTACCCTTCAACATTTCTTCTGAACATATCTACCCCACATCTGCCACTATTCTGAGGGTACACATGAAAAAAACACACAAATTGTCGATTTCAGTTTATATCTTTCCCGAGTCGATCACTAGAGGGCTGAAATACATGAGCTGGCCCTATTATTTCTACCCATTCAATATTTCTTTTGAACACATCTACCTCCTTCTGCCACTCATCTGAGGGCCGCCCCCATACAAAAGCCACAAAAACGTTGCCATCTTTTCTGCTTGCCTGGTAACTGAATCAGTAATGCAAGCATTAACAGTGCAAGCCTTAACAGTGCTAACGTTTGCAGTGATGACATTAACATTGGTGACTATATAACAGTGCTGACGTTAACATTGCTGAAGTTAACCCATTTCCAGCTAGTGATGCATTTTTGCATCAGTCACTTTCAAATTTTCTCCAGGTGAGCGCGAAAGTGGTATCACCTGTCACTGCAGTGATTATGCTAGTTTGGAACTTTGACAGCATACATTATTTTTTGGTTTGAGTTGATTCGGACGTTTTGGGTTTTTTTTTGGTTTTTGAAAAATTTCGGAACAATATTTCAAATGGCGATATCGAAAAATCCTTTCCATAGTAATTATTATAAGTTTGAAATTTTATTTGAAAAAGATTTTATAGACCGCTTGCCGTTTTTGACTGGGTAAGTATGGATCTAAAGGTAGTAAGTGATGGAGCCAGTTGTGCAAAAATGCACCAGGCCGCCCGGCCTTAACCTGTACAGGTACAAATTTTTAATAATATCAGACAAAGCTTAGGGCTATTTGTAGACCCTGGACAAAGTTTCATTGATTTTGGCGCGGTAATAAAGGAGCCGCCGGAAATGTGTTAATATTGCTGACGTTATTATTGCTGACCTTAATATTGCTGACGTTAAGAGTGTTGACGCGAATTCATAACTTTTACCTTTTCAAAAGAGTGCTCAAGTGAAGCTTTCACATCAGAAAGTTTAAAATTATATTAGACAAAAATCTCGATACTTACCAAAGTATTGTATAAACTATACAACGGCTTATGTAACAAAATCTATTTAAATGCTATTTATTTTATTATTGTACGAGTATTATTAGGCAAACAAAACTAAGCAATGTAAGGAGCTGCTATGCTGCAATAGATAGCATGTCTTCCTTGAATTCGCGAGGACGTGAGTTCAAGTACATGGAATTGATCATGTTTTATATATATTATCTATAATTTACAAATTTCTTAATGATATATAATATTTTTAATATGTAAACAACTGCCAATAATTGGAATAAAAAGGCACTTTTTTTATTTGAAACTGAGAAATTATAAAAGTAATTGGCGTGAATCTGTAAATTTTGAGTTAATTTATCGTTCACATAAAATGTGTTTGATTAACAACTAAAACTTTGTTGTCTTAACCAAGATCTCAACAGGCTGGAAACGTTCGAAGCCAGTGGAAAGGTTAGCATAAGTTTATTTTTGATTTTCCTTTAGTATTTTGCTCGGTATACGGAGCTACTAACAAAAGTTTGCGCAAATGGTTAGAAGTAAATATGGGAAAATATTTTTTTATTTATTTCTAAGCTTCATTATTTTTTATCTTCTCGACATTTTTTTAGCCTATAGATCAGTGGTCGGCATTCTTACACAACCGCAAACGTGGCATTTATGTGTATGTGTTAACATTTTATGTAAGCTTTGCACTGTATAAAAGCTTCTAGTCCCGGTTTCCACTCATCAACTCTTGATGGTCAAGTTCCCTTTGACATTCCCTTTTAAACTTGACGATTCAGTTTACACACAGCAAGAGTTGACGAAAAAAGTCCGAAAGAATTAAGAAGAGTTACACATAAAAAAGATGCATGTGTGCAGGTGAAATAGAAGCGTTACAATAACGGGAGACCGAAGTGCAAAGCATAATGTCAAAATCTTGAAGGTACATTCAAGTCTGTTCCTTCCCCTTTCCTTGCGTTCCTCTTTAACGAAAACTCGACTTTATTTCAAGAAAACTTGACGTGTGGAAAAGGGGACTTATATAAAAAGGGCAGCATTCGTGTTTTTCAATACGTGTGGAGAAAATGCGCATCGACACCCTACCTCATGAATTTTCAAACCACACTGAAAGCTCTAGCAGTGTACGTGTGCTTGAATACGAGTGGCGGCAGAGAAAGCTCTTTACGCGTGCTGCCGCGAGATGCCGAGCATTGCTATAGAACCACTTGTTAAAACTGTTCTTAAGATCGTGTTTTGAAGTTTCTCGAAGGATTCTTCTACTGAAGGTTTTTCCGCTCTATTTATTTTTTTTTAAATTTTTGGGTATAATCAGAAGTCACAAGTGCCGGCTCTGAAGAATATGGTGCTGGGCGAATTTCTATAATCCCAAATACTGCAATAAAGTTACTTGTGATTTCAACTGTGTGAGCTGGCGCATTATGATGGTGATAAAATAGTAACGCAGTTCCTTTTTATTTTGATTTTTCAACAAATATCCGCTAACGGATATTAACGTATACAATTTCACTGTCTGTCTCTCCAGTATTTAGGGGAATAACAGCTACAATTTTAGATCTGGTAAAGTAAATATCAGGTCGTTCAATAAGTTTCTAGAATCACACTTAGATGTCGGTAGTACGTTCGCCATTTTATTTTTCTTAAAATGCTTTCTCATGAACATGCGTAAAGTGTCATGTAGATCTGACAACTCAGTTTTATATTTACAGATGTTCAATGTGGATGTGTTACAGAGTTTTTTAAATATGGACAAAAAATCAAGTATAGTAAAGTGATTGAAGTTTTATATTTGAAAGGTGTACAACCAAAAGAAACTCATGAGCAGTTATTTGAAATGTATAAGGATTCTTCACCTTCACTTGCAGCAGTGTACAACTGCGTTGCTGAGCTTAAACCTGGTCGTAAAAGTCTTGAAGACGACTCACGTCAAGAACATCCAAAAAGTGTATCAACACCAGAAATCATAACAAAAATACAGGATACGGTTTTGGACGATTTTCGATTGACTGAGAGAGATTTAGTTGAAGCAGTAGACATATCATTAGGCAGTGTGAGTCATATTTTAATTGAAGTTTTATGCTTTAAAAAGACATGTGCACAATGCGTGCCACATTCCAATAACACTTTCAATCAATCGTTACATTAATTAGGATGAGGGTCTACCACCATGATTCTGAATCAAATCAGGATACTGAAGAGTGTTGTGAACGTGTATGAACTTCGGCTCCTTAGCGAGTTCGTGTTCAAAAATATGCAAAGAAGGTTATGGCATAATTTTTTTGGGATGCGAAATTGATTTTGTTGGCGGACTATCTCCTAACTGGAAAAACTATATACTTTAAATACTATTGTTACCTTTTGCATCGACTCGACGCAAAGATTCGTTAAAAAGAACCGGTTTGTAGAAGAAAAAAGTAATTTTTCATCAGGACAACGCAATTGCTCACAAAAGTTAAAAAACCAACGCTAAAATTAGTGAATTAAAGTACGAATTGTTGAAACATCCACCCTATTCGTCAGATCTAGCTCCCTCTGACTTCTGGCTGTTCGCACATCTCAAAAAATTCATCAGTGGAAAACGATTTTTATCAAACGAATGGATGATAGCAGCGACAAAAGGGTATTTTGGAGATCTTCCGAAAGGCCACTATAGCGATGGGATCCATAAATTAGAGGACCGTTCGAACAAGAGTGTATTGAGCTTCTGGGACAGAATATACTGAATAATAAAATGCATTTCAAGCTATACAATTACGTTCTTTATTTCTATTCTAGAAATTTATTGAACAACCTGGTAGATATCATCACTTTTGTTGGTAACTTTTGTTGTTTTGCTTTAATGGAAGGATTGGCTACTTCCGTACCATACTCCATACCATTATTTGGTTTCGGGGTCGTACTTATAAAACCAAGCTTCATCACCTGTTACAATTTTGTTAAAGTTGCTATATTGCTCGTTTTCAAATTTGCTAACACCGAAAAAAATAGCTTAAGACAAATTAAGAAGAAACTTATGTTAGTTTATTCAATGACTTCGGCAATTTGGTGCCTTCCAAGGTCTTGGATAAGACAACCAAGTTTTATTAGTTGTTTTATCGATTTTTATTTGAATAAAAAATGGTCGATATTTTGTAAAATTTAACATATCTGTGGTCACAAGTCATAACAGCCTAACTCAAAATATGGGAAAAAAACGATCTGGTATTTGTGCAAAATTAAGCGATCTATAAGTTCCATGTTCAATTGTTCCGTTAACTATCTCCGTATCTACAAGTTCAGTTAACTTCCGGGAAACAGACGATGTAAGTGAAATAAAACATCGTGTATTTACGATATTTTAAGTTATTCTGTTATGATTTGTGGCGCCCGTGTTGTAGTGGGTAGAGTGTGTGACTCTTACGCCAGAGAACCCAGATTCGAAACCACCATCTGACACAGGAAATTTTTTCAAATGAATTAATTTTTCTGTTCGGCCGTCTCCTCTCTGCAGACAATGGCAAACCTCAGAGAGTAAAAACTGCCATGAAAAGCTTCTTGAGAACATAAGCCATTCCGAGTCGGCGTAAAACATGTAGGTCCAGTTCTCGATCATTTGTGTGCAAATATTTCGCATCACACACAACACCATTGATCATAAGAAGCTCGGTCAAAGTCCTTTCAAGGGCTGAGATGGTCATTTCGTTTTTTTTCGTTTTGACTTGTGACCACAGTTATATCCGTTTTATCTAAGCCTTTTTTTATAATTTAACATAAGTTTAAGTCATGATTAATTCAAACTAATCAATAAAATACTTAGCCTTTGTGTACTTTAACACGAATTTCCTCAATTTTACAAATTTCAACAATTCAAACAATTTATTTTTGTAGAAATTATCGACGTTTTCATTTTTAAACCATGTTTAGCTTTCATAAATACTTTTGTCATTACACATTAGTTTTGCCACTCAGTACATATTCCTTTTATAAAAGCCAACTTGCATGTTCTTACTACGGTTTTTTTCTCTCGGTGTAGGAAATATTGAGCAAAATGAGCTCGAGCTTCTTTTTGGACCTCATTTAAATTTCGTTAAATCCATCGAGCAAATTTCTTTGTGTATAGCAGGTTATTATGCAATATTCGTGACTCAGCTATGGCACTTAAGCGCAAATCTTCAGAAATTATTTCTTGTGTTAAACATGGATTTTCGTCAACCAGGGCAACATTTCTCTCAATGATTTGGACTATCTTAGTCTTAGACTATCTTAGTAGATTTTGGACTATCTTCCCGTGGCTCGTCCTTCACAGAAAAAAAACCCAGTCTGAAATCTTTGAAATCACTTGTAAACAGTCTAAAGACATGCTGCATTCCCAGCAGTCTCGGGCATCATGGATGAATTGTTCTTTGGTGATTTCTTAAAGAAACTTGCTGCATAAGCCATTATTGTAGAATATTCATAAGCGCGTCTGTCTTGTATTCGTCAAGAACAGACTTGCAGAATATTCTTTAACTCAACTGCATTGGGCTTGTCAAAAATAAAAAGAACAAAATAACAACGAAAACAGTAGATCACGCCATAATTCTTCGCTCTTCTATTTCTTGTCGAAAATTTTTTAACGCGTCTGTCTTGCTTTCGTTCATTATTAAATTTGTCGAAAATTATTGAACGTTTCTGTCTTGTGTTCGTTCATGAGTTTCCTATAAAGCTTATTTTTGCTTATATTTCGGGGTAATTTTTCGTTAAAAGTTTGGAAAAATAACATGGTATAATAATGACCTGGATGACTGATATATCAAAGATTACACATTGCAGATAATGTGATCCAAGGAAAACATGTGCAATAAAATAAAATAAAATAAAATCAAAGAATAAATAAAAAAGAAAACAATATTTTTTTCTTCACATTTCTGCCTTTTGTTTGTTAACGAAACTTCCCCAACGATTCGGTGTTGTATTCGTGCACGAATAATCTCAATGCTTCTGTATTGCGTTCTTGCACGAATTTTGTTACATTAATATGAGATGTTCATCAATGAAATGTATGACCGAATCAGCATGTTTCGTCCATGAATCGGAAAAAATCACGCATGATTCTCTTACGATTTTTTTCAGAACTGAACTACTGGGTTCGTATGAAGAATTTCTTGCTGTGTTGGTGGCGAAATTTCTATCTGCCTTTAATCAGTTATTTTACGTTTTCTTGGCTCCATTGCTATCGATGTTTCTGAAATTTAAAACGAAATTTCATAAAATAATTGTGAATGAAAAAAATGTGAATCAAATTTAAATTTTTTAAAAGAAAAAACAAACTAACACCGTTTGCGAATTTTTTTGAGTGACCTCATATATTAAGTTCAAAATCAAGCCATACTGATACAAACAAACATTTTTTGCTTTGAAATCATTAACTTTTTCAAATGTCGCTTCATTAGCTGCTACATTGAACACAGCGGAAGAGAAAACCAACGGCTTGGATAGCTTTTCTGCAACTAAGCTGCTCCAACGACACCAACAACAACAACATGAACAACATCATAACAATTTTAATTAGCACTTAATTTCAAAGCAAAATGTCAACATTTAAGGTTTTCAAACTTTTTCCTGCGCTGCGCAACCCTTAACTAAATTATTGCCATGGTTGCCAACGTTATCAAATATTTTGGATGCCTTCGGATTGAAACGAAAATTTAATGAAGGTGATTCCTTTGAGATTTGCTCAATTTATGGTCACACCTTTGAAAAGTTACGCACAACATGAACTCAATTAGAATGGCTTCTAAAGAAACCAGGAAGAAACAGTTGGGCGCAAAAAATAAAAGGCAACCAAAACGACGGACAATAAATTAAAAACTTTCAACTGCGTAAATTTAGAAAATTTTAAAATCAGTCTAATTGTAAGCAGCAGTAGTGGGCGTGGTGGGCACAATGCAATGTTGCTAATGCCAAAATAATGCTTAATTGCTGAGAACTGAGCAAAGTTTAAGCTTTGTTCTGTGCGCCACAGAACGTCTCGCAACGACTTTTCAATAAATTAACGCGCAAAAGTTTTTTTCGCACAAATAATTATTGGAATTATTAATTGTCAAAATTTAGCCAAAAAGTTGTGCAAGTTTTGTAACTTCAAGCTCATAAAAACGAACTATAAAATTCAATTGAATGTATTTTTCTTCCCATTTAATTTCATTTCATTTCATAAAATAGCTGCTCAATAAGTTATTGGGTTTAAACATAAAACTTTCTCTTAATCCGCTCCATTATACTGCCATTAAAAAAATAAAAATAAGTCAGTGCAATAAAAATTTTAAACATATTTCGGAAACATTCAGAACTGCCACATTATTCAACATAGTACAAAAACTGACACAATGATTTGCATTTTTTTTTCGGTTTTCACCCACTTTTATTGTTGAATTTCTACGCTACGTTATTAAATAGTAACGTTAATTAAAGCAATAAAAATTACAATTTTTATCTCATTCACGGCTGCGCAAGTCAAATTAATTAATTAATTTAATAACTGAGTAAAAAAAAAAAACTACAAAATGTAGACGGGTGGTCATAACTTTTCAATACAAAAGTTTAAATAGCGCTACGCATCAGTCGCCATACAAATACATATGTATATAGTTCAACAATGGTGGAATGCGTCGGAAAGAGATGAAAAAAAAGCACACGCACACACACACACACAGAAATTAAAATATAATCATTAAAATTAATTTAGCATAACAGAGCGAAAAGATTGGAATTAATGGTGAGGCCTTAAACAGTTGTAAACGAGCTTCTATAAAACCAACAACAATAACAGTAAAATAATAATGAAAATGAAAAAAAAAAAATTATGCGAAAAAGTCAAAGTTTTTTTTTTGTTTTAAAAAAATAAAAAAGTATAAAGCTTCTGTTTATGCCAAGATTAATTATTAAATGAAAAAAAAAAATGTAATATATTTATATGTATAGCAGTATATTTTCACAATTTAACAACGGAAGTTCGTCCGCTTGTCCGTCTGTCTGCGTATGTCTGATGCGCATAGTTGTGTCGATATGTTTGTAAGATTATGTATACATGTGTGAGTGTGCCAGTGCCATTAATCAGCAGCGCATTAATGCCAACAAAAATTTTATTTATTTAACAAAAAAAAAAAAAACAAAAACACAAATTTTTTATTTAAATTTATTTAATGCAATTTTTAAAACAAGATTAGCACACATTTTTAATTTAAATAGCGCTGCGATTGCGACTTTATTCAGGAATGTGTAACAGAAGCTGCTTTCAAGCTTTTCTTAGCTGATAGCTGTCGGAAAGTTGCTTGTTTTTGTCACACTTAAGGCGGTATTCTAGTCTATAAGGAAACATTTTGGGCGTGTTTTTACATTCATTAAGAAAAAACTAAAAATATTTTTAGTATCAATTTTTTTTATTATATGTTTATTAGGGCGGCTCGAATTAAAAATCGCTCAATGCTCTGTGAAAATCGTATACTAGGGATCAAAATAAGAAACTTTGCGGAAGGAACCATACCTCTAAAACGAATTCTGATGTCCCCCAATTTGGGTCGAACTTTTGGGTAGGGGCAAATTTTGAAAAATCCCACTTTAACCCATTAAGAGTGCTCCAATCGAGTCCAAATGTATGACCGACCCCCACTAACTTTGGAGGCCCGACCCACCCATGCCAGTGGCACACCCCCTGGAACCTCCCTGGGGGTTCCCCATACAAACATTTCAAAAAATCGCCAGTTTTGGCAGTTTACATGAAAAAATCAGCGATATGCCTATGTTTTTTTCTTTTTGGAGTTTTTTTTCTCTTTAGAAATTTATTCAACCCTTTTAAAAAATGAAGGTATCACTGTGACACAATTGCAAATCGGAAAATTGCTTGTGTGCGTTTTTTAAGGCACCATAAGACACAGCTGCATGTCGTAAACTTACTTGTGTAGTTTTTTTATAGCACCTACTTAAGAAATGAAGGTTGTTTTTACAACCCTTTTTGTGGGTATTTTATGGCACCTTCTTAAGAAATGCGCGTTTTATGCAACCATTTTAACAATTAAGGTATCACTGGAATGCACCGCAACCCTTTTAAAAAATTAAGGTATCACTGTGACACAATTGCAGATCCTAAAATTGCTTGTGTGCGTTTTTAAGTCACCACAAGACACAGCAGGTAGAATTGAAATTACCATTTCACTCTTATTACCTCGTCTTCCACCGATTCGAAGTACTTATACGACATGACCCATGCAATTTCTAGCGGCGTGGTTTCGGTGGATCTGGCTAACATCAAACCAGGGAAAATTGTACATTCTCGGTGGCTCACCAAGGCCGCTAGATTATTACGATTATATGTGACAACGGAAAATCCAGATGCAAATTTAAGAATTCTGGTTGAATTTATAATTAAATGTTATGTGCCAATGTACTTCAATATCAAGTATTACAGCTCTGTCGTGTAAAAAAATTAAGTAAAAAGATTTTTAATTGCAAAAATTACAGGCTGGTAGAGTGGGGGAAGGGGGTAAAAAATAGGGTGCCGTCTTCTTAAAACGATTTCAATCCTTTAAGGCATCTGAAAAAAAAGATTATAATTTGTTAGAATGTCGCTATATCCCGAAAGAAAAAGATTTTTTTTCGCGATACTATGACTGAAAAAAAAGTAATTTTTTGACCTTTTTTTCAAAGTTTTGAATTTTTTAATAATATTAAGAAAAAAAAATTTTTACATAATTCTAGTCCGAATCATAGAGGGATATATAAGAAAGGCCCGCACCAAATTTTAAGTTAATCGGTCCATAAGAACTCGAAATAACATGTTAAACGTGTTGGAAAAAGTAGTTTCGAGAAAAACGCGTTCAAAGATTTGAGCAAATTTGCAGGCAGTCAAAGTACATGCGTCATTAAAATAGTTATAGCTCCATAAATAAGTAAAATTTTAAAAATTCCTTTTGAGGATATATTCCTAAAGGTGTAATCGTCGAAAATATGAAAAAAAAGTTAGCAATGGTGGAACTGCCGTCCGTAGTGAAAACTTAAAGCTATGAAATAACATAGCTGTTGTGAATTTTCGAAGTAGCAAGAGTCGGCAAATCAGACGCTTTCTATTTTTGAAGCGAAGCTTTTTACTCCTCGTTCTGTGATTTGCTTGGAGTGAAATCTGAAAAATTTTCGACAGATTTTTTCTTGGAAATTTGATGGTTTCTTTGTTGCTAGTGCTAATTACAACAAGAAAATTTAATACTTTAATATTAAAAACTAAAAATATGTTTTGGTTCCCGTGGGGATCGAACCCGCGTCATCTTAAATTATCCAATACACTATCCGCTATGCCACAAAGACATGTTAGAAATAGTTGTTAATTCAATACTAATTATAACAGAAGCTATGCTGCAGGAGATCGTCACCATCTATCAATATATAGAGGATTGTGTATTTGCTATGTAACAACTATCAAAAATTTGCCACAAGGTGTCTCCAGCATCGGTTTTTTTTGTATTGTGAATGCGTTTGTGGTGCTGTTGGTACGAAGAAAATTAGCAATGCCCACAAGTGCGTTGACAAGTGCGTTTTTAAGTGTCAAAAAAATATATGATTTCAATAAATATGGAATTAAAAAACGCATGCATGAGTCAGTGCAGCCAAGTTCACAACCATGTGTGGAGAGTTAAAATGGAGAGTCGCTGCCATTATATGTAATTGGCGTGGAAATTTGACATTCAACAATAAAAAATAAGCAGTAATGTAAAATAAGAAAATGTAACTTATGTTATGTTATTTTAAATTTTTGAACTTAAAAGTTTATTTATTAAAAAGAAAAAATTATTAAGCTATCAAATCTATGTAACTGCGAAAAAGCTTCGCTTCTCTCGTGTGTCCAACGACGCACCTGTGTTTTTTTTAACTCTTTTTATCAATTTATGCGTTATTGAATGTATAGACTGCTATTTTTTTAATGTTTATATATAATATATTTGTAGCACAATTACTTTGGTTGGGTAATCGGTAATTGGCTTTGTAATAGGTTGGTAATCGCTTCAGTAATCACTTAGGTAATCGGTAATTGATTCGGTAATCGGTTTGTTATCACTTCGGTAATCGGAAATTGTTTCGGTAATCGGTTGGTAATCGCTTTGGTAATCGGTAATTGGTTCTGTAATCAGTTGGTTATCGCTTCGGTAATCGGTAATCTGTTCGTAATCGCTTTGGTAATCGTTAATTGTTTCGATAATCAGTTTCTAAACGCTTCGGCAATCGGGAATTAGTTCGAAAATCGGTTGGTATCCGCTTAGGTAATCGCTAATTGTTTCGGTAATCGATTGGTTATCGCTTTGGTAATCGGCAATCGGTTAGTAATCGCTTCCGTTATTGTTAATCAGTTCGTAATCGCTTCGGAAATCTGTTGGTAATCGCTCGGTAATCTGTACTCGGCTTGTAATCGTTTCGGTAATCGGGAATAAGTTCAGAAATCGGTTGGTTATCGGTTCGGTTGATAATCGCTTCGGTAATCGGTTGGTAATCGCTTCGGTAATCGGGAATTGGTTCGCAAATCGGTTGGTAACCGCTTGGGTAATCGGTAATTGTTTCGGTAATCGGCTTGAAATCGCGTTGGTAATCGGTAATTATTTCGGTAATTGGTTTGTAATCGCTTTAGTAATTGGGAATTGGTTCGGAAATCAGTTGGTTATCGCTTTGATAATCGGTTTGTAATCGCTTCGGTAATCGGGAATTGGTTCGTAAATCGGTTGGTAAGTGCTTGGGTAATCGGTAATTGTTTCGGTAATCAGTTGGTTATCGCTTTGGTAATCGGCGATCTGTTGGTAATCGCTTCCGTTATTGTTAATCGGTTGGTAAGCGCTTCGGTAATCGGTAATCTGTTCGTAATCGCTTCGGTAATCGTTAATTGTTTTGGTAATCAGTTGCTAATCGCTTCGGTAATCGGGAATTGGTTCGTAAATCGGTTGGTATCCGCTTAGGTAATCGGTAATTGTTTCGGTAATCGGTTGGTAATCGCTTCGGTAATCGGGAAATGGTTCGTAAATCGGTTGGTAATCGCTTGGGTAATCGGTAATTGTTTCGGTAATCGGCTGGAAATCGCTTTGGTAATCGGTGATTATTTCGGTAATCGGCTGGTAATCGGTAATTGTTTCGGTAATCGGTTGGTAATCACATAGGTAATCGGTAATTGTTTCGGTAATCGCTGAGGCAATCGGTCATTGTTTTGGTATCGGTTTATAATCGCTTCGGTAATCGGGAATTTGTTCGGAAATCAGTTGGTTAGTACGGTAATCGGTTGATAATCGCTTCGGTAATTGGTTGGTAATTGCTTAGGTAATCGGTAATTGTTTCGGTAATCGGTTGGAAATCGCTTCCGTAATCGGTAATTGTTTCGGTAATCGGTTGGAAATCGCTTCCGTAATCGGTAATTGTTTCAGTAATCGGTTTGTGATCGCTTCCGTAATCGGTAATTGTTTCGGTAATCGGTTGACAATCGCTTCCGTAATCGGTAATTGTTTCGGTAATCGGCTGGAAATCGCTTCCATAATCGGTAATCGGTTCGGTTATCGGTTGGTAATCTTTTCGGTAAAAGGTAATTGGTTCGGTAATCGGTTTGCATAGCATAACTATGTCAACTCTGTTTTTATATATCGTAACTTTACTCTCTTTATAAGTTAAATTTTTGAAGTTTTCTTTTATTTTCTTTGTCTTATCATGTTATCCTCTAAATTAGCCATGTTTTCCCCTCCTTTTACTTGCTCTGTCAAATGTTTGCTTTTACTTAAGTTCTTGCTATGCTTCCTTACGAAAAACAGGCTTCAATAGCAATTATTAGCGTTTACATCCTCCACAGATCGTTCGAAGTGGAAAAGAATACAAGTATTTTTATCGCACCTCATTAAATCAATATTTACGCTTAGGCCTATTATAACAACAACAACAACAACAAGAAAATAACAACAACAGCAGAGCCTCACCTGCGTATTTGCAATAAGTTTGGTTTAAGTTGCTTGCAGATTTTTCCAGCAACTCAGCAGCTTGGTCTAATCAATGACACGTGGTGTGTGGCTCCCCAGACAAATTTTTCACTTATCCCTACTTTTGTGCTGTTAACGTGTTTTTCCGCTTCTATCTTTTTCATTCCCGTCTTGTTACTATTCCTCTATATTAGCTTTTGGAGTAATTTTGTGTAGAAAACTGACTGCTTTTAGGTCTTTTGTGCGCCTGCGCCCAGACATTTTTAGCTGCCTGCTCTTCGTAGTGTTATTTTCGCATTAATGTTCATCGTTTACTTGTTCTTTTTTTTTCTTTTATTTCACTCATGTAGCTTAACTTGAAGCATCCGTTGGTCATAATGATGGTTGCTGTTCTTATGAATTTCGCTGCTTTTCATGCTTCTATTTTTACAAAAACGAGTGTTGAACGCGCAATTCGTGCGGTTGGTTTACTTGAGACTTAAACGTGAGCATCCAATTTAAAAAATATATTTTTACACTGAGAACTCAACTTTCAATTAATTTTTATAAAATATTCAAAAACGGTTTTTCGATGGACTGAGCCCTCCTTATCTTCCTATCTTCCTTAGTTGCTCTGATGACTTTAAGACTAAATATGTCATGCAATACATTATTGAGTAGTGTCCCTTTTTAAAAAATTTCGATTTTGTTTTTTAAGCTCTGATTTTTCAATATTTGGCTGATCCAAAAAATTCTGGGTTTTACTTTTATTTACGTTTTAAAAAAGAAATTACTTCATTTTTAATACTTGCTTTCCAAAAACCTTTAAAATCCTTCAAATATCTTAAGTTTAGTAGCAAATTTTCTTTCAGTGTAGCAAACATCATCGTTCCCCAATAACAATGCACAAGTTTTGCGATCATCTTTATATATATTTCGATTATTTTATACTTGTTGTTAATAAAACTTTACTCTTTTGATTGTTGTAAGCATGTTTGTTTTTTTTTAATATACTTTTTTTTGTTCTCCCCCGAACATCTTTTATTATAGCTCAGCCCACTCTACAATATTGGCCAATGTTTGTTTGTACGTGTTGATTTTAACGTATATGTTGGTTGCTTCTTGTAATTGACAGTTTGGGGCGTTAATGATGCGTTTTCCCTTTCATAACATGCAATGCTGAGCAAGTAAAAGCATCTCAATAAAACAACAACAACAACAATAACATGAGAACAACACTGAGATAAGTAGCTATCATCGTGTTATAAGGTACCTTTTTTGATTGTTGTTGATGGTTTTATAGATGCCTGTTTGTTGAATGACGTAGTTTAGGGAAGGAGACAATTGAATAGCCAAGGTGTGTTTTCGGGGCGAACACTACTTCGTTAATTCCAAAAGTATAAGAAAAACTTATATAAATAAGACTTCAAAAAGCTACTTTCGTACTTATGTTTGATTTGAATTTTGTATTCATTTTAAGCTTTTATAATGTGCCCATTAATCTCTGTGTATTCTGTTATTTATGTTTGGAAATATATTGTAACATGGCGTTACAAATTTGTTTTTAAAAATTAACTTTATATTCATTTTCCTTTTTTATATTTGTATATAAATTTAATTATGACCGATCTGAATAAAGTTTTAACACTTAACAATTTTTATTCTTACAATATAATTATATCATTATAAGAATATATTACTATAACAATTATTCTTACTATAACAATTAATAAACAGCATTTTGTTACTGTAATGTTGTGCTGTGCTAGCTGAGCAGATAAAGAGAAGAGTAGAGAACAGCATGGAGCTTATTGATATTCTCGCAACAGAAACACGTTTTTATTTATTTATACTACAATAAACAGCGAGTATATTTTTGTATGCGACATACAAATGATTAATATAACTCGCATATGGTTCTTTCTAAGAATCATGTAAATAGACACAACAAAATCAGTCAAGGGAGCATTCCTTTTACTGTCTGACTAGAATCATGTCGTTGTCGTGTCGGCAAGAGGAGATCTCTAAGATTTTATGGCCCAGAATTATGGCTTTGACATTGTCGTCACATTGACTTGCATTAAATTGAAGTAGATCTACTCCTTTAACATTGATTCGACTGCTATATGTAGTAAGTTTTCAACGAAATGTAGTGAATTTTATTCAGATTTCTACTGCTTTTAGAATAAGAAAAAAAGCAAACACTGTTTTTCAGTCATAAATATTGAAATCTGTATAATTTTAGTAAAAATATGGCAATATTTTCAGGAAGAATCGAGAGAGAGAGAGCTTTAAAAAAACAACAAAGAACAATAGAAATAGAAATATTTGTATCTTGTTGTCGTTTTCTGCCACAATTGTCTCCCATAAGGTTTTCATTGTTTCTGCCAGCACTCTGCCTGCCAACACGACAACGACATGATTCTGGTCAGGCAGTTAAGGTTACCGATCAACAAGTGATTACCTAACCGAATACAGAACCGATTACGGAACCGATTACCGAGCCGATTACCGAAGCTATTACTGGGCCAATATTACCGAGTCAATTACTGAACCAATTACCGTGCTGATTACCAAATCGATTACTGAGCCGATTACTGAATCGATTATCAAGCCGTATGCCGATTACCGAATCGATTACTAAGTTCCAGAGACTGCGACAGCATATGCGTGGACAGTGACACACCGATACCCACGCCAACCATTTCCGAAGCTGCATAATTAAGACACTAAATTCAGGATAAATTTTTCAATAAAAGAAGAAGCAAGACTGCGTATTTTATTTAAAAATAATTTGTGTGAGTTAGTGGATCTTTCACAGGATCCTGCTAGGCAGAACTTTACCTCAGCCTTTGAGAAAAGACAACTTCACAATATAAAATATTATTAAAAGTTCTTTATTTTTCTTTTTAATCTAAGTTGCACTAGGTATTTTTAAAATTATTATTTTCTGATATGTGTTTACTTAAAAAAAAGTAGGCAGTGGGGGACTTTCGACCGAAGTGAAAACAGTGAAGATGAAATAACAGTTGGAAAATCAGACGCGTTCTACTTTTTTAACTCTTTTTATGAATTTATGCGTTATTAAATGTATAAACTGCTATTTTTTTATGTTTATATATAATATATATGCAAAGTAATTACTTTGATTGGGTAATCGATGTCTGGTTCGGTAGTCGGTTGGTAATCGCTACGGTAAACGGTTGGTTATCGCTTCGGTAATCGGTTGGTAATTGCTTCCGTAGTCGGAAATCGGTTGGTAATTGCATCGGTAATTGTTAATCGCTTTGTAATCGCTTCGGTAATCGGTTGGGAATCGATACGGTAATCAGTTGGTTATCGCTCCGGTAATCGTTTAGTAATCGCTTCGTTATCGGTTGGTTATCCCTTCGGGAGGGTAATGGGTTGGTAATCGGTTCGGTAATCAGTTGATAATCGCTTCAATAATTAGTAATCGCTTCGGCAATCGGTAAGTAATTGCTTCGGTAATCGGTAGTTGAAAAATTCGGTAATCGGTTGATAATCGCATCGGTAATCAGTGATTAGTTCGGTAATCGGTTGGTAATCTCTTCAGGAATCGGTAATTGGTTCGGTAATCGTTTGGTAATAGCTTTGGTAATAAAAAAAAGCTCACCAAACATGCTTGCCTTGCATAACCACGTCATAAGCAGTGCTGTGCAATGCAACAGAAATGAACAGTGATGGTATCGCTAACGGAGTGATGATATCGCTAACAGCGTGATGACATCGCTAACAGAGTGATGCTTTCGCGAATCTATAGTTTTGCTCTCTACCAAAAAGTGCAAAATACCTATAAAATAGAAGGTTTTAAATATCTGGTTCGGTAGTCGGTTGGTAATCGCTACGGTAAACGGTTGGTTATCGCTTCGGTAATCGGTTGGTAATTGCTTACGTAGTCGGAAATCGGTTGGTAATTGCATCGGTAATTGGTAATCGCTTCGGTAATTGGTAATCGCTTTGTAATCGCTTCGATAATCGGTTGGGAATCGATACGGTAATCAGTTGGTTATCGCTCCGGTAATCGTTTGGTAATCGCTTCGTTATCGGTTGGTTATCCCTTCGGGAAAGGATAATGGGTTGGTAATCGGTTCGGTAATCGGTTGATAATCGCTTCAATAATTAGTAATCGCTTCGGCAATCGGTAAGTAATTGCTTCGGTAATCGGTAGGTGAAAAATTCGGTAATCGGTTGAGAATCGCATCGGTAATCAGTGATTAGTTCGGTAATCGGTTGGTAATCTCTTCAGGAATCGGTAATTGGTTCGGTAATCGTTTGGTAATAGCTTTGGTAATAAAAAAAAGCTCACCAAACATAACCTTGCATAACCACGTCATAAGCAGTGCTGTGCAATGCAACAGAAATGAGCAGTGATGGTATCGCTAACGGAGTGATGATATTGCTAACAGCGTGATGACATCGCTAACAGAGTGATGATTTCGCGAATCTATAGTTTTGCTCTCTACCAGAAAGTGCAAAATACCTATAAAATAGAAGGTTTTTGTGCCTAAACACATGAGTATTGCCAATAAAAACTCTATTTTAAATTTTCACTTACAAAAAAAAAAAAAACTAGTAAGGGTGGAGCTTCGGCAGGGTACCGACGCTAAAATATTCCCCCGCGGCCATATCGGAGTCTTTAGCCACGACATACACGATGACATTCAGTTTTATATATTAACGAAAGTTTTCCTATTTTGATGACGTCACTTTGTATGGGAAGTAGGAGTGGTTTTGATCCGATTTTGCCATATATCATAGAGATGGTTCATATTATATATCAAAGCTTAAGTGCAAAATTTCAAGATATTTGATTAATTTTTGTGGATTTTTAAGAGATTTTACGTTTAAAATAAAGCCATTTTGTATGGGAGGTAGGCGTGGTTTTCATCCAATTTTTCCAAATTTCATAGCCAGGAGTAAGACTAAAGAGCAAAGCTCACCTGCCAAATTTCAAGGCAGTTCTTTAATTTTTGTGGATTTTAAAGACATTTTACGGTTAATATAAAGTCACTTTGTATGGGAGGTAGGCGTGGTTTTCATCCGGCTTAGCCCATTTTCGAACTTGTTCTTCCGTTTTTAAGAATAAACTTATATTTTGAATTTCATCGCGATTGCTTTAAAATTGGGGCTGAAATCGTGTCGACAGACGGACAGACGGACAGACGGACACACGGAGACGGACTCAGGAGATGTAGCTGATCAAAAATATATATATTTTTCTATACCTGCTACGCCTCCTTCTTGGCGATACAAACGGAATGACAAAGTTAATAACCCCTTACTCAGAACGCGTTAAAATTTTTAAATTAAAAAATTAAAAAAAAAAAAAAATTAAAAAATTTATTCATGTGGCTTATTCTTTACTAAATTTGCTTTGTTCGTTTTAGGAGTTTACTTTTACAACAAATTTTTGGAATTTAAGTTTTCAATGTGATCGCTTTTGAAGCGATACAGCACAAAAATTACTATTGGAGAGGCTTGCAGGTTGCCACCTCAGAACTATTTTGATCATATCTTTTCATTAAATTAACGTATGATTGATTTGCTGTATAAGTTGGTGAGACGAAGTAAAAAGCCACAATCCTATGGCAGAAATCATTTGAATTCTCAAAAATATAGCAAATTTTGAAAAGTATCTAAAATCGACCTTTTCAAATTATTGCTTGCAGGTTGCCACCCCTTGAAAATGCTGAAAATGCAGAAAACTCAATAAAAACACGTGGTTTAGAAAATTTATAAAAATATATTGAATTTTACATGAATTTTGCAGTGCTCTTCTTCGATTTATCGTTAATTTTGATTGCTTTACTTGCGTCGAGCAATGCAACAAAATCTGAGCCCTGTTATACTAAAGATCAGAAAAACAATCACCGAAAATATTGCTAAAATTAAATAAAACTTCACTTTTGACTCAATGACACATGTAAACATGTAAAAGTAAGCACATGTTATGCAAAACAAAAGCTTAAAAGAGAGGTAGCAACCTGCAAGCCCACAAATGTGCCAACCTGAATTTCGTTATTGTTAATATTTTTGGATGAACGTTTTCATGGCATATTTTGAGACTACTAAAAACGTATAAATGTACAAACCTAAGCGCACAGCTTGCATGCAATATTTAAAAAGTCAATTCAGACGCTTTTGAGTTTAATTTGCAGTCATACATTTAATTATACCTACTACAAAATGCTGACTTTTTTTATTTTTTTTTTTTCCAAAAATAATATTCCTAGAAATATACCTTCTGGTGCGACTTAAGGTACTGCTTGCGTTCGTTTTTAACTCAACCAAAAATAGTCACACAGACAAGACAGGCCACAACAAGAGTGCAGCTCGCGGCAATTCATCTTCTTTAAATTACGAATTGCGAATATTTTGCATAAGAAATAAAATTCAAAGCAATTTAAGAATTTTTGCAAGAATCGAGAGAGAAAAAAAAACAAATATATTTATTTTGCATAAACAATCATGCAACAAACCAAAAAAATTTGCAATTTTCTGGCATTGAAATGAAATAAGTAGAAACAAGAAAAAAAAAAAAATTGAATGCAAACTCAGAATAAATCGCAATTATAGAGCGATGCCAGGCATGCAGCACAGCCATAGTCACAGTCAAGGCGTACACGGTGACGAAGGAAATTGCATGCGTCATGTGACAAGATGTACAAAATTGCAAACGAAATGGAGCCAGCAACATATGCTGGCCAGGTAGCAACAGACTGTTTGAAAAATTCGCTTAAATTGTTTGAAAGTTTGCAAAGGAAATGAAAAAAACAAGCATAAAAAAGCAGAATTTTTTGGAATATTATACAACAACTAAAATGGTTAAAATGGTTAAAATGGCTAAAATGGTCAATGATGGCAACTGGCGACAATAAATCGTTCACTGTAAAATGTCAACTTTGACAAAATCCAAGGTCGGTCGGTCGGTTGGTAAGATCTCAACGAACGCGCCAGCGATCAAACTGTTTTCGCACCTTTAAGCAAGGATGAGCTAGCCAGCATCCAGGCACTTGGCAAACATTTTAAGCTTTTTTCTAGGCAACAGCAAAAAAAAAAAAAAAAAAGAACAAACAAACAGATACCTACTCAGCAGCATCTGAACATTCTTTGATGCAATAGTCAGCAGCGCGGTGATCGTTCTTTCGTTCATTTATTCGATCGATCGATCGTTGGAAATTGGCAGCGCATTCGTTATAATTGACACCTAGCGCGTTTATTTATTGTAGCTGTGAAGCATAAGATTATGCTGCGCAGATTGCAACAGCAAAGTGCTGAACGATTTAAGCTGCATCGTAAGGCAGGCGTGCAGACTGAAAAGTTGTGTTAAGTGTGTTGGTGTTGGTCTGCATCAAGGACTGTCAACTTAAGCAAATTAATAGAAATTAAGAAAAAATGTTGAAATACTTAAGAGCGAGACACGTTCGTATTATTTAAAAATCACACACATATACACAGTAAATCAAGTTCGTTGCTTAAGTCTTTTGTTTTAGACAAGCATACAGCTAGATTGAGCAGCATGAGGAAGGCAGGCTAAGCCAGCAATAGAGTAAGCAACAATACTCAAAACAATGACAAAAACAACAACTACAACGACAATAAGAGTAACAATAACTATTCTTAAAGAGTTCTATCGTTGCTGTCATGTTTTTGTCTTGCTCAACTTTATCGCACAAAATAAACTGCACAGAATTTTGTTCTTTGAATTATTTAGTGATTTCTGCAATATTCACTGCATGTTGCTGCTTGCTTGGTATGGTTGGCCCCACACACAATCCGGTCAGTTATTGGCTTTTTGTTTTAGTACAATTTCCAAGTTGTTCACGGTTTTGAGTTAGTTTTTTTTTTTTTTTTAAAATTTGTTGCAATGTTTATTTTATGTTTGACGGCTTATTTGATGGCAGAAACTTTTGTGTGTTGCACGTGCAAGCAAAGCAGTAATGTTGTTTTGCTCTCAGACTTGCACAATTTATGCTTAAACAGCTGTTTCCCTATTTATAAATTAAAAAAATTTAACGTTAAATTAAATCTAAAATATTACTATTGTGGATATAACAACTAAAAAATTTTTATTCAGGTCATCCAAAAGATTTTGTTTTCTACTTCAACCTTAAAAAATATTCAGCAATTAAGAAAAAAAAAACATATTTTTTAAAACCATGGAAATCTGCTGAAAAATTTTAAAATTGAATTGAAGTTCGTTTCTTAAGTCTTTTGTTTTCAACTGCCAAGCAAAGATTTAGATGCACTTTTTTCATTGCAGCTGTCTGCTTTAACATGAAATAACTGTTCTATGACACTTTCACACACACTCGCACACACACACTCACACGCACATTTACACATTTACACAGCTGATTTGCACTTGCATAAATTGTGCACCATTGATTGAATTGATTGAATTTAAACACTTGTTTGCATTTAATCAACACAAATCATGAACAATTTTGTACACAAATCGTAGATAAAATCTCAAGCGTAGCTTAAATGGTGAATGCGTCACAAGCTTTCTAATCAAATCAACTGCAATTCTATAGGAATTCCTCATGGAACCAAATCGATTTGCATTTGAAAATCATGCAAGCATAGTAGAAATCAGCGTTGACAAAATAGGAAAAATTCAAATTCACAATCAAGTAAAGCTCCATAAAGGCAGCGTCAAACACAGCAACAACACTTGTACACATGATGGCAACACTTGCAATCAGCAGGCAGCAGCAACAGGCGGCTTGTAAGTGACAATGCGACAATTTGACGTTGGTGACAAAAACCATAACGACACGAAAACACGTTAACAGCTTTAAGGCAGCAACAACAACATCAGCATCCAAAACAACAACACAACAATGCAGCCTTATTTTGCTGTTGCAGCTAGAGCGCAAGAGTGGTGTGTTGGGCCTTGCTTTGGAAAATCGCTTTGATCCAGGAAGCAAAAAACGATTTTCAGAAAATAATGGTGCGCTGCAGCAACTATCGCCCCATCGACAGAGTGTTAACATTTTAACAAGCTAACACCGGAGGAGTAGAAGCATCAGAGAGAACAGCATAGCACAGCACAGCACAGCACAGTTCAGGGCAGCTTAAGCGGGGAATAAATTGACAGCAATTGTTGTACGCTGTTTGCAGACTGCTCTTGCTGCGCCTGAATGCAACGCTCAGACTGCGTCTCAACATCTTTGGCGTCGCGACGTCGTCATCGTCATCATCATTCAGATTCACGGCTTCGCTTATTTGCGCCTTCACGCTAATTTGTTGCGCTTCAGCTTCTGAATTTTACAAACAATTTGCGGTTGTGAATGATGTTCAGTCCAATGCAGATGATGATGATGATGATGATAATGATAATAATGCTGCTGTTGGTGTTGGCAATGGTGTTTCAACATTAAAGGCGCACCAAACGCGTTCCGATGTGGTGCGAATGCGCAAAAGCAATTGTTAAGAAGCTCCTTTTGCGCCTTTCGGAAGCGTCTGTTGGACGGTCTACAATTTGTATTTGAATAATGCGCACGTTTGCGCAGTGAACAACAGCATGTTGCGCATGCGCATGCGGCGCAGAAAATTACATTTTTTGTTTGCATCACAACATCCAAGAGTTGATCAACGTAAGTTGGTTGGCAGCAGATTTGGCGAAGATGGTTTGGCATGAGAAGAAGATGTGTGTAGATTTATACAAATAATTTTTGGAAATAGTTTTCATGTTATTCTGGTGAAATTTACTTTAAATAAAAATAGAATATGTACAATTTAAACTTTTAAGCAAATGCTAACTTTTGCTAACTAAAGCTTACGAAAATTTAATGTTTTAAAAATTTAAAAAAAATTTATTATTAACTAACTAAAATATAATATAATTGATGATAGAAATATAAAGTCATTAAAATTAATTTAATATTTGATATTAATATTCAATATTAAAAATATTCCGTATGTTCAGTAAGTAAAAAATAAAATTGCGCCTTTATTGATTTTTTTAATTTAATTTAAAATGAAATTTGTTGCATTAAAAATATTACTATTTTAAGAAATATTTATGTGTTTTTTAAACACTGCTTGTTGATAACTTTTTTTCTCATAAAATACTAGCAATATCCGTTGTACATTGCTACACACGGCAACTGTTATAAATTGGAAAATAATAAGTATTTCCAAAACTTTTATTAGACCTTAGTTGAACACGACGCTCATTGCCCAAAGCCCGTTTTAATTTCCCAGTAGCAAGACATCAGCATATAATAACTCTATTCTGAGTTTCAATGTTCTGCGACTTTTACTTTCAAAGCTATTCGATATTAAAAATTTGGCTTGCATGGACGGAGCCACACTCTCTTTTCCATTGCCCGTTCAATTTTCTAATAGAAGAACATCAGCTAGTGGTGATGAGTTTCAATGTTCTGTGACTTTTTTACTTCCACATAAAAATTTGGCTTGTATGGTCGGAGCAACGCACAGTGGGTCCAAATGGTCGTTTGCGTCTCATAAATGATTTTTTCAAAAATACTCTTGAAGCCTATGAGAATAGTTTAAGAAAAGGTCAAATTTTGTAATACAATAAAAATTTTAGGACAAAATTGGCACGATTCAGTTATTTGGCTTGGTAAAGTAAACACTCAAAAAAAAAAAAAAAAGTGAGGATAAAATACGAATACAATCCTTGTAGAGATATGAATGGAGACTATTTGTAGAATATTTTGATTATTATATTATAATAATTTATATTGTAGAACATTTGTAGTGTTTTTAATAAAAAAAAAAAATTTTTTTTTTGAATTCGTGTACTTTGTACATTTAACGAATGCACTCTTTTTAAATTGATCATGCAAGTGTTATATACCATTGAAAAGCTTATAGTTTAAGCTTCTTGAAATAATAAAAAAACGAAAAAAGTTGTTTTATGCAATAAATTTAACAATTTTTAATAATTTGGTTTTTTACAAATTTCTTATCTTTTATTAAGGTTTTAAATAGTTGCGCTGTATTGCGCTGTTTTCTTTCATAGTGCATTTGATTTCTGTGTGTATGGATAACTAGGCAAGAAAATAAAAGTTACTCCAATTTTGCCCTTTCTGAGAAATTTCAATTTTCATAACGTAGGTGCATAGCAAAAAAATATCTCATAGCTTTGTATTGTTTTTGTTTTTTTTTTATTAAATTATGTTGATACAATCGCAATTGATAATTCCATTTAAATCTACATGTTTCTCAAATGGAAATTTTCCACAGTTGCAAGAGAATAAAAAGTTATAGAATTTTGAAACACGCGAGTCAAGCCGAAATCGTATTTTTTTTAACCAAAAAAAAAAAAAAATTAGTACTAAAAACTAAAATGCATTTAAAAAAAAAAACAAATTCGTTCAAGTGATTACCTGAATATTTAAAAAAATGTAATCCAAATTTGCCTTATATATTCCAAGAGACAAAAAACTTACAGATTGAAGGAAAATTTTGTACTAAAAGCTAAAATGGATTCTTAAAAAAATGTAGTTCAAATGATTTATTAAATATCATAGAAGATATATTTCAAATTTGGCTTTATATTGGAAGAAACAAGAAAGTTACAGAATTTTGAAACGAGCAAGTCAGGTCAAAATCGTAATTTTAAATAAAATTTAAGTAATAAAAAACAACATTGGCCCTTAGTAATAGAAACGTAAAAACTCACTTCTAAACTCAAACTTAGTTAGGTGATTCTAAGCTACTTTTAAGATTTCGTAGTAATAAAACAAATCTAACAAAAGTCGACTTCAGTGCTTCTACTGTGAACTGATCTTGAATTTTATGCCTGAACGTACCCTTTGTTCGGTTTGCTTAACAGCTGATTTTACTATTTGCTTATTTTTTAAACACAAATCAAAATAAATGCAAGACTCTATAAAAGTAAGTTTCTTCTTTTTTATGCTTATGCTATTGTTTGTTTACAAACAAAAAAATTTAATTATTTATTTAATTGCTTATTTATATAATATAGTATATCTACCTGTAGTTTTTTAAAAATTCTACGTCATTGTAGAATAAAGCGTTTAAACGGCTTTTGTAGTTTTTCTTTGCACTTGTGCTTCTGGCATCATTTGTTATTTCTAGATCCCGAAATATTTCATCGTCCATATTCACTACAATTGTTTCAAATGTCAATTAAAAATTGATTTAGAATCAGGCGAGCCACAACTAGATGTTTTCTAACTTAGAAGTGACTTTTTTGTTATTATTACTACCGATTGAAAGCTAAAGTCGAGTTTTAGAAAGAATAGACTTAGAATTTCTTTATTACTAAGGGCCATTGATTTTTAAAAAGAGTAGTTCAAACGATTTATTGAATATCATAGATAATATATACCAAATTTGGCTTAATTATTCCAAAAGACAAGAAAGTCACAGATTTTTGAGAGGCAAAGGTCCATTTTGGCCCACTGTGCAACGTCCCGTTCTCCAATGCCCGTGACAGTTTTCCAGAAGAAACACCTGGCTAATTAGTAATTTCATACTGGGTTTCATTGTTGTGCGACATTTAATTTTATTGGAGGTGCCACGCCCCTTTTCCAAGTCTAACGCTTTTTGCCAGTCGAAAGACACCACTAAATAAACGTTTGTACTGAGTTTCATTGATGTCTGACCTATAATTCGAAAGTTATACCGAAAATTTTGACTGTTGATAAAGTTTCACGCCCCTAGTTCAACGCCCATAAAATGTTGCCAGTGAAACGGCAATTTTAAATTGAGTTCGAATAGCGAATTTCAATACTGTCCGATCTAAAACTCCAAGGCTATTTAATGTTGCAAATTTTGTTTATATGGAAGGTGACACGCCCTTTTGTACAATGTCTGCCCCCCTTGGTTCGATTGGCATCAAACTTTACAGGAACACTCTCAAGACTTTGCTTCAGTTTCTTGGAAATTTCATAAAAATTGGATTTCGTAGTCTATAACTGAAATACACACCAACATACATATATACATCCATTTTATTTGTAAAGATAGATTATACACAACAAAAGTCGTTGGTCGGTTGATATCAATCATCATTTCTTTCATTGAATGCCTAAAAAAAAAAATCTTCCTTTGAAAAAATTTTGGAAGTTCTTCTGAAGAAGACCAAGAAAAGCATTCCATCCAAAGGCATGTATATGTTGAAAGAATGCCTTCTGGGTATAAAAGTGGACGTGGTGGATCTCAACACTAGCCCTTACTTTTCTTTTTAAGGCACTTTTTAGGCTGGAATCAAGACTTCAATGCAATGCAGATTTTATTGAAACTTTATATTCTACTCGTATGTTTATCTGTATTGTGTGAACATTTTTGAGAGTTCTATGACATAATATCGTTCGGCTTGCATTTTTGTTTTTTAGAGCACCAAATTTTATATATTTCCACAAAATTCTGCAGTAGAGTTTGCTATGTTTTGAGAATTCATTAATTTATTCTTTAATATTCGTTTTCATTCTTTTTTTTATTCTCAACTTTTCAGCATTTTTTTTCATTCCGTTCGCTTTATTTTCATTTGTGTTTTTTTTTTCAAACAATGATTATTTAATCCATTTATTTATTAAAATTGTTTTTTTTTATGTATATTTTTAATTTTTTTTTTTTGTTGATTTAAATTAATTGCATTTTTATTTTTATTTAATTTATTAATTTATAAGTAATTGATTCTATTTAATTTTGTGTACTGTTTGAAAAAAACATTTATATTTTTTAACGTTTTAAGTCAGCAACTTTCATAAAAATTCTTGAATATTTTTCCATCATTCTTAAGATTTATTTCCATTTTTTTTTTTAAATGCTTAATCTATGAATCTGTTTTTTATAATTATTATTACTTTACATGCCTTGTTTTTATGATCCAGTGAATTCTTTAAAAAACTATTTTAAATCATTATACCATCTATTTTTGGATTCTTAATTGAGTGAATTGAAGTTATCGAAATTATTTTTTGTATTCTATGTACGTTTTCATTACCATTTTTTATTTATAAAAACTTAAAATTTTATTTTTGTAAAAATTTTTAATATTCGTATTAATTTTATTCATAGTTTTTAAAACTTACGATTTTCTTGATTTTTTTTTTAATTCTGTTACGTATTATATTTTTCTTAATGCTTTTTAGAACGTAGCAATTTAATTTCACAGATTTTGTGAGTTCCCTTATTATTTTGTTTTAATCTGTTGCAAACTTGTGAACGCTTCTTTAACTTCTTGAATATTCTTTGTTAATTAAGTATTTTGTAATAAATAAATATTTCAAATTCCTTTTCTTCGAATAGTATATGGTATGTGTTTATATTAAAATATACTCAAGAAGCTTGAAAAATTATAAACAAAAGTATGTTTTAAATGTTTTTTTTTCATTAAAAATTATTAAATTTTAATTTTGATTAAATGGCTTGTTTTGAAAGTTAACAAAACTGTTATTTTAAGAGATTTCGTTCGTAGTGCGATTCGAACCCGCTAATTCTCATTCTTCAGACGGATGTTATACCCTCGGAGCAACGTACATTTGTCGAGTAGAGTTGCTGACCAACAGTTAAGTACGGATTATTTTTTCTTTATTATCTTTTGGCCTGGAATTATGTCTCGGCTACATTAATAGTAATACACGAACCACAAAGTTTACATAAAATTCCCAGAAATATGCTAAAACGTATTGTCATTAGATAAACTCCGCCAGGTTAGCTATTTAGCCTGTCCCAAGCCAAGTTAAGGAGGAGGGTTGTTTGTAGGATACATCCTGCAAACGTAAAAACTGATAGGGCCAACCAAGAGCTCGGGGTGGCGCCCATCTTGGTAGCAGGTCATATTCGGCATATCGATATGAAACAAGCCTGCGAAGGTATAGCAATTGACCTTAAAACTTGTTAGTACGGGGACAGTCTTTACCTGTTAAATGGGGTAGACCCTATCTATCCACCGCACTGAGACCTTAATTCAGGCGTTTTGCAACAGATGTGAAGTGTTTGGCATGCGTGCGTAATAGTGTCGACACTTCGGCTTTCCAAAGTGGTTTGCTTGTAAGTGTTTGACTCGCACCCTCAAACTGGCACGGCAGTCACTGAGGGAAGTATTGACGTTGGTTGTTTTAACTAAGGGTTCTCATACTGAGCACGGCAGTCCCTGAGAACAGTGGCCAATACTCTATGTCTGGATGTTGAAATCCGAACGGCCAGAGTAAGAGTGGCAGTTGCAAAGGTCCTCCAGAGTAGGTACCAGACATGCGCAATAGCTTAAAGTTGAGTCGGCAGCTGAAAGTTGTTAGCCTAGCCCTTTAAGTGCTCATTGAGCACAGTCATGAATAAGAATGCACTTTTTCATAATTGCATTTGTGTGTTCTTGGTCTTTTTGCGGGGATGTTGTGGATCCTCATTTAATGGGATCGAGTTGCCCAGATGACTGTCGTGGGCTGGCCCTTCGGGGAGTCTCGTACTGGTTGTAGTTGTGTGAATGCTACACAGGTCTAGATTGGCCGGCGGGGTCGTGCAATGTACGACCGGGCTGGCATATCTGTCTTAATATGCAAGCGATTGGGTAGGTCTCGTCTCCACCAGTAGATGGATGGTAAGTACGTCACTACTGAAGTCTAAACTGGTACTGCTATTTCGGGCAGTATGTAATTTAATACATAATGCTCCTAATCAGCAGGGCACTGGGTGATGCTTTGTGTTTGTGAAGCAGCTTCCATGTTCGTGTTGCCACACCGGATGCCCCGTACGTTTTACTTGTCTAAAACATAAACGGGTCCGTGTTGTGGTACAACACAAAGTTCTGGTTGTCTGTTTCATGAACTATTACCCTAGGTTTTAGATGACCCAAGTTGCTTAAGGCGGAACATGACATTCGCGGCAGAGAAAACAGACCTTGTTTTAAAAATTCATAACTCAGTCAAAAACAAACATTTTTCCAAAATTTTTTTATTATTATTAGAGAATTGAAGAAATTACAAGAAAAAAAAAAATCAAAAAAATATATTTTTCACTCCAATATGGTTTTATAGAGTTCCAAACTGGCGGCAGAGAAAAAAACGGCGCCTCGTGGTTGCAGCCCTGGGAGTTGCAAAAATTGTTCGATCTGGAAAAAAATGACTTTTTAAATCTTAACAAAATTGGTTATCGTATGACACGAGCTTTTTTTTTTAAATTTTTTTCCAATTTTTGGTGATGTTCCAAATTTGAAAGTGTGTTTTTTCGAAAAAAATATTGACTTTAAAAATTCATAAAAAATCGAAAAAAAATTTAAAAAGAAAGTTCGTGTCATACGATATCGAATCAAGTTTAAAAAAATACCAAAAACAAAAAAATTTCGTCAAAAAATGAGCCCGCTAGTACCGCAACCAGTACGAAAAACATGGTTTCGAGATAAACGTGTTCAAAGTTTGTGAAAAAAAAATTTTTACCTTCAATCTGCCATGCCTGCTTCGTACTGTATGCCTTCGTTATCTTGTGTTGTGCTGTTTCTTATAGTTTTTTGCAATCGTTTAGCAATTCGGGCTTCACCCTTTACCCTTCAAGTAGGTACGAAATGACAACCACCAAAAGTCAGGTAGCAAGTAGCAGGTAGCTGCCGTACGTAGGTAGCGCAATAATTAAAAATGCGCTCTCACTAATCCGGCTGTAATTTTTGAACCCGTAGGAATTTTTCCATGAATTTTTTTTCTTAGAATCTTAAGAATATTTACTAAAATACAAAATTATTATAAATTATAAAAAATTCAAAATAATCAAAAAACTGCCAATGTAATGTAACCCCTTAAGCCTTACGGCAGGTGCAACTTGTAAATCGAATAACCGTTCTGTCATTAGATAGTTACTATAATATAGAATGTTCACCGAAAAATTTCCCCACAACGTGTATGTGATTCATCAAAAAAAAAAAAAAAAAATTGTAAAAAAATATATAAACAGTCCCAGAAATTTATTTTTTGTTTAGAAACTTCACTTCTAACGTGCGTATTGGCCATACGATGATATGAAAATATATATAAAAATAAAGAAATTTTTTAAATTATTATACAAAAATTTTACTTCAACCTAATACATTTTTAAAATTTCATTAAGAATAGTTTTCTAGGTATAAATTTTAAAATATTTATGTATGACGAGTTGTAAGTAAAAACATATATTGTTAAAATTTGAATTTCTGTAACATATTCTAGAGAATGGTGACTTCGAAATGGTGAAGTCAAGTTCACATTATTAAAATTAAATTTCATTACTAAGTGCTTTCACTTTCCACTTCACGTGCTTTATCTCATATCAAAACACAATAAATATCAAAAGGTCTCTTGGAATAAAAAACCATTCCAATAATATTCGTTTCTTAAAGCTTTTTGAGCCTATTTTATATCAATTATTTTTTTAACCTTCCAGCATTCCTTAGCCACGTATCCATGGCTTTTGTTTTAATTAAATTTCTTCAACGCTACAGCTTAAAATATAAATCATTTAAGTGCACCGCCTACTTGAAGTGGTGCAAAACCTGGTTCTACTTCAAAGCATTTGCCAGTTGGCTGGCTGGCTAGCTGGCTGGCTGACTTACCAACAACAATGAACTCGGTTACTATGTCCGGTCATAAGTCTGTCCGTTCCAGTACGTTCCCACCCACAAAACAATTAACATCTGCTTAAAAACTAATTAACAAAAATTGTGCGAACTTTTTCGTATAACGACACCGTGTGACAGAAACATGGCTACAAGAAAAAGCAAAAAAAAAAAAAAGAAATAAAAAAGAAAGCAGTTAGACAGCAGCAGAGGAAGTGAAAGAAGCAGTAGTAATAAGAATATGCAACGCGGCGCTGCGGTTGTTGATTTTGCCAAAGGAAGCTTTAATTATCAAAAACAATGCCAAGAAGCGTCAAAACTCCCTTTAGTAGCTGATAGTGGAATAATGGGTATCCATATAATCATGTAGATACCTAGCTGCAGGCTAGCAAGAGCGTTTGCAAAATCATGCAAAAATAAAAAACAAACACTCAAACATTGTTGTAATATTTGTTTGTTTAAAGTCAAGTTTGCTAAAGATACACTCCTCGGCTGGCTGGTTGTTGGTTTATGGGTAGCTTGATGCGGACCTACGGAAGTTTGCCACCTGCTAACACTATATTTATTTAGTATTTTAACGAGTAGCAGCAGCAGCAGCAGCAACAACAAAAACAACAAGCAACTATCATAGTAGCAGCGAAACGATTAATAAAGTATCTATGAGGTGTATCTAAACGTATTAAACGCATATAAGTTGCAAGCTAAGAGTATCTCGTTATCTATTAAGTAGCTTGTTTCTCTGCTACTGCTGTTGCTGTTGCTGCTGCTGCTGCCCTATTCAGCGCTTAAATGAATAGTTTTGTGTAGCTCTGGCAGTTAATTGCCGACAGACCAGTTGCTGAACAAAAATTCCTTAAGTTGTTGTATATCTTCCTCATGTCGTAGTATCTATAGCTAGTTGCCGGACTTTATGTGCTCTTTTATAATTAATTAATTAATTTTTGCATCGTGCTAATGTTTATTTTTTTAAAGTATGCGGCATAGCGTTGTTTTTCTTTTTATATAATTTTATTTCTACGCACTGCTATCTGTTAACAAGTTGATTCGAGATTTCAAGATTTGATGCAGCACAACAGAGCTGTTGCGTAGCTAGCTGGTTTTGGCCGGCCTTGCTGTGCGTAACTACAGCGGCTTGTTTATTGAGCTATGCTTGTTGGTGTTAATTTTTTTTTTTTTTGCATTCAAAGCATTTTAAACTGCTTGTCTTTCGTATCTATTAGGTTTGTATAACAAGTTGAGTCGTTTACTTGAAACGTTTGCCATTCATGCTGAGCTCTAGAGCATTGCCTATAGCTCTTAATTACTAGCCACAAGCTTGATCTCACTGATTTGAGTGCAAGTAAAGTTATACAAGCTCATGAGGAAATTTTTTTAATCAATTAGATTGTGTTAGGCGCTTAACAGTTAAAAAAAAGGGTAAAAATACAAACATTTTTTAATTTTCTTCATATCATTAAATCTTTAATGAGCACGTGATTAACATGCATAGAAAAATCAATGCTGCATCATGCATAATTCAATTAGTTTGCACATTATTTAACTTATAGCAAGGAACTGGAAAATGAAAGTGAACAGAAAAATTAACAACTGTCGACAAGTCAAATGAAATTCTCGATGAAGCAGTTGTCGATATTGAACTAAAAGAATTTGCATTCAGAATATTCTCCAGAAATCGTAGTTTCAGTGGTTTTTTCATCGAACCATTCGTTTTTTATCCCCTCAAAAATTTAACGACAAGATTGGGTAAGTTCAGAAACGCCAATAGTTGAATAACTTAATGATTACATTCAATGAAAAAACCTTGATAGAAAATTTTGTTGATTCTATACTGACATAAAATTTATCAAATCAACCCAGGAATTCTTCAATATGAAAAACGTTGTTCGTAAGTATGAAAAACATTGTTTGTATCGACGAATTCCTAGGTTGAGGTGATACATTTTTTTGTCAGTATAGAGTCAACAAAAGTTTCTGTCAAGGTTTTGTCTTTGAGTCAATGTAGTGAAATTAAATAAGTTAGCGTTGGGCTTTTATAAATTCTAATGTGGCAACTTGTACGCAAAGTGTTATCGGGATTAGATCTCAGCAATGGGTTGACCGATCTTAAAATTTTTTTTACTGAGCAGCTTATCGCTTCAAGAACGGGGAAATGACGAAGCCCAAATTTTATTTATTTGCAAAATTTTACTAGAATAAAATTCATAGGTTTAAATGCAAATTCTATTAAAAAGAACTTAAATTTTATAAATTTTAATTTTATTTATAAATTTTTTTTATATATTATTTTATAAATTTTATGTCTATTATAATATGTCAAATTTTGTGCCCTTAATTAAATAAGCGTGTAACGGTACGTTACAAATATAAAAAAATATTTATTTCTAGTCAATTTTAAAATCACTTATTACTTCTTCAAATTGCTTTTTTTCCCACTTTGTTTCTTAAATCCAAAACATACTTATTTGTTTTTCACATAAAAGTTACAATTTTAAATTAATGCATGAAATTAATTCGAAACTTATTATTTCCAATTTTGTTATCAATTATCATTAAAAATAATCTAAAAAAAGAATAAAAATGCTGAATACATATAAACAAAAAATATTAAAATTCAGCTGGGCAATTGCGAGAATTGACCCCGGGCTTACTTTCTTACTTAGGTGGCCGTAACAACCCGTGTTCGGGTTTTCGGCCGACCTCATCAGCTCTCGCCGGGCGCCTCTGCTTTGCGCGCGCCTTCTTCAATCTTGTACACCGAGTGCGGTTAGGGCTTCCTCGGCCTGGTCCATTCATCGGAGGCATGGTCCCAGCCATCGTAGCCGCTGCACAGTTATACGCCGAACTACGTCCATGTCTTCGTAGAGGTCATACAGCTCGTGGTTCATTCAGATGCGATAGTCATCGCCGACTCGAACAGGACCGAAGATTTTGCGAAGAACTTTTCTCTCGAACACCCCTAGAGCGGCTGCGTCAGTTTGCGAAACTACCCATGCCTCAGCGCCATAAAGCAGCAAAGGTAGAACGAGCGTCTTGTAGAGTGTTAGTTTTGTCGACCGAGAGACATCTTAGTTGCTCTGGAACTTAGTTGCTTACTGAGCCCGTAGTAGCACCTATTAGCACCTTTCGCTTTATCTCCAGGCTGATTTCGTTGTTGGTATTAATGGCGGTGCCAAGGTATATGAACTCCTTGACTACTTCAAAGTTATAGCTGCCGGATGAAACGTGGGAGTCTAAACGCCGCGCTCCCTTGTTTGTAGACAGCATATACTTTGTTTTACCCTCATTTATAGTCATACCCACTTTGGCTGATTGCTTTTCGATAGCGGCGAAAGCAGCGGTAACATCTCCCTTAGTTCTGCCGACAATATCAATATCATCAGCGTACGCAAGGAGCTGGACACCTTTATAGAAAATGGTGCCATTACGATGCACACCGGTCTTTCGTACGATCCCCTCCATGATGATGTTGAAGAGATCGCAAGACAGTGGATCGCCTTGTTTGAAACCTCTTTCGGTATTGAAGGTTTCGGAGAGGTTATTTCCTACCTCGACGGAGCTGCATGTGCTGCTCAACGTCATTCTGCAAAGACTTACCAACCTTGCAGATATACCGAACTCAGACATTGTTGCGTAAAGGCAATCCCTTCTCGGGCTATGGAACTCAGCTTTAAAATCGACAAAGAGATGATATGTGCCAAATTGATTTTCGTGGGTTTTTTACAGGACTTGTCGTAGCGTGAAATCTGGTCTATGGTCGACTTTCTATGTCGAAAGGCACACTGATAAAGGCCAATCAGTGTTTTTGTAAACGGCTTTAATCTTTCACACAGTACGCTTGAGAGAACCTTATATGCGATGGAAATAAGAATGATACCTCGATAGTTGGCGCAGATTGTTGGGGTCTCCTTCCTTCTGTATAGGGCAAAGTACACTGAGATTCCAATCGTCGGGTATGTTAAACTAAATATGCTGAATCCCGGGTTTACAGAACTATAAATCATAAGCAGAAATTTAGTAAATATAAGAAAGTTACAAATTTGAATTAATGATTAAAATTATATCGGAACTTATTATTAACAATTTTATTATCAATTATCATTAAAAATAATCTAAAAAAAGTATAAAAAGTGCTGAATTGAACATTGAACGTCGCTAATATTATATAATATCAAACTGGCACAGATGATTTTATTATACAACAAATAATAGAATATTTGAATTTTTTGCTGGATTTTGTGAAAAAAATTTAAATTTTTTAAACTCGGCCAACATCATTTATCCAGTTTTCACGTAGAACTACGTCTTGCAGCACGGTTTGTATGGGGAGGTCTTTTTCCTAACATTTTGTTCACTTTTTGGGGTATAACTACAGCCTTTAATATAGATCTTACAAAAATAATAATTTTGGCCAAAATATCAGTTATATGGCAAATGAAACGAATATCTAACTTTAGATTTTGTCACTTCTCTAAGAAAGTCATAAAATAGCAAATTCTAAGAAGAAGATTTCACATTTCATAAAATGCTTCAATTGCTGTTTATATAAGTGTTATGGTTGTTGATTTGGTTCGTGCTGAAATCACGAACGCAACATCGTGTCGTTTGTTGAAACGCATCGTTTTACGAATATTTCTTAGTAACTGCTTGTATTGCTGTTGTTGTTATTAATATGTATGTAAAATTTACATATATATTAAGGGTATTGACTTCAACGCTGAAATTTTGGAAATGCTGAAATTTTCGAAAACTACAGTACAATTGTTGTTGTTTTGATTTTCCGAAGTTTGCTTAAATTTAATCATCTATTGAGTCAATAAAAAATATTCTTCGGAAATTTGCGAGGAAAAGATGTCTTTAGTAACTATAAGCGAATCTGTTTTATGAGTGTGAGTCATAGGGAATATAATAATTTCGATAAGAAGAAGCCTAAAAGCTAATGAAATATAGAACGAAGTTGCGATTCAATTAGTTTCTTTTAATCGATATATAGTTTTGTTGGATGCTAATAAAAATTATTAAAGTTTAAAGTACATATACAGGGTGTCCCGCAATTGAGTGCAACTATTTAAGGAGCTAAAGGTTATGTCGAACTGAGCAAAAAATTGTATGGGGGGGGGGGGGGTGGGGTCTATTGTCACATTTTTAGGAGCTACAGGGTTAATTAATATTTCACGACTTTGATTCAGGTTATTGTTTCTAGCAGAAAGACTAACTTACATACAACTTATTTTTCGTTATAAGGCTCATTATAAAGGCAATAAACCTTGGTTTCATCCGATTTTGCCATATATCATACAGATAGTTTATATTAAATATCAAAGCTTATGTGCAAAATTTTAAAACATTTCTTTAATTTTTGCAGATTTTGAAGAGATTTTACGTTTATGATTAAGCGAATTTGTATGGGAGGTAGGCGTGGTTTTCATTCGACTTTGCCAAATATCATAGTGATGGTCTTTATTATATATCAAAGCCTATATGCAAAATTTCCAGACATTTCTTTGATTTGAGCAGATTTTTAAGAGATTTTACCTTTAAAATAAAGCCACTTTGTACGGGAGGTAGGCGTGGTTTCCATCCGATTTTTCCAAATTTTATAGCCCGGATTAAGAGTGAAGAGCAAAGCTTACATGCCAAAATTCGAGGTATTTCTTTAATTTTTGTGGATTTGAAAGACATTTTAAACAAATAAAAATATATATATTTTTGCCACACCTGCCACACCTCCTTTTTGGCGTTACAAACGGAATGACAAAGTTAATATACCCCTTACGCAGTACGCGTTGGGGTATAAAGATAAGAAAATATAAAAAATAAATAAATAAGAATATATAAGCATTAAACATAAGGAATGGGGAAATATTCACTTTTGTTAACACTGCTTACAAGTTTTATGCCAACGTTTACGAAGGTTTATGTGGCATTTTTTGCTCTGAGGCTTGCCAGTGGCCCCAGGGAGGTGATTTTCGATTCGAAATATAATTTTCAATTGAAAAATTTCTGTGTCAGATGGGAATTGAACCCAAACTCAACGCCGGTTATATGACATACAGCTCGAGCTTAGAAATAAAAAAATAAAAAAATGTAAATCTGAACTTGCTCTTCAACGAAAGTATAACAGTTATATATTTAAAAAAACTATACTACAATAAATATTTTATTTAAAACCGCTCACAACCGCTACACTGCCCACTGCCAAAAACCACTGACTGTCCTTGACTTTAATTTACTTCCACAAACAACCAAATACTTAATTACACAGTGAATGAAACCTTTTTGGTAAAAATAATTCGCATTCGTACGCAAGCAAAACCACTGCGTATAGCTTGTTAACCAAAGCGAAAACAAACAAATTCACCCAAACCAAACGTTCAACCAAGCAGTCAAGAAGTTATTTCAACTTTTTACCGCTGCCGTTGTTTGCGTGGATAAATCATTCATTATGTTGCTAATTATGGTAGAAATACACAAAAAAAAAAAAAAAAAAAAAAACTGGGCAGCACTACAGAGCAATGTGTGTGGATCTGCTCGTCTAAATAAGATGATGATGAAGAAGAAGAAGAAGAAGAGTGAAGCTCAAACTTAGTAGCAGTTATTATTAACCTGTATGTGTGGTAGGAAGTTCAAATTGGCTTTAAATGATTGTTGGGTGTAGATGAAGCAGAAACAGAAGCAAAGGAAAAAAAAGTAAAACAACAGCGGCGAAAACAAAAACAGCTGACTTATTTTGATTTATGATGTAAAATGTTATTTAATACTATTTCAATGTGTTGAGTCTGTGTGAGTGATTTTTTGCATATTGTGGTTTGTGCGTGATTTGTTTTTTTTTTCTCTTCACTTTCGACAGCTTTTCTATATCAATTATTAATTATTTCCAAAAGTCAAGCTAAAAATAAAAAAAAAAAAGTCCAAGCCCTAATCAATTGAGAACTGTGGACTGGAAACAATAATTTGGGGCCAAATTTTTTTTTTTTAGGGTAAAGATACAGTTTCAAGGGAAATTTCTCATAATACAAAAATTAAGTTAACTGACGAAATAATAATAAAATATAAAAAAACCAAAAATTCTTGAATATAAGAATGTGACGTGAATTTGAGGGGGAGGGGGAATGGGGGTCCACAGTGGATTAAAAACGTTTGACATATTGTATTGGCGACCCCTTATCAGTATTATATAGTACAGGTCGGGACTGTTTTGTATATTTTTAGAAATTCTTTTCCGGGGCTTTTTCTACTACCTGATTTCTTTTCCAAAGATTTCCTGTATTAGCAGTGTAAGGAAAAATGTATCCAAAAAAAGACAAACTATTAATAAATGTATCCCAGCCCGTAAAACTGTCTTTTATTATTTGTTTTTATGTCTAAATAATATCATGTTCGTGTTTAACAGCAAAACCAGTGCAGAAACATATATTTTTTAACATTAACTTAATAACGATTATTCCATCTCTTCTTTCGAAATATCTGATTCACTCTGTTTTTTCACTACTAGCTCCACTGTTCGAAATGATTTCTCGAATTTCTTTTTACACTTTGAAATCCATGCAATTTGTCCCAACGTGTAGGTCTTTACTGCAATAAAAGGTGTTTTCTCAAGAACTGCAGTTCTATCTCATTATTTATCAATTCCTCATCATCATGAAATATTTTTCATTCTTGTTAGCTACAATTTTCCAAAACTCAACTTTACTCCTACCGCGGCCTCCTACTTGACTCCTGCTGCTGCAGTTCTTTCGTACCATGACACTACATTTTTACCATAGCTCTGACTATTGAGTCTCACTGAGACATTTGTTTGATTCTGACGCTACGCTCTCTGTTGTTGGCAAATTGTTTTTCGATTTTTATCAACTTAATTATATGTTTGAGTTTCAAAGCACCAAAGGTAATAATTCATCAGCAGTGGCTGCAACGTCGGCAGCATGACTTTGTATTGGCCAGCCAGCCTGTACTGGAGGTTGGCTATAAAAAAAAGAATTCATCCATGAAAAAGAATCTACTTGAGGCTTCCTCTGTCGTCGCTGTTGTCGTTTTTGGCTGCCGCTTTAATGGCACGTTTTACCTGAAGTCGTCTTCGTTGTCTTTTCTTCTACTTGTTGGCAAATATTTAGCCCTCCCTTGATTATTATTTACGTTAGCGCAGCAGCATCAGCAGCGCTGAGAAGGAGTCACCGCTTAGAATCCACGCTCTGCCAGTCACTTCTGTAGCTTCTTTGGCTGTTGCTAAAGTCTTTTTTTTTGGTATTATCAGTAAGTATGGTTAGAGCATCAAGTCAGCGTCGTGGCTTTTCGAAGGTGGTATTTTAGAAAATCCACAACTCATTCTCATAAAATATAGATCAAAATAATAAATTAGGCGAATCTGCTTACATAACTCATTCTTAGTGTTTAAATCGTAGGAATTTATGGAAGTTTTGAAGTTGTTTTGTTAAGGTTTTGGTGCTGATTTCTATGATCGGGTTGGTTGAGTGGGGCAAATAGTAGAAATATTTAAAGAATATATATATTTTGATAGAATAGTTATTCTATCAAAAATATTATTTGATAGAATAACTTGCGAGTTTTTGAAATCTGAACAGGCTCGACCGTACAATAACTATTTTGACTATATTTCATTTTTTCCTCAGAATTTATGTGATTTTTTTTTTATATCTATAACAATGGCTCTCATTTCATGTTTAAAAAAAATAACTGTCAGTCGCTTCGATTGCTTGCAATTGACTCAATTTCCATTTCGAACGCCTCAATCAAGCCTACAATTTTCTTAAATTTTTGTGTTATCCTTTTTTTTTTTAGTTAAACACCAAGCGCACCCCATAATTTTTCACTTAATTAAAAAAAAAAGGATTAAAAATAATAAACTTAACCAAACTAAACAAATTTCGCCATTTGTGTGGCAACCCATTAATTCAGTTGCATTGAACAGTTTATGAAAAACCACAAAAGTATCCTTAACGCCTCCCTCCATAGAGGCCAACTCGATATTAAGTGTTGTGCTTGTGTCGCCGGGGTTGTCGCTTTAGAGCACCCGTTCAACATTTGGAAAAACGTCAGCTGCCTAATTGACTGTGAGACGCCGCGCAGTGGTGCACCCCTTCATCATTGTCACTTTCTAGCTATGAATGAATGGATGAAAGAATGAGATGCTGTCACTATCCGGTTTCGCTGGCAATTAGAGCGGCGTACAAATTTTTATAAGAGAAAAAAATTAATCATATTTCAAGGCAAGTACAACAAGCTACTGTGTCTGTCTATCCGGGCAATGTGTCAGTACCGCACTCATATTTTGATTATTTCAAATTTTTGCCCTTCAATCAAAACTTGCCAGAGTGCGGCAAAATTACAAAGCGTTCAGGGGTTCAAATTCACCTAAAAGCGAGTTTAAAGTGTTGCACGAATTCTAGTTTAAAATAATATGCTGTATGTTCGTTTAATCTCTATGGAAAGAAGATTTTTTTTTAACAGTGCTGTGTCTTATTGAAAAAGGAGCGCTTTTATTATATTAATTTTATAAAAGCCCTTTTTTAAAGCTTGAACTTCTAAAGCTTAAACAAAGTAAATTTTGATTGATCTTTATTAGCATAGTAGTATATAATAAAAATGCACAGTTTGTGACTCTGTTGGCTCATTTGACTTATTTGGCTCAATTAGCTTATATGACTCTGGTGGCAGCAAAGTATATAATTAAAATACACAGCTTGTGACTGTGTAGGCTCAATTGACTTATTTGGCTCTGTTGGCTTATTTGGCTCAATTAGCTTATTTGATTCTACTGGCATCAAAGCATGCAATTAAGATGCACAGCTTGCGACTGTTGTCGCAATTGGTTTATTTGGCTCAATTAGCTATAACTCTATTTTAGTTATAACTCTATTAGGATAAAGAATACAATAAAGGTGCACAGTGTAGAGGAACTAAAATGTATATATTATTTTTAATAATTAAAAACATTTTTGCAACTATCAAAAATTTTCATTCGGAAAATATTGATAAAAAAGATAATTGGAATTGTATTTATGTGTTTAAAAGAGAATTAAAAAAAAAAAAATATATACAATTGTGAAATCCAAAATATACATAGTTTGAATAAAAATAAAAAGTCGCACCTCGCACAAGTGTGGCTCAATTGACTTATTTGGCTCTTTCAGCTCAATTAGCTTATTTAACTCTGTTGGCATAATATTATGTACTTGAAATGCATATAATGTGGCTCTGTAGGCTCAACTGACTTATTTGGCTCGATTGGCTCAAGTAGCTCATTTGACTCTATTGGCATCAAAGTATTAAAAAGCTTGTGACCGTTGGCTAATTTGGCTCATTTAGCTCGATTACCTTATTTAACTCTCATTTAACTCTATTGGTATCAAAGAATACAGTAATGCAGTATACAGTAGCTCATTTGCCTCTATTGGTCTTCAAAGTATAAAATAAAGACAAACAGCTTGTGATTGTTGGCTCATTTGATTAAATTAGCTCATTTAGCTCAATAAGCTCAATTGGCTCAATTAGCTCATTTGACCCTATTGGCATCAAAGTATAAAATACAGACACACAAATTGTGACTGTTGGCTCAATTGGCTAATTTCATTAGGATAAAGATTATAATAAATATGCACAGCTTGTGTCTATGTTGGCTCAAATAATTTATGTGGCTCATTTTGCTCAATTAGCTTATTTAATGTTGGCTTAAAATTATATAATTAAAATGCATAGCTTGTGACTCTGCAGGCTCAACTGACTTATTCGGCTAGATGCACAGCTTGTGATTGTTGGCTAGATTGGCTTATTTGCCTCAATTAGCTCATTTGGTTCCATTGGGCTATTTGGCACAATTAGCTCATTTGGCTTGATCGGCTTATTTGACTCAATTAGCTCATTTAACTCTATTGAATACAAAGTATTCAGTAATACAGTATACAGTGGCTCAGTTGACTCTTTTAGCATCAAAGTATTTAATAAAGGTGCACAGTTTGTAACTGTTGGCTCATTTGGCTCTATTAGCTCATTTGGCTCAATTTGTTCATTTGGCTCAATTAGCTTATTTGACCCTATTGGCATCAAATATAAAATACAGATTGTGACTGTTGGCTCAATTGACTCATCAGGCGCAATTAGGTTATTTAACAACTCTGTTAGCTTAAAAGTATATAATTAAAATGGATAGCTTGTGATTCTGCAGGCTTAACTGACTTATTTGGTCAGTTTGGTTTTATATCAATAAACTCAATTGACTTCATTGGCATCAAAGTATAAAATAAAGATGCACAGCTTGTGACTGTTGGCTAAATTGGCTTATTTGGCTCAATTTGTTCATTTGGCTCTATTGGCATCAAAGTTTTCAATAAAAATACACAGCTTGTGACTGTTGGCTCATTTGTTGGCTCACAACTAACTCATTTGACTCTATTGAGATAAAAGTATATAATAAAGATGCACAGCTTATGGTTCTACTGCCTCAATTGACTTATTTGTCTGAATTGGAATAATTTATTATAAATTCTTGTTTTGTTCAACAAATCTTTTCAACAGAAATCTTATACAATTTTTCTAAGTACTGATAATATTCAGTATTTGAGCTTAATATTTTTTTAATGATCTTTGATTCATTTTAAATTTTGGGGGTCCGATAATATTTTTTTACTTATATGTTTGACTTTTCACATAAGCTTTGTCACCCTGCTGTACAAAAGCTGTTACAGCTGAACGGTGTTAACGTGACCTCAGTTTTGAGGTTGGAAGATGTCTTTAAATGCTGATTAAATGACGATTTAAAAATCTGCTTTTTTGTAAAAAGCTAACATGAATTTTTTAACACGTACTGATCATGACAAAGGATGTTGAATATATTAAACTTTGAATATAGTAATTTTGATTAATATGAGATATGAAACATAAAATTACTCAATATATAATTGTTTTAGGCAAACTTTAACTAAAGTCATCAATAACAGCATTCAACAGTAGGAAACAAAATCATAAATTAAATAATATATTTTTTTACTTTGATTTTGAAGAACACATTTTTTATATTATGACTTTGTATTAAACTTTTATAGTACCTTAAGAAATTAGATTTTTATTGTGGTCTTCCTTAGTATAATTTAAGCAATAGAAATCCTTTGTTATCCTTACAGAATTACTGAAGCCGCTTTTTAAAAAGGTTTGAATTTTACCTATTTTTATTTCCATATGAGTTCTATTTATCAAAGCAATGAATCAATTGAGTCAATTGGTTACCTTTAAGGAACTATATATTTTGCCTACCAAAATTGCCGAAATTGTATAGTTTTCCACACAATTGTTATTATATACTGTATTTTGTGGTATATTTCTATTTTGTATAAACAAATATTGACTCATTTAAACGTTTTTGTGTGCGCAACTGTTTAACTATATATTATTTCTATATATTATGAAAATTTTTTATAAATAATTTTGTTTTGTTTTCCATTCCATACACAACATTTTAGAGCTTCTGTATTTATTTTTACTCACTTCACGCTTCTTATCTGCTTATACAAATCCAGTTTTTTTTTAGGCTTCATAGTTTTTTTTATGCCAAAAAACAAAAACTGCCAAAACAATAGCACCCTTTAGTGCCTTAGCTAATGCTGCCTTCATTTGCTTCCTTTTTGCCGAAATTCGAATTGAAACTGGAAAAAAGTTCAAATAGTGGAAACCGTGAAATATGCCGCAATAAATCCACTACAGAAATTAGAGAATCCAGCTCCGGTTGCAGCAGTGCTTATTTTCTGAAGGATCATCGATCATTTGTCGGTGCAGAAAACTTAAGCATAAAGAGCGGCAGTAGAACAAAAGTTGTCTAAAATAACAAAAAAAAAAAAAAAAAAATCTTAATCAAAAAACTAGCATGTTTCGCATTTCACGCATGTGACTGGCAAGGCCAGTCAGTCAGTGTGTTTCTTTGTTTGCCTGCCAGTCTGTCTGTGCGTGCTGGCACCCTTTTATGTGCACAGTCAGGATATCAAATATTTTGCCTGTGCTTCTGCATAAATTCTCTCTGTTCATATATTGAACGGGCGTTACTCATGCTGAGTAGTCAAGGTACGACAAAACGTGTACATTTAAATTAGTTGTGGGTTAAAAAATTATTGTTGTTGTGATTTGAAAATTTACAAAAAAAAAAAAGCTGCCAACTCAGGGTTGGCGTTGCGTTTAAATTTATGCAAATCGTAATTATATACAAACGGTCCAATACAATGGTTGTGAATGTATGCATATGTTGTAGATGTTGATGAATTAGTTTGCTGAGATATTTGTTTTTTATTTGTTTGAAGTTTGAATATTTTAGATTTTTAAATCTTTGTTTAGAATTTGATAAACATGAAAAATGCTGACATTTGAATTTTTATCATTTTTTTCTCTGTTTGAAGAGCTCTACAAAATATGCGCTCCATTTTATGTATTAAGCTGAGGAAACATGTGCTTCAGAAATTGGAAATGTGCACACATGTACATGATCGCAGTTTTCAAAAATTGTTATAAATACGCTAACAAAAAATTTATTTTCTATAGCAGCAGGTAAAATGAGACCGAAAAAACTTAATAAAATTATTGGTGCCTTTAAGGTTTAAGCGAAATCAGCACAAAATATAATTTATTCTTAGTTAAGATAAAAATATATTATAGATTGTTATTTTAGAATAACATACGAATTATTAAATACTTTGATTTATTTATAGTATTAAAGATTTGAAAATTGTATTCTTGGTAATCATGGTAACATTTTCATTTTAGATTTAATCCAGGACTCAAGCAATATCTTCTTGAAATTAAGTCTGAAAAACAAGTTATATTTTACTGTAGGAAAAGTTCTAGTTTTTTACTATACATAATCGAACTAGTTCAGATATAGACGGAACTTACCCACAAAAAGCGTCAGTATATAATACAATGTATAAGTACACAATGTAAAAATGTATAGTATTGCGACCAGTACTGACTCTTTTTGAACTAGTTCCAAACTATTTCAAGTTTGGTCCATTTTTCTGGCAGCTGACCCAGTGGAGTAATAAGAGGAGTATTTGTTATGCAAAACCGTATAGTGATTATGCAGCTGACCCGGTGGGATAATAAAAAGGGGCAATTATAGGAGAACCGCAGGGTGATTCTATATCTGACTCGATGAGTAATAATAGGATTTCTTACCGGATTGTGCTTTTACATCTAACCCGGAGGAGTTATGTTAGGAACAAATGTAATAAAAACGAAGTGTTATTCTTTGTTGCACACGTATAGTTTTCCCTAGTAGAGTATAGTGGGTGTAATTAATACATAAAATTATAACGCATTAGACCAAAAAACTTAATAAAATTATTGGTGCCTTTAGAGTTTACACGAAATAAGCACAAAATATAATTTTTTGTTATTTTTAGTTAAGATAAAAATGTTATTTTAGAATAACATAGAAATTATTAAAAACTGTGTTATTTTTTTTAGTATAAAAGATTTGAAAATTGTATTCTTGGTTATCATGGAAACATTTTCATTTTACATTTAATGCGGGACTCTACATATACATATCCGAATCTACATATACGATACTGTCCGTGCTTTCTGCGTTCTGCCAGTAATGTATTCGACTCTACTGCAGGAGTCGTAGTTGGCGTTGGCCTTAGAGGTGACGTTGACTTGTAGTTGACGTTAGTGCTTGTAGTCGATGTTGGCTTCACAGTCGACGTTGGTGTTCACAGTCGACTTGGACTTTGCAGTCGATATTGGTGCTCACAGTCGACTTTGGCTTTGCTGTCGACGTTGGTGGGTTTCATAGTTGACGTGGACGTTTGCCCTGTTAGCACTCCTTCTGCTGGGTTGGAAGCGCGTGTGACTCTCATGGCTCTCTTAGGTGCTTAACCCAGTTATAAGCTGAATGCCATGTATTGTAAAATTCATGCCAGAACTTTGATCCCAAGTTACACAGGGAGTTACTTCGTAACCGCTGTACTAAGGTGCAATCGTGAGCTTACCCAAACATGTTAATATTTCGCTAGAACTGCAATAAACAAATAACTTTTCGTGAAAGACAACAAAAGCTGGAAGACAATTGTCAGCTTTTCGTATAAGATTCACTTTAATTTTTGCTAGGCAAAGGGTCTGTTTGTAATGCTTTGCTATTCCAGCTCCGGTAAATTTGTATATATACACTTTGTCGGATCTCCGGTTTTGATGTTTATATATTAATAAAACTTTGGGTGAGTTATATTAAATGAATTATAATAATACAATAGGGTAATTCACGATTTTGTTTCATCGTTACAAATGTATTTTTGCAAGAGAAGATTTTTGTGAGCACTCTATATTGCAAATGCATATCAATGCGTTTTGTTTTTCTAAAAACAGCAAATTTTTCATTTGCAATGATGCAACAAGGTCATGAATTACCCTAATATAAATATATATATTACCATGTTAACTCTATTGTTACTTCTTACATTTCCCCAAGCATTTCCGCTGGTGGTGACCCGATATATTCTATGGCTATAAAATCAAATCTTCAGCTTAGTTTTCTATCTGTAACTATTTCTTTATATTTGATTTTATCTGTTAAGAATAGTACCGATTTTTGTAAAAGTAACTAAAACTAATTAATTTTGTGCATCCGGGTGACTAGATCAATTTTTCATTTTAAATATATTTCCTGCACGAGCGTAGGACTTGGTTCAATGTTCTAATTTTATCAATTTGTTATTGCATAACATAACATAACATAACATAACATAACATAACATAACATAACATAACATAACATAACATAACATAACATAACATAACATAACATAACATAACATAACATAACATAACATAACATAACATAACATAACATAACATAACATAACATAACATAACATAACATAACATAACATAACATAACATAACATAACATAACATAACATAACATAACATAACATAACATAACATAACATAACATAACATAACATAACATAACATAACATAACATAACATAACATAACATAACATAACATAACATAACATAACATAACATAACATAACATAACATAACATAACATAACATAACATAACATAACATAACATAACATAACATAACAAAACATAACATAACATAACATAACATAACATAACATAACATAACATAACAAAACTATTGTCAGGCCTTTACTATAATAAATAAATAATTTATACTCTGTTTCTCAAAAATTTATACTTTTAAATTGTTTCTCAAAAATTTACTTTATGAAACAATGTGACGATCGATATATTTCTTGGCATTCACAATGTTTCCGTGTTCAGTTTTCATTGAAAGAAAGCATTAAATAAAAACTTTTTTTCTTGCGAGCTTGATTTACATTTAAGTAATTTTAAAAGGAAAATCTTACACTGAGTGCAAATAAAATTCAATAATTTTTCTAAATTAGGTGTTTTTTTTTTTAAAAGATTTTTACATTTACAATCACATTAAAAGGGGTGGCAACCTGCAAGCCAAAATTTTAAGAGTTCAATTTTAGATATTTTTTAGAAAGTTTTCTGTTTAATTTTTATTTTTTAAGTATTCTACTTCCTTTCACTAACGCATATAAAACGTATAACAAAAAAGCTATGGGGTGGCAACCTGCAAGTCAATATTTTAACGAGTCGACTTTAGATACTTTTAGAAATTATTTAAATTTCTTAAGGATTCAAATAATTTCTATCGCAGGATTGTAGCTTTTTAACTTTTCTTACTAACGCAGGTATATATTATCAATATGTTGATTTTGTAACAAGTTATGATTAAAAAAAGCTATGAGGTGGCAATCTGCAAGCCAATCTTCTACAAACAAATCGGAGGTCAATTAAATTCTTGCACCGATTGACACGGCACATGGCAATATACTAAAAATGATCAAAAACATTTTAAAAAATCAAAATATCAAAAACAAAATAAAAAATTTTTTCAGCACTGTTAAATTGCTCCTGGGAGATTCCTTGGCAACGACCATCATTATCAACTTTACGATCGCTATCAAAATCATTTTTAATATTATTATCATCACCATTCACATCATCATCTCAACGCAATATTCAACACATGTAAAGAAGCTTTTCGTGCATTCGAAATGAAGCAAATCTAGCAACAGTTGGTGACTTGACTTTATCTGCACGCATGACACAAGCACATGAGGAGAAGGAGGAGGTTGCGATGCAATCGAGCCACTGTAATCGGTTATGAATTGTCAACAGAATGCAGCAGCAGCAGCAGCGACCGTTGCCTGCCATAAAGTGAGTGAGTGAGTTATCATAACTTGCGCTATATCTTGGTATCTTGGCTGCTGACAGATGTCCTCCAGATGACGCTGATGCTGCTGCTGCTGATGATGATGATGATGCAGGTTGTCAGCGCCTTAAGAGGCTTAGTTAAGATTTGCTTTTGTTCGCACTCGTACAAAGTGCGGAATGTCAATTTGAAGACGATGATGACGACGATCTTGTTTAACTCGTCGTCGTCAGTCAGGATGTGTACAACGAAATGATGTGATTATAATACAAATTTGGACGTTTATCTGCACCAAAGTGCAGCTAACGTTGGACATTTGCTGTAGCAGCTCATAAAATATGCCATAATTTGTGTGTTTAAACGGCATAAATTTGCGATATGCGCGTGTAACAGGAAAAAAAAAACAAAATACACAACAAAAATAATGCAGTTGCACATTTGTGCAAAAATTTGCCAACATCTTTTTTGGTTTGATGTTTCCATTTTGGTTGGCATTTAAAGCGTTTTCTTGAACATTGCTGTCAGTTTGGCTTGCATTGACATTTCCAGAGAGTACCTTTAAATCTGGCACTTAATTGAATCTTTAAGATTTATCCTTAACTTTGCCAATTTCATCTCGGTTCTTAACTTTCTTGGCAACAACCACATTCTTGTTGAAAAACACATCAATGGTTGTAATCATTTCGCAACATTTAACTGCTCCAATTATATTGAGACGACATTGATTTCTATGCAGAAGTCAAACAACCAAACCGCCACAGGTGTACCTCATCGAATAAGGTTCAATAGAAAAAACAAAAAAAAAGTGCGCCATAAATCAGCAGAGCGCAAAAATCTGCAGAAATCAAAGATAAAGTCTTAAGTACACAGCAAGTGCGCGACAGACAGACAAACAGAACAGAACAGAAAACAAAGATAAGCTTGAAGCTGGATAAAAATAAGCGGCTATATAAAACGCTAAATAATTTCTTAATACCATTTATTTATTTATTTACGTTGCCATATTTGAGCAACGATTACCGCTGAGCAGAGGCATAACACAAAAGCATCAAATGGCAAGCAAGGATACGCTTTACCAACGCACCACTTCCTCTTCTAAAGTCAAAGCAAAAGAATCAAAGACACAAAATCTCAATTCAAATACGTGTCAACCTCCAGCCTAACTTAAAAGCCGCTGTCGTTGTGACTTTATAGCGGCTGCTGAGGTTTTCCCAAGAATCATGCTGCTTTTGCTCCAAGACAAGCTACTCCACTTAAGCCCTCTTTGGCGCTGAGAACCAACAGGCTCAAACGCACAACTTCCCAAACGTTCTTCTCATCGTCGTCGTCGTAGTTGTAGTCGTCGTTGTTGTTCTGGTCGCAGTCAACAATGTCTTGAGCCTCATCTTCGTCAAACAGGATTGAAAGTCAGACAAGCGTTGCTGCTTATATGTCAAATTACGTTGACAGTTTTAGATTAGATTATTTCTATGAAATATTTTTTTGGAATTTTATTGCCTTAAGCATTGAATCTTCAGCACGAAATGTTGCAGTGACTCCATGTAGCGGCTCATACAGGCACATCGCATGTTTGTCTCACTGCTGGCTGTGCTGTGTTGGAGCCAACTAGCAAAATGGAGCAGGAATAAGAAACATTGTCAGGAGTACCGGCGGCGGCTGCGGCACAGTCGGATTAAAATATGCAGTCACTACTTCAGATTCTGAGTACCAGTTTAACTTTTAACTCTGAAGTTTGATTATTCATAATTGTTGAATGCGTCTTGCTCAATGGAGCGTGCGTGTCTTCTCAATGAATGAACGAATCAGAAGAAATGAACCACTGCAACATGTTGTTTTTTGGCTGCTTAAAAACTTTCTTGCTTGCTGATCTGGCTTCTTATTTCTGGAAATGGCTTTCGTGTTGATGTAGACCTTCCTCTGTAGTTCGACGTTGGATAATTAAATCCCAGTTGTTGCGTTTCTCTTTTAATTTGGATTTAAATGATTGTGTCAATATTGATGAGGGCAGCGGAATTACATGGCACGGTGGTGGTTGGGACATTTTTTGGAAATCAAAACTAGGTATCGTTCTAGTGAAAATACATACATATGTGTATCGATGAAATAACTATTTGATGAACTTAAATAAAAAAAAAAGTAATGATGTTCTTGGTATAAGTAGGACATGTTAATGATGAACGGGTTGAACTTTATGTTCAATGTGATCAGCTGAGGAAAAGATGTCAAAATGAGAAAAGCAGATTAAATTTATGGAGGTAAAAAGAGGAAGGACTTTTCAAATAAAATTAATTGAATCAACAGTTCGTCGCCCGAGTAAAATCAGATCGCATTCCAAATATTTCTTTGTCGACTATGAAAATGCAGAGTTAGTCTATATTGTAAATACTTTCCATCACAAACACAATTTTGACTATGAAGAAACTTTGTTTGGATATTTATACTTAAACTAGTTTTGGTAAAAAAAGACACACATTCGATAGCTTTAGCTCCAAACGCTACACTTAAATTGCTTCTACTAAATGGTTTTTATAGATTTTTAAGCATGATTCATGGAATTTAAATTGGCCTTGAAAAAATGGATTAAATGAGCCTTGAGAACTCTACTCATTTCGAAAAATTCATAAATTAGGCTATTTAACATTTTGTTTGGGTGAATTTTCGAACAGAGCTGGTCCTATTCACCAGGAAATGTAAAATCCTAAACACAAATCATTCTAAATGGGTCTGTTCTGTCCCTTGCGGATAATGCAAAGTACCTGGAAATAATACTCGATAGACAGCTCAGCTGGAAGTTAAACACAGCAGAGCGCATTAAAAAAGGCACTGTGGCACTTTATACTTGTAAAAAAGCCATAGGGACAATATGGGAGTTCTTGCCTCATATCGTTCACTGGCTGTATACTGGGGTCATAGACCTATTCTTCTGTATGGTGTAGTAATATGGTGGCCGTCCTTAGACAAGGTCACATATATGAAACAACTGCAAAAAGTGCAGAGAATGGCATTTATATGCATCAGCGGTGCTCTGACAACAACAGCGACTGCAGCATTAGAGACCATATTTCATCTTCTACCACTGGACCTGGTTGCCAAACAAACAGCAGCCTGTTCGGCAATAAGGCTTTCAGAACTGGGTGTAGGGAAAAGTCTGACAAGGGGCCACTCATCCATACTTAACAACTTCAACTTCATTCCATCAAGAACTAATTACTTCAAGCCCTCGCTTTCCTTCGAAGGAAGGTATGGTACGCTTATTCCGCCTAGAACATACTGGGTCAATGGTGCACCATGGAAACGAGGGTGTCTATATTCCTATACAGACGGATCGAAATTAAACGACAAGGTTGTGTATGAGGTGTACTGAAAAGAGCTTGGGGTATCTCTGCATCGTAGGCATCCTGACCACTGTACTGTGTTTCAGGCCGCAATGATGGCAATAGGGGAGGTTGCATCAGGGCTTTCAAAAAACGTTGTCTCTAAACGGGAAATTTATATCATCTCAGATAGTCAGGCTGCGATAAAACCGTTGAAACAAGTAGCCACAAACTCTAAAGTAGTCAAAGAATGTCGTGCTTCATTAGGTGAAATGTCGAACTATTTCAGCATCAACCTAATATGTTTACCTGGGCATAAAGGCATAAAAGGTAATGAAAAGGCAGATGAGCTTGCTAAAAGGCAGATGAGCTTGCTAAAAATGGGACACGAGTGGCATCAGCGCTGCTGAACCCATTGGGTATTCCATTAGCGACTCTCAAGCTGCATCATTAACAATATTACATCGAAAACCAACACTAGGTGGGCTGAACTCTCGACATTTAGAGCAATAAGGCTTATCTGGCCGACACTAGATCCCGGGCGATCGAGAGCCCTTCTCTCAATGGCAAGACCAGAATTAGCCACAAAGTGGCTGTCATCACAGGGCACTGCTTGATAGGCAGACATGCACACAGGTTAGGAGTTATCTCAAATGACTTCTGTAGAAGCTGCAGGGACGAAGAAGAGGAAGAAATTATCTCCCATCTTCTGTGCTCCTGTCCTGCGCTAGCCAGAAGAAGGCACATGTATTTAGGCTCTTTCTTCTTTCATGAGCTTGACGACCTGCCAACGACTGATGTCAGGCGTCTAAAAGGGTTCATCAGGCGCTCAAATTGGTTCCATTTTTGAATGAAGGCCTCTGTGCAACGGTATCACAACGGACCTATCTGGTCTAAGTGAGTTGGTGTATGTTATTTCATATACACCGGCTGCCGCCTCTACCTAACCTAACCTAACCTAGTATTCCGCTGTTATTTTGCCAGATAAATAAAAAAAGTATTGAAAATAATTTACTTTGGAATAAAATAATAAAAAATCTTTATGTTATGTTTATAACTCTAATAATTTTTCAATTATTAATTAAGAGTTAACAACCAACAACAGCAACAATACCCTTTGTATAGACTAGCATTCATACAGCAGACTAGACAGACCTGTTTCGATGGCCGCTACGCCAACTCATCAGTAGCTTTTATATGATAGTAATGATCTCCTAAGCTGTTCATGTCTATTTGTTTTAGTCAATAATTAGAGAAAATTACTCTGAATTACATTGTACACACCAATGATACGAAAGCAGCTTAAAGTTCTTCTAATTTTAGATTCACACTTATTTGGTGTAAGCTCTTTTAACGAAGATAGATGAAAGCTTTTTTGCTACTCACAGGCATGTTTGTCTGTCTAGTCTGCTGTATGATTGCTACTCTATACAAACGGTATTGTTGTTGGTTGTTTTCTTCAGAAAACAACACAGACCTTGAGCTCGTAAATATAACTCTTAATTAATAATTGAAAGATTATTAGTTTTTAACATAACATAAAAATTTATAAAAAAAGAGGTCAAATGAATTTACAAATAAAATGATAAAAAATCGTTAAATTTTTACGGAATTTTTGCTTTACAGACATAAAACATATTTAAAAGTTCATTTATTTTAAGTAATAGATTTAAAATGACAAACTTTTAGAATAACTCAACAGCTCAGCAATTCCAATTTTTGAAGACAACTTTTCCGGGTAAAGGTTTCGTACTTGGCAGAGTTGGCTTTACTTAGTTGCAACTGATGAGCCATAAAAGCAGCTGCAGTCGTGAGATTTCATGTCTTGTTTTTTTTTTTTTTTTTGCAAATGGTGCTTTATAATAAAACCTTTCAGAATATTTCACAATTAAACGATTACTTTAACGATGTCGTTAACTGATGATTCAATAAACGTTGCCAAATTTATGATTCTATTAATTAAATTGACTTAATGTTGTGCAAAAACTCAAAAAATTTAAAAAACAGACATATAAATAAATACTGTTGCACATAAAAGATCAGTGTTTGCAAGAATCAATAAAATTGTTTATTGGACGAATTGGTTGATTAACGATTTGAAATTAATTTCGTTGTTGTTGTTGTTATTATTGTTGTTGCAGTCTGCCTAACTACACTGCGGACTATTCAAATTAAGGGAATTTGATGTTTATTACATGTTCATTAATTGGCGTTGATCGTGAGCTAAAATCTGATACAATCGTTAAGAAAATTCTGCGAAAAACTTCCAAACTTTTATTTTATAAAACAAGTTGAAGAGCTAAGCGCAATGTTGGTCGGGTCGATAGTGAAGAGTGCCTATATTGATACTGAAATCGGATACCGCAATTTTGGCTGGACTTAAAATTTCAAATATTTTTACCGCCACTGTTTTATAGTCTTGCATTCATAAAATATTATAAAAAAAAAAACAATTTCTTTGAGCTAACAAGAAAAACTTATAAAATTAAAACCATCAAGACGTATTAGCAAACTTTACAGCTAATTTATTGTACAACGAATTCACAGCATGTATCTAGTTAATTTTTCTTGTTTTTGTTGTGCTCATTATTGCAGGACACTGCAGAAAAATAAAAGCAACATTTTGGAACAAGAAAAAAAAAATTAGCATTTGCTTCACTCATTAATTTGTGTTGTTTAATTTTTATCTTTTGAAATTTTGTTAACGTTTCTATAGCTTTACAATGAAACTTTTTTATTAGTGCTATAATTGTTTTATTATTATTGTTGTTATATTGTCTTCCTATTCATTGCTCTGTTGCATTCATTAATTGCTTTTTCCCTGAATTGTCGCTCTGCTCTTGCAGAACACACAATTGTAAGAAATCGAAATGACGAACTCACGGAGTAAAAGACGGATAATTAAACAGTATAATTTTTATGTTATTTGCATGCAACACTGGTACTAATTAAGTGTTGGTCCAATAAAATTTAGCTATTTTTTTTTTGGAACACACACCTTGCAGTTGATTTGGGAGAAAAGTGGTAAATGACAGAGATTCTCAGATATATGCTTTGTAAACATTTTTACTGCACTTTTTTAATAACGAACTGACAAGACTTCATCCTAAAGCAATTCATTATAACGATCAATAAAGTATTTTTTATTGTTTCTGCGCACATTATTACCACATTCAGTTTAATTAACGCCGTAAGCAGCAAGATCAGATTGATCTGGCAGCAGAGGTATAAGTAGTAGAAAAAAATAGGTAATTGTTTTAATTAAAACTAGTAAAGACTTCTTTTCCGTTTGTCTAAACTTAAAATATCTCCACTTTCATGTTAAAGGCCGTACATATGGAAGATAGTAGGTGGAGTTTACATTTGATTTTTCGAAATTTCAAATTCGCAGTACTTTTTATAATAAAAATTTATGAGTAAAATATCAAGGCAATAATTACATTCTATGATATTTATGAAGATTTTTGCTATTTCAATAGCGTCACTTTGAGTAGAAGGTAGAAATTCTCCTTCAAAATCTTACACTCCGAGTGCATATTGAAAATCAAAGCTCATATGTGTTAATCCTGCGTTGCGGACGTTATAATCGTATGCATATTTTTGGAGTTTACCCTTTAGAAACGATTTCATGTATTGCCCGCTGTATGAAAATTTTATGGCGAGTGAAAGCGAGCGTTATCTAAATAATCAAGCGTTACGAAGTCAGCGGTTTACCAACAAAATACATACTCACAGCAGAGAAATACCAACAACGAAGGAATACCAACAAAATACATACAGCAGAGAGAGTTTCAATAAACTCGATGTTCTTTACTCTGCTCTCTACTCTTCTCTTTTTAACATATGTTCACAGAGCTGCCAGATGGCGGGATTTTCGGGGTTTTTCGACTAAAATGGGAATGCGGGGAAAGTAATGATCAAAACGGGGAAAGTGTGAAGCTAGTAGTATAAGATAGTTAAATGAAATGTTGAAAAGCATTTTCAACATTTCTTTTAACTATCTTGTCGAACGAAAATATATCATCTTAATTAAACTTTATGTAAATTTGTTTGACTATTTAGAAGATGGAAAAGTACAAAAAACGTTATACTTTTTGGAACTAATCTGTTCTGAAAAAAATTAACATTATTTCCGTTGGGCATGTTTTTTACAGGTTTCTCTCAGTCAAAGTGGAAAGATATATCTTTACGATGTTTTTGCTAAAGGGTCATATACAACATTGATTCTGACGTTTACTTAAAAAAAAAAATTGCTACGATTTATTTCTGTGCCTTCCAATAACGTTCTTATTCACTTGATTAAATAGACTTATTTGGTTAAAAAAAGTAAAAAACAAGTCACCTGTGATCGAGGAAGTGGATATAATAACATATTTGATTTAATCTGTGTTGAATCGAGCTTTGATTTAAATTTTCATAAAATTATTTTGTAAATAGTCAATTCAAAAACATATTCAACATGTTATTGAGAGGAAAATGTTACCCGTAGCAAAAGCCTTTCTCATTTTTAATCCTTTGGTAGTATTTCTTTGTGACCGATGAAAACTTTTGGACAGCAATTGATTGTTACCGTATATATATAATACTTTGGTAGTATTTCTTTGTGACCGATGAAAACTTTTGGACAGCAATTGATAGTTACCGAATTTTCAGAACATAGCTGTTAGTGACAAAAAAAATTGTTAAAGATTTATAAAAATTATTTCGAAGTTGATGTAAATGCGGAATGTTTAAGTTTCCATATTTAATAAATGAGTATATATAATACGTATACAATATTATATTTATATCTTTGCACCGAAAGCTACGGACGTTGACCTGATTTTAAATTTATTTTTGAAAGCTTTAATTTATAAATTAAAAACGGGGAAAAAATCGGGGAAACTTAGACTTAAAAACGGGGAAAATAATTATTTTGTATGCAAAAAAAGGGAATTTTCTTCACCGACACCTGGCAGCACTATGTTCAGCTAGTCACAACACAACAAAAAAATTGTGTTTGTTTGAATATGTGTGCATTTGCAACGTAGCCATTGCTCATACGAGTAGTTTATATTAAAGTGCGCTTTTGTTATAATTGATAATAATATAAAAGCGTGGTTAATTATAAATCCAACATGTTTTATTTCATTGAAATTAGTTAAAAATTCGTCGAGTTATTTAAATTTTAAGCATTAATCTTTTAAAAACAGCACAAAATCATTGTTTTTCATGCTGCTTTGCCTAAACTGAGTTTTTCGCAAATAAGATCAAAGCAAAACATAGTTATTTTAGTGATTTTGTAGTGAAGTAGAAATACTTCAAATTGAATAAGTCTACGAATTTTCAACCGATTTCAATTAAATGAAATTTGCTTGATTTAGACTTAGCTAGAATTTTTATTGCCATAACTAACGGTACATTTAATACAGAATTTGTCCACAAATTGATCTTAAATAGACAAAATATGGAAAATTTAAGGAAATTTTTCATCATACAGATGAAGGATTGCTCTTGATACAATTTTTGAAAGCAGAAGTTAATTTAGATTTTGTTTCTGGAAGAACAATGGGAACGACTAGATATGGTACAACCATTGATGCTATGTTTTCATGATTACCACGAACCTAATATTACAGTATATAATAATGACGTGACTATTAATGAATTCATCAATTTACCTCATAATGAATTTATGTAATAAATATATTTTAAAATTTAAAAAGTATACAATCCTCTTTCTAATATAAGAAGTTTTTTCTTTATTCACCCCCTTTATCTTTATTATACATCTCAAATTCGAAGGTAATCGATCTAGGGGAGTAAACTCCATTCGCGTGTCGGAGCTGACACGCACACTTCTTTTTGCTTTAGCTAGCGTTCTGAATGAGTTATTTTTATATAAATTTCCGTTGTTGTAATTTGCGTATCTGAAAACTGGTTTAAGAGGGATACAAATGATTTTTTTTTAAAATTAAAAACTTTAATCTCTTTTGTCATGACAGGTCAAATAAAAAGGCGGCGGCGTTGCAGTATATTGCAAAAAATATTTAAATGTAAGAGTTCTTGGTGCATCAAGTGGTTCTGATGTTGAATTTCTGAATGCTGAAATCTATAACAACCGAACTAAGGTTTTTCTCACTGTGCGTACAACCCAAATAGTAACTGTAGCTTAGATCCACTTTTCACACACATAGTGCCATAGACTTTCAGCAATTTATCTTGTGTGATGATTTTAACGTAAATATTCTTGTTAACGATAACCTCTGCAGCAATTTTATCCACAATTTGACTCAAGTGGTTCTCAATATAGTTAATAAAACTACTCCAACAAGGTTTTCCAACAATACTAGTCCAAGCTTAGTGGGTATTTTTGTTGTTTCCGATCTATCATCACTATTGCTTTTTGACTAATTGTCGTTCGTCTCTGATCATGATCTTATATTTTGTACATTGGACATTGATTTGTCATCAGCTGTACCACATTTTCTTTTCGAAATTTTAAGTCTATTGCTCATGTATCACTGTCTGAGGACTTGTCTTGTATTAATTGGACTGATTGTTGGTTTCTTAGCTCGGCTGATGAAAAATTAAATTTTTTTGTAGACAAAATAGTTATTCTTTTCCATAATCATGTCCCGCTTTGCACTCGTCGAATCATCAACACGTTTTGCCCCTGGTTCATGTTCTCTGTAAAAGCGGCGTTAAAAAAGCTCAATAAAACTTATTGCAGGTGGAAGCGGAATCCAACAGCGCTGAATTGGGCGCTGACATTCAAAATATCATTAATTGAAACTACCCCAGTCGTCAGATCGGCTAAAAAAACATTCTAAGCTATGTCTAAACATGTCTAAGATATGACCCTCACTACCATCGTGGAACAATTGTGGAATAATCTGTGAAGCATCGGCATTTCCAATAAAGATGTTGAATTATGCAAAATTTATCCAAATCTCTTAATGACTTCTTCATTTCAAGCTCGGAGTGCACATAATTAACCACTGCTTCACAACCTCGTGCTACCTTGTAATCTGGAAAGTAGCAACTATCCTTCCATTCCAATAAAACAACTAACTTACTCTCCTCAATTTCAAAGGTATGTCAGTCTTTAATGGCAGAGCAGATCTCCAGCCATATGGATATATATACTGGACATAGCTGTTCTGCAGCTGTTGTAAAATAATGGATAATCTAAGCTATCCATTTAGAGTTCAATCTGGGAATATTTATCTCCCAATAATTGATACTAACACGGTTTTATCATACTTAAAAGCTCTTAAAACGTCATATAAAAGTGGTCCCGACAATATACCGTCATGTATACTAAAATATTGCTGTGATGAATAAGTAACTCCAATCACTTTGCTTTTTTCTTCTTCATTAAAATCTTGCTATTTTTCAGTTGCCTGGAAGTCGTCTTTTCGAGGCTTTTCGAGGCAATCATTACTTCACAATTATCACATAGTGTTAAATATTTATTGTCTCCACTCCAATATGGATTCGTTTCTGGAAAATCTACGGTTACAAACCTACTTGAATTTACTTCAAAAACCATTGAAATTTCGGAAAAGGCTTACAGACTGATGTTATATACACAGATTTTAGTAAAGCTTTTGATGTTGTTAATCATAAACTCTTAGCTTAAAGCTATCTCTTGCTGGATTTCCCACTTGAAAGATGGATTGAATCTTATTCATGCAATAGAACACAACGTCTTCTTTTTAAACTTGTGAAATCTCATGAGTTTCCTGTCACTTCTGGTGTACCTCAAGGAAGCCACCTCGGGCCTCTTCTTTTTTTACAGTTTATAAATGATTTGACATCTGTCATAAAGCATTCGAGTATTTTAATGTACGCAGACGACGTGAAACTATTGCTTCCTTTCAAAAATGCTAATGATGCCGTTCTCTTGCGAGCTGACATAGACCATCTTTATAGCTGGTGCTACGTGAATCGTATGATTCTTAACATGAAGAAATGCAAGCACATGACCTTAACTAGAAAATCTCCTGTCACATGTATTTATAAAATTTGTGACCATACATTAGAGTCTTTAGATATCTTTCATGATCTTGGAGTAACTATGGAAACTAAACTTCGCTTTCATATTCATATTAATAAAATTATAAATCGAGCAAATAGTACTTCAGGTTTTATTAAACGATGGGCAAAAGAGTTTAATGATCCATATATAACAAAAACCTTATTCACCTTTCTAGTGCGACCTATTTTAGAATATGCTTTGATTGTTTGGTGTCCTCGATATAGTTGTTACATTGACGACATAGAATCAGTTCTGAAAAAGTTTCTTTTGTTCTGCTTAAGCCATCTTTACTGCAATTTCAACTATCACCTACCACCTTATGAATATCGGCTGCAACTTTTAAATCTTCCTACTTTAAATAATCGGAGAATTATGCTAAATGCTACTTGGATTTTCAAACTTTTACATGGATATGTAGACAGTCAATATTAACTGAGCAAAATTTACTTTAATATCCGACCTAGACCTAGAAGATATTTTGAGTTACTTTACATGAACTTTTGTAGAACTAATTACTTGCAAAACGAACCATTTAGAAGCGCTTGTGGGGACTTTAATTTTGTTTCAGATGCAATTTCTGTAACTGAATCCATTAACTCAATTAAATTTAATATTTTAGATTATCTACAGTATCGCCACTAATCTGGATCATGCTTGCCAAGGATACTCAATTATTTTCCTGTGATGTTTGGTAACAACTTATACAATCTAGCTGTGTAGTTTAATATGATTATCCAGAGCAACGTGGTCTCGCCGTCTCGCCTGGCATATGTTGGTTTGACGCCGTATGACTAGCTTTGCATGTGTGAGCTGTGCTCTAATCCATATTTATATAGATATACACGCTATAGATATATTTTGATTATCCAGAGCAAGACCTCGTCTGTCTTGCCTAGCACATGTATGAGCTCGACCTCGTCCGTCTAGCCTGGCATATGGGAGCACCGCTCTAATCAATTGATTCTATTTACTACTAACAAGCTAACCAGATTGCAACTGTATATACCTGAAATCCTGACAATTTTACATTTTTATAAAATTTAATTGTACATAAATTAATTGTATCATATTTATTTTGTCTAATATTAATTGCTATAAAGCCATATGTGCTTAGCATTTAAATAAAATAAAAATAATAATAATTATTATGTAAGAAACTCAAACTCAACTTTGGGTATTCTCTGAAGCTTCAGTTCGTTTTTTTAATTGTTACTTAGGCGGTAGGGCACAGAGAGTTAAAGTAGGCTAAAACTGTTCAACATATAAAAAAATACTTCTATTGGAGTTCCACAAGGGTCGGTTCTTGGTCCACTTCTATTTTCCATATTTATCAATGACATTTTCAATATTTGCAATAATGTCATTATGCATCCAGACCTGTTGGGCTCATCGAAGATCTTTGCGTAAGAATAAATGAAGATTTGAATTTAATTGCAGAATGGGCCAAAGCTAAACAAGCTTAAACTAAGCCCACTAAAATCATTTGTTTTACCTGTCTCTAAGACACCCTTCTCAAATCTTGATCTTTCTCCAATTCTCTCCAACGATGTTGAATTGAAAGTTGTTACTAAGGCTTCTTATCTTGGATTTCAGATAAATAGTTCCCTGTCCAGTGAGAATCACATAAACTCTTGCATGAGTAAAGTCTATTATGTATTAAGAAATCTGAAAATGACAGTAGCATTTGTTCCCGTCGAAACGAGACGAAAACTAGTCTTGCAACTGCTGTTACCAATTATCACATACTCGGTAGTCGTTTATGGTAATCTGGATTCACGGTCATCTCACAAGTTGCGAGTTGCTCTGAATAATGCTGCCCTTTATGTTTATGGCTTAAAGAAGTTTGATCATGCATCATTCTTCCGTACTAAATTAGTGGAACGTTGCCTATTTCGCCATCTTGAAGCAAGAATTCCTTCATAAAATTATATATTTGCGTTGTCCACACTACTTCTATGAAAAACTGCAGTTCTGTTGTCTGTTTCATGAACTTTTACCCTTGGTCTGTAGACCCGGGTGATTAAGCCTTTCGGCAGGCGCACTCGTTAGTACAGAATTCAAATTGCCACGCCTCCTTATTGGCGTTGCAAACATAAGGACAAAGTTAATATACCCCTTACGCAGTACGCGTTGGGGTATAAAAAAGTAATCAAATGTCATGTATAGAAACGGAGATATGAGCGTAAGTATAATGTATCATTTCACTGGTCGGATAAACAAATAGCGGTAGAAAATGGGCTTATATGGGAAAATTACGTAGATGCATACTAATTGTAGATCTCAGATACTAGTTTTAACCTAGGAAAACTTTCTTTACATTTAGAATAATAATAGTAATAATAAGAAAATACGCTATATAGTATAATTACAATTCAGGAACTGTAGATTATATTTGAAAACAACAAATAGAGGGGAATGATTACGCTTTAACATGAATATAGTTACAAGGTGGTTCGATACGATTTAAAACTAGTTGTGTTATATTTTGTAAAAATTATTAAACCTCAAAAAAAAAAACTGAACCATAAGCGAAGGTTTTGAGTAAGGTGAGAGTTTTGCGAACGTTTTCGGTTAGAATTTTTTTTTTTTAATTTTTTTCTTTTTTATTTTGTCGCTTAAAAGGGCTTGCTAAAAAAGATTAAATTCGTGAAAGCTTTTCCGATGAAGAAAAATTGTACATATTTTGTGAAATTCATTAAAAACTTATTTTGAGTCGAAAATGAATCATTTCTGTATCATTTCAGTAGGTAAGACTTCCTTGACAATGAACCATTTTTTGTTCATAAATTAGTTCGGGAATGAATCATTTATGTTTCTTTTTTGCATTCTGAAATCAGTTCAAAAAAGAATAATTTTTTTTATCATATCAGTAGGAAACAATTTCTCATAAGCAAACCATTTTTTGTTCATAAATGAGTTCACAAATGAATCATAAATGTTACTTTTTATATTCTAAAATCACTTAAATAAAGGAACTTAAATTGAAAATGTTAACCTTCATACAACCGTCTACCAGTGCGAGATAGATGTACGGCTACACGTATGAAAAAGTTTCAACATTTCAACATTTCTATCAAAAATTAAAATCAAGCCCAAATAGAATAAAAACCACGAAAACATTCCATGCAAAAAAGTAATCAAATAAATTCCCCAATTAATAACTTAACTATTTTGATATTTCATATATAATTTGAAAGTTTGTCAAATTGAAAAACAATCACGAATTTTCCCCTTTGATCAATTAAAATCAATTGATAATTTTTAAAACAACAATTTTTTTATCATAATCACTTCTTCTTTAACAAAATATCGATATGTAATAATAAATAGTATTATGCAGTAATAAAATTTATAATTCAAAAAGGTTATTTTTCAACTCATTACTGAAGTATCAGTAACTGAATTACTGAAGTTACTCAGTCCAAACAAAGATTGATACAAAAAGGGTCCATTTTCGAGTGCCGAAAAATAAGTTTTTATGGTTCTTTTTTTAACTCATTTCCGAACAAAAAAAAATGATAATTTATGGTTCTTTTTTTAGCTCATTTACGAACAAAATAAGGTTAGTTTTTGAGAGGCATTTTAGTCCGACGAATGATACAAAAAGGGTTAGTTTATGAGTGCCGAAAATTAACGTTTCTACCTGCAAAGGTTCATAAATGAATTCAAAAACGGTAGTTTTGGTTCACTGGGTATTTGTACAGGATTATCAGACCCAATATCTGGTTTTTCGGAGAACCGGTTTTGTCGTAATCTTTAAAGATTTCCGTTTTCGGTTTTATGTAATGTACAATTTTGGGTTATTTGGAAAAACCGAAGCATAATATTTTTTTATAAATAATTTTTTTTGAGTATTTGCTGTGAAGGGGTTTTTTTTTTATTCCATGGGGAATAAAATCCATAAAAAGGGGAAATCTATAAGAGGAATCAATGGGGGAAAAATAGCGAATATATGCAGCATATATGCAGCCGCATAGCTGGAAGGAACGGGGGCCAGTCCGCCCAAGGTGGCACTATTTTGAGAGTGGAATTTAAGCTACAGGTTTAAGATATAAACTCTGGTGACCATGATATAATTTTAACAATAATATTTCCAAAAAATAGTGCAAGCCATGATATAATAATCTAAAGTGGGGAGTGAAAGTTCTTTTGCCGACCAACATTTGTAAAAAACGCAACGAAAAAGAAAAAATGAATTAGCAAACAACAGATGACAAGTTAAATTTTGTATTATTTTGACTATTGATGGTCGGCGCTCTGAGAAAATAGCCAGTTGTCAAGGCTACCAGTGTATTTATATCATGGTGCAAGCAATTCTTAATTTAAATAATTTGACAGGAAATTTTAGTTAAAAATTTATGAAAACAATAATTATGTCATAACTTTTTTCTCAAAATATACTCTATAGAAAATTTAAATACCCATACTGAGCACTTTTTTATTATGACATTAAAAAAATGAAAACAACATGCAAAACTAATTTTAAATGTTACCAAATGTTGCTTAAAATATTCCATATCCATATTAAAAATATAATATTGGTATCAATTAAGTTTTGTAATAAAAAAAAACCCCCTCCCCCTTGCCCAGGCACTTAACTCATTTAAAAACTATCTCCCCTTACTTATCATTTCACATTCCTTAGATAGAAAGTTAATTAGCCTACTTTAAATAAACAAACTATTTACTTTAACATCCCTGTAAGGTACAAGTACCACTTAATTACCATGGCATCCTGTAACCATTACAGGTTAAGCAAAATAATGAGTACCTGCTGCAATTACACACAAGCTTCATGTTGCACGTAAGCCGCTAATTGGTGCATAAATTATGCGTTAATGTTCAGGTAAGAGACCAACCCAGAGAATCGAAGTCAAAATGATATCCACAAAAATAATGTCATGTCAACACAGGCGCATTCCATTTAAGACAGAAATTATAATGAATAAAAAAATATGAAATATCAATACGGCTCCACCTACTTAGCTGGAGCGGAGCACCAAAGCTAATAAAACAAGTAACGATGCAACACTGAGTAGGATACGCGGGCGCCGTTGCGGACAGTTCCACACGATGACCAAAAAACACAAAAAAAAAGATGCGAAGCGCGGTAAAGAATTTAATAAAAAAGACGCTGGGAAAGACAGATGAACAGCCAAGCCGGTTAGTTGAGTGAACATGGCAATTGAACGGGCGGACTGACAACTGATGTCTGTCATTCGTAGCTGCCTGACTGTTTGTTAGGTTTATATATAATTTTGTTTTTTTTCGTTATGATTTTAATTATGGCTTTCAAATTAGGTTTTGATTTAGGACACAAGCATCAAACTTAACCTTATATTAAATGACGGCTATATGTGCAAGCAGCAATAACAGAAGGCGTACGGCGCACATTTAAACCGATATTAAGGACAGCAGCAGCGGCAGCGGATACTGGCAGACAACTCATAACTTATATTAATCACTCGCTCGTTGCCTGAACTACCTGCAGCGAATTAGCAGCGCAGTCATAAAAGGCATAAAATGTGCTCTTATTACCAACAAGCATGAGCGTCGGTGGCGTAGGTGCCACGTTTGGGAACGCACAAACGAAACAACGAGCTCATTATAGTGAGCTTGAGAGCAGCATGTTGAGGTTACTAGGTTGCGCCACGCTTGTCAGAGCCACTTTCGGGATAGCTGGCAGGCAGGCAGGCAGCGTTAGCAAGGATGCAAAATTAAACTGTCTTTGCTGATGATGATGACGGTCAACAAGAACAGGGCGACTGACCACCGAGCCACTTTCTTAGCTATTATATGATTTCATGGCCATGGCGAAATCAATAAACAAGTTGGTCCAACAATTGCATTGGTTACGCCCGTCTAGAAATCACAAATTAAGCCAGATTCTGCATCAGCTACAGCTCGTCTGCATATAATTTGTAGCTGCTGAACATTGCGAGTGATCGACAGACGAAGCGACCGTACGTACGAGCGTGCGTTAGCCACTGCGTGCGACGATTTGTAACTTTCTTATGCTGCTTTAGCTACCAGAGGGCAGAATGTGATCGGACGACAGCTCGTTGTGCATACTGACAACTGCATTTTTGCGCCAGCCCCCGAAGTCCCGGTGTACAGAACTTTGACAAGCAGCCCGCAAGGAAGCACGTTTGAAAAAAAAAACACAAAAAATATTTCTTGTTGTCTCAGCATAGCACAGCACAGTACGCAGTTGAATGAGCCAGGCTTGCTTGGTTGGCCAACTAGATGGATGGCTGGCTGACTGGATGGATGAGTTTCATCGCCAAGTTATTTATTCGTTGTTGATGATGCGCCTTCAGCTGTGTTTTTTCTGCTTGTTTTTGTTGTTTTTTTTATTTTTAATGCAGTTCCCTCATTTTTTGCGCGCTTATAACTCATTCACTTAACCAGCAATCTTAAGCAAATAATGCAAACGAGCCTTGTTCGCATAACGCTGCGCTTGAGCCCAACAACTTCCCTCAACCATCCGGACATCCATCTATCCTATCATGACTTCGACGAAGGCAGCACTACTTAAATTACACGTTCGAGGCAAATCATTGTTTACTTTGCTCGATCCATCCGATCCGCTGGTTGGCTGCTCCATGCGTCCATTTTTGTCCGTCCTTCTGTCCGATCTAGCAAATTACTATCTCGGCGTCTCTGCGTTTTTCGTCAGTTTCATTGCACGTTTTCGTCTCTTCGCCGTTGTTGTAGAGATAATGACAGGCTGGTTGTTCGGTCGGTTGGACGGATGGTCGGTCGGTTGATTGTTCATGTTTGTTGCTTTATTTGGTAAGCGCTCTAAAAAATGCGCTTAATTCTTGGCAATTGGCATTTGTTGTTGGTTGATGGTTGTTGGTAGGTAGTTGGCAAGTTGGTAGAATGAACACCTTCAGCTTCAACTCCGCTACACTCTCGCCGCACAGTGGGGCAAGGCACTACCCACCCTTTTAAAATTTCTCTTTTTGAATTAGCTCTCAATCTTTACCACTTTTACACAATTGAAAAAAAAAGGTTGTCACAGGGCTGAACGTATTCTCTTCTCAGTACCCATGTTTGTCAAAATCACCAAATTTTGCAAATGAATACGAAAGAAAAACTGGTGAAAAATAGAGAGCATACGTAGATCTCGTATGAGCTGACCAATTCGATTTGACAATTATGGGTACTCGCTTTCTTCCTTGCGACAACCTTATAATTCAACCATGCTAAAAACCAATTTTTTCAAATTTATTTTTTTTTCAACATTCGTTGTTTTTCAATTCTCGTTCAATATCTCGTTTTTCAATACTCGTTCAAGCTGTCTGACTGAATTTTTAATTTTCATTATCAATTTTTAAAAATTTTTGTAAAAAAAAAGTCAAGCCAATACTCGACGACTTAAAATTTAACAAAAAATTTTATAAAATAAAAAAAAGCTTAGAATTAGAAAAAGAATATGTTACAATATTTTTTTCAGATCTATTTGAGACATTGCTGGTTTTTCGAATTTATTAACCCTTGGAAAATCAAAAAATGTTTAAAACATTTTGAGAAATTCTAACATATTATTTATATATCATAAAATTTTTTTTTAAATTTGATACTTTTTGAGTATTGGTTTCGAGTATTGGAATATTTTGAGTTAAAATTAACATTTACTATAAAAAATTTTTTTAAAATTGAACATGAAAATCGAAAATGCGTCCAGACCGATTGTTGAACTGAATTGAATTGGATTCAAAAACGAACATTTTAAAAAAAAAAATTTAAATTTATCGATTTTTTGCTACCTTTTGTTTCAATTTTAATTTGTTAGACTTGGTTTTAGTTAAAATTGACTTTTTAAATAAAACTTAAAAATAAATTCAATCGATTACTGCTAAGTGTTTTTTGTTGTAACTAATTTTTTAATTTGATATTTTTTGAATGCTTGAAAATTTTTTAAACAAAAATTTACTTTTGTTTTCGAAAATTGAAAATGAAAATTGGAAATCCGGTCGCACAGATTGATGGACACACAAAAAGTTTCAATATCTCAAATTTTTTCAAACATTTTGTTCAATTTTGGCTTGAAAATTTTGGTTTTTAGTAAAAATGTACTTTTTTCATAAAACTTGTAAGAAATAGAAAATGAAAATTTAAAATTCGGCCATACAGTTTGATGGATTATTTAAAAATAATAGTTTTAATAACTGTTTTTTTTTTTATTTAAGGTTTAATTTCAGTTTGAAAATTTGGAATTTTAATAAAAATTTACTTTTTCCATAAAAATTGTGAAAAATAGCAAATGAAAATTGAAAATCCGGCCTGACAGATTAATAGATTATTCAAAAACGAATATTTAAAAAAACAGAACTTTAATATCTAAACTTTTTTTATACTTGGTTTCAACTATTTTTATACTTAGTTTGAAAATTTTAGTTTTAGTTAAAAATTGACTTTTTCCAAAAAAATTCTAAAAAATAGGATATGAAAAAATTAAAATCCGACAAGAGGGATTGATAGATTAACTATAAACGAATATTTGAAAAGAAAATCTTAAAAAATTCAATTTTTTTTTTAACTTAAGTTTTAATTTTAGTTTAAAAGTTTTGAATTTTAGTTGAAAATTGACTTTTTAATTAAAATTGTGAAAAAATAGAAAATGAAAATTGGAATTGGAATCCGAACAAGAAGATTCATAAATAGTTCAAAAGCGAACATTTATAAATAAAAATAGCTAGTGTGGGGGTCTGTCGACCCAAGTGAACACTTAAAGCTGTGAAAAACTTTATGCTATGAAATAAAAGTTTTATTAACTTTCAAATTAATTAAAGTATTTTATTATTCTTATTTAAGTCATTTCACCATCTTTCAAAATGAATTTAATAGGCTTATGGTAGCTTAAGTAAGAAGTAAAAAAAATAATATTTGAATTTATGTAAGTATCTCATAAAAACGCCACGATCGACGTTTTATGTTTAGTAGCACCGAGTTTTCATTCAAAAATTCCGTTAAAGATCGTTTTTCTCACCTGCAAAGTTAATATTGAAGTCTCCACCTTATATTATAGGAACATCTTAACATTTTCCAGAATATCTTTTATTGAGTATTTTAGAACTTTCTTTCGAATAAATTATCAAATTTTTCAATAAATAATATATCCACTGAACTTACCTCTTGAGGTCAGATCATTGCAGGAACATAATATTTTCATTTGTTCGTTCGTATTTTTGTTCTATTTCTTACGAACAAATGAATGAACAACTATTTTCTAAGAACGAACAGACAACTATATTCTGCGAACGAACAATTACTTTCTACGAACGAACAACTATTTTCTAGGATCGAACAATCACAATATTTATTTTGTTTCCCTACAAAAGAGATAACGGACAAACATTTCGCTCAATCATAACATATTTTATAAAAATATGTAAATCTTTCTCAATAATTTAAAAAATATCTTTGAGTTGAGAAATTTCTATTTTCTACGAACTAACGAACGAACATTTATTTTCTACAAACGAACTAATGAAGGAACATCTATTTTCTTTGAACGAACGACAGAACGAACATCTAATTTCTGCAGACGAATGAACGATCATTTGTGTTCTATGAACGAACGAACGAACGAACAAAATATTTATTTTGATGCTCTACGAGTAAGAGCAAAATATTTGTATGTTTTTCTACGAACGAACGAAGGAACATTCGTGCAAAGCTCTGCTTGAGGGGTCAAATATATGAGCGGCTTCTATTATTTTTTACCATCCAACATTTCGTCTTAACACAGCTAACCTGTATCTGCCACCCTTCTGTGGGTTTTTATACAAAAATACATAAACTGTCGATTATAGTTCATATCTCTCCCAAATTGACCTTTAGAGGATCAAATTTATGAGCTCAATCGTAGCTGAATCAGAATTACAGGCATTAAAAGTGCAAGCCTTAACAGTGCTAACGTGAACAGTGATGACATTAACAGTGGTGACGATATAACATTGTTGTCGTTAACATTGCTTACGTTAACAGTGCTGACGCGAATTTATAACTTGTATCCCCCTACCAAAAACTGCTCAATTTGAGTGGTACAGTAGGTCTTTGTCCCACTGTTCGCTGCTCTAGAGGAGAGTCTATGAAGCCGAGAGTGAAGCCGCTTGTCAGCGGTGTAACGCTAGCAGCCAAGTGTGCAGCTGATCGCTGAAATCGAATTGCTGGATCATCGGCGCTGCTCTGCTGTGCTTCACACAATTACGAGCGGCTATAAGCGTTCGCTGCTTGAGTGATGATCGCTTGTGATAGAATGGGAACTTTTTGATGAAGGTTGCGCATTGGCGATCGTCAAAGATGAATGTAAGCACTCCGCCGCTCCATAGGCAATTTAATTAAATATCAGAAGTCAGCATTTTGAGAAAAATTTTTAATGATTTTTGGATCGGTTTGCAAAATGTCTCGAGTGCTTTATTGGTGGGTTTTATTGGTGGCTCGGTTTGGTTTAAGTTGAAAACAAATTAAATTCAAGCGAATCATGCCTGAGATGTTCGACTATCTAGTTAAATCTATTTGTGGCTGATTTTAAAGTTCACATTTTAAGCTCGTTACAAGAATTTGAAATGTATGGATGCAGCTAATTCACTAACAAGATCGTTAAAATACTTTATCGGAAACTTTTTATGAAGCTCTTAAATCGAACGAAAACTTCAGGAGAATAATAAGGTTGGAATAGTTGTGAATTTTCGTAACTTTTTCACATCTAAAATAGATTTTCTCAATTTCATGTTTCAACATATTTCAAACTTTGCTGTTGTTAGAAAGTTATTTGCTATAAAATATAAGTATGCCTGACAAGATTTACACATAACATAACTGCAATTTCTTTGGCTGCTACGGAAAGCATCTTTGCTACTTTGATCGTTTTAATTTACGATGGGATTAAAACCTGTACCTGACAGATGCTAACAAGCAACAAATGATTAAAATTCGAAAAAAGTACTTCTAAAGAACTGTTCAGCCATAAATGTAGTGTATTTAAAATATCTGCTTTATACACTTTACAAAAAAAAAAAAAAAAACTAAATAAAAATGAACGTAAAAAGACGTTCCCGCAAATGGACTGAAAATTTTCGAGGGCGTTCCTAGAAAATTATTAGTTTGCTTAAGGAGAGCGCGTCTGCGTCTGCATGCAACAAGAACAAAGCATCATTTCATTCAAAAAAAAGAAGAAATAAAAAAAAAATAACAAATTTATAAACAAAATTAACTCGCGTTGAATTCAAAGTGATGGTGATTCTTCTGTGGCCAACAGCCTTATTGCGGTCGCCATGGCACACAAGAGGCGCATTCGTTATGATGAAACATGAAAATGAGACTCGAGAAGACGAATTGCATGATAGCGTTGCAACTGCTGCAGCGATAGTATAGCGAATGATTAGAGCCTCATAACACGGCAATCAATTTAATGAGGGGGTACATTCGAGCTGCTTAACGAATGGAGCCAACAAGCGCGCGGCTGCGCAGAACGTCGACGCTGTTATAATTATAATTATTTTATACGATCATGTTATATGCCGAGAATAGCGCAAGCCAGCTAATAGCTAGCGAATAGAAATAATCTCAAAAGCTGCAGCTTATAAGAGCTCAAAATCGATTAGGTTTATGCTTAAACTGCTTTGCTATTCAGTGTGTTTAAAAACAAAAAAACGTAATGGAAGACGATGTTGACTTAAAAAAAAAATTATTTCAATATAATGATATCTTTTAGCTAAAACTAAAGATTTGACTCTATTTTTTAAGAAACGGTCTCAGATGAAATCTTTCTAGAGATACCCATGTTATGATTGAGTCATGATAGGAACAAAAGTAGATATAGATAACACGTGCAAATACAGATAAGTATAATAATAAAAGATATTGTTTAAAGAAACATATTCTTAAAAAAGTGCTACATAATAGATACATACAGATATTAGATCGGGTCAACCTTTTTAGTGAAAATCGTGAAGTTGGGATGTTCTTAAGGAACTTTGTCAAAGTGGGACATATTTTGAGTGGAGTTTTGTCATTCTAAAATTTTAAAATTCACGAATTTTTGGCATAGTATGTGTATTGTGTGTATAATTCACGAATTGCGAATCGATTGCAACAATTTACAGATAAAAGGTACACATATAGATACGGATAGAAATACGAGTATATGAAGTATATGAAGCCAATTATTTTAGCTCAGTCTTCGCTTAGATTTAACCTTAATTGTAAGATACCTTGTTTGATTAAATAAATAAATAAAAATAAAAAAAATAATAGAGACAAAAATAAAAGATAGTGCTTGAGTGTTAAGACCTCAAATAAAGATAATAGATACAAATAAAAAGTACAAGTAGCAGATGCAGAATAAAGATACACATAGAAAATACAAAATCTAAGAATTTAAGATAAAAGCATTGATAAAACAATCAAAATTTGATAATGAAAGACAAAGACTTGGATAGAAGATACAAGCACAGCAAAAGCTACAGAGATATTTCATTTTTTATTAAAGATTATTAGGCACCACAAACTATATTTTAAAATTTTTTTCTCTTTTACTATTAGCCAGTGGTGTCACTTGAAACACCTAACGGCCAGCACAAAAAGTATGTTTTCTGTATTTGTAACTATATCTGTATCTTTATCTGTATCTGTTTGTGTAACTGTATCTATTTCTGTATCTGCATCTGTATCTGTATATGTATCTGTATCTGTATCTGTATCTGTATCTTTATCTGTATCTGTATCTGTATCTGAATCTTTATCTGTATCTGTATCTGTATCTGTATCTGTATCTGTATCTGTATCTGTATCTGTATCTGTATCTGTATCTGTATCTGTATCTGTATCTGTATCTGTATCTGTATCTGTATCTGTATCTGTATCTGTATCTGTATCTGTATCTGTATCTGTATCTGTATCTGTATCTGTATCTGTATCTGTATCTGTATCTGTATCTGTATCTGTATCTGTATCTGTATCTGTATCTGTATCTGTATCTGTATCTGTATCTGTATCTGTATCTGTATTTGTATCTGTATCTGTATCTGTATCTGTATCTGTATCTGTATCTGTATCTGTATCTGTATCTGTATCTGTATCTGTATCTGTATCTGTATCTGTATCTGTATCCTTATCTGTATCTGTATCTGTATCTGTATCTGTATCTGTATCTGTATCTGTATCTGTATCTGTATCTGTATCTGTATCTGTATCTGTATCTGTATCTGTATCTGTATCTGTATCTGTATCTGTATCTGTATCTGTATCTGTATCTGTATCTGTATCTGTATCTGTATCTGTATCTGTATCTGTATCTGTATCTGTATCTGTATCTGTATCTGTATCTGTATCTGTATCTGTATCTGTATCTGTATCTGTATCTGTATCTGTATCTGTATCTGTATCTGTATCTGTATCTGTATCTGTATCTGTATCTGTATCTGTATCTGTATCTGTATCTGTATCTGTATCTGTATCTGTATCTGTATCTGTATCTGTATCTGTATCTGTATCTGTATCTGTATCTGTATCTGTATCTGTATCTGTATCTGCATCTGTATCTGTATCTGTATCTGTATCTGTATCTGTATCTATATATTCCCTCAAGGATTCCCTGTATCTATATATTCCTCAAAATTGGGAGGCTTCCATTTGGAAGTGGTGGAGAACATTCCTCATCGTATCTTTTGGAAGCTTATGGGGAGTTTTCAATTGGTGTTGTTTTTAATAATTTTCCTTAGGAATACATTTGGAACCCTTTTTTCCTAAACCGCTTCTTTAAGAATGCATGTGGAAACTTTTGCTTGTTTTGAGACAATGACAAATCTAGCGAAGAGAGATGGTTCCACATTAATTTTAATACAGTGGAGAGGAATGTTTCCCACTAATGGCATTGTGTGTAAAAAGTGAAATGGAGTGTCGAACGGAAAGGAATGCTTCCTACATTCCATGGAATGTTTAGTGTTAATATCCGGAAATGTTTCCATTTCCTAGAGGGTTGATTGGAATTTCTTTCAAAAATTTATAGTTTTTATAAAAAAAGTGTATTTCATAAAACTCTGCCTACTTTTCAGAATATCTATTTCTATCTTAAGTATCTGATACAAATATTAATGGCATTGCAATTGAGGCCATCTTAAAAAATTTCACACCTTGCAAATATTTGCCATAATAGCAAGGAAATTGCTGCTGCATCTTAAGGAATAAAGCCGAGACAAATGATTGACGAGAACACCCAGTTTTGCCTATGCCAAGGATCAATTTGAAGTTGTGACAACAAAACCCAAAATATAGCATATTGTTTGATTTGCCAGCTTATCCGCAACGCACTACAGGACGATGCTATTTTTCCAATCATTTTCAACTCAAACTATATACAGCAATGCCCAAAATCTTAGAGCCCACAATACATTCTTAAGAGTGAAATTTTAGAAAAGTGCAACAATGCATATTTTATGCACACGCACAACAGGTAGTCCACAAGCATCGTTTCTAGGTTGACTTTATTTTGAATCGGTTTTGCTTATGCATTGATTGTGTTTCTATTTCTTTTGTCTCCTTTTCTTTAAGCAGACCACCAATGTTGGGCTACGACGATGACATCCTTTCGTTGGGCTTTGTTTGATTTCTTTAGGTTTTGTGCATTTAGTGGAATTTCTGGGATTATAATGGAGTTGAAACAAGAAAAGCAAAAAAGAGAAAAAAAGGCAAACCCACAAACAATTTAAAACATGGAAAACTCCAGCCAGTAAATAGCTATAGCTTGAAGTCAATTTTGGTTTTGACATCATAAATATTGTTGGTTTGCTGGCAAGTTTTTCACTGCACTTTCTTTTTTTTTTGCAGAATTCTTAGTTTCTTAAGGAGTTATCCTGACAGTGTTGTTCTTTGAGAACGGCTGCACTGCAGAGCACAGTGGGTGGGGTAGAGACAGCCTGTTGTTTCTAATCCAAACAATGTGAACACCTTGTTTGGCAGTTTTTTTCGATTGTTTGCATATATTTGCAGGATTTTTGGTAAATATTTTGATTGTTTAAAATAAACAAATGTATTTGTATGCATAAGGTAGAACACTTCCTTGAGAGTCAGTGTCAGTGTTTATTCAAAATTCTATGAACTTTTAGATGTCACCATTAAAGATGTCTAAAATTCTAATAGAAAATCAATAATAAATTCCAAAACATTCCACAGCTTGTAGCTTTTAATTGATGACTACTTGCATAGATTTTTTTTTTTTTTTTAGATATTCCTCAACATAGCATTTCTCCTGCCTAATGAACCATGTCGTTAGTTTCATGATTTAACTGATGTTGACAACTTTTATGATTTTCAACACTGCGGCTTGTCTTGTCCCCTACTAGTTTAGGTTCATGTTGCTGTGTTTTTTGTTTTTTAAGGAATTTTATAAAAATTTTAAAATAGTTGCTTGTTGAATATTGTAGCGTGTCTCCGTGTCTGGAAGAGTCTCATGTTGATTCTAAAAAAAATTTTGCCAGATGAAAAACTGCACGAAAGCAAAAACACACACAATAACAGCAATAAAACACCAACAACAGGAATAAATACCCAGTCGCATGCCTTGACACCCTGTGAAGATGAACACGCTCACTCTGATATGACCACTTAATCCACCGCAGCCTCACTCTTGGTCGCTTCATTTTGGTGAACCATAAAAAGTACGAAAAAAAATTAAACACAAGAATATCAAAAAAAAAAAAAGAAAAACTAGTAACAAAAAGGATGCCAGCGTTTTGCTTACTTTGGCTTTTACTTTGGAAATTTGAGCCTTCCGCGTGCAGCGTTCTTGTTCCCAACGCTGCACAATGGGAAAATTAAGGCAAAAGTGCGAGCAACTAAATATTTACTTCATTCGTGTATTTAATATAAATTTTATAATGTATGTTATGTTTAAATAAACGTGACAATTAAATAAACATTTTAACACACTGCAAATAAATGTTTTGATGTCATCTATGTATATTATATGTATTATATCAGTGTAAATGCTGAAACATGGCATATATTTATTTTGGTCTAGATTTATACTTTTTTTTTTGATTTAACACGACTCAGTTCCTTAAAAGTCATAACTTCCGGCTGTAGGGTATCAGGCGCTGGTGCAGAAAAACAAAGTTATAACAGTCTCTTCCCTGAAGAATTTTGTTAATAAAACCCAAAATTCAAGTATCTTGCATTAACAAAAATATAGATGCCAGCATTAAAAACGGGCTGCAAGCAAGCGTTTTTGCCATGTTTTTGCCATTGTGCGCTGCTTGCGTGTCGTTTTCAAGCTGCACGTGATGTCGTTCTTTCATTTCACGAAATCAGCAGCGTAGCAACTTAGTTACTTCAAGCTCTGCACCAAGTGCGGGAAATGTTTTATATTCGTGGTGACCACTCAATTACGCTTTCGGTACATCCAGATCGTTCTCTCAACATCTCTACTCAACTGATGCTTATGGGCTGGTGGCTGCAGCTTCCTTGTCTTCCGGCCCGGTTGAAGTGAACGTGGTGTGCCTCGTTAAGTAATATGATTTCTGATATTTGCCATCATGGCACGCTGCTGTCTGTGGCTGCTTCTTAGCTTCAGCAACACCTCAGCAACTCCCCCTCCTGAATGATTGTGGCTGGGTGTTTATAAAATTTCCATACGAACGCTTGTGTTGACAGCCGAGGCATCGTTTGGACTGCGTTAATTTCCTTGCATATCCAGGCTGCTGCTGCTGCTGCTGTTGTCTGTACTGCCAACTGCCGCCGCTTTTTATTCTGATATTGTTGGGTTCGTGTTCTGACCATGTGTAATAATTTAAGTAGCTCGTATTTAGTGGACATCAGTAGATGATGACAGGAATGTCAGACATTAAAATATTCCAACTGGGAATAGTAGAATTTATTAGGTTTTGGCATAGTGAATTTATTCTGGTATCTCTGTAAAATCTTTGGAAAGGAATTCCTAAAGAAATCTCAAGGAAAATAATAAAAAATATACACTTCTTGTAAGACATGTAAAATGCATTTTTTAATTATTCAAAATAATTTTATTTAGGTAGATAAATTGACTTTTAAGCATTAACTTTAGATATTACCAAAAAAAGTATTCGAAAGTTCAATATCGCTCAGTTAGTGCAAGAGTGTCACAACTCAAAATTTCAAATTTCGAAAAAACTTTTTTAAACAGTGCATATCTCAAATTATTAAAGAAAAATTATGCTATAGAAATGATAAATAGGATATTAGATATTGTTTAACTTACAACTTCGATTTATGATTTTGCAACGTTTTCTTCAACAGAATTTTTTCATGCCTTACTCCAAAATTCTTAAGGGGCATGACATCTTAAAAAAAAAAAATTATTTTTAATGTTTTAAATTGCTTATATATAAGTTGAATAAAAAATAAAATATCATTTTGAAGAATTACACATATATTTTGAGGTGAAAAAATGTACACAAAAAAGTTCTTATGGATTTTTTTAATCACATATATGGCAACTGGATTTTTAAAAAAAAAAATCAAAAAATCATTGCGGGCGTGTTAAAATAAAAACTACTCGCCCAAATTTTGTATATTTTGTATGAAAGATATTGAAGTAAGTAACAAACCAGTCTTGGGTCAGCTTCCATTGATATGGATTTAAAAAAAACCTTATTAATATCAAATCTGATGAGTAAAGTTTAAGATTATTTCAACACCATTCAATCAAAATATCAAATTACACAGAGTGCGCCATATTTTATGTTTTCATGTAAGCATTGAATAACTTTAAGATTTATAAGTTGTTTGACGTGAATAGGCAGTTTTTTGACACGCCAATTTAGTTAAATTTTTTAAGCTACTTAAGAAAAATTTCGAAAGTAGTTAAAATCGATTGTATCTTAGGGGTACCTCCTTCTGACCTATGTTAATTTTTGTACATGCTATTGTATGAGAGGTTTGAGGTATGAGAAAACTTGGTTAGAATTCTAAAAGAATAAAAATAATTGAAATCAGTAACACCCTAGGGGTACCTCCCTTGGACCTATGTTAATTTTATACATGATTTTGTACGGGAGGTACATATGAAGATTAGCCGACCTTAACAAAACTCGGTCAGAATGCTAAAAAGTAAAGTAAAAGAAGCGTTATAAAAATGGTTGAAATCGGTAAGAGCCTAGCGGTACCTCCCTTCGACCTATATTAATTTTATACATGATTTTCTATGGAAGGTACATCTTAGTAAAACTCGGTCAGAATGCCAAAAGACTAAAACTAAAGATGGGTACTAAAAATGGTTGAAATCGGTTTGACCCAAGGGGTACCTCCCTTGGACCTATATTAATTTTAAACATGATTTTGTATGGGAAGTGCATACAAGGGTAAGTCGATCCTAACAAACTTCGCCAGAATGCTAAAAGAATGAAGTTAAAGATACGTACTAAAAATGCTTGAAATCGGTTAGACCCTTGGTTACCTGCCTTGGACCTATATTAATTTTTTACATGATATTGCTTAGGAGTTGCATACAAAGGTTACCCGATCTAAGCAAAACTCGGTCAGAATACTAAAAGAATAAAAATGGTTGAAATCGGTAAGACCCTAGGGATACCTGCCTTGGACCTATATTTTATACATGATTTTTTATGGCGGTACATACGAAGGTTAGCCGATCTTTACAAAACTCGGTCAGAATGCTGAAATAATAAAGTAAAAGAAGCGTACTAAAAATATTTGATATCGGTTTGACCCAAGCCGTACCTCCCTTCGACCTGTATTAATGTTGTACATGATTTTGTATGGGAGGTACATAGAAAGGTTAGACGATCTTAACAAAACCCGGCCAAAATGCTAAAAGAATAAAACTAAAGATGGTTACTAAAAATGTTTGAAATCGGTTAGACCCTAGGGGTACCTCCCTTGGACCTATATTAATTTTAAACATGATTTTGTATGGGAAGTGCATACAAGGGTAAGTCGATCCTAACAAACTTCGCCAGAATGCTAAAAGAATGAAGTTAAAGATACGTACTAAAAATGCCTTAAATCGGTTAGACCCTTGGTTACCTGCCTTGGACCTATATTAATTTTTTACATGATATTGCTTAGGAGTTGCATACAAAGGTTAACCGATCTAAACAAAACTCGGTCAGAATACTTAAAGAATAAAAATGGTTGAAATCGGTAAGACCCTAGGGATACCTGCCTTGGACCTATATTTTATACATGCTTTTTTATGGCGGTACATACGAAGGTTAGCCGATCTTTACAAAACTCGGTCAGAATGCTGAAATAATAAAGTAAAAGAAGCGTACTAAAAATATTTGATATCGGTTTGACCCAAGCCGTACCTCCCTTCGACCTGTATTAATGTTGTACATGATTTTGTATGGGAGGTACATAGAAAGGTTAGACGATCTTAACAAAACCCGGCCAAAATGCTAAAAGAATAAAACTAAAGATGGTTACTAAAAATGTTTGAAATCGGTTTGACCCAAGCCGTACCTCCCTTCGACCTGTATTAATTTTGTACATGATTTTGTATGGGAGGTACATAGAAAGGTTAGACGATCTTAACACAACCCGGCCAAAATGCTAAAAGAATAAAACTAAAGATGGTTACTCCCATGGTTACCTCCCATGGATCTATATTAATTTTTTACATGATTTTATTTGTGAGGTGCATACAAAGGTTAACCGATCTTAACAAAACTCGGTCAGAATGCTAAAAGAATAAAAATGGTTGAAATCGGTAAGACCCAGGGATACTTGCCTTGGTCCTTGGCAAATTTTTTTCTTGACGCTCATAATCAAAAAATCTACAACAATAAAACTATCCAAAAGTAGTGATTTTAAAGAGGTATAGAATTAATTTTTTTTTTTTTAAATAACACGGTCTATCAACATTTTTTACATGCATTTTTCGGTTTTGCACAATGAAATACTTTTTTTCACCAACAATTTTTATGCTGTATTTAAATCTGATCGCATGTGTGCGTATTATTTTAAACGAATTTTTTTTTATACGTTTTACTTAGGAATGTATCTACCGTGTAAAAAGAGAGTTGAGTGTAAGTCTTTTACAAAGATATCCATTTTGCTGGGTTTCGAGACAAAAACATTTTTGATTTTTGTCCACTATGAACGATCTACTTTCCAATGCACCGAAATAGTGACACTGTACATGGAACATAGTCGTGCAATTGTGTAAACTCAACGTGCACTTCGCATAACAAGCACCAGCTGACAACATTATTGTTCGTTTAGTGTCGAATTGTGCTGAGCACGAAACAGTTTGAGATCGTTTGCATGCCGTTACATAACTCCCAAGACGTTCCAATGAACTGGTTGAAGAGGTAAGAGAGAGTGTTGCAGGGAATCCGACACGTGTCGCTCAGCATTTTGGCGTCAGTAGTACCACTTTGCGGCGCATTTTGAAGAATGATTTGCATTTGTTTCCGTAACACATAGTCCACTAACTCCCGAGACTGACTTATAGGTGGCACCTCTAACAAAACACCGATATAATATTTCGATAGTTCCAACCTTCAAACAATATGTGTCAAAATTTCATAACAATCTAACGTTTAGTTCTTAAGTGTAACTAATTTAAGTGACGCTACTTTTGATATTTTCAAAATAATGGATTCAAAGCAATTCCGTGTGTTGATTTATCACTGTTTTTTGATGGGAAAAAATACCATTCAAGCTGAGCAATGCCTTCGAAAGTGTTATTTGGACTCTGCTCCGTCAAAAGCAACCATTTGTCGATGGTATGTTGACTTTAAACTTGGTCGTACAGACACAAATGATGCTGAACTTTCAGGACGCCTAAATGAGGCAGTTGTTCCACAAAACATAAAAAAGTACACAAAATGGTATTGGCCGACCGTAAAGTGAAGGTGCGCGAGCTAGCTGAGGCTGTGAAGATATGGAAAGGCAGTGTGGGAACAATATTACACGAACATTTGTCGCTGAGGAAGCTGTTTTCGAAATTGCTGCCACGTTTTCTCACATCGGACCAAAAACAACAACGTGTAGATGATTTGGAGAGTTGCTTGGCACTGTTTACAAAGAATAAACATGAATTTTTGTATCGGTATGTGACAATGGATGAAACATGAATCCACCATTACACACCGGAATCAAAACGGTCGTCAGCTGAGCGGAGAGCAACCGATGAAAGCAGACCAAAGCGATCAAAAACACAACAGTCGGTATATTTTGGGATGCGCATGGAATTTTGTTCATCGACTATCTCGAAAAGGGAAAAACAATCAACAGCGATTATTATGTGTCGTTGTTGGAGCGTTTGAAGGATGAAATCGCGAAAAATCGGAAGAAGCAAAAATATTCTGCTTCACCAAGACAATGCACCGTGTCACAAATCGATGAAAATGTTGGCGCAAATCCACGAATTGGGCTTCGAATTGCTTTCTCATCCACCGATTTGGCCCCCAGCGACTACTGGCTCTTTGGTGACGTCAAAAAACTGCTTGCCGGCAAGAGATTTGGCTCCAATGAAGAGGTGATGGCCGAAACTAAAGCGTATTTTGAGGCGAAGTTCAAATCGTTTTACAAAACCGGTATTGAAAAGATAGAAAAGAGGTGGAATGAGTGTATTGCTCTTGAAGGAACCTATATTGATGAATAAAGAAGAATATTTGCAAAAAAAAGTCTTTTTATTACTTAGTCTTGGGACTTATTGGACCATGTGTTATAAAGTGCAATTGGCTCAAAGAATATTGTCTACAGACCGTCCACGTCGCTTAGAATACTGCGAAACCGACACTCGAGTTGTTGACGCGGAACCTGATTTTTGGAAGCAAATTTTGATGACCGACAAGGCCCTTTTCACACTCTCTGGTGCCGTTAACAAGCACATTTTCCGCTTTCGGGAATCGAACAATCCACAATGAGAAGGCAAAACAGTCGATGTTGGCTCAATATGTCTGCTCACAAGTGTGTGAAAAAGGTCTGTACAGTTACAGGTTTTAGTCGGACGCTGCGCCATGGCACACTACAAATCGAACAATGCAGTTTCTGCAACCAGAATTCCCTGGGCGTGTGATGTCAAAAAATGGCGGCATTGATGGGCAATCCAGATCTCCATATTTGACCCTTCCGGACTTATTTTTGTGTGATTATTTGAAAAACAAAATGTATGCCAGCAAGCCTCAGAGCATTGGCGAGTTTAAAGCAAACATTTGTGCCGAAAGCATCGCTATTCCAGCTGACATTCTCAAAGAAGTTTGGCCAATAGAGGTGGCCACTTGATTGATGTTGTATTCCAAAACTAGTTGAAATTATTTCCAAAGAACTAAATTTAATAAAAACACTTCAATGTGCACATACCAACATAAAAATAGGCGCACCCTGTTGATAAATTTGTAGTCTAGATAACGCAATATTTGAATCATACTAAAAGCTTAAAAAGAAGCACTATGATTTGAAGATTATATTACTGCAATAAGAACCTGGAGAAGACAGTAACTTGAAGCCACAAACTTGCATATTAAAATAACACAAACAATAGTTAATGACACAAATTAAACCTCTGAATCAATCCACTGACACTTTGCCGTTATGTCCAACATAAAATTAAGCTCAAATGAAGACAAATTTTTTCGCTGGGTTTTGAAAAAAAAAAATGAAAAATGAACTTCATCGTGCAGTTAAGCTTATTACTTTCATCATTCTCACCATTTGCTTCAATCAAAATGTCATTTTTAAGCTGTTGCAAATGAATTGTAAGCAAAAATGCTTCATTAATTTATTTTGCAACAAAAGTTTGAACGCTGCCACCAATGTTTTACTTTTGCCTGCATTTTTGTGGTTAAAACAAAATTCATCAAAATTAAAATGTGACACTTGCAGCTTTGTTTAAAATACATAAGCGTAGGAGTAAGCAACACTCGCCAATTCGAAACCTTTTCTGGGTGCGCTTTGGTCACCAACGATGCAGCTTCAATAAGTTGCATGGGCGTATCTCTTGATTGTCAACGCGAACAAGTGGCATCATCTTTCCGTTTGTGTGTTAATAACGTGCAGTAGTTGTTGACAGTAGATTTTATGTTGTTGTTGTTGCTGTTGTTGTTGGTGTTATGGTTGGATTTTAAGTCTGCTTGCAGTGTGTTGTTGCCTTTATGATTGGTTTTTTTCAAAATTGATTCAATGGAAATTAATTGCAGTGATGTTAAAAGTGTTGATTGTATAACTTATTAAAAACATTCAAACTACATATTTCAGAAGAGCCTCTCAGTGTCTCTTCATCATTTAACAGAGGGACTCTTTTGACTAACAATGATGGATGCAATTTTTCACATAAACCAACTCCAATGCATGCAAAAAAAAAAAACATTTTATTACTTCTACATTAACTCAGGCACTCGCTACGAAAATTAAGATGAATTTTTTCTCAAACTGCTTACATTTCTATAAATGTATTTCTATAGCTACACAGTGCAAATTAATTAAAATTTATTAATATTTCTAGCTAACTTCTCATAGCAGAGTGTAAAATATTAAATAAATGAAATCGTTATAATGTTTTATTGCCAGCAAAAGCTTATCGACTACGCTGGACCACGTGCACCACTGCACCGATTATAAATATCAGTTTCGCTATATATGTGTGTGTGTGTGTTGCAGTGGGTGCAGCCCAATGCTGTTTCAAGTCGACTCCAGCTGTGCCACACGCTGGCAGCAAAGTGTTGCGGGACTTATATCAAAAACCAGCCAGTCGCTTAGCGCTGCTGCTTCGAAATTTTTGACATATTTCATGTAATGTGCAAAACATTACGATGTCGCATTGTAATTTTTGATGTAAGCAACCGAACGTCATGAAGCTGTGCGTTTCAACCAAGCAACGTCTACTAATTATCGCATAAACGAAAAACTATGGGCCGGTTTGGGTCAGCGCGAGAATTGTTCACAACTCAAGCGCTTATTTGTTGCTTTTGTTATGTTTCGGTTACTTTGTTTAAATACGCCACTGATGAAGTTTAGTGGCACCCTAGGCCAACGATCTAAAGCGCGTGGCATATTTTTATGTTCCTGCATTCAAAATAACTATCAGAAAAACCTTATTAATGATCATGGGCGTCCACAGGGGGTAAAGGGTGTTTCAGTTGCCCCTCCCCCCAGAGCTCAGCCAAAAATTTTATATTAGTATTTTATTTAATATTATAATTTTTAGAATTTGGAATGAGTTAAGTTAAAAAAAATTAAATTATTTTCATTTATTTTACATAAAACATAATTGAAGACACAAATGAATAAATGTGATGTGTCGCATTTTCGGATTTTTTGTGTTCTATGCATGGATGAAGGCCTTATGTGCATAAAAACTATTTTAAAACTTCAAACAACCATGTTTGTGGCTATTTTAGAAATAAACTAAAGGGTGATTAAATTTTAAGGGCCGAAGTTCATTTTGAATAAAACACAAATTGTTTAGGAATTTATTATCATTTCTTTTTATTATGATAATATTGGTATGATTCAATTATGTATGGAACAAAATATTGGCCAAATGCACGCCGCGACCTCGGCGGCACACCTCCATCCGATGGTCCAAATTTTTGATGACGCTGAGGCATAAGTGAGGTTCTATGCCATTAATGTGCCGAATTATATCATCCTTTAGCTCTTGAATTGTTGCTGGCTTATCGACGTACACCTTTTCTTTAAATAATCCCAAAGAAAGAAGTCCAACGGTGTAAAATCACATGATCTTGGCGGCCAATTAACATCGCCACCACGTGAGATAACACGGCCGTTGAATTTGTTGAGCAAAAGAGCCAGTGTTTCGTCAGATGTGGGGCAAGTGGCACCGTCCTGTTGAATCCACATATCGTCCACATTCATATCTTCCAATTCGGGCCATAAAAAGTTCGTTATCATCTCACGGTAGCGAACACCATTCACAGTAACTGCCTGACCGGCCTCATTTTGGAAAAATACGGCTCGATGATGCCGCCAGCCCATAAACCGCGCCAAACAGTCACTCTTTGTGGGTGCATTGGTTTTTCGACAATCGCTCTTGGATTATCATTTGCCCAAATGCGGCAATTCTGCTTATTGACGAATCCACGGAGGTGAAAATGTGCCTCATCATTGAAGATGATTTTCTTCGAAAATTGATCATCCACTGTTGCCATTTCTTGCCACCATTGTGACCATTGACGACGCTTGAAATGGTCAAGAGGCTTTAGTTCTTGAGTTAACTGCATCTTGTAAGCGTGTAAATGCAAGTCTTTATGCATAATGTTCATCAACGACGAGCGTGAGAGATGCAATTGTTGGGCACGACGACGAGTTGAGGTGGACGGCTCTTCATCCACACCATCGCGAACAGCAGCAATATTTTCTGCAGTACGAGCTGTACGAGCATGCACTGGTGTTTTCACATCTCCTACAGATCCGGTTTGCACGATTTTTCCGATTTTACGCACATTTGGACGATTACATTGACCGAAAAAATCATGAAGTGCACGATATGCATTTGGATTTGAACGCCCATTTTCATAATAAGCCTGTATAACTTTAACGCGTTGCTCGATTGTGTATCTTTCCATGGTTAAAATTGAGTTAGTCTGAAATTGAGAAATGTCAAATGAAATGCAGAAAAAAACTTGACGTTTAGGTGCGGTTCACATTCAACATCGGCCCTTAAAATTTAACCACACTTTACTTGACAAAGTTTGATTAAATATAAATTTCAGTACAAATAGAAACTTTAAACACGATTTTCTCGAAACTAAATAATTGCGACATATTACCTTCATTCATACATGTTTTCAATTATAAAAAAGAATGAAGTCACGGCTTGGTCTTTATTGGGATATAATAATGCATATTAGCTAAACTTATAAGCCGGATTTTAAAATGGAAGTATGAGCGAAAGGATACGAAATTCTCTGTGAAAATCATTAATATTATTCTATTATTTTAAATATTGTAATATGACAATCCAAGAACAGATTTAACTTTAAGGGACATTCATAAGAAAACTACTCTATAGCTTTAAGACTTTGCTTAAAGATTATAAAAAAAAAGAATAATCGGAATAAAATCCTGTGCTTTGTTAAACAATTTTTATAAGCTGAATTATGCTTAAAACATACATATTTGTAGTATCTTTTTCTTTAAATTTTCATTCCTTTTCAACCCTTTTTTAGTAATATAATATCCGATTTTAAAATTTGTCTTGCTTGGTGATGCAAATTGAACAGAGTATTGAGAATTCAAAATCATATATAATGCATTGCACTCAAGAGAAATTGCGCATAAGCTCTGTGCGTTTGCGTGAAATTTCGCTGGCAACATACATTTATATGTTGCGCGAAAATTTTGACAGCAGAAAATGTTGCGAACGAACAGCTGATGTTAAGCTTAAAAATTTTGACGAAACAATTATAAAAGCAAGAATTTATAGCAGAAAATCATGTAAATTCTTTTATTTTTATAGTTTTTGGATATATTAATGTATAAGCTGGACAAGTCGTCCATCTATTGCTGTCAGCTGCAGGTATATGCGAGCACAAGCACCGAGAGAAGATGCGAGAGAAGATAGAGCAGCTTGTTGGGCAAATCATCAATTAGTAATAAGGAAAATTGAAAAAATAAAACGAAAATTATATTAATCTAATTAAAAATATACTTTTTATTTTGCTTGCACTTCCTTTGCCAACTTGAATGTTACTTTTTTTTTTAATTTTGACAACAACTGTCACTTTTCACGGCAAAATAAATGGTCAGTTCATATATATAGTACTAGATTTTCTGCAGCGAAACATAGTACTACTTTGACAAAAATGTTGTGAAATTTTCACACTTGTTTCACAGCTGTCAAATTTTATATGGAGATTTGCGTGGAGTTCCACGTGAAACCGAACAGAGTACTATGCTTTAGGTGTGATACAATTAATTTAAATATTGTACCCGTACATTTTATTTTTTTTTTGTTTCAGGTCAGAAAGAATTTGAAATTGCATTGTGATTTCACACTTTCTTAAGCATTTGATTAAATCAAGAAAATATTTTAAAAAAGAATAATTTATTAGTTAAAAAAAATTATGCTAAAATACAGTTTATTTAAAAAAAAATTGAATTATATTGGTTTACTTAAGACCAACGAGTGACCAAATCCTCTTAAATATACATGACATTCTTAATATTTTATGTGTCATTATATGTCAACTATTCATTTTAATATGCAAGTCATGAATATTTTACTTATTAGAGTTGCATTCTCAAGTCTATTCGACTCATATCTGTAGATTCTTACCATAACTGAGCATTCTAGAATATTCCAATCACACGAATGCTTTCTTAAAAAAATCGAGCATCTACTGAGTAATAGCTTAAACGGAGTTCATTGAATAGGTGATTCACGACATCATTAAATATGTGCTTATACCGGTCTGAATTCCTTATTGAATGTTTGATATCATTAATTACATTGCCTAAAATCGAAAAATTGTTGCATTTTTTTTAACAGTTTTTAGAATTGGGTGGCTTGATAGTCATTTATACAATTTAACATTTACAGACCCATTCTTAAAAATCTACAATTGCAAGCCAGTATTTTTTGTATTTCTATGTGTTTGTTGTAATTTTTTGATTTCAACCCAATAAACATTGTGGCGAGGGGTGATTCGTTAACAAATCGCTTGTGAATCGTTTTTTTTTAAAGTTTTCGAATAGTTTCATACCGACTTCATTAGATGTTGGCTTGATGCTTAAAGAAAGCACCGATTGAAATCATGACTTTCCTAAACTCCATTTAAGATGTTTTGAAACAAACAAAAAACAATTTTTTCCGACTTTTCAATATACACATTTTTTTAAGAAAAGTATTTTTTTATTAACTTTCTATTGTTAATACGTCATTTTAGTTAACATTTGTTTTTCAATTTTATGTTTTTTTTTTTTAATTTTAAGTGAAAAAAAGACAAATAAAATTTTCATAAATTTGTGAAAAAATTTTTGTGAAATATTTTTTCTTCTGTGATGTCATTTCGTGCTTATTCTTTATATAAAAAATTTCCTCTTACAATTTGTTCAAGATTTTCATATGAATAAGTTCTCGTTAACAAATTGCTTTTTGTTGTTTTGGCGACTCTTTAACGAATTGCTTTTTATAGTTTTGGTGACTCGTTAACGATTGATTTTTATAGTTTTTGGTGACTCGTTAACGAATTGCCGAAAAAAAGTTGGCCAAAAAATGATAAAAAAAATAATTTCGCACTTTTGAAAAGCCAAATCTTTAAAAAAATACCTAAATATCAAAAACAAAACAAAAAAAAATTTTTTTTGGACCAAGTTGGGGTTCGAACCCATGTCCGCGAATGCTGGCTTTAATTATCAAGCAAATTAAGCAAAATATATTCAGCATCTGAAATAGCCGAGTGGGTAAGGTGCCGGACTAGCATTCAGATAACGTGGTTTCAATTCTTGACGTGGTAAGCTTGAAATTAGTTTTTATTTTTTGTTAATTTTTATATGATTTATATGATTCGTTATCGAATTGCTTTTTTTAGTTTTGAAAACTCGTTAAAGAATTGCTTTTTATAGTTTTGGCGACTCGTTAACGAATTGCTTTTTATAGTTTTGGCGACTCGTTAACGAATTTCTTTTTTCGGTTTTGACGATTCATTCCCAACGAAGGAGGAATTTCTCCCGCTCGCGATATTATAAATGAATCGCTACTAATAATTGCTAATGAATGAAATGTACGAGAATGCGATTCGTAAACGATAACATTAGGGAATCATTTTGTTTGTTGGGAAAACAAAATTTGAATCTTAAAAACAATAAATTTTGATAAAAATTTTCAGCTGCTTTTCATATATATTTTCATATATTGACAATTTTGTTTTTTGAGCTTCAAATTTTGTCTGAAATCAAAAACTTATTACAAACATATATAAATATGAAAATTACTGGTTTACAATTGTAGATTTTCAAGAATAGGTCTGTTAAACACTTACTTAACCAAAAAAGCTAACATAGTGTAATTTGCTTTTGACAAAAATTATAAAAAAGCATTATATACGCATAGCAAAAAATTCCAATATTGTTAAAAAATATTTCTGAACTGATACAAGAAAACCGGGATGAATTTTTCCTTTGAGTCCATCTTGTCTCCTAGTGTGTCTCAATCTAGCTGGACAAAATAAAAAAAAAAAAATTGCATAAATTAATTTTATTTCTCTAAAATACAGCATAGAATAACTGCTTTTTGTGTATTTTAAAATTATATCTGACCGTCAAGTAAGCAGTTTCTGTGTTAGATTAATATTCAATATTATAAGTAGCCTGATAAACCAAATTTATATTAAAATTATCTATTGGAATTTAAGCAAAAATTGGAAAAAATTAGGTTGCATTTTGTGAGAATGCCTTTTACTTTAAGCACATATGTACGCAATTAGATGCAATTTCTTACCAAGTTTGAGTCCCGTAGATAAAACATTCTTACATATAGCTGCAACTTTTTTTTTAAATTATACATTTATTTCTTAAAAACTCTACGACGCCCTACAAAATGGCAATACCTCACGATTTTAAAATATAATTTTGTATTTCAAAGTTGAACATTTGAAAACATTATTATCAAATATTTAAGAGTGTATTTTTCAGTATAGCCAACTTTATGAACACCCTGCATAAAGAAGAGTGTTTCAGATATACACTAACTTCTGAATATTTTTTTGTTAGAATGAACAAGCCTTATATAATAATAGTTCGGTTAAATCTTACACAGTGGAACGGTGTAAATTGCGACAATGTTCACTAAATGTTCACCAAACATCTCAGAAAACAGAATTTGAATGGTCATTATCATTATCAAGGATCATTCCTAAATAATTACCAAATACGTGAACGTATTTCACGTAAGTCTTTGTCTCCCCTTAGGAAAAATCCTGCGAATGTCCATGTTAAGGATAATATGTATTAACATGTTTTCAAAAATATAACATGAACAACGTAAAAATATAAAAATTAATAAAATTATATATAAACAGGCAACAAAGACGTTGTCTCTGCTCAAGTGGAGCTCAAGTACATGGAGAACATGCGCACATCAGTGCATAAGGCAACGTAATAATTGAAACGACCTTCAGGACATTATAAGCAGCAAATTATCGGCAACATATTCAATTATTGCGCAATGAAAGCAGCTGCAGCTGCAATAAGCATTAAAAGAATGAAGCTCGAAAAACTATAAATAAAAAAAAAAACAATGTGTGGAAAAAATATTTATATTAAAAAAAGGTTTTGACTAACGTAAGTGATGGATGGGAAAGGCATATTTTACATTTTTCTGTTTTTAATCCTTGATATAAATATACAAATATGCAGAGCTAACGAGCCGTGTGCAGTTGATGTTGAGCTAGCAATATTCTTCAAAAACAAAAAAAAAAGGTCCTTGACAGAAAATATCATAAGGACCGTCATCTGAGTACCCTCATGCGTTGCTAAAATCGTTAATCAATAAAGAAATTTTCTTAATTGGCCTCAGGGGATGCAAGGTCGAATGAACGTTGCAACCTCTTCGCACACGCATCCCCCTCGATAATTGATATTTGCAAAAACAGAACAAAAACAGAAGGAAGAAAATCAAAAGCAAAACAAGCTGAAAAGCGAAATAAAATAACAAGCTTGAGTTAGAGCAAAAAATTCAGCCCTTAGGGTGAAAAGCAGCAAACTGTAGCGAGTAATGCGGAAAAATCTCAAACGCATTTCCGGCTTCCGCAGGGTACAAAGAAGTGCAAAAAACAACGCAGCGTAGTCAGCTTGTATTAAGAATGGGTCAGTGGACAGGCATCTTTTGTGCTGCATTTTCAGGGGGCAGTAACTGAGGAACAAACTCGCACGAATGATTGTGAAATGTGAAAATAAAAACAATAAATTAGCCAAAAAAAAAAAAAAAAAAAAATCACTAGCTAAGGGCCGCCCAAACTATTTTCAATAAGATTTCGATAGTTTTATGAAGCGTCGTTGTACGTACGGTAACACACGCAGTGAAGACCATTCGACATGGTTTGTTTTTGCTATATTTAATGTGACACACGTTGCGAAAATTCTCACAGTATCCATTAGAATACCAACAACTGCACACACACATACAATTGCATTCAACTAAACAGGAAGTTTGCAGCGCGCTGTCGTAGCTGTCAACCGTTGCAACGCCCCATAATTAGGCGCAGCGAATTGACATTTAACTTTACTGTAAAGCAGTGAATTTTATGTCAAAATATTTTAGATTTTAAGAATTAGCTATTAGCTTAGAGATTTATTAACTATATGCTAAGGCCACAGAATAACATTGAAATATTGCTTTCAGCATAAAAGCGTAGATTTCTTTTTTTCTAAATCTTCGGAATGTATTTAATTTCATGGTTTTCATGTGGAAAATTTTTAGAAGCACGCTTCGGTAATAGCAGGCTTATAGCGTCGTTTTTAATTGTAAATCGCGTACGTTTCCAATAATTGGCTTAACCCATTAATAATCATTCGATTCACTAGTGTTAAAAATATTACACTTACAACTTAACACTTAACAACTTTTCTAAAGAACCAAGCCTGTAAGCAAAAAAAATTTTTTAATAATAATTTATTACAAGAATTTAAAAAAAAATATTAAAAATTGTCTTCATTTAATAGATTATAGATAGTGTACAGTTGTACACGATGGTTGCAAATGAAATAATTTAAGCTATTAAATGTTCAAAAGTTGTCGAAACCGGCCCGGTTCTACTCGAAAATCCGTTTTATTTTGGAATTTTTTATATGATATTTTTAAAATAAGAAATTATGCATTTGAGATTTGCAGAAAAAAAAACACAAACCATCTATTTCAATGTTAAATTTGGTGATGAATCTGATACTGGACTTGGAATTACCGAATAATTTAGTCCGGTGCCACCACACTCACTTCAAAATTGAGATTTTTCGATTATTTTCATACTATTTTTTTCATGCTTACCCATAAGGTCGATCCTGATAAATTTTCAAAAACTTTTTAGGCAATATGGGCATTTATGACTCAAGATTCTTGTTTATCGGCCCCAAAAACTTATAGGTACCTGATTTCATGTAGACACGAGGTCGTCTTCTAGTTTTGGCCACTTCTTCCTTTTTCACATTTTCACAAATTAAAAAAAAATTTCTAATATTTTGGTATATATTCAAAGAATGTGTTGCTCCGTGAAATTAAAAGAAAAATATTATTTTTCTTAGGAATTTGGACCACCCTAGTGTATGTTTTAGAGAATTTTAAAATTTGTATGTCTTAATTAATTCTAAGTTTGTATGTCTAAGCTGTATTTCGACATTAGTTTTATTTATAAACTGTTATTATTCCGTTATTTAATGTAATTTATTTTATTATTTAATTTATATAATTTATTCAAATGCTTAAGAAAGTGTAAAACCTTCATGTTATTTCTGATCAGACACGAAAAAATTACAATGCACTGGTACATATTTGTATTCCTTCTATTGCACCTAAGTGGAATTTCTACTGTATGCAATCAAAAGACCAATACTGTCAAACTGTATTACATAAATGATTTTAAAATTTTAGATTTTTTATTTATAAATGTATAGTAGTGGATTTTCAATAAGTTAAGTATAGACAGTTATTCGGTGATGGAAATTCTTAAATTAGGATATTATCTTAAAATTATCTACACATCTAAAAATAAAAAGAGTGCAAAATTGGAAAAAAGAAGAAAAACTTGTAGAATTCCTTAAAAATCTTATCAAATATTTTTATTCGGACTATATTCTTCTTTTCTTTATCATTAGGTAAGGTTTAAAGCTATAGAATAGTTTTTCTATGAATGCCACTTTAAGGTAAAATCTGTTATTTAATATTACTTTGAAATTAATAAAATAATTTTAATGATTTCCACAAAATATTTAATTTTTAACCGACTTCAAAAAGGAGGAGGTTCTCAAGTTCGTCGGTTTCTCTGTTTTTTTTTTCTCCTAAACCATATGCCTGATTGCCATAATTTTTGGGGAACATATAGATATCATAAGTATGGAGGTGCCCGTACAAAAGTGGGCGGTATTCGAGAACTGGGCGTGGCAATAATAGATCTCGCAACACTAGATACTACTGTATCTCGAATAATATTGAGACTAGGGTACTGCAATTTAGTGTAGGTGTAGGCGTAGGCACAGTTATTACAAATTACGGGCAAAAAAAAAGGGCGTAATTCGATAAATGGGCGTGGCAATATTAGGAAAACAGTGTATCTTGAATAATTTTGAGGCTAAAAGTACTGCAATTTAGTATAGGGGTAGGCATTATTATTACAAATTATCGTCAATAAAGTGGGCGTTATTCGACAAATAGGCGTGGCAGTATTATAAAAACACTGTATCTCGAATAATATGGACACTAGGGTACTGAAATTTAGTGTAGGAGTAGACACAGTTAATACAAATTATGGTCAAGAAAATGGGCGTTATTTGACAAATGGGCGTGGCAATATTAGAAAAAAAGTATATCTCGAATAATATTGATACTATGGTACTGCAATTTGGTATAGGGGTAGGCATTATTAGTAAAAATGACGGTGAGGAAAGTGGGCGGATTTTGACTACTGGGCGTGGCAATATTAGAAAAACAGTGTATCTCGAATAATATTGACACTAGGGCACTGAAATAAATTGTAGTACAGAGGTAGGCAGAATTATTCAAAATTATGGTCAATAAAGTAGACGTTATTCGATAAATGGGCGTGGCAATACTAGATAAACACTATCGCAGTTAATATTGACGCTGGGTTACTGAAATAAAGTACAGGGGTAGGCACAATTATTGGAAATAACGCTCCAGAAAGTGGGCGCTTATTTATCAAATGGGCGTGGCAATATAAGAAAAACACTATATCTCGAATAATATTGACACTAGGGTAATAAAACTCGTTACAAGAATGGGTATAATAATTCAAAACATGTGACATCCAATTTAAATTTAAAAGGCAGATATTTGAAATAACCAGCAAACTTTCAGATTTTAATAGAACAAATTTTTTCGGAATAATTTTATTTATGTTGTTTATACACTTTTTTCGAAAATTTATCATATTCTCTAAAAAGGAAGAAATAAAAATTTAAAAAAAAAAACAACCGACTACAAAATCACTACAAAGTAAAAAATAATTTTAAAAATACTTTTTCTTTTAATTTCTTGGTCAGATTTGATAATTTATTTAAACATATTATTAACTATAAAATCTTATTATCTTAATTTTTTTCTTATTTGTTTTATTATCATAAATATATTAATTTCTTGATGAATACAAATGCTTTCAAGTTGGCGCTTCTGATTAAAAGTCTGATTATATTAGCGCCAACCTTAAAACCTTGAAGTATTTTTAAAATTATTTTTTACTTTGTAGTGATTTTGTAGTCGGTTGTTTTTTTTTTTTAAATTTTTAACAATACTTTTGCTAATACTTCCATTTAAAAAATCCAGTTTATAAGTTAAGATAATATGCATTAATTTATCCCAATAAAATACAAGTCAATGACTTCATAGCTTTTTATAATTATGTTGCATATTACATGTAAAATGAAGGAACATACATACAGGAACATAAAAAGATTCTAAAAGCTTTGTATGATTATTTTATATATGTAAAAAAAAAAACGAAATGGCCATGAAATGGACCGACCCTTGAAAGAACTTTGACCGAGCTTCTTAAGGTCAATTGTGTTGTTCGTGTTGTGAAATGTTTGAACACAAATGATCGAGAACTGGACCTACAAGTTTTATGCTGACTCCAAACGGCTTATGTTCTCAAGAGCTTTTCATGGCAATTTTAACTCTACGAGGCTTGCCATTGTCTGCAGATAGGTGACAGCCGAGCAGAAAACTTAATTCAATTGAAAAACTTGCTGTATCAGGTGGGAGTTGAACCAAGGTTCTCTGGCGTATGGGCCACGCACTCTACCCACTGCGCAACGGCCGCCACATATATAAGTATATATATAATAAAATAATTTACATTTATTTGTCTGACGTCTAGGGTGGGGCAGCTGCTCTTCCTTTCTCCCTCCTGCGGACGCATTATGGACCTGCACACAGCTTTCTGGGCAATTGCTGGGCATGATGCGAATATATGAAAATTTGGGTTCTCTCCAATACTACGTTCTGCAGCAACAATTCTTAGTTTTGTGCGGATGTGTATCCCATCCTCTCCTTCCAAGTACTCAATTTTTTACACAGAATTACGCCTTACAGCTCGGTTTGTATAAGGGTATTTTTTGAAAATTCTTTGCGAACACATGCAACGTTCTTGTCACTTTTTGGGGTATACCTACAGTAGGCTGGGCCGATTTGTATGAAGGTAAAAAAAATCATGTTGCCTGGGCAATTTTCGGATTGGGCATGAAAAGTTATTAAAATAACAAAAAAAAAGGGGAACGATAGGGGTGCAATTTACCCTATCACATCTTCAATTTTGTGAATTTTTTCGTTAGGATTTTTTTTCAAATAATTTTTGTGTATAAACGCGTACAGCTAAAACAAAACTAATGCTAGAAATGAAATTCTCGAACCCAATTCCACCTAAAACCAGTCTCACATTTATACGTTTTTATACAAAAATTGATCGTAAAAAAATTCATAAGGAAAAAAAAAACCACAAAATTGAAGATATAATCTTAGCGTTGGTACGTATGCATTTTTGACCATCACGGCTGAACCACTGATGCTATCCACCTTATATTCACAACATGTGTTTGTGTGGTTCTCCAAAATTTTTTGTGTTCTTAGGTCCTTCTAGGTGGCACTGTGGTCGATTTAAAAAAGAAATATATATTTGCAAACCGGCTTGGCCCAAATTCACACCATATAATATTTGAAAAAAAGAATATCTTTGGCAAAATTTGAACCCAAAAAATAGGATCAAATTCGGATTATCAATATCAAAAATATTAATTAATATCACGATTTCTGAAAAATATTATACCTTGAATTGGTTAATTTTTTTTTTTTAGGAATTTTCTACGATCAATTTTTGTATAAAAACGTATAAATGTGAGACCAGTTTTATGTTCAATCGGGTACTAGGATTTAATTTTTGGCATCAGTTTTGTTCTACCTGTGCACGTTTATATATTTTTTTTTAATTATTCATAAAGAAAGAATTCAGAAAATTGAAGATATGATAGGTTAAAGTGCACCCTTATCGGTCCCCTTTTTTGTTTTTTTTAATAACTTTTCATGCCCGATCCGATGATCGCCCAGGCAACAAAGGTTTGCAAATCGACCCAGCCTAACCTACAATCTCCAAATATTAACCGTAAAAAGGTTTAATATATGCCAATGAATAAATTACATGGCGAATGAAACGAATAAAACGAATATCCATTTTTTGGCTTTTGTTACATCTTTAATAAAGTCACATTTTCTTATAAGAAAACTTAATATAAGTAGAAAAATTCACATTTTCTTATGGGAAAACTCTACACTTACGATACTATCGTTGCTGTATTTTTTAATTTTAAAATTTCAGCATCACGATGATTGGTAGACATTTTGGCATATTCCAAAAATAGCTTGTTGAATAAATCATAAAATAAATAATGAAAGAATAAATAAAAAAATCATCTCCACATGTTCATATGGAGTTATATGAACTCTCATTGAATTATGCTATATATATTAAGATTCTTTAAAATAGGGTAAACGTACAAAAGCAATGAATTTATTACAATATTTGGTGAGCTTGTATATCGGTACCTTAATATAGAAAGGCCCTATTTCAAAAGGCCCTAAGTCAATAGGAGAAGCAGAAAACTTAATAAAAAATGAAGTTCTGTAGTTTCGAATTTTTTGTAAACAAATTTTTTTATTAAAAACTATATGTGATGTAGCGATGTTACAATTCTTTTTACTGTAGAAATTGCAGAACTTTGTTTTTTATGAAGTTTTTTTCATCTCCTATAATGTAAAAAAAATTGAGTTAGGGGCTTTCTATATTAAGGTAGCGATATAAATTCTTCGTTATCTTAATGATTAATGCTAAATATAAAATAACTAGCATGCTTCGCCAAGGACTTTTTTTTTTAATCAATAAAGAGCGGTAACACGTTTTTTTCCTCTAACAAAAACTTTTAAACGCCGCTCAAACGATCACCGTGTGACATCAGCCTTTAAGACAATGCATGTCAAACGAAATAAAAAAATTGTTTTCTTTTGTTTTGTTTTGCAGCTCAGCACTGCATTTGTATGTATCATTCTTTTCGCCTTGAGCGTGGCTCATCTCTTGTTTTATGTTGTGCTGTGCTGGCTGAGCGGAAAACGAGAAGAGTAGAGAACAACATGGAGTTTATTGAAATTCTCTTTAAAAATTTCTTAAAAATTTATCACTTTAATTAAACAAACTTGTTATTAAAATTTCGAAATAAAAGTGCCCCTATGCTGTGCTGTAGCACAAATATGATATTTTACAACTTATTTCATAAAAATCGACCCAGTACTTTTGGAGTTTACCTCGAAACAAAAATGTTCACTTCAATTTTATATAATAAGTACAGATATAGATAAAGAATTATAGATATGGATATATATATATGCTCTTTACATAGGTAAAACTTTAATTTTGAATTTGACTGATAACTGAGAATAATAAGTTCGCCATCAATATGTAAAAAAATGTTTTGAGCAACAGTTTCTTCGCCCTATGATCACTCCAATTATTACTCTGAGCTAGTTCTGATGCATAAAATGAATATTTTTTCTTTTTTTTTTCATTAAATTGCAAAAACATGTTTAAAAACTTGAATGAAGAGAAAAATTAAAAATACCACATATATAAAATCTGTACTGGTACTCCGTTCCTTGTAAAACTCCGACGCAAGCTGTCTTAAAATCAAAATAAGTTAAAAAACAAAAACAAACGTATTAACATTAAAAATGCTCCACATTCAACAATTTTTCTGTCAGTTGCCGTGCAACAGGAACAATCTTCCCAGACAGTTCTTGGTGTTTTTTTGTCATTTTTATTGCTCGGGTTGTTCTTGTTAGTCTTGTTATTGTTGTTGTTGCTGGCATTATCCCTTCTTTCATGCATTTATTTCATTGTTAAATTTGCTGGCTGTTTGACGAGGATTTCTACAGAAACACGCAAATTTTACTTAAATTTTTGTATGAAAAAAATGATGCAAAAATATGTTAAGCAAATAAAAAATAAAAAAAAAAAATCATGCAAATAAATTCACATTAAAAGGCGTTGCTTACTCAAAAAGAACTCCGACCGGATGAATCATGTCTCAAAGAGCTTTGCCGACGGCTAACATTTAGTTGATTATGTTGATGACAACGAAAACTATAGGAAGAACACAATAATGGGTACAGCAGCCGCATCCGCCAGCAGCAACACCAGCGCATGATATCAATTTCACATTTTTTTTTGTGCACTTGGAGCTAAAATAATATATCGAGCTTTCAACTCCGACACTAAAATTGTAATGGAAATCAGCGAAAATGAGCGGAAGTGAAGTGCTGAATGACATTGGGACAAAAAAAAAAAATTCTCATAATGTCTCTAGTCTGTGACAAGTATCTGATAGAGAAGAGCTAATCATATCAAGTTGACAGCACTGGCAAGCATGTGTCAAAACACATGTAAATAACAGAGAAGAATTGTTGTATTGATCTGTTGGAATGTAGAAAATCAATCTAATGCTTTAAAACGGGTTTTTACATACAAATAAAATTTGTTTGAAGTGCCATTTAAGTCTTTAAGATAGTGACATAAACTTGAGGCTTTTGTTTAAAATAATTTTACGAAAGTTTTCTTTCAATGCTTTGATATTTGTGCACTAAAAATAAAAGGATTTATTGAAATTTCTAAGACTATTAGAAATTGTGCTGTGATGTGCTGTGATGTGCTGTGATGTGCTGTGATGTTCTCAGACTGTGGAGCAATTTTGAAATTTTAACAAAAATCTGGTTATTGTGCTTTGTTGTGCTCAAGTTGTGCTATAATCTATGAGCTAATAGAGAGATGAGAAAAAAAAATAATTGAAACTGTCACGTGCTGAGATTTAGTATATTGTAAGGCTACGTGTGCTACCATGTGCAATAAATAAGGAAAAATAGTTGACATCTCTCCAAACTTTTCGACCAAAAAAAGAGTTTTTATGAAGCAAACCCCGCTTTTAATTTCGATGTGTATGTTGTTTGTTTGTGTATGTTGTAGTCTTATGTGCCGCGGTCTGGGTAGCTTGACGAAAACTGACTGTACAGGATTATTCTTGTAAGTTCAAAGATACAATTTTTCGAAACCGAAAAATTTTAGCTGATTGTCTTACCAAATTATAGCAATTTTCGATATTTAATTACGGAGATTTTCGAAATCTAAATGCTTCCACAAGCAAAATTGACTTTGAATGGCTTAGATTTGAAGACTGAGAACCAATTTTAGACAAAATGAAGAGGCATTTTTTTGCTAAGTACTTCGAGCTTGTATGTCCTCTAATAAATGGTACTCTTGATTAAATGGTGCTCCAGCGAGCAAAAAACAGAAGCAGCGACCAGTCGCGTGTGCGCTTCGCAGCCCGAAAATGAGGTGATAGCAAAGGCAAGTAAAGTGACCAAACAACATCTGATCATGGCACTGATCGACCGAAGCGACCCTCAGGGAAAAATTACCCTCCGCAATGGAAATGCGTAGAGATAAAACTGCTTGAGGAGATGTTCGCGAGGATCGAAACCCTTTCCAATTCTCCCATGCCCACCTTCGATGGGGCGGTTTGGCTCAACGGGATAAAGATTCTCAAGTGCAACGACAGCCCAACTCTGCAATGAGTCACATCGATAACTCCGACACTCTAAGGCCTATGGGCGGGAGCTCAACTGGTAGTAGTGGACAGGACCAGTATCCCATCCCTACCAAAGGCTAAAGTGCTCTTCCCCAGGGTAGTGCCGAAAGAGTCCGCACTCAAGCTCCCACAAAAGCACAATCTGGACGTGCTAACAGCTGACTGGAAGGTGTTGAAAGTTTCAGAGCCGCTACCTGGCAGTAGCGGGGGGCAGCACTGCATCATTCAGATCAACAAGGAGGCAGAGAACATTCTGTACGTGCGTTACGGAAAGATGGTGTGGGGCGTCGAAAGCGTGTACTTGCGCCTCAAGAAGCGCCACCCTAAGGACAACAACACGAACACACTCGAGTCCGGAGAGGTAGAGAAAGACTTCGACCTAGAAGCCGTGACCGATGCCACCCAGGGACTCAGTCTGGTAGACAAAGAAGCCAGAGGCACGACGATGCAAGTCGACCCCAAGGAGGTGCCTTCAACTAAATGCAGTTGCACAAAACCTGCAAAGCAAGACGGCCAGCGCAGAGCTCATTCTCGTATTCTCTGTAGAAAGGTGGCTGCGGCGTGGCTTTGGTGCAGGAGCCATGAATATGTTCGGGTAGCACGGTCTCCGGTCTAAAATCACAAAATTTCAATACGTTTTTCGCTACAGCAGTAAGTAGAACAAGAACGGCCATCCTCACAAGGAAAGGCATCTCTTTAATGTCTCATTACAACACTGATGATCTTACAGTCGTGGCGCTACACTCAAAGAAGAAAACTTGCCAATAACTTTTGTTAACTCTACTGACCAAAAATTTATCAACTCAACCTAGGAATTTGTCTATATGAAAAATATTGGCGAATCTCTAGGTGGATTTGATTCATTTTTTATCAGTTTATAGTCAACAAAAGTCTCTGTCAAGGATTTTTTCTTTGAGTGTAGAGGGTGATGTAGACAAGCCGATTCTTGTCGCATCTAGTTACAAGGCGCATGGCAGAGACGCACCACCAGCGGAGCTTCTGAGGCTGATGACCACAAGCCGCAAGAAGAATCAGACGATTGTAGCCGGAGAAGATGCCAACGCACACCACTCAGTGTGGGGTAGCCCAGATAAAAACGATCGAGATGAGTCTATGCTTAGCTTTATTTTACAAACTAACCTAAGTATAGCTAATATAGGTGAGGAGCTAACGTTTTTAGGCCCAACCTACTCAAATGTGTTATTTGCGGATTCAACACAAATCTTAAAGGATTTTAAATAACTCCTTGCAGGCTTCTTACACCCAGTACTACTAAGGACCAGAATTGTCTATGTGAACCTACGCCAGAAGGCGGACGGACTAACTTAACCTATGAACAAACTATATACGGTTGCCCAGCTTTTGGGATGATGATAGGAATTATAACTGGGTAGTGTTACTTGAAAAGCATCCACTACAAATGAACGTTTCAGTAGAATCACTATGTAGATTCTTATTCGGTTTTTTACCGTCACCTATATAACTGCATAACTACAAAATGGGTGACGCAGCTCCAGCCCGTGGTGGATTCCGTGGAGGATTTGGCTCTCATGGCGGAAGTGGTGGCCGTGGACGCGGTTGTGGACGTGGTGGGAAGCAAGACCACGAGGAGTGGTCTCTCCAAGGAGTGGATTCCAGTGACTAAATTGGGGCGTTTGGTGCGCGAAGGCAAGATTAACTCGCTGGAGGAAATCTATCTCTACTCTCTGACCATCACAGAGTTCGAAATCATTGATTTCTTCTTGGGCTCAGCTTTGAAAGGTGAGGTTTTCAAGATTATGCCCGTATAGAAACAGACACGTGCTGGTCAACGTACACGCTTCAAGGCTTTCGTTGCCATCGGCGACAGCAATGGCCATATTGGCTTGGATGTTAAGTGCAGCAAGGAAGTTGCTACCGCAATTCGTGGTGCCATTATTTTGGCAAAATTATCGGTTTTGCCTGTACGTCGTGGCTACTGGGGAAACAAGATTGGTAAACCTAGTACCGTGCCCTGCAAGTTCACTGGCAAGTGTGGTTTTGTATCAGTGCGTCTGATTCCTGCACCCGTGGTACTGGTATTGTGTCTGCACCAGTATCAAAGAAGATTTTGACAGTGGCTGGTATTGAACATTGCTATACATCAGGCCATGGCTCCACCGGTACCTTGGGTAATTTCACCAAGTCCACCTATGCAGCTATTGCTAAGGCTTACGCATACTTGACTACAGATTTGTGGAAGGAGATGCCCTTGGGTGCTAGGAGATGCTTGGGTGCAGATTTATTGGCTGAAAAGCCGGGCAGCGCTTCAAAAAGAACTATAGACTCTGCCTAGAGTCCTCTAAATACACATAAATTTTCAATGAAATCAAATAAAAAATGTTCCTAGTAAGCTAAATTCGCTGATCTTACTTTCCTTTCGTCTGATTTCATTAGCCTTAACTATGCATATGATTACTTTTTTTAAAATATTTTAACAGCAGATTGCAGCACAATCATACCACATCACAGCACAAGTTCAGAATATGAGAATTTCTAAAAACTAAGCACAAAACTTTTTTCAATACGGGACATGATAGCACAGATTGGGCACATAGTAGCACATTCTTTCTTTATAAATAAAATCTACAGACTTATTTTAAGCATTTAGGAAAGCGCCCAAAACAAAAATGAGGGAAACAGCTTTCAGAATACATTCCACAGATACAATTGTACAATTGTACTTAACATTCTCTAGAAGCTAATTAAAAAGCACTTCAAATAGTATTTAGATTCATTGAAAGTTCAAAGGCATACTTAATTCTTATATTAGTTGAGTCATATTTCAGCAACGCTAAATAGATTGCACTAAACTTAACAAAAGACTTCGGTCGGTTGAAAAATACCTCAAGGAAATCTATATTGAAAAATTCTGGAAGCATTTTTGGAGAAAACTAAGAAAAGCATTCCAATCTATAACATGAATATGTTTAAAGAATGCCTTCTGAGTATGAAAGTGGAAGAATTGGAATTCAATACTTTTCCTTCCACTTTGCCTCACTTTCGAAGCACTTTTTTTGTTGCAGCGCTTTTCTTCATAGTATATAATACTACGGAAATGCTAGGGGCACTTTTTTTTATGTGCCATATGCATGTTAAAAGTAAAAATAAAAAAATAAAAATAGAAAAAATAAAAAACTAATAAAAAAAATTTAAATAAAAATTTGCCAAATTTAAGGGCTTTTCTCCAGTGTGAGCAATTCTACAGAAATACTATGGAAGTAATTAACTTTTAATATGTTTCGCTAAGAAAATCGTAAAAATCATCGATAGCGCTTTTTAGGTGGTTTTCGCTTTTTTTTATGACACTTTGGAGATCTTTTTAAGTGGCACTTTTCTATTAGTAAATCTTGAAGTATTAAGTCTTTTGTAATAAATTTTAATTGTTATAACCTTAGAAGACACATTATGCACACTTTCCCATTGCATCCGTAGTTCAACAAATTTATCGCTTTTCAGCCAAATCGCCAATACGTCACGCTTGCAGCCTATTACTAAGCTGCAGTAGCTCATCTTACAAAACTTGATTAATAGACATGGCACAATATCTGCCAGCTTATAGTTAACATCCATTGGCTAGTAGGTATCAGCAGGATGTGCAAACTGCAGCTCATGCTAATTGACACGCTTGAATGCATTGATTAAAATTTTTAGCAACTCTTCAAGTAGTGAAGGAAGAAGAAAAAAACAAAAAAAAAAGGAAACACTACTATTTCTCATTTCCACTTGCACTACCATAAATTCAGGAACTCTGCAACTCAGAGGTTATTTATTTATACCTAAAGTAACAGAAATGTTTGTACTAAACAAATCCAAGCGGAAAAATGCATCTTTTGCAAATTCAAGACAAGAGCTCCAGTAGATTTCTGAGGAATAATCAAGGTGAAGTTTGATAGAAAAAAAAAACAGAAAAAAAAACCTTCTTCATTATTGTTGTTGTTGTTTTTTTTTGATTTACAATAATTTTTTTTGTTGAGCGTACAAATCACAAAACAAATATTTTCGCGTATTAGGCGGAAAGAGTGAAGAGAAGAAGAAAACAAAAATCAAGCAAATTCCACATCATGGCGTGGCTGGCATTTTCAAAACTGACCTGAACTCCACAAGCAGTGCCAGTCATCAGGCACAGCCACACCAACAACAACAACAACAAAAGTAGCAAAAAAAACCCCAACTCTAGCGATGGTATCAGACAGACACACCAAAGGCACAGAAAGGGAAAAGGCAATGGCAGCTAAACCCAAAGGAATCTCAAGCTCAAGCAAACCTAAGATCAAGTCCACATTCAAACGAGTGGCAAGTCTGCAGCGTAGACTTGATGTTGGGCTCAATTCCAGCCCAAGTGTTAAGTCAGAGTCAAAGTCAATCCACCATGACTGACTGACTTCAGTCACTGCTAAGTATTTGTTGCTGTTGTTGCTTTTGTTGGAGCTCAGCTATAATTATTGTTTCCTTTGGAAATAAATCGCCAACTGCTCAAGTTTAGCGCTGTCAGTTCGAACGACCAGGCCTGGCCCGACTTGTCATACATACCCTATAGCCAACCCTTCGCACCCTAACTTCACTCTCGCCTCACTATGCAATCAAGCCCTGTGCACTGAAAGCTGCTCCATCATTGCTGGCTATCATTTCGCTATTCAGCGGATTGTTGATGGGATGTGATGTGATTTGTTTGTCCTTCCCTCTTTGCGCCTGCATTAATGTTTTCCTTTTGCCCGTTCATCACCTGGCCAGGGCTGCACTTCTATCTTCCTTCTTACATTGCAATAGCAACTATTTCCATTTTTTTTTTCTTCTGGTCTTGGCTCACTGGCTGTCTGTCTGTCTGTCTGTCCGTCTCCTTGTCGTGTTGTGATTGTTGCACATTTGAAAAGTGATCATTAAGTTTTCAACACCATATCCTGAGTAGTTTTGAAGTTGAACTACTGACATTCGATTTAAACGATCGCTGGGCGTGTTACTGGCAAACAATCATGGTCGGTTTTTAAAAGTGTTGAGTGTAGAATTTTCTGAAGTACAATAGCTGGCAGGATCACTCAACGTTGCTGGTACTGTTGTCATTGTTTAGATTAATCAGTTTCTTAAAAGAAAATACATAGTTGTAATTATAATTATCTGTGATGATATGCAACAGTATTATAGCTGTAAGAATGTAAGAACTACTATATATAGTTTTTATGGTATATATATAAAATATTCGTAATATATATTATTCACAAAATACTTAAAAATTGTATAGCTTGAAACAATCTTTATATGTTTCATAACAATTAAGAATTTAATCAGGAAATTTTCGAAAAAAACCAGACTAAAATATAAAAATATATATGCCCTTATTTTTTTGGCTTCAAATGGTTTTTTATTTTTAATACTGCTATATTATTTATAAAAGAGAATTAGAAAAGTAATGAATTTGGAGATATTTTTTTGCAAATTTGGATTTTGATTATAATTTGATGTTATTAAACAAATGCATTTTTAAAATCATGAAATATGAGAAAATTAGAAGAAAAGTAAAATTCAAATATTACTGATAACGAAGGCTAAGAACCGTATCCAAGAATTACTATATATATTGAAAATTCGAAAAAAGCAAAATATTTTATAGAAAAAAATTTACAAAAGAAAATAAATTATTACACGGTTTGAAATTTTGTAATATTTTTAATACAAGTGAAGTATTACATAGATTTTTAATTCAAAAAGTTATAAAAGTATTCAATGGATTATAAAATTTTTAAATCAATCTTATGGCTCCCATAACATACGAAATTTTCGAAGCATTGAATTTTGGAAAAAACGCCCGAATTTTAAATGGCAATTGAGCTCGAAAGAATGAAACTACGACCGAAATGGTTTTGAAATAAGGCCCAAAAGAAAATGGAAACTATGCCCAAAACTTTCAGCAGTTTTTCGGGCTTTATTTTCAAATTTTTTGGGCATAATTTCCGTGATCCAGATTCAATGTAAGATTATCAAAATATAAAAGAACAGGGGTCAAATTAAAGCAGCCGTGATCGAATGATAGCTTTCGGAATTTTACAGTTTGGTATGACAGCGCTCGAGTGAAAGTTATCGTTTTTTGATCGATCGACAACAAGAAAAGTGATCTAATTTTCGTATTATGTCTATCATGAACGTGCACATGTTTGATTCGGTTCAATCGAAATACCATTCGATTGAATTCTAGCTGACGAGTGGCTTAATTTCGGTGCGCAGGCAAAAATGTAAGTAAATTGTATAATTTATAAAAAATTTATTATTACCAAAAACATGCTTTATTTACAGGACTAATGCAAATAAAATAAACGCCTAAAAGAGGATCGAAAATAGGTTCAAACTCAACCCTTTAAATTTAAAATTAAACTTTACGCAAATCAAATTAAACTTTTTAATCTTCAAATATAACCTACTTCATTACGAATTTAGCTTTTTATAAATAAATTAAAATTTCATTATATCACTAAAAATATGAAATTTAAAATTTTACTTTTTATTTCCTGTTTTGACCTGTAAAGGCCTCTTTCCAGCTCTTAACTCTTTCCGGCGCACTATATAAAATAGGCAAAAATTAAAGAAAATTTTTATTTGTTTTTATTTATAGAAGTAATTTATTGAAAAAAATGTAAAAAAAAAAAATATTTCCTTACAGGATTTCGCGCAAGGATGTGGTATGATTTTTATACCACCGCGCTTATGTGATAGCTTTATTTATGGAATTCATTAAAACACGATTTCGTTATACTTAAACAAAGTGGAACATGGCAAGTAGAGCACATCCACTGAATTCTTCTCTGGTGTCCCGTCTTGCTGCAGTGCGCACATCTTCGTAGTGTGGTTCTTACTGGTTGGTGGGACGACGAGGCTCGTATGCTTGCATCTACAAAAGGTTTATTGTTTTTTAGTCGAATAGTGGTTTTTACTTTTGGCCTTGCAGAAGTTACGGATGAACATAAACCTGAGTGACACAGACTTGAAATTATATCCCGCTTAAAATCTTTTAGTAGTAACTTATACCCAGCACTTTTGGCAATTATATAAGCATTGACGACTGCCAAATCGAGAAAATGAAAAAAAATTCGATGCCACCATTTGCGGCTCTTTCTATTCAACTCATAATATTTCTTTAGTTGATCTAACTTGTCGACGTTGTTCATATGCATATTATAATCATGTATAATACCTGGTTTATCAATTTCCATCACTGTACCATCACGTTGACGTTGCATTACCTTGACAAGTTTATTTGGATCAAGGAAACTGGACAAAGCTGTGACCGCTCGTTTGTCAATCCATTTCATAAAGAGCACACCCGTATCGCTTATTTGCCAGTCATATTCTCCCCTTTTTAATTGCTTGTCAGGCTTAATATCGGTCGGGAGATATTTTCGATTACTTCGCACTGTCCCGCAACCATTTATTAACTTTTTTTCAATTCCAGGATGAGGTTGTAGGAAGTGAAGAAATTATCAAAATATACCTTATGATTTTTCCCACCAAAATCTGATAGTAGATCGAGAACAACACGTTCGCCAAGCCTTTTTTCCACTAGTTCACCTTTTTTGCCTGTATAAATTTCAAAACGTTGAACGTAACCGCTGCTATCGCATAACATCCAAGTTTTGAACCCTCTTTTTATTGGTTTTTTTGGCATATACTGAATTAGAGTTGAACGACCTATAAAACAGTAAACTCTAAACAAAATAAATCCATAAATATATATGTCTTGGAACCTACCTTTGAATCTTATCATGGATTCATCTACCACTAGATATTCACCCGGGTTAAAACACAATTCAAATCTCTCTAGCTACATATCCAGAAACGGTTGAACTTTATACAGCTTGTCGAACTTAGGTGATCCTTTTTTAGGCATTAGGGTAGAATCATTCAAATGTATTTAGATAAAATCCAATCAAATCTTCTTATAGGCATTATTTTCGATATACAGCCGTCATTTAATTCCGGACGAGATGACCAATAGTCTCTGTAACTGGCCTGGACTTTTATTCCCATTAAAAAGTTAATTCCAATAAAAGCTTGTATTTCTAAGGCATTTGTTGGAGTGTAGCGTTTGCCAGATTGTTGAGCATAGGTTCGTTTGAAATATAATATGTTCAATAATTTCTTTTGTTATACTTTTACTAAAAATATTAAAATTATCATGGGATGCCACGTTTTCCACAACTTCTGTAGGTCCCTGTTTCATGCCAGTAAATGCAATTGGTATCTCTATTGAATTTTGCTTACTCCAATTTGGTGGGGTGACTTCTACGAGGCTGCTAAATAAATTAGATTTAGGAATATCGTCGTCGGTATCAAATTGTTCACACGAATTTAAAACTCCACTACATCCCGGGTTTTCACCTTCATCAAAGTGTTTATCTTCATTGTCGACTGCAAGGATGTTATCAAAAAGTTCCTGGATTTGGTTCTGATCATCGAGGTCCTCAACATCATCGATAATTGACTCAGCGTCTGATGGAATCTCTTCCACAACAACTTCATCCTCGATTGTTTCCAATATATAGGAAATATCACTGTCTGAGTTTATTGTTTTTAGCCATGGATATAATGCGCAGTGGTATTATTTTTATACCATCAACTTTAACCTTCACTACTTCAAAAGTTTTTATTTATTTTTGATGTTACTATTTTCAAGCACGTTATTCACTATCTTATTGATCAAAAATTATACAAGTATGAAGTCTAACGCACGTGTTTTGCAGAAATTTACTAAATAATGGAAAACACTGTCAACACTTGACAGATGGTACTCAAGTTTAGTTCAAAATATATATCTATCTCTTTCAAACATTTGGTATATTTTTTTTTTTTTTTTAAATATAAGCTTAAATCTACATATAAAAGTGGTATTTAGAATATACGATTGCACACAGAATGTAGGAAAATTAATTAGATAAGTGGTATAGTTTTCATACCACCGCGCCGGAAAGAGTTAAGTAATGAGTCAAGTAAAATGTTCTATATATTTCTTGAATAAAAAAAGTAGTAAGTATTTTTGACAGCACACAAAAATAAAATAATTTTAATTGAATGAAATATATAACATTTCGTAGGAAAATCGAGCAGCGGGGAAATTTCTCTCTGTCCTGTCTTCCAATCAGGGTTGGTTGGGACAAAAGCTGTTGCAGTTAAGCAATAGGATTAATCTTAACTAGCAGTGTCAGCTTTTCAGTCCGTATCAACGGGATACGCTTGATACGAAGCTTGGAAATGTGCTACGTTGCTCTGCCTCCGGTGAATTTCGGTCTGCCCATTAAAAAACTCTGTGTAAATATATACCTAACGAAACGTTCATGCATTCTATATTTAGATTCACTTATGAATACTCTCTTTTCAAGATTGGGAACAAATATTTACAATAGACTTCCGGGCGAGTTATGTATTTTGGATGGGAAAAGATGCATTCGAATGTTGCATATCCTTTTACCACAATATGACTTTGGTACTGCCTGACAGTAGTTGCCCCGTTATTCTTCTATTACAAAGCCCGAAACTTGGTACTGATAGTTTCCTTATCAACAATCGTCAGCTTGCTGAAAATGGTTATAAAGCCGAAAATCCTTTTGCGTATACTTTTCCTGTACTTGAGTGGACTAAGAGCTCCATTTTTTTCGTAAAGGACTACGTGGGTATAGAACAGTAAGTCAAAGTACATATTAAATAAATATTTTGGGGTATGGCCTATGGCTACGTTGCCTATGTCTAAGCTGGTTGACTTCCTAAATTGTTTTCTTTCGACCGTCAAATATGTCTATATGAATAGGCCTATGTAGTTGTTGGTAATCATATTGTAACTTTTAAGTAACCAAATTAATTTGAAGAAACAATGTGATTGCCTTTGGGTGATTTACTGTTGCAATTTCTTGCTCTTCTTGAGATAGTCTTCGATTGTGGATCGAAAAGTGTGGATCAAACGTCGCAAAGTCTTTACCAAGACAATTTTACAGTAACTTTCTTAAAAATTTACTTACTTTATGCTTACCGAAGTGTTTCACTTGCAGCATAGTTTCCAATCTGTATCTTTTCTGTTATATTTGCCATTATCTGTTAAAAAATATTATGGATCTTTCCAGTGGAGTATGAATTAATTAGAGGAGGATTAAAAATTAATTTTGTGTATCTTAGTGATTTGATCTATTTTTATTTTAAACATATCTCGAAAGAATTTGACCCAATGTGAGAATTTTTGCAACATATTTTAGCAAAACATTACATATTCTCGTTCAAAACTTGCCTCAGACTGCTAGAACAACTTTTCTATAATAAAGATTATTACAAGCACATTGTTTCTCACGAAATTTACTTTAAGAAACAATGTGACTATAGCGTGATATAGCGTAATGTGATATATTTATTGATATTCACAATGTTTCCGTGCTCGATTTTCATCGAAAAAAAGTAGTATAAAAAATTTTTTTTCTTCCGAGCTGAATTCACTTTTAAGTCATTTTTAAAAAAGAAAATTTCTTATTTAATTCTTTTCAGTTTTTTTAAATGAAAATTATGCTTTACTTGAGAGCTGGAAACAGGCCTTAAAAGTTGAATTCTAAGTTTGAAATGTTTAAATTGATTTATAAAAAGTTGATTTCGAAATGTAGTAGATTAAATTTAAAGTTTGAAAAGTTTAATTTGATGTGTGTTAAGCTGATTGTTTGATGAATTTAATTTCCTTATTTTCAGTTATTTTTCTTAAGTGATCTCGATCTTTTATTAGTTTCTTTTAGAATTTTGTAACATACATTAATAAGTACTTTTAAAGTGCCTACATGAGTTTAATTATTTTAAATTCCCGTGATCACAATGATATTTTTAGTTTTCATATTTAATCTGAAATTTTACCATAAATGAATTTTTAGTTTTTATTATATGTACATATTTGAATGTATTATAAAAAATTTTTTTTGTGGCGGCCGTGGCGTAGAGGGTAGAGTGTGTGACTCTTACGCCAGAGAACCCAGGTTCGAATCATCCATCTGACACAGAAAATTTTTTCAATTGAATTAATTTTTCTGTTCGGCCGTCACCTCTCTGCAGACAATGGCAAACCTCAGAGAGTAAAAACTGCCATGAAAAGCTTCTTGAGAACATAAGCCGTTCGGAGTCGGCGTAAAACATGTAGGTCCAGTTCTCGATCATTGGTGTGCAAACATTTCACATCACACACAACACAATTGATCAAAAGAAGCTCGGTCAAAGTCCTTTCAAGGGCTGAAATGGCCATTTCGTTTTTTTTTTTTTTTATATAAATTTTTCTACAATTATTAAAGTTACTCTGAGTGAGAAATATATGTTTTTTGGTTTTTAAAGTTTTTTTTGTGTTCGAAATTCTATAAAAGGGCATTTTTAGAAAAATTTTAAAAAAAAATCAAGTTTCAACAGCGAATTGCGGCTTTTTCAATTTCTTGCAGAAAATAGCTCAAGACTATGCTTAACTCATTTGTGCTCATTTGTTTTCCAAATTTGCATTTTTAGATTTTTGGGATTTTTTTTTTTTTTGGTAAAAATACTCAAACTCGACATTTTCTAAAAGTTACAATTCTAGCAAAAACAAATTCATAACGACCAAGTTATTTAACATAAAAACACAATTTTTTTGCATCTGCATTGGGTATAGTTTAAGAAATGGTTTCCACAAGATTGTTTTAAATGCATCAAGAACAAAAAAAAAAGTGTTTTTCGAAAAGTAAAAAATTACAACTCTGGAAGTTTTCCTCCAATTGTTTGATAGCTTATTTTAAAGAAAAATTAATTTGGAAATGTCCTGCGAACCAGGTTTTACAATTATTTACAATTATATGTAAAATTTACAATTATGCAAAAGTTATTTGGGGTTTTTTAAAAAATTAGTACTATTTTTTCCATATAACCAAGTACTGACATGTATCGATGCCTGTCGGCACGGGTTTCCGTAGTCCTAGGTACATCAAATTTTTTTTACAATTCTTTTAACATCATACAAAGAAATTAGGGGGTATGTAAAAAAATAAAAAAACAACTTCAATTTTTAAAGGGTACTCTAATATTTATATATTTACTGTGGTTCAAATTAGAGTTGGGTCGTTCCGGACATGCATAGTTCATGGAACTATGTTCACTCCCGGACATAGTTCCAATCGTTCCTTCTGTACGATTTGAGCATGTCCAAACAGTTCCGACTGAAATGAAATTTTTTGTTCTTATGAGCAACAAAAGCTGACATCTCTTTCGCACTTACCGCACACACTTTACTGCTTAGACGGATTGTTTGAGCGACGACAAGTAAAACTATTATGGCTGTGAGGGAGAACGAATGAAATAATAGACGATATGACATATCGTTATTCTTGTTGTGTGCATTGTTCTGTTTATTTTTGCTTGTAACATAAAAAAGATTACAAACACTAAAGGATATTTGAAATGCTTTTGTTACTTTTACTCTAATACAGAGAACTGTCGGAACTGGTAGCGGACATGCTTATTATTTTGTAAAAAAAGCATGTCCGCGGAACTGTTAACGAAACTGTCCGCGGAACTATCAGTTAATTTTTATATATATTTCCTTATACTACAAATTTGTTAATTAATATTTGAACTATATGCAATTTTTTAGCAAATGTTTAAAGGTTTTTTTTAAATAAGTTATCAATATTTTCCTTAATTTTTTTATTTTGAAATAAAAACACTGTAAAGCACAAAAAATAGTGTTCAATTTGGTTTAAGACTTGTCAGAGCATTGTGTTGAAATTATACTTGGAGTATTACAAAGTTCCTCTACAGTTCAACAATCAACCAGCTAAATCAGATAAATAAAGAATAAATAAAGGAACTAGATAGTTCTGTGGACATGTTGTCATGAATTAGTTCCGCTCTATAAAAGAGACGATCAACAAACAAGCAGCTCAAAAAGATCAAATAAACAAAGAAACTAGATTGTTCCGCGGACTAGTTCCTGAACTAGTTCCGCTCTCTAAAGGAAACGTTCCATGTCAGCTCCGTCTCCGGAACTGTTAAGCACAAGCCTAGTTCAAATGCAACACCTTGTCAGTGAGTATCAGTATCAAAAGAGTTTTCATTTGCTCTCATATTTGTAAGTATGAATTTTGGGTCAGAACTAAGGCATCGAAATATGCGCCCTCAATGACATTTGCTCATTTCAAGAGCCTGCAGTAGTAAGAGTTATTTTTTATTATCGTAAGCTTCCAATTGAAAAACGCCTTGCTATAAAAGGAAAAAAACAAAAAATTGTGTAGAAGAAATAAGTTTCAATTTTAATAACTACTTTAACTTCTCTGCTAGTCAGAGTTTCCATCTTATCGTAAATAATAGCATGTAGACCCATTTCCTTCAATAGTTTAATAGTATCCTTAGAGTTGTATTCTTCGCCCTAACGGCAGAGCATCAAACTTCGTTTATTCGCCAAATTGATCTGAAACGACACGCAAAAAGCAAGTAATGGCATTGATGAATAAGGATATGCATGTTATAGCAACAAACCTAACGTGGATTTCGCAACAAATTTTCTGTGTGCGTCACAAGACCAAGCAACTCCATGGCCAATGAATTGAAAACAGCGTTCTCAATGATAGATTCACGGGGATCCATTAATTTCCCATAGTTTGTAGTAATGCCTGGCGTTAGAAACATCACTGGGTAAATATTTTGTTTTTATCCTAGTATTGTGCAAAAATCTGGATCAAAGCAAGAGATCACAATGTGCTGTATGTATGTTGTGTTTAATGTAAACACCTGCCATGTAGGCTTAAGTTAAGTTAAGCCCCTTTGAGGATTCAGAGGTACCAAATTAGCTCCATGTTGTGATGACACTTCGCCACCCTTGGTGGGGTGGAGGCCTATCTAAAACCTCTTCCATACCATGGGGTATGGCACCCGGTATGAGAATGCAAGCCTACACCGAGCTGGATAGCTCTGCCCGCGATATGGGTAGTAAGCCACAGCCACCACGAATACTCCCCGAAGGGCCATCCCAAACAAGTCAGCCTGGTTCGATCAACAACATACTCGTATTCCTAATTCCTATTATTTTTTTTAGTTATTTTGAACCTTTTTTGTCACACCGTGTAATAATTGGGTTTAGTAATTCTTTGATTTCAACGACACATAGATCATAAAATCATGATAAACAACAGGCACTAAGTTTTTGCTGAATTGCACATCAAATTCCACCATATCGGCGCCATGTTCCACTGCATTCTCAAAGAAAAGATAGTGTTTTCACGAATAACACTATCGTTGGCCTTAAAGCTAGTGCCAAAACCACGATGACCCACATCTTAACCTGTCCACAACACAACATTTTCTTACATTCAAAACCTCGATTGTTCTCATACAAAAATTTCGACTCATGTTCGATCGAATGCTGTCATACGAAAAAATAATTGGAGTGGAATTTTATTCGATTCGAAAGCTAGTTCGTTCACGGATGCTGTAATTCGGCCCCAGATTTAAGTAATAAATTAATGTTACCCTGTGAAAATATATGGGAAGATTTCCTTCATTCTATTTGTTTATTAAGTTATTCCATGAACAAGGAGTCCTATGGAGATTACGTTCAGAAAAGGTCCAAAAGCTGTTTTTTATGATAAAACAACTCGGGGGTGGTATAGCATTCAGGGTGTTTACCAGGTGTATGCATAAGTTTTTTTCGGTTTGTTTCGATAAAAGAAAAATACCTGAATACATCTTTCAGGTAACTTATAAATAGCTTGTTAGAAAAACTGCTTGCCTTTTGCAGCAAACTATTCGTCGAGCCATTTTTCAACTTCCTCGAAACCGCTTGATGTGAAGAGGTAATAGTTAGATGGCCCTAAGTCTGAGGAGTACGGTGGATGCAGAAAGATCCATGCGATTTCAAGGTATCTTTCACTAGTTTTGCTGTATACTAGTTTTGAGGCGACGCGTTGTCGTATTTGTTACACGTTTTTTTTTGTTTTTCTACTTTCACACGACATACAACAACAATAACTACAAAAACAACAACAATAACTAGATTGTAATTAAGTTTCATATAATATTTATTCAATACAAAAAAAAAAACGTTCGTCGATATTTCTTAGAATTTTTGTGTAATTTAGTTTGTAGGCGCCCTTAATCAGGTACAAGAGCTTAGTTACTGAAGGTGGAGAGTGATGCTCCTTGAATATAAGGCCCACGTCTTAGAAGCGGCGAATCAATACAAGTATATTTGTATAATATTTATGCATAATTTTGCTTGACCCCGATTTGAATAAAAGCCTTCAGGCTGCAATGTTTTCAAAGCAGAGTATAATTTATATTTTAAAATTATTTTTATTATTAATTCAATTTAAGAAAATTATTTGAAAATTAGGTGGTCAAATGCTCCTCCCCCTGACCCACCCAATTGACGTCCCTGCCTTATGCATGCGCACACTAAACATAACATTTTTATTGCAACAAACTAGCATAGTTGCCAGTGAACAAAATATATTAATGTCAACTAATATCTTTACAGCAAACAATTTATGTTTACCTTAAAATAGAACATGTTGCTTGCATGTACAAATGAACTTGTTTGCTAAAAACAACTTTTCAATCATATTAGTATCCTCTCCTTTTATATTTCTGGTAAATATATTTTTATTTCTGCATGTTCTGAACATCTTTGCACACAATTCATTGAATTCATTCGAGTTATTTATTTTATTTAACTTAATTGATTCATTCAATTATATCATCCAATCATTCAGTACGCTTAACAAGTTATTTTTTAACATTTTTTTCCCTGTGAATTCCTTACAGAATATAATTTGTTACCGCGAATTTTTAATTCATTTTAAAAAGAAAGGAAAAAAAAAATTTACCATTCGTATGCATTTCTAAAAAACGTTTTCCATTTTATTTCTTAAGTTCATAGTGCTGTCAAGAAGTTGAATCCAAAGAAATCATCTGTATTTATGTAGGCCCTATAATTTGCATTCGAAGTTAGCCCTTTAGTTTGGTTTCTTGCTTGTCTTGCTTATTTTTGTTGAACAAAACTGCTGCTGCCAAAATGTCCGAAACGTTTAAATCACCACTCAACAAATGACAGGCCTTAAAAGACGTTTTAGCCAAAACGTTGCTCAGTTCGTTTTTGCAAACGCTGTCTCAATATGCTGCTGAAGCAAAACATATGACGTCGACTGTTATGCCAAAAAATGGCTGCGAAATTCCCAAATAAAAGTGTGAGTGTGTGTGTGTGTGTGTGAAGCCAATAATGTTGCCAGATTTTGTATACAGTAAAACGGAAAAAAAACAAAATCTTTCTAAAAAACGCAATTTTGGGAAAGACACAGTTTCGATAGTATTGTAAGGGGCTGTTCATAAATTACGTAACACTTTTAGCCGGGGGAAGGGTGTTCAAAACTTTGTGACGAAGTGAGATACGGGGGGTAGGGGCGGGGGTCTAAACTTGGCCAAAAACAATGTTATGTAATATATGAACAGCTTCTAAGCCTAGAAGTAGATTTTTTTGATTGATGTATTTGATAATAAATTTGTTGTTCCTATTCATTTTTATGTTGGTTGAAAATAAATGTATTCCCATGTTAAGTTTCATAAATGAAAATAAATATTTCAGATAATTTATTATTTATCTTGCAGTAAAAAAACTTATATATATATATATATATACACATTTAAGTATAAATGTAAACTTTAATTTTACCATACAAAATCAACGTTTAATATGAAATTTAAATTTCATTTAATATTTACTAAGAATTTTTTAATATTTGTTTAAAAAATAAATGAAGTTTCAGAGCATAGCGACCATGCGCAGTCCCTGCATTTTTCTCATACAAAAATGTGAATTTTTACATTCTTAGATTTTAATATATTGTGACTTTATAAAAAGAGTGACAGGATATATAGTAAATAAATTATATTTGACTGATATTATGACATTCTTTTTTTTTTCTTTTGCACGATGAATATTAAACTTTTTTCTAACTACATTTTTACTCTTTTTGTTTAATATTTGCACGGTGCGAGAGTGTCGAGTCATTTTCACATGGATTTTTGCAATGTACGTGGATTGAGGGCGAATTTCTTCTCGATCTATGCATATTCTACTCTAAATAGGCCTCAAATAATGGCCCAGATCCACTGAATTTTCATATTCTTGGGTATAACTTACTGCCATTGTATTATTTGAATAGAGGCATCGCTCTTTTTATACGTTCGGATGTAGCGTATCAGTGCCAGCGGGGTCTGGACCTAACCGATCCGAAATTTAGGTCTATGTTGGTTAGACTCAAGGTCCACTCGCACTTGCTACATTTTTGCTACGTTTATAGAAGTCCGAATTTAGGGAGGGAGCCTACTTTTAACAAACTAGACTCTCTCTCTGATCTGATATCGCACATTTTGGGGTTATTCCCTGATAGTGAAATCGTTGCAGCTGGCAATTTTAATGTCCACAACTCGGCTTGGTTATGTCATTCGGGCCAAATAACACCTGAAGGGCAATATGTTGTCTAAATGCGAAAAGAAAATACTTCGCATTGAGGCTAGGACTCGCTGTAATGCAATTTTAAAACGCGAAAAGTTTCTTCACGAAACTCGCATTAGAGAACAGTAGACGTCATCGACTATTCTAGCTCTTTTGAAAGATGATCAAATCTTCACAGACTCGGCTCCAGCAACCTGTTGGCCCAATTGTTTGCACAAAATTCCACAACCCTAGCAATCAATCAGCCAGTGCCTTTCGTTGAAAGTACGTCTTCTGTAATGCAGGAAATATAGTTTCGTACGAGAGCAGACAAAAAAGCACTTGCAAACCTCAGTACTAACAAAGCCTCTGATCCGGATGGCATACCACCACTTGTGCTAAAAGCGTGTGCTTCTAGTCTGACTCGGCCTTTGCGTAACCCTTTCAACATCTCCTGCAGGACAGGAGTATTTCCATCTTGTTGGAAGGGCGATGCCACGAACCCTGCAAACTACTGACCCATAGCGATATGCTCTACGCTCACCAAAGTTATGGAGAGCGTAATTAACTTCAACCTTATGAGCTATTTGGAGCACAATGAACTGCTTAGTGACCGTCAGTATGGTTTTCGTAGATGGCGTTCCTTACCGAAAAATAGAACCAATTCGTTTACTTATTCGGTGAGAGCATGGTTGTTGCTCTGGATATTTCAAAGGCGTTTGACCGAGTGTGGCGTAAAGCGCTAGTGTCAAAACTAAATGTGTGAGGACAAGAAATTATGTACCAATTTCTGTCCCACAAATAACATGTTAATAATGTATATAAAATATTATTAAATTATAAATTAAAATATGTATAAATTATATTATAAATATTATTAACAATATACATTTTGTATTATATAGCCAACTGTTGTTAAAATAACATTGACAAACAAATAAATATACACATACACGCATACATGCATACACATGCATGTAAACAAAACAACCGAACAATGAAACAGAAAAACAGCGCAAGCAAATAAAAAGCGGCGCGCTAGCATAGTAAAGTCAGTCTTGAACAGAGCACAGTTGCGTGCACATGTGCAAAGACTTAGGTCAGTTAAGCTCAGGTTCTCATAGTAAAGGCGTTCACACCCTTTAAGCTCAGGTTTTCATAGTAAAGTCGTTCACACCCTTTAAGCTCAGGTTATCATAGTAAAGGTGTTTACACCCTTTAAGCACTGGGTATTCATAGTAAAGGCGTTCACACCCTTTAAGCTCAGGTTTTAATAGTAAAGGCGTTTACACCCTTTAAGCGCAGGTTATTCTATATAGAGAAGGGTTTTACACCCTTTAAGCACTGGGTATTCATAGTAAAGGCGTTCACACTCTTTAAGCACTGGATATTCATAGTAAAGGCGTTAACACCCTTAAAGCTCAGGTTTTCATAGTAAAGGCGTTTACACCCTCTAAGCTCAGGGTACTCACAGTAAAGATGTTTACACCCTCTAAGCTCAGGGTACTCACAGTAAAGATTTTTACACCATTTAAGCTCAGGGTACTCACAGTAAAGATGTTTACACCCTTTAAGCTCAGTTTTCATAATAAAGGCGTTTACACCCTTTAAGTTCAGGTTATTCTATATAGAGAAGGGGCTTACACCCTTCTAACCCAGGTTGTTTCACTTCATCTAAGTAAATACACGGTGTCGAAATAATAATATAATTAATAATTTATATGTTATATTACTAAACAATAATAATTACAGAAGTATTAATATTTTGAATATTGTTTTATTTTATAATATATAAAATAAAATCTTAATATTTTGAATAACTACATTAAAAACTTAATCCTAGTGTAGTAATAGTATTTAATAGATAAAAGAAACGTCAAATAATGATTACTTGCAAATTAAAAACAAAAACTACGGTGTTATACATTTTTTGAATTGAACCCTTGGTTACTCGCTGAGCCTACCCCAGCAATTACAAACGAACTGGAGGGTTCGTTACAATTGCATATGGTGTTGGTGGTAACTTTGCTCGGTGAATCACGTGTTTCCTTAAGAACAGAATAATCCGTGTCGCAGTCGACATCATAACGTCCATAGAGCCCGCCATCAATGCAGAAGTACCGAAGGGCTCAGTCCTATCGTCAACTTTGTTACTGGTTTTTATCAACGACCTTCTGTAGTTGACTCACAACCCAGTTCATTCGTTTTCGGATAACAGCGGCATTTGCCATTCATATTCGTTCAAAAAACGCCCGAGCTCTTTGGATATACATATGAATGACACACTCAATAATGACTTGAAAAAAAAATCTCTGAATGTTGTCTTGCTAATAAAGTAGAATTTAATGCTAGCAAGACCCAGTGTTATCTGTTAACCCACAAGCGGAGGAATTTACCCCTAAGCTCCCCTCAATATAAACGGTGTAGAACTTTTGGAGTCAGATGCTCTTGACATTCTGAGCATATCAATACAATCGGATCTTCAGTAGAATGATCACATTTTTGATCTGTCCAAAGAAGCAGCCAAGTGCCTTGCTTTTATAAAACGGTGTAAGAAATACTTCACTCCATCTGATCTTCGTTTGATTTATACCTCATATATTAGGCCGCAAATGGAGTACAATTTGCACATTTGGGCAGGGGCTTCAAGATCATATTTGGGGCTTCTGGACCGGATTCAAAGACGTGCGATATATTTGATAGGTGATGAAAATATTTCATCTACTCTCAACTCTCTTGGGTATCGTCGCAATGTTGGTTGCCTTAGCCTTCTGCACAGGTATTACCATGGAAAGTGTTCAAGGGAGATACATGGCCTGACGCCACCAGCTCGTGTGTTTCCTAGGTCTACTCGGGCAGCTCTCCAAACCCATCCCTTTACCATTGCCTTTTTGCCAAATAGAACATCGCATTACCGAAATAATTCGTTCTTCGGTCCGCTGCGTAAAATTGCGGAACAGTCTCCCTACGAGCGTGTTTCCCGGCAGTTTCATTCTGTGTAAATTTAAATCAAATCTTTACCGACACTACTCCATGTATCCACCCTCCATCTAACTATCACCCGTCTTCCGAATCAACACAATGCTTTCGTATTTATAGGGGCATCCCCTGAGTGTTGGTCAAGTCTAAAAAAAAACGCTGATAACATACGACAAAGTGTGAATAAAACCGCTACATGTGGCCCATACAAACTGCGCTGTAAGACATAGAATTACGTACTGACGTATGGTCTCATGTAGCGATGTTCGAAACTTGCCATGGGTATCGAGAGATATTTGACTTGCCCGGTTAAGCTCCAGTCCCCCTTTATGTGGTTCCCTTTTTGAAAATCATAGACAAATACGATTTTTAAAAATTTTATACAAAAAGTCGGACATCTGGCACTACTTGTATAAGGTACTCATACCTTCTTCCCTTGATTGTTATGTCTTGCACAATAAACGCGCGCTGTTTAGCCAAGCAGCGCAATCATCATCGCTAAATCACCTGGTTGATAGATTCCAATTTCCTTCTGCGGCAATTATCACCCATATGGGGAAATGATTCACAGCCGCTGTTTTGTTGTGTTGCTTTTTTGCAGCAAAGGTGTTGCGCATGCGCACATGAGCGACATGTCTGTGCAGTGTATTCGTACACGTTGTTGGCACTTGCACAACATCTTTAGCCACAGACCGGACGATTCCAAGCTGAATTTACGTGATTATCTTGTCAACACACAATTTCAACATTTTCCATCTTATTTTTGTTATTGTTATTTTTTTTTTTTTTTTTGCTTGCTCAACAGCTAAAAGGACGTTTCTTTGCAGAAGGGTTTTGTTTTGTATGCTGTTTGCATTGTTGCTTTATTGTTAAGCTTTAATTTTTTTAATTTTTTTTTTTTATATACATATATAAAATCATAATAAAGCTTGTTGAGATGAGTTTTACTCCTTGCAAATCCTTACAATAACATTGTGGCATGCAAAGTCATTTAAGTGGTTTAAAAAAAAAAACATATTTCTGCTAAGACACAATTATTTTTCAACAGCCCAACTTTAACAGATTTATAAGCTGCGCGTAGGCGTTTTCTTCGCCCAGTTAAGCAAACATTAAAGATTAGAAATTGAGAACTTGTCGCAATGGGCAACAAAATTCAACATCAGCCCACATCAACGGGCGCCGCATATAAATCTTCATTCGCATTCAACATCTTTCGAGTTTTCGAGTGGTCATTAATTAATGTTAACTGTCAAAAAAATCATGCTGACAGACTGACATGAGCCATAGAGAAGATATGTTCAAACTTAGAACAAAAAAAAAAAAAAATATAATAAAAAAATTAAAGTAAAATAAAAAATAATAATATATAAATCTAAAGAGAATTTCGTCATAGAAGGCAAATTAACAAGCTTGTTGTTATTTTTTATCTTGCCCTGCACAAAACTATGCGCAGGCGTTTTACTTGAAGGAACACACAGTATGTCGTGCGTCACACATGGTCAAGATGTGGGGATAAATTATGAAATGTCAATTGGTAACAAGCAAACATACAAGATAACAACGTGTGTGACAAATCTTTTGAACAACAATTTTATAAGCAACAACTGCAACAATAAAAATAAAACACCGTCAACTAAACAAAACAACATGCAAACTGCACAGAGACAGTTGCTACAATTTTACCACACAAAATAAACAAGACTCTTATGAAGTGCTGCTGTAAAGGGAAAGGTAAAGGTGAGGCAGGGGTTGGTTCTGTGCTACTAACAGCAGTGCATGCAACCGAGTAAATCGCAGGATATCACTGCTAGAAATCTAAATTCAGACCAAGCTCAACGTAGCAACAAGGTCAATTGATATGGAGATACACAGGCATGAAGCTGACAAGGACAACGCTAACGAAAGCAACAACAATGGTTGAAATAAAATAATAAAAAATGCACAATTAAACATTTATAAGTTAGCAATAAACAATTATAAAAATGTTCAACAATCAACAAAACCAATAAAAAAATATAGACTTGGGCGAAATTGTTGGAACTATAAAACGAGCCAGTTTAACATTGAGTAAAAAGTAATATTTTTCAAGCAAAAGCTTTTGCAAGCAAAAAATTTATAATACAAAGATTAAATCGTCCGGATATTTCAAACTTACTTACTAATCACCATAAGATTTGTGTACACAAGATTTGTATATATTTGTATGAGACATATGAAGTTTATCATTCCATTTAAGCCCATATTGAGGCGTGACAGATAATGAAAAGTAGATTTTATAGTGGCCCTTACATTTTTTTTTAAATATATAACATTTGCATAGCTCTGAACTATTTCTGAATTAAATGGAGAATGGGCATAGTGGAATTATGAATTTAAAACCTGAGATAGAGTATTTAAAGAACATTTCTACTCCCCTTTTCTAATCAGGTCCACGTTTTGAACGTTTCTTCGAACAGATTCTAACAGCTCCTAAGACAAACATTAATACGATGGTGTTACTACGATGGAAATTTAGAGAGATAAAGCATTAAAATTGAAGTTAATCCCTTTTTGTAGATTACGGACTACTCATTATTCCAAAGAATATGTAAACATTTTTGTGAAAGTCGAACAAACGGTCTAAATTTGGTTGAATTCGGAAAAATGTTGTAGAAGAAGTTCGATTCAAATTAAAGTGCCACACCCCTTGTCCCATCCCGCTATTTAACTTTTCTGGACTACGGACTGCTCATTATTAACAAAAAAAAAAAAAAAAATGTGTGGAAAGTTTGGTGGTTGAAGTCAGAAAACCCTGAAGAGTTTTATTCAAATAAAAGTGCCACGCCCTTGTCCAGTGCCGCGCAATTTTTGAGACTATAGATTACTCACTTACCAAAAAATATATGTGCAAAATTTGGTTGAAGTTGCAGTTGTAGTCGGAAATCGGTGTACGTATTATAATAACATTAAAGTGCCACGCCCTCCTGTCTAGTCCTAACTTTTTTCTTAACTCATGAGTATGTGCAAAATTTGTTTAAATTCATACCCACGGTGTAAGACAATTCCGTTTAAAATTAAAGTGCCACGCCCCCTGCTTAATCCCGAACATTTTTCTAGACAGCAGAGTTTTAATTATACCAAAGACTACGGTGAAAAATTTTGGTTAAAGTTGGACAAGGACTATAGAAGAAGTTTGCTTAAAATTAAAGTGCAACGTTCCTGTCTAATTTCGCCAAAATTTCTAAACTATAGACTACTCATTACACCAAAGAGCAGATTTGCAAAATTTGGTTGAACTCAGAAAACCAGTGTAGGAGTTCGGTTAAAATTAAAGTGCCACCCCCTCCCCCCTTTGTATTTCCGCCCAATTTTCTTGACTTATTACTGCTCATTCTTCCAAAGAGAATATGTTGAAAATTTTATCGAAGTTGGTCAAACTCTGTAGAAGAAGTTCGTTTTAAATTAGAGTGTAACGCTCCTGTCTAATTCCGCCCGCTTTTATAAACCACGGACTGATCCTTATTCCAAAAAATATAGTATAAATAGTAAATAGTGCAAAATTTAGTTGAAATCGGACGAAAGGTGTAGAGGGAGTTCGATTAGATTTGAATTTGCACGCCCCCTTGTCAAACTTCACCTACTTGTGCATGCTAAGTCCAGATCATTATTCTAAAGAATATATGTGCGAAATTTGGTTGAAATCGGATAAACGGTGTTGATGAAGTTAGATATAAAAAAAAAGTACCACACCTCCCGTCTAGTACCGCCCAATTTTATAAACTTCAGACTGGTCAACTTACCAAGGACTATATGTGCACAATTTGGTTGAAGTCAGACACATGGTGCTGAAGAAATTCGATTAATAGCGAAAGTTTAATAGTTATATATTAGCGAAAGTTTTCTATTTTGATAACGTGTCTTTGTATGGAAGATGGGCGTGATTTTCACCCGATTTTGCAAAATACCATAGATTTTTAAGAGATTTTACGTTGAAATAAAGCCACTTTTATGGGAAGTAGGCGTGTTTTTCATCCGATTTAGCCAAATATCATAGTATCATAGGTCTAGATCTAGATTAAATATCAAAGCCTATGTGCAAAATTTTAAGACATATCAATATGAGCAGATTTTTAAGAGATTTTACGGTTAATATAAAGCCACTTGGTGTCTAGGGTTCGATCACAAAAGAAGATGAAATGCACGGTAGTTAAATCGGATTTTCTTCTATATTATTTCATTAAGGAGGGACACGACATTCGCGGCAGAGAAAACAGACCTTGTTTTAAAAATTCATAACTCAGTCAAAAACAAACATTTTTACAAAATTTTTTTTATTATTGTAGAGAATTGAACAAATTACAAGAAAAAAAATTACAAAAAATATATTTTTCACTCCAACATGGTTTTATAGAGCTCCAAACTGACGGCAGAGAAAAAAACGGGGCCTCGTGGTTGCAGCGCTGGGAGTTGCAAAAATTGTCTGATCTGGGAAAAGAATGACTTTTTTAAATCTTAACAAAATTGGTTATCGTATGAGACGAGCTTTTTTTTTTTAATTTTTTTTCAATTTTTGGTGATGTTCCAAATTTGAAAGTGTGTTTTTTCGAAAAAAATATTCACTTTAAAAATTTATTAAAATACAAAAAAAAAAAAAAAAAAATGTAGAAAAAAGCTAGTGTCATACGATAGCGAATCAAGTTTAAAAAAATAAAAAAAAAAAAAAATTCGTCAAAAAATGAACCCGCTAGTGTCGCAACCAGTACGAAAAACATGGTTTCGAGATAAACGCGTTCAAAGTTTGTGAACAAAGAAAAAAAAAGGTTACCTTCAATCTGCCATGCCTGCTTTGTACTGTATGCCTTCGTTATCTTGTGTTGTGCTGTTTCTTATAGTTTTTTGCAATCGTTTAGCAATTCGAGCTTCTTTTGAAGCTTCATTTGCCTTCACTCTGGCGCATTTGAAACGAATTGCATCATTTCCTTTGGTAAAATTCAATGCTGTAGCATTGATACCAAGTAGTTGAAACATTTGCAAATAACTAAAACCCACCCTTCAAGTAGGTACGAAATAACAACCACCAAAAGTCAGGTAGCAAGTAAAACAAGTATATACCAGCTGCCGTACGTAGGTAGCGCAAAAATTAAAAATGCGATCTCACTAATCCGGCTGTAACTTTTGAACCCGTAGGAATTTTTCCATGGAATTTTTCTTAGAATCTTAAGAACATTTACTAAAATACAAAATTATTAAAAAAAATTAATCAAAAAACTGCTAATGTCATGTCCCCCCTTAAGTTAATTCCTAATATTTTACTTTAATTATGCTGGGTTTATTCTAATGGTAATGGTCTCCTCGTTGTACGTCTTTGCGCGTATTCTGGTCGGCTCCTCGATATAACGAATGGTATGTCTTGGCGACCGTGTAAGTGTAACGAACAGACTTAGCACACCTCAGCCCAGCGGCACAACGCATGAAAAGACTTAGAAACTTGGAATGCAGGGCAAGGCTTTGTAATAGGAACTTAGGTTGACTTAGCATACGTCAGCCCAGCGGCACAACCTGTGAAAAGACTTAGCAGACGCTGGCCCAGCGGCACGACGTATGAAAAGACTTAGGAACAAGTAGGAGTTATTGGATCTAGGTCAGCAGCTAGTTTATTATGAGTGACTCACCAATTGGACTGCCGCCGCATGAGTGAATTTTACAGCCCTATTCTCCAGCTTAACAAAGCTCACCACATTAACAAATTGTCAATGTTCCTTTTTCGGTGAAAATTTAAAAGCTCTTTTCTTTTCAATTTTGTTAATTGCACAAAGTATCTTAACAACGAAAACATCATCTTAAAATGCATGTGTTTAGCTAGAGAATTGTTGGGCAAATAATAAAAACAATAAAATAAATAATAAAAATAATATAAATTTTAATATAATATTGTAAGAATTGCCTAACTTTTGATTTATTATATATAGATTTAGTTATAGTTTTTTTTATTAATTTTGTTTGTTAGTGGTCCGGTTATCCCGTCCTCACTAAATTTATATTTATTTAATTAACACCTGCCGCAAGAGCCAACTTATGTCTTCATTGCGTCTTGATGTTTTTTTTTATTTATATATATGTACTTTTGTAAATAATAAGGCAGGTAAATTTTATTTTTCAATGTTGGTCTTTATTGCCTGACGTCTCGATTACCAATGTGTTAAAGTTTCCTAGCGTTCACTATTTTAAATCATAAACTAAAGCTTAATAAAATTTTGAGCATAACTAATAATTTGACTCGATATAATCTTAAATATATTGAAGCAAACGGTTTGGCTGAGTAATTAAGAGCGACAGCGAAAGAGATTAGAGTATTAGTTAGAACTTTAGTGAGTGCATTTAAATAAAGCAATAAGAAAACCGGTTGGTGAGTATTTTTTCAGTTTACAGTGGTGGCAATTAAAATTAAAATCAATTATAGAAATAACAATTCATTTCAATTCAATAAATAATAAGGTATAATAATTAACTATTAGAATAATATTCGTTACAATCTCCCCCTCTGCTGCAGAAGTCGTCCCGACGATGTGGCAGGATTTTAGTTGTATTCGACTTGCTTTCTAGGCCGGAGTATTTTATTCGTTGTTGTGTTGTTTTGTTGTGGCAAGCTGAGGTTTGTACCTGCAACATTTTTATTCGTGTAGATATTATGTTGTGTTTTATTTATATTTGATGGTGAGGTTGGATTTTTAGGGCGACCACGACGTTGGATTGGATATATTGGTGCATCTTGCTCACCTTTATAAACTGTTAAGTCTGATACGTGATGAGTCGAATGTGGGGTGTCTGGTTCATTTTCTAATGCAATGATGAAGCAGGCTGAACCTTTTTTACCAATTACTTTGTATGGTCCATCTCGACGAGGTACAAACTTAGATGTTAATCCTTGGGCTGCTTTGCTTAAAATGTGTGTTTTCACTAACACTCGATCACCAATGTTAATTGTAGGTTGAGGTCTCCTTTTTTTATCCGCGTATACTTTGTTTTTATCTTTACTTAGCTCTTCTGCTTCTTTTGCTAGTTTCAGTGTATCTGCAAGTTGCAGTAAATGTGGGGTAATTTGTGGTATGAAGTTTTCTGATTGTATAACAGTTTTCAAATCATATTGAACTTCGGTTGGAGTCCTTAATTCACGACCAAAAGTTAGATATGCCGAAGAATAACCAGTGCTTGAACATTTTGCGGTGTTCATTGAAAAACGAATCGCAGGTAATTTCAAATTCCATTTGGTATGCTCTTGACCAACACATATAGAAAGCTGGATTTTAAGATCCCGGTTTTTTCTTTCAACCGGGTTCGCTTCTGGGTGGTAAACAGGAGTAAACGTTTGCTCAATCCCTAAGCAGAATGTGAGTTTTTGCATTACTGCTGAAATAAACTGGCATCCATTGTCACTGTGAATTCTCCTTGGCACACCGTAACGCAGAATAACTTCGTTCAATAGAAGTAGGGCGCAGTTTTCAGCTGTACCTTCTTTCATAGCAAATAGCTCAACCCAGCGACTACAAATATCTTCAACGATTAAAATCCACTGGAAACCTTCTGTTGTGCGTGGAAGAGGACCGAATAAATCGACTGCTATGATTTCAAATCGTTGGTTACTAGACACAGTTTGAAGTAAGCCAGCTGGTTTCAGATTTGTTGGTTTATAGCGTTTGCATTCAATACATGATTTTACGTACTTTTTAATTTCTGCTCTCATACCTGGCCAGTAATAAAGAGGTGTTATTCGGCTTATGGTTCTATCAATGCCATAATGTCCAGCGGTGGGCTCATTATGATAATTTGACAAAATATTGTTGCGCATTGATTTTGGCACAACAAGCTGACCATTTTCAGACTCTTCGTCTGCACAAAATCGATAAAGAACTCCATCAACCATAATGAATCCTCTACTTGTGTGTCTCAAAACATTCTCATCGTTGTTTTCGAATGACATAATAATATTTTTAATTTCTGGATCTTCCAGTTGAGCATTTCTGAACTCTTCCGCCCCTTTATGTGGAAAATCAATCTCGATGAACATGCACTCACAGGTTGTTTCGTCGTGATTTTCCAATGAACATGGTGGCCGGGAAAGCGTGTCAGCAACAACATTTTGACGTCCAGGTGTGTATCCAAACTGAATATTATACATTTGTAATTGTAGCGCCCATCTAGCGAGTCGTCCTGTGGGCGATTTTAAACTAAAAAGCCACTTAAGTGGTTGATGATCTGTTAGGACAGATATCTCCGAACCTTCTATGTAGCCACGAAATTTCTGCACAGCCCACACAACAGCTAAAGCTTCGCGTTCCGTTGTTGAATAGTTTCTCTCTGCTGGAAGTAGAAGTCGGCTGGCGTATTCGATAGGGTGCTCCTGCTCCTTCTCCCCCTGCAGTAAAACTGCACCGATAGCATAATTGCTTGCATCAGTTTTTAAGAAAAAACGTTTGTTTTCATCTACTTGTTGCAATATAGGCGTTGACGTGAGAAGCTGCTTTAACCTATTAAAAGCATCTTGTTCTTCTGTTGACCATTTCCACACTGAGCGTTTTTTTGTTAAATCCGACAACGGCTTTGATATTTCAGCAAAGTTTGGTATGAAGCGTCTATACCACGAACAAGTTTGCAGGAATGAAATAAGTTGTTTTACATTTTTTGGATTTGGACGTTTTATAATAGCATCCGTTTTCTCAGGATCAATTTTCAGACCATCCGCAGTGAGAATATGGCCCAAATATTTTACTTTCGGTCGACAAAAATAACATTTCTCTCTATTTAGATGAAATCCAAATTGTCTCAATCGCTGAAACGTTTGCTCTAATTCAGTTACGTGTGAGACAATGTCCTTAGAGCAGATGATAATATCATCTAAATATGCAAGTATTAAAATGTTTGGCAACCCAGAACGAAATTTATCGATTAACCGCTGAAACGTGGCTGGCGCGTTTTTTAAGCCAAAGGGCATTCTATTGAAAACGTATATTCCAAATGGGGTTGTAAATGCCGTTTTTAGTTTATCTTTTTCCGCAATTTTTATTTGCCAGTATCCAGATTTTAAATCCAAAGTGGTCATGTACGGCGTTGTTTTAGCTGCATGCAGTAGGTCGTCCATCCTAGGTAGTGGGTACGTATCCGTTTCGGTTATGGCATTTAAGCGGCGGTAGTCCACACAAACTCTTATGCTTCCATTCTTTTTTGGAATTAAAACAACCGGGAATGCCCAGGGTGATTCTTCCTCAGAAATAATGCCTTTATTAAGCATAGCATCAATCTCTATTTTTAAACGTTCTTTCATTTTAGGTGAGATTCTATATGGGCTTGTAGAAATTGGTTCATGTGACCCTGTTTTTATATAATGTTCAATATGTGGTATCGGCGTTGTGATATCCTCAAAAATATCTTTTTCATGAGCTAGCAGATTTTCCAAGTTTTCTTTTTCTTTTCTGCTTAGATGCGGTCCTTCTTCTAAACGTAGATTTATATCGAAAGAGTTTAAATTTATAGAATGGAAGATACTATCTTGAAGTTCTTCATCAGCCTTCAGTTTTTTCATCGGAGGAAACAAATTATCGTGTTTTTTCTTAATTTTGGGTTGAAAGTCTACGGGAACCGTGTTTCTAAAAATGTTGTTAATGCCTGCAGGCGAGTAGTCGTAGTTACTCGTTTTCACATGTTTTGGTGTTATGTAGCCTTCTGTTTCAGAGTTCGCTTTTTCAGACCAGTTGATACAATCGAAGTTCGTTTTTTCAAACCAATTAAGAAAATCATTTATGTGTTTATAATTTGTGCTTGGTGTGTTGTTATGCTCACTTATATTTGCATGTGTCAGCGTAACACTGTTGGCATTTGGTTGATTCAGTTTAAAATCAAAATGCCTAAAAGGATCATCTTTAAAATGCCAGTTCCTTTGAGCTAAATCTAACACAATACCACATTGTTCTAGGAAGTCAATACCAAGTAAAGTTCTATTATCTTTGGCATTTGGCAGACAAATGAAACGAATGCGCTTAAATCTATTTCCAATAATGCAATCAACAACAGTAGAATAAACAAATTCTTTCCGTGGAATTCCATCGGCTAAAATTATTTCTGCATATACCTTTTGAAACTCAACTTTCATCATCTTAAGTTTTTCGTACAAATAAAATCCTGCGACGCTTGTCCTGGCCGCGGTATCAAAATAAGCCTCGCCTTTAAGACCGTTTACGTTTATATCAACTGTAGGAACATTTCGTCCAACAACAGTTGTATGTATGGAATTGAAATCTAATGGCGCTGGACTATTTTTTGCGTTAGTATTACAGTTTGGGCAATTTGAGCGGTAATACCCTGCTGCACCACACCCATAACAACTAATGGTTGTTTCCTGAACATTATATTTTTTTTTCCTGTCTGCTTCTATCTTTTTAAAACAGTTTTCCGCTGAGTGGTTCTTTTTCCTACAGAAAGTACAACGTGTAATTGGCTTATCTACATTTTCTGCGGATTTAAAATTATCCTTTTCAGCATAACTTTTAACTTGAACCTTATTATCATTAACCAGCATCTCAATTTCCCTGGCTTTAGCTAACAGATCTTGAAATGTTTTAACGCTGTCTCTGGAAACTTTTTCTCTTATCTTAAATTGTAGTTGAGAAAAAATTATGTTGATCATAGCATTTTCCGTTAACTTTTCCGATAACTGGGCGAATAACCTCCTCTTGTTGCATATAAAGCTGTCAGTTGTTTCGTTACATTTTTGTTTGTCTTGAAAAATTTCACTAAATATGCGCCAATCTGGTTTAGGTGGAGCAAAAGCTTTTCTTAAAAGGTCTATTGCTTCATCGAAAGATTTGGCTTCTTGCTTAACGCCTTGCCACCATGCTGATGCGTAACCTTCTAACAGCAGTGGAAAACTAGTTAATGCGTGAGAATCAGAAATACTTTCAGCTTCTTTGTATACTAAAATAGTCGCTAAAAAATCTTCGACATTTGTATTGTACCTTCCACCACTGAAACGAGCAGTACAAGTGCTAAAAGTCGATATATTTTCTCGTCTTATACTAAGACCTCCTAATAACTCTCTAAATTGTACTTCTGTCAAATGTATGTTAACTGGCCCATTATCTTGGCTAACAGCATTTTGGTTTTGCTGACTGTTCGCCGTATTTGCATCATTAGTAGCATTAGCATTACCACTAGTTGGTGTATTACGCGGGCTTCTACGCATTTTGTGTTAACACAAAAAAAATCAACTTTTTTTCTGGTAAAATTATTTTCAATAGGCAATTATCGCCAAAGGCTTGTTTTAATATTTTATCCAGCAATCAGCACCTAATCCCCAAAACACAACAACAACAATGATGTTCAAACAACGGTAGTTAAGAAAAAAAAATGCGCCTGCAACAACAACAACAATGATGTTCTTAGCAACTTCAATTATAGCTCCAATTAACGGCGATAAGGGTAACGGCAAATTGTCGATGGTTAATTTGTGTTCAATTATTAGTATTTAAGTTTGCAATTCAAAAACTTTTTTTTTTTTTTTATGTTCGCAGGTTTTTTGCGTTGGGCGCCAATTGTAAGAATTGCCTAACTTTTGATTTATTATATATAGATTTAGTTATAGTTTTTTTTATTAATTTTGTTTGTTAGTGGTCCGGTTATCCCGTCCTCACTAAATTTATATTTATTTAATTAACACCTGCCGCAAGAGCCAACTTATGTCTTCATTGCGTCTTGATGTTTTTTTTTATTTATATATATGTACTTTTGTAAATAATAAGGCAGGTAAATTTTATTTTTCAATGTTGGTCTTTATTGCCTGACGTCTCGATTACCAATGTGTTAAAGTTTCCTAGCGTTCACTATTTTAAATCATAAACTAAAGCTTAATAAAATTTTGAGCATAACTAATAATTTGACTCGATATAATCTTAAATATATTGAAGCAAACGGTTTGGCTGAGTAATTAAGAGCGACAGCGAAAGAGATTAGAGTATTAGTTAGAACTTTAGTGAGTGCATTTAAATAAAGCAATAAGAAAACCGGTTGGTGAGTATTTTTTCAGTTTACAGTGGTGGCAATTAAAATTAAAATCAATTATAGAAATAACAATTCATTTCAATTCAATAAATAATAAGGTATAATAATTAACTATTAGAATAATATTCGTTACAATATTGAATTAAAATAAATAAGACTGTGAAAAATGGAAGAATTTTTACTTGTATTAAGTTTTGATAATAAAGAAGATCAAGGAAAGGAAAAATTTGAACGACGGCGCTTTTTTGACGTCTTCAAAATTAAAATGATTAATTCAATCTATCTCTTTATCTATTTTATATTTCTATCCAACTCTAAATACAATTAAGTACCGAAATGAAAATTCAAATGTAATAATATACATATGACAGCCAAAAGTTAAGGGTACTGCCGGCAAAAATTGTATATAAAATAGGAGCTGCTCCTGCTTGGTTCACTCAAACTTTGTTTGGCTATTAAGAAAATGTAAATTTGTGTTTTAAATAAAAAAAAAAACAATCTTGAGATTACTTAATTCTTTGCATTTTCCATTTTGCTTCCTGATATAATAAACAATAAAATTTAATAGAAAAAACAGCTGGCGTGTGAATGCTGTGAGTTTTGACATTCTCACCACGAGTGGTAAACTTTTAAGTTTTTTAGAGCTTTCAAATTGTAAATGATTTTTTAGAATATGAACTTTTACATTACATAACAATAATATAAACAAGAGCTCCTTAACAATTCTTTGTTAAGTTAACAAGCAGAATTGAGCTGATAATCTGTTGCTCGTAGTTAAAGTCACCCCAGCTTGGCTGTTTATCGAGTGCATGGGGAGTTATTGCAACAGCTGTTCTTGGCATACGACATTGTTGCAGGTTTCCACCACGCGCACTGGTGGTAACCGAGAAAGTCATGACAGGTGGCTGCCGTTTACACGTTCACTCTGGTTCATGTAACTTATACTTGGCTTGATGTCTGAAATTTATTTAGGTTTTCGGCAATCATTTCTCCATACATAAGAATATTATATATTATTATATTTATCTTATTATTATATAAATAATTAGAATAAATGATGAAGTTCATGTAGGATCAAAACGAGGTGCCGACTTTCGTTCTCACAAATTTTTGTGGTTTTTTTGAGAGATTTTACTGTAAAAATAAAGTCGCTTAGTATGGGAGGTAGGCGTGGTTTTCATACGATTTTGCTAATTTTTGAACTTGATCATAATTTTTTAAAAAGAAGCTTATATTTTGAATTTCATCGTGATCGCTTCAAAATCTAGGTTGTAATCATGTCTACAGACAGACCGACGGACAAACAGACCGGCGGACAGACAGACGGACACACGGAAATCGATTCAGGTGGTGATGCTGATTAAAATATATATACTTTCTTGACCTGTCACCCCGTCTTTTTGCCGTTACAAACGGAATGAAAAAGTTAGTATACCCCTTAAGCCTGGATCCAAATCTCCGCTTCCGTGAACACAATTTTAAGTGACGAGTAGTACGTTCACGGAAGCAGCGATTAGGCCCCTGGTTTTCATTATGTCAGTTTTATGACGACATAAAAGTTAACCAATTGAAATATCACCTATATAAAATATTCCATATTTTCTGTATAGCGCTCAATTTGATAATTCAGTTGTTTTTAATTTTTCAACATTGTCAAAAGTAGAAAAAATACCCAAGTGTTGTAATTTTTCATATGATTGACAACAAGATGTACAAGATTGTGTGAAGCATTGTTCGGGCTTCGTTAAATCGTAACATGTTAAAATATGAACTCTGAATTTAGATTACGTAAGACAGAGGTGGCAGCCGGTGTAAGTGCATAGAATACACCAGCTCACTTAGACCAATAAGTCCATTGTGATACCATACAGGCCCTGATTCCGAATGGAACCACCTTGAGCTCTTAATAAACTATATTAGACGCCTGACTCTAGTCATTGATGGGTTGTCAACCTCATTTTAGAAGAAAGTGCCTAAATATTTGTATCTCTTCTGGCTATCGCATGATAGGAACATAGACAGTGGGAGATATTTTTTTTTATCTTCCACGTTCCAGCAGCTGCTATAGAAATCACGGCATGTCTGTCTATCGAGCACTGCTCTGTGATGGCAGTGAATTTGAAATGCGGAAAAAATTGGATGAAGACCACGCCTCTCTCCTGTACAAAGTGAAATCATCAAATTGATATAATCTTCATAACTTCGAATATATTTACTTAAACTTTGGCCAAGTCGAAGATATTTTTCATCTAAAGTATTTTTCCGTTTTAAGTTTTACTAATAATCAGACCTTAATTGAAGACCTCTAATTGCATATCCAAATTCTTGTCCAAATTTCAATTCAGAAGACTTAAAAATAGCTTGCATTTAATAGGATTCGAACATTTTTCAAAACTAAGAGATCTTAGCTCGGGAGCCATACAATAATTTTGCAACTCTAACAAATGATTTAATATTGATTATAAGCAAAACTTTTCAGTATGAAATTTATTTTCTTTGGTTTTTCCCCCTCTCAACTTGAAATCTTGGTGAAGCAATGTCGAAACTATGTTCAAATTTCTGAGTGTAAGACAATTGTATTATTAATCTTACGTTATGTGTGTCTCGTTTAATACTAAAAATTTTCTCCACATTGGGAGCAACACTGTTTTATTAACTAAATTGCTCTAACATTTTTTCTTGAGAATCTTAACAAAATTATTATAATTTCTCAAAAATCAATTTAAGTAAAATCTCTGCTCATTTCGGCAATGACCTTAACCAATGTCAAAATTGTAGAGTTAATGCAAAAATTAAATTATATGTGGGTGTCGCAAAGCGGCAAATGAGACAAACCGACAGCAACAAATTTCCGACAACAACTACAACAATCAAACAACAGCAACCAGAACAACATCAACGACCATACAAATCGTAACAACATTCAATTATATATTTCACAGCAATTTTTTTTTTTAACATAAACCATCATCGATCGGTACCCGTACGAATGAAGAACAAAAACTTGAGAAGCTGAAAAAGAAAAACTAAAGTGAGCCAAAGACTTCAAAAGCGGATCATGCTGCTTACTGCTGACTGTTGTTGCACTAAATTGATGCAACAGCAACAACAGAGACATGGTTAAAAAGAAAATAAAGACGACGCACAAAACAAAAAACGTCAGCTCTCGATCCAAGCGTTACGGTCAGGCGGAATTTGCATTTAACATGATCGAAAATTGATTTTTCATGTTAACCGAATTTGAATTGTATGCAATAAGAATTGGACAGCTAAAAAAAAAAAAAAAAATAACAACAAAAAAACCACAGACAACAATCAACAGCGCAAAGCTTGAGCAAGGTTCTACAATCAGGTAACGGCCAATAGCAATCAGATAGGATGAAAAAGAAAGAGAAAAAAAGAAATGAAAAAGAAAAAAAAAACAAAAAAGTTTATATAAACTGATTGAAGGCTGCAAAAGTGAATGGATGCCGTTGAAAAGGATTCAGAATAAAATCTTAAGATACTGGCTTTTTTTTTTTGCTACATTTGTAAAAATATAAGTGCTACTGATAATTTTTGTAGACAAAAATGTAATCAATAAAACTCTAAAAATATTGTGGAAAATAGTTGAAAAGTCATGATTTTAAGCCTATTTTGAGAAATGTTTAAAAATATGAGTATAACTAAGATTTTCCTTTAATAACTTTAACGCAAGGCTCCCAACTGCTGTATTTAATAATTCAGCTACAACTTCCATCGTCGGTCGGTTTTACGTGTACAAAATCTGCACATTACCGGAATTGCTGATTTTCATTGTGTTGCGTCAGAGTACCACGTTAAACCATTTTCAATATTTTTATTTATTTTTTACTTATTTTTGACATTTTTATTGAAAGCCTCATCAATTGAATTTTATTGAACCGTTTATTTATTTATGCACTACATGGCATGACATTCGTACGGCTCAATACAACACACACACACACACACCCACTTTTTGTAATTATTGTGAGTGTATCGGTGGAGAGTGGGTAGGTGGGTGTTATAGCATCAGGTAAGTTGAGGGTTAAAAATATTGTCCATTCGCTTTGTACGTAATTTATTTAATATGATTATTTTATTTGTTTGCATTGTGGTGGACTGATTCCATAAGCATCCGCTGGCATACCCAAGCTCTGCTCCATGACAATATCACCGTGTTGTTTGGAGACTGTTTGGCTCTGTTCGTCTGTCCATTCATTGTTCTCGTTGCTCCATATGTCAGTTCACACAAATTATTGCCTTAATAATCGTGTTGTACACATTGTCGCGTCCATTGGTTCCACACCAGCTCATCGTCGTTGTCAGTTCCAACACCTGCCTGTCTGTCCGTCTGTCTATTTGTTTGACTTGGCGTTACAGCTTTCTCTTTCTCTCCACCACTGCATATTATGTTGCTATCTTTGTCACAATTGTTGTTGTCACACTTACATGTTACGTGTTTTTTATTGTTATAATCAGTGAATGACATGTTTTTGTATTCCCCAAAAAGAACATTATTTTACCATACAAACATTCACATTATTTCATTTCATTCATTTATTCAGTCAGTCAGTCAGTCAGTCAGTCAGTCATTTTGTCATTCTTACATTCGTTCGTTGGCCATATACATATATAAATTGTATTAACATATATTGTGTGTACAAAGATTAAATTGCTTTCATATATTTTAACCGATATTGTTGACAATAAGCGACCATAACATGTAGACATGGAGCTGATTTTCCATATGCAAATTTTTGTTTCTTTTTTCGGTCAGAATGCAGACATGGTGCTGATTTTCAATTCGAAAACTATTTATTCTTTAACAAGAACGTAGATATGGCGATGATTTTCAATTCGAAAAGCTTTGTTTATTGCCTACTCTGTAAGGCTTAATAGAGTTCGATGAAGGTGATAAAGATACTGAAATGGAGAATTATTGCATGTACGAGTTCTAAAGATGTACGTCGGATATCTTCAGACACATATTTTGAGTAACTTTTTAGATATCAGTTTGCAAAATAAATGCGAATGTTAGGCAAAGTTTATATTTTTATCGTTTGAAGGATCTTCCTCATTGGATATATGCTTTTTGGAATTTTTAAAGTAAAAACTTCTTTAGGCGCCTTGAGCACTTTTTGGTAGGGTATAAAAAGTTATGAATCCGCGTCAGCAATGTTAACGCCATCAATTATAACGATAGCACTGTTAAGGATTGTACTGTTAGTGCCTGCATTTTTGAATCAGCTACTAGGCAAGCAGCGTTTTTGTGTTTTTTGTATGGGGCTCTCTAGAAAGGTGGCAGTTGTGTTGAGAAGAAATGTTGAAGGGCAAAAAATAATATGACCAAATCATATATTTCACCTCTCTAGGGTTTGATTCAGGAGATATTTTTACAATGATCGACAGTTTTGGTGTTTTTTAAGCTTTCAGATGATCCAAATGAGCCAAGATGAGAGAGTACTATAAACTCTCTCAAGCTTTCAGATGATCCAAATCATCTGTTTCCACTTGTTGTGAATTCATTGCATTGACTGTAGTGTGCTCTCTGACAACGATGTTTTATGGTCTGATTATGCAAACTTGAATTGTTGCGTAACGTACTTGATTTTTGTTGATTATGCTACCAACGTAGCAACCACAGCAAGTGTCAAATAATTCACTAGATCAATTAGTTTTTCGTCGTCTGCCATTCTAAAACATATTTCAATTATTAATAAAAAATCAATTTTCAAACAAGAAAAGATTACTCAAAAATTGAAGTGTGATGCTAGCAACCTTGCTAAAAGCAACTGTATGCTGAAATCTTAGCGGACGTAACATAGAAATCAAAATTAAACAAACTTCTACGTCGCGTTACGTTTCGGCTAATTATGTACACAAAAAACGCATTTGGTAGATTTCTATGTGACAAGAGAAACGGCTGTGTTGCGTTGATCTATGATTGGCTAATTAGGCCATTAGAGCAGTGTAGGGCGCGTAGCGGCTCGCGTGCCAGAGACTCGTTTGCGAAATCGCTCTCGGGTCTCACATATATAAACAACAAAAAGAAGTTATTGTAATCAGTTGGCGCTGAGACAACATACTAAGAGGTCCACACTGCTTGATGCTTTAAACTTGATTGTCTTGCAGCGAAAAACAAATAGGGCGAGAATAAGCAAACTACAGAAAATATAATAGTTTTAGTGTGCCCATCACTGTTTTAACTAGAGCAACAATGTCTTGGATCTCGTTTAGTTTTGTTTGTCTGCGCACACACAATCACACACATGAGTTGTTTGTGGAGAGCAAGATATTTCAGTTAAGTGTGAAATAAACAATTGTCTTGAAACCAGTTTTAAGTGTACCTACACAGCCTTTAACTTAAATTTTATCTTTTCAGATAGTAAAAATATCCTTTCCGTTGAATAATAGGGTATTCTTCGGGGGCTTAGCTGTACGCCACCGGACGGGTCATAGGCTGCAGATGGTCTCCAGGCCGTCTCCAGATATGAAGGTAACTCGCGAATAAGTTCAACAAAAAAGCGGTCCCTAAAAATACAGCGGATGACCAGCGACGAAGTGAAAAGCCGTAGCCTCGGACAAGCGCTGCAACTTGATCGATAAACCCACATATCCCGATAACCTGGCACTGTCAAGTCAAGTCGGTGTCTCCTAAAAAGCACCTTTGTGTCCAAAACTCCCTAGTCTTCTTCTTGACGTTAAACTTAAGGGGTCGCACCGTGTACGTTAAGCACGGAATGTGAGCAGGGTTTGGATCCCGCCACATTACGACTGCTCAATGAAAACCAAAGCAGCCTCGGATAATAACCCCATTTACGTTGACGATCATCGCAAACGAAAAACGGTCAATGATTTACGGATATGGACCTGGAATGTCCGGACTCTTTATAGGAAAGGTGTCATTATCCAACTGGCGGAAGCACTTAAAACAATAAAGGCAGACATCACCACCATCTAGGAAATGCGATGGAAAGGGCAAGGCTGCTCTAAAAAAGCACACTGCGATATCTACTACAGTTACCATGCGGAGAAGCGCGAATACGTCGTTAGCAGGAAGCTGCGCCACATTGTTTCCCTGTTCACACCTGCGCGCAAAAGATTGGCCACGATCCGAAAGAAGGCAACATTTTTCTTCATCAGCCTTATTTGCGCGCACGCCCCGACAGAGGAAAAGAACGCAGCTGTCAAGGACGCTTGCTACGCAGTCTTGAGGAAGTATACAATCACCTTCCGGTCCATGACAATAGTCCTCGGCGATTTTAGTACGAAAGTTGGAAGGGAAGTCATTTTTAATCCCACTATTGGTCAGTTCAGTCTTCATGAGATCTCTACGAACAACGATCTAAACGCCGGAAAACGTTGGGCGCATATATCCCACTGCATGCGCGCTGCAGCTAAAGAAGTCATTAGTTTCCGGCGCCCGCAACCTCGGAACCAATAGTACGATCAGGAGTGTCAGGAGTGAAAAATGCTGCAGTCAGCTGCAATGCGCGCCGCGCGAGAAAACTACCGTGAGAAGATGAAGGAAGAGAGGCGCCCTTTCAGACGCAAAAAAAGAGAGCAGGAAAAGCGATATCGTCAGGAACTCGAAGTGTACCAGGGCAAGAAGAATGCACAAAAGCTCTATTAACAGATTAAGCGTCTGACCCAAGGTTTAAGCCTAGAGCATCCACTTCTAGAGATGAAAATTTACGATGATACGCAGTGTGCGCTGAGATTGTGGAGACAGCACTTCTCCAATCCACTTACTGGTGGCGATTCCATCAATGCCGCCCATGGAGAAAGCAGTTCAGCACCACCAATCAACGATGATAGAGTGGAAGTACCACCACCTTGCCATGAAGAGGTGAAGAATTGATAAGGCGCATGCATCAGTAAAATATGACTAGCGAAAAGCATGCCCGATGATTGGAATCTCAGCCCTCTACTTAAGAAAGTAGACCCAACAATATGCGACAACTATATCCAGTCTTATTTCCATCGAATATAAGATTCTCTCAAGCGTTCTGTGTGAAAGGCTGATTAGACCTGGAAATCCACCATACACCAGATTTTCACACTACAAAAAAATCTGAAAAAAACTCATTGACACCAAATTGACACCCATCATCTCTTTGTCGGTTTTAAAACCGCGTTCGATAGCCCGAGAAGGTATTGATGACATTGAGCAACACATGCAGCTTTGTCAAAGTAGAAAATAAGCGTATAAACAATATTTTTTTTTTATACGATTTTGAAAAGAAAAAGTGAATTTAAATAGTTTTTTCTCTAAGCTGGTCAGCATTTTTTAAAATGCTGCTTTGAGAAAAACGCGTGTAAATATTTATGCTTTCGTAAGTTTTAAGCATGCCTATATGTTTATATATACCTATAATTGTCTTTTTATTCCAGATATCGAATTGGCCATTTCCGCCCTTGAAAGGACCGAACTTCTTTTGACAATTGTTTTGTTCGAGTTATTTAATATTTGTACACAAATGTTCAAGTACTGGAGCTACAAGTCTTATGCCCACTTCGAATGACATTTCCTTCTCTAATTCTAAAGCTTCAACTTTTTAATCGAAAGGAATGAACCCTGAACTCTTTTTTAGTGCCAATTCTGCTATTTGTAGTATTAAGAAACCACAAAAGTTTTTATTTTTTTAAACGTTATTGAGTTACGTTGTCACTTTCTGACATTCTATAAAACTTTTTACTAAAATCTTATCATTTCCTCATGCCCTTAGTTATACAATAGTATATTTTATGGAAGAACTAACATATATAAAGATGGAACTTTTAGTTCAACTCGATCAGGGAAAACCTCATTAAATTTCCTTTGTTACATATGTCTGAAGCGAATGTTAGCAAACGTGTACTTTTAAAACAAAAAATGCAGTTTTATTGGTTAAGTATTTCTGGTGTTTTTAGGGTTAGTTTCTCGATTTCCTAGATTACTTAATCAATGCATTAATTAATTCATTTCCTAGATAACTTATAATGAGTTGACTGACAGCTATATTTATTGATTAACCTCCATTTTTAATTTTTTCGCTGTCTATAATAATGTTTCTATGATATTTACATAATTTGACAATTCATCTATTGATTTTTCCGGCATGGATATATTGCAGTAGTCTCTACCCACATCATGCTAAATACGCTCTAGTTTTCCGGCGAAAAATCAGCAAATCAGCAGTCAGCATTAACTTGAGTAGCATTCGGCGAACTGTGTTGCAATCGCTCGAAAATCATCTCTCAAAACGCCCAAACATTTCACTGAACATCGAAGTCATTGGGAGGCACTCAACTAGTTCATGATCCATATGTCTGTCCTTGCCATGATGTCTGTCCGGCCTAGCGACTTTGACTCTGTCAGTACATTGCGTTATTTGTCGTTGCTTTAGATGTTATTGTTGTTGTTGTTGTTATATGGTTTTTGGTGCCCTGTTATTAACTTGTCGTTTTCGAAAACAAGATGAAGAACGATTAATGCTCGTGGCCAATTTAAAAAGTTCGCGTTCTTGTTAACAAAAACAAAAAAAAAAAAAAAAAATAAACTCAAAAACGTTAATAAAAAAATAACCAAGAATTTACAAAAGAACAGCAATAAAGCAAAATAAAGTTCTTGTAGTTGTTATATTTCGTTGGTTGAACGCTGACGATGTTGATGTTGTATAAAATGACGAAATACCGTCCAAAGCCACTCAAATACAGCACGATATGGTGATTCTTCTCTGCGCCTGCTTGCCTTGCAGTCTCAACGTCCCGACCCGACTCAGTTTGACCGAAACAATTTTTTTTTTTGCTCGCTGAAATGGAACATGCACATACTTGGGCAAGCTTATGCACGAACCTAGTCAACGAGGATCGCTGACGAACGATCTTGTTATGATCGCGATAAATGAGCTCAAGTTGGATCCTTGCACTTGATTGACGAATATGTTGTGTTTGCGTTTTTGCTTTTGTTGTAGTGCTATTTTGGTTTTATCTATTTGTGGCGGCAACAAAATGTCTGTATATCCTGTGCAGTTTATTCTTAATAATGTTCTTATAGATATAAAAATGTTATTATTAGCGTGTACAAATTTGAAAGTTTGCTTTTTCGAGGAAAAATGCAAAAATGTCTCCATAGGTTCCTTATTAAAAGGCAAGAATAAGAATATAAAATTAAAATTCTAAGAAAGTTTTAGAAAGAGAGTGAATAACATAGAATCTATGTTCAAATTTTATTGAAATTAAAAGCAAAATATTTCAAACTAAAAAATATTTAGCATTATTGTGTATCTTTAATTGCATACTCTTCAATAATTCTCTAAAATTTAAAAATATTTCATACTCTGTCAAAAATACTGTATTCAATAATGTTCTTAGGCAGCAAAAACAAATTTTTTACCATCAAAGCTCATCTACTAAGTACATATAAAATATTCGCAACCCACAGTGGTCCGCGGGTTCATCACGAATGTTTTCTCTCATCAATAAAGAGCGCTAACCAGTTCTGCCGAAAATACTACAATAGTAGTACATGTCTTCCTTACAATCCAAATTTTAAATGTACTTCATTTGCCGAATTTTAAAAACTCGGATTAATTTTTGTGCTAAATTTGTACGAAATTTTTTACATTTACAGAAAATAACAAATGTGTTGATTTCCAGCCCTTTTACACAAAACATCCTTCTTGAACATACACATAAATCAATATTTTCACTTATCGTCGTGATTTTTGTTTGTGTTTCATAAATAGTGCGAAAATTTTTTCAAAAGTTTATTTTCTTGTTTCCTGTAATGATATTCTGTTTGTTAAAATCGGACGAAATATTAATTTTTGGCGGAAATTTTTATAATTTTAATGCAGAAGTTTTGACTTTAAAAAAGTCGCCAGTTTTTTTACTATGCTGTGAGTTAAGTATTTTTTTTTGTACTGTTTCAAAGCTACCATTTTAAGTACAATTATCGACAATAATCAAACGAATTTAATTACCAATTTTTAGTCTCATACGACAAAAACCGTCTGAAAAATATAATTTTTATAGATTTATGGGCGGTAAAATAGATGCAGATATAGATATAGATATAGATATAGATATAGATATAGATATAGATATAGATATAGATATAGATATAGATATAGATATAGATATAGATATAGATATAGATATAGATATAGATATAGATATAGATATAGATATAGATATAGATATAGATATAGATATAGATATAGAATAAAATCCCGAACCGCGCGCTAAAAATGGCCATTGCAGCCCAAACACAAGCCTTCGTACAGCTGTATAACGCTTGTCTCACAGAGGGCATATTCCCCGCACAATGGAAGACGCAAAAGCTTGTGTTAATACCAAAAGGTAGCGGCTCTCTGGAGGATCCCTCAGCCTACCGACCTATATGCTTGCTCGACACGATAGGCAAGATCTTCGAGAAATTGCTGTACAACCGCCTCGAAGAAGCAATACAATCCAGAGGAGGACTCTCGAGCCAACAGTTTGGTTTCCGAAAGAGTCACTCTACGTCCGATGCCATAAAACTGGTTACAAGCATAGCAAGTAAAGCTATCGAAGGAACTAGCTGGAAGAAGGGGGCAAAGCAGTATTGCCTGGTGGCAACGCTGGATGTGCGCAATGCCTTTAATTCCGCAAACTGGGATACGATAATGAAAGCGCTCACAAAATTTGAAATTCCACGCTACCTCTCTAAGATATTATCGAACTACTTCGATGGTAGAATACTACGCTATGCAACAGACGAGGGGATAATGGTGTATAACGTCTCCGGTGGTGTTCCACAGGGGTCAGTCCTAGGGCCCCTGCTGTGGAACGTTATGTATGACGACGTCCTTAGACTCGCAGTTCCCACAGGCGTTAAGATCGTCGGCTTTGCGGACGACCTAGCGGTTGTGGCCACTGCAAAACATCTTGAAGAAGTCGAGACACTCAGTAGTGTGGCGATCGGCATTATATATAACTGGCTTATATCAGTAGGTCTTTGTCTAGCCGAACATAAAACCGAAGCGGTGCTCATAAGCAGCCGCAAAAAGATGGAAGTTGCAAGCATCAATGTTAATGGGACGCTGGTGCAATCAAAGGAATGCATTAAATACCTTGGCGTGATGATTGACTCCCGATTAACATTTAAGCAGCATCTCCAGTATGCCCATAAAAAAGCATCCAACGCATGCATGTCTTTATCGAGAATGATGCCGAATACGAGAGGCCCCAAACAGGCGCGCAGGATACTACTCCTTAATGTAGTACGAACCATCGTGATGTATGGGTCAACGGTGTGGTCCACAGCAATGAGAACGAAGTCATACCGACGTGGTGTTGAATCAGTGCATAGACTTGGCGCACTCAGGGTATGCTGTGCCTTCAGAACAGTTTCCGAGGGTGCAGCATTAGTCCTTGCAAGCTCGATACCTATCGACCTTCTAGTAGAGGAAACGCTGTTCGAAGCCAATAGCGAAAACCCAACAGTTCGCAAAAGACTCGCACGGGAGAGAAGCCTGCTAAAGTGGCAGGATCGCTGGGATAGCTCAGTTAAGGGTCGATGGACTCATCAGCTCATCCCTAACATTACCGCTTGGTTTGGTAGAACTCACGGCTCCATGAACTTCTACATTACGCAGATTTTAAGCGGGCACGGTTGCTTCAGGGCATATCTGCACAAATACAAGCACGTAGCAGATCCCTATTGTACCCATTGCGAGGGAAGTATACCAGAAGACGCGGCCCATGTCCTCTTCGAGTGCCCCAAGTTCCAAAATGCCAGACTTGAGGCTTCGGTCAGTCTCGGCGAAACGGTAACTGATCAAAACTTGGTTACCCTTATGCTGAGAAATGAAGCTAACTGGTCAGTGGTTAGCACCCTAGCACGACTGATTATCGACGAACTGCGAAGAGTTGAGCGTTTGCGAAATAGATAAGGTTGAGTTTATAGACAAGCCCATGACCAAATCTTTTAGAATACGGACACAAGTCCATCAGTTTCCAGCTTAGTGCTGTTCCCATGCTCCGTGAAGTCATGCTTTGCGGCGGTCCCACGGGGCTTATACAGGGACGACGATTCAATGCGGAGGTTAGGTTTAGTGCGTAAGAATCGCACACTCCCACCTGCACGGTGGCGCCTTTTGAAGGTTCCCCCTTCGCGAATAAAATAAAAAAAAAAAAAAAAAAAAAAAAGATATAGATATAGATATAGATATAGATATAGATATAGATATAGATATAGATATAGATATAGATATAGATATAGTTATAGATTTTGATTTTGATTTAGATTTAGATTTAGATTTAGATTTAGATTTAGATTTAGACTTGGATCTTTTGGGACACCCTTTATAATGATTGCATAAAGAAAAAAACCACATGTCGATATATTTGTCATTATAGTCTTTAAAACCTTGTTGTTTTGCTGCTTTAGGTAGTGGACGTGATCGAATACGCCTCTTTCTTTGAGCAACGAGTATCGTTAATTTATTTAATGTCATATTAATTATCGTTTTGATTCATGTTGTTTTAATCCTTTTATACGCAATTTTTTATTTTTCTAAATAAGGTTACTATGTTGGGTGGGCGTGTCCATAATGCAATCATGTTGATTTTCTGGTGTAGGTTTAAATATTTATATTACAGTTTGTGTCATAAAAGCTCGTTATTATTGCGTGATTAGAACTAGTGTTATGCTTACTTTTGCCTTTGGTATATGTAGTAGGTGGGCATGGTCTTTTCTACCCCAAAACACTTATTAATAAAACCAATACTTAAAAAAGATACAAGTCCTTCTATTTTTGTCCATCTGATTTATGCAGGCGCTACACTGTGCACCGTGTATTCCAGCTAGTTGGTAAAAAACGTATATCTTAATTTTTTAACAAATGCATTTTTATATTTTTCATTTATAATTTGTATGCTTATTATTTTAAATGGATCTGACTTCCCACAGTAATCATGCCTGCTCACCGCCCAGTACAGAAAATGCTTACAGAGTACAGAACTTCAATGTTGTTCAGCTGTCTGTTCAAGCCATGTTCTGTCGATCATTTTGCTGATTTTTTTGACTGGGCTTGTATTTTGCTCACCTCAGCTCATATCAGCTGATGCCTTTGAACGAATTTCGCTTAAGCTGCTTTTGCAGTTTTTTGGAGCTGCACAAATTTTCTTGCTTTACTTGTAGCGTTGTGCTGTTCCTGTTATTCCTCGTTACTGTTGCTGTTGTTGGCCAACATTGTTGACTTGACTTTGTTTTTGGCATCATGCAATGTCTTGCATGATTTGACTTTTCGGTTAATTTGTTATCATCAGCAAGTCATCTCGTCTCATTACCATCATGCGTTCTTTTTCTTCTCTTTCTTCTTCTGCTGTTATTGCTGCCGTTGCTGCAGCATAGAATATTTTTTTGCTTGTTGCTTGGGTCCTTGCTGTGAGCTCTCCTTTTGCTGTTACTGTTGGTTGTTGTTATTGTTGTTGGTGCTCGAATTAATATTATTATTATTATTTTTTTTTTATTGGCATTTCGTACAGTTTTGATCGAGGGTGTCTCTCAAAAGTTCTCTCAGCTTGTATTATTAGCCCCAGAAGCGCATGTTGCTGTTCAACATGGGTTTCGAGCTATGTTTTGGTTTATTTTTTAGCTTATTGGTTTGTGCGCTTAATTTGGCTTGAGTGAGGAATTTTTTCTTGGTTGATTGCAGCCAAATGAGAGGAAGTGAATAAAAAAAAACTAAACCGAAAAACATGTCGAAAGAAATCTGAATATTAAATATGGTTTTGCGATTGCGATAAATGTGGGTCTTGCACGAACTGCACAAATACTGCCTGCCGTGATGATCAGCTTTACACTGATCATTGCTAGCGGCATGGCAAATAGCAGCAGCAGCACCAATAACTACGACGAATTTGACTTTGGTTTTTTTCTTCTGCCACTTCGCCGGTCATAATTTAATGAAGATTTTTCGGTTTGTTAACTCTTGGCGTGCATCTGACTGACAGAATTTTATGTACTTATTTGTTATTTTAACGTACCGATAGGTAGGTCATAATTACAGAGTTCGAGGTTTAGTTGTGGCGATGTTGTGCTAAATCAGCGCTGTTTGTTGTGGAATTTCATGGTTTTAAATATGCGCTTGTTAAAAAAGTTGCATAAAAAAAGAGTCGAGTTCAAGTTGAAATTTAATGAAGTAGTTATTAAGTTCTGCTCAGACAGTGTGGTAAGGAGGACGGGGAGGAGCAAATCAAATATTGTGCCAGCTTATTAGTGGCATAAATTGTAGGTTTTGCGATGTGAACAAGCTTGCGCGTGTAAGTATGTCGTCAAAGTCGGGACACAGACAGCTGTTGCAAGGAAGAAACAAAAAAAAACATTCGGCTTGTAAAAACTTAATTGCAAGCAGCTACTGCATTAAGCTTATTATTAAGTAGTTGGTAATTTTGAGAAAGTTCCTTAAAGTATAGCTTTTTTTTCGTTTAATTGAAGTAAAAATGGTAAGCATTTAGTCAGCTCTGCCATTTTGGCTTTATGAGAAAATAAAAAAATATGTGCTATGCTGTGCTCAATGTGTGCTATCATGTGCCATATTGAAAAGTCAGTTTTTGAGCTACTTCAATCATTTTCTTCCTAAATTTTATAATTGTGCTGTGATGTGCTCGAGTTGTGCTATTATGTGTCACATTAAGAACAAATGTTTGTAATAATTATTTTAAAAAATTCAAAAATTTTGCTGTGATAACCTCAAAATGTGCTATTTTGTATTGTAAGCAGATTGCAAAACTATGTGTATTTTAATATAAAAATTATTTACTTTTTCAAATCGTTAATATATGTCTAAAATGTGTTTTCAAATTGATTTACCGAATTATGATGAAGTTTCTATTAAAAAAAAATTACAATTATACTTTATATTTTATACTGTTTTATCCAAGTCTTTAAATTTTATACTGTTTTAACTTCTAAAGTCGTTTAATACAATTTCGAATTGTATTATGTTCTACGTTCTTTAAAAAACATAACAGGTCATTCAATAAGTGCCTAGGATAAGTAAGAAAAAAACAAAGTTTTGATAAAACTTGATAATATTATTCAACATAGTTGCCTTCAAGAGCTATAGCGCTATATAGAGTATAGCGATTTTCCAACTTTTCGATACCACTTTTATAGTACGATTTCTCTTTCTCTAAGAAGGCTACCATACATCTACGCTTTTTAAGCCAGAATAATTAAAATTCGTAAATAAGTGATTTTTGTTAACGTTACAATGCGGCACTATTCGAACACATCACAGCACAAGTCTCGGTTTGCTTCACGAACTAAGAAAATTCACTGAAAAAAGCATTAACTCTTCAAAAATTGAAATAATTTTTTTTTTTTCAATGCAGCTTATAATAGCACACATCGAGCACATTACAGCACATATTTTTCTAATCGTGAAATAAAAGTTTTGGAGTGGACTTTGAACACATGCAAAGATGTTACTATTAGTGTCCTACCGAAACTGAAATTTTGGAAAGAAACCGTAATCCGACTATGTTTGTAACACTTAGCGGAGACCTAAACAGAGTTAAAAATATATGATAATTAAATTTAAAAAAATTTTTTTTAAATATTTCTTACATACAAGAATGAAAGCATGTGAAAAAGAACGAATATCAATTGAATTTTTTCATGAATTTTTTTGTACACGAAATATGAGGTTTTGTATGAAATTTTTAAGCTTCGGTTTCGGCCATATTGACGCCGAACAACCGAAACTGGTCGCAACCAAACCCGAATGTTTATACTTATGGTTATGCTTGTGTTTATAGTTTTGAAATTTGCAACAGTTAGTTTTATCTCCAATTCAAAAATAATCTTCAATCAAAATATCATAAAATAGTTGACTTTTTCCCAATCATCTGTCTACATTGCAAAATACTAAACATTCCTAATTTTTTAATGTTTATCTTCATTTTTTAAGCCATTATAAAATCATAAAAATCTTTTCAAATAACCACAAAACTAATCAGCACTCATGAGTAGAGTCTGCTTCGATGCAATCGTAAATCACTTGAGCTACGTTATCTTCGAAATTAATATTAGAAATACATAAATTCTTGAACTCTCGCTCCAAAACAGTGCCTTGCATAAACATTTTGCCATTCTTTACGCTCACTTCGTTTCATTATGAATCGGCCATAAATCATGCTTACAGCTGTAATAGTAATTTTCAATTACAACGTCGGGCAGGACAAAAGCTCACAAAAGCCACAAGGAAGCAGCAGCAGCAGCAACAGTGTTTGCCACAGCCGCAATTCCACAATTCAACAATTTGTCTAGCATTAAACAAACCCAACAATTTGAATGTTGAATAACGCTCACGCATGCGGCGTTGGCTTTTGCCACTGTGCTAGCAGCAAAATGACGCTAACGCAACGTAACGCAAACATCAAAAGCTAACTAAACAACAAAAGCGATTCCTAGTGGGCTGCAATAAATCGCCAAGTCAAGGGCTGACTGCCAGTGTGCACTATGGCAGAACATAGAGCCATCATATCGTGTGGCACATCGTAAAAAGTGGCATCAACAGATCATTCCAATAAGCGCTCTCTATGGCAGTGATGCCTATAAACATTTTTTTGAAGAGTGCAACTAAAATAAAAAACCAACAGACGTTTCTCCGGTCTTATGACGACGAAACGGCAACGACCGACGAAAAAGCTGGTGGCTATAAAACCAAAGAATTCTGACCGGCTTGTCGTTTCGTTTCGTTACGTGCCGTAAGTGGGCAGCAATCTTAAAGCTGCAAGCTAAATTCGACGCACTACAACAAATACCATAATATTGAAGTTGTTGTAAAGAGTGTTAAGAGTTGGATGCTAGGCATCGCTGCTCTGTAGCATCATCAGCAACGCAGCCGGAACAGTATTGTGGATTTTAGCCCACAAGCCACTGCGGTTTGGCGCAGATTCTCCATCGCATGCACAACACGCATTCACACTCGCATCGGCAAAGTTAATGATTTCATTTATGATTTGCATTCGTATTTGAATTGAAATAGTTGTTGTTGCTGCAGTAAACTCAACATTAATCTCGGCCCTTCTGCGTTAATCTATTTGTTTTTTTTTGCTGTGGGCATTCATTGAACGTTACTAGTTTGCATGAGAAAATAAATCCATTCGAATGAGAGGTTTGGGTCCGCTGTTTCTCTTCGAATCTGGAAATTCAATTGAGCATCAAACGGAAATCTTATTTTGATAGAAACGGCAACATGTGCGAATGATGACTGTGACTGACTGCATGGTGCTTGTGGCAAAGACTTATGAGCTTGTCTTGGAGCTGTTTGTTTTGGTGAAACATTTTGATTATGGATTTATTACATACAGTGGGGCGATTTCTTAAAAAATATAATTGAAATTTTTGCCTATCAATTTGACGATTTAGATTTTTTAAATAATAAATTAATAATAATTTTGGATATAAACCAGTTTTTAACAGTTTACTTTTAAGCTAATTAAAGGGCTGGCATTTTTACAATGTAAAATTGATTTTCTTATTTTGAAAAAACTATTACACTAAGTATGATAAATTGTGAATAATATCGACTCATAAATCAAACATGAAACTCATCAGAGTGTGGAGAGTTTTTTAAATTAATTAAGTTCCAGAGTAAGTTTGTATAAGAGCAATTATGGTATATTTCTGGAATAGAATGTTTTACTGACTATGTTTTCTAAAAAGTTATAGTCCATCCAAAAAATAATTAGTTCTTCTTTTAACCGCAAACTCCTAGATTGTTCAATAAGTTTCTAGAATCACACAAAGATGGAGGTAGTACGTCTGTCATTTTATTTTTCTAAAAATGGTACTACTTTCTTATGAACACGCATAAAGTGTCATGTAGATCTGACAACTAAGTCTGATACTTACAGCTATGTATGAGACTTGGGTCTACCGCCATGATCCTGAATCAAAACAAGAACTAAAGAGTGGTGTGAATCTGGTACTTCGGCTTCTAAGTATGTTCGTTTTCGAAGAAAGTTTCAGTTTCTTGGGATGCAAAAGAGATTTTGGTGATCGATTGCATGCAAACTGGAAAAACAATTAGTTTTGAATATAATTGCAACATTTTTCATCAGCTCAATGCAAAGATTCGTGAGAAAAGACCTGGTTTTCAGAATAAAAAAGTCGTTTTTCCTCAGGATAACAAACCTGCCCACAAAAGTTAAAAAAACCATCACTAAAATCAGTGAGTTAAAGTATGAATTGTTGGAAAATACACCCTATTCGCCAGATCTAGCTCCCTCTGACTTCAGGCTGTTTTTACTTGGAGACCTTTCGAAAGGCCACTACAGCGAAGGGATCCATAAATTAGAGGACCGTTAGATCAAGTGTATTGAGCATCTGGGAGAATATACTAATTAATAAAAAGCATTTTATGCCTTAAAATAATGTTTTTTATTTCAATTCTAGAAACTTATTGAACAACCTGGTATTAAGGTGAAAAGTTGCTGCACCAATTTTTGAATCAATAGTTTTAGAGATATCTGAAGAGTTCTTCAGAAAAACTTCAAAAAATCTTGAGAATATATAAACAGTCAAAAAATGATTACAACGCTTCTTACTTTAGCAATTTTCTCTAAAATTTTTTGTTGTAGAAAAGTTTTGTTGTCTGTAGACCTTCCATATTTATGTTATTTTTTCTTATCTTATCTTATCATATCTTATCTTATCTTATCTTATCTTATCTTATCTTATCTTATCTTATCTTATCTTATCTTATCTTATATTATCTTATCTTATCTTATTTTATCTTATCTTATCTTATCTTATCTTATCTTATCTTATCTTATCTTATCTTATCTTATCTTATCTTATCTTATCTTATCTTATCTTATCTTATCTTATCTTAACTTATCTTATCTTATCTTATCTTATCTTATCTTATCTTATCTTATCTTATCTTATCTTATCTTATCTTATCTTATCTTATCTTATCTTATCTTATCTTATCTTATCTTATCTTATCTTATCTTATCTTATCTTATCTTATCTTATCTTATCTTATCTTATCTTATCTTATCTTATCTTATCTTATCTTATCTTATCTTATCTTATCTTATCTTATCTTATCTTATCTTATCTTATCTTATCTTATCATATCTTATCTTATCTTATCTCATCTTATTTTATCTTATCTTATCTTATCTTATCTTATCTTATCTTATCTTATCTTATCTTATCTTATCTTATCTTATCTTATCTTATCTTATCTTATCTTATCTTATCTTATCTTATCTTATCTTATCTTATCTTATCTTATCTTATCTTATCTTATCTTATCTTATCTTATCTTATCTTATCTTATCTTATCTTATCTTATCTTATCTTATCTTATCTTATCTTATCTTATCTTATCTTATCTTATCTTATCTTATCTTATCTTATCTTATCTTATCTTATCTTATCTTATCTTATCTTATCTTATCTTATCTTATCTTATCTTATCTTATCTTATCTTATCTTATCTTATCTTATCTTATCTTATCTTATCTTATCTTATCTTATCTTATCTTATCTTATCTTATCTTATCTTATCTTATCTTATCTTATCTTATCTTATCTTATCTTATCTTATCTTATCTTATCTTATCTTATCTTATCTTATCTTATCTTATCTTATCTTATCTTATCTTATCTTATCTTATCTTATCTTATCTTATCTTATCTTATCTTATCTTATCTTATCTTATCTTATCTTATCTTATCTTATCTTATCTTATCTTATCTTATCTTATCTTATCTTATCTTATCTTATCTTATCTTATCTTATCTTATCTTATCTTATCTTATCTTATCTTATCTTATCTTATCTTATCTTATCTTATCTTATCTTATCTTATCTTATCTTATCTTATCTTATCTTATCTTATCTTATCTTATCTTATCTTATCTTATCTTATCTTATCTTATCTTATCTTATCTTATCTTATCTTATCTTATCTTATCTTATCTTATCTTATCTTATCTTATCTTATCTTATCTTATCTTATCTTATCTTATCTTATCTTATCTTATCTTATCTTATCTTATCTTATCTTATCTTATCTTATCTTATCTTATCTTATCTTATCTTATCTTATCTTATCTTATCTTATCTTATCTTATCTTATCTTATCTTATCTTATCTTATCTTATCTTATCTTATCTTATCTTATCTTATCTTATCTTATCTTATCTTATCTTATCTTATCTTATCTTATCTTATCTTATCTTATCTTATCTTATCTTATCTTATCTTATCTTATCTTATCTTATCTTATCTTATCTTATCTTATCTTATCTTATCTAATCTTGGATATGTATTGATTATCGTGGATATGTTTCAACCTGCTTAAGGATACCGTGGCGGCCGTAGCAAACTGGTTGAGATGCATGGCTTGTATGTGATAGAACCCAGGTTCAAATCCCATCTGACACAGAATGTTTTCCCATTGAATTCATTTTTCTGTTCGGCTGTCACCTCTCTACAGACAATAGCAATACTTTAGAGAATTAAAACTGCCATAAAAAGCTTTTTGAGAATATAAGCCATTCGGAGTCGGCATATAGCTTGTAGATTCAGCTCTCGATCATTTGTGTTCAAACATATCGCAATACGCTCAACACAAATGATCATAAGAAGCTCGATCAAAGTCCTTTCAAGAGCTGAAATGGCCATTTCGTTTTCTTTTCTTATCATAAGAATATAGCCCCTTTTTCATAGCCCTTGAAAAATTCCTATGATTGAAAAATTAAAAATACTGTTCTTAACTTGACATACCCATAAATCTTACAATTAGTAAAATACTTTATTGTGCACATCTAAATCTGATTTCTGACTATGTGAGTAGAGGAAAAATGGTATTAAAACTTTACTTAGAGTATGTTGAATTTCTAAAACTTTTCTATCAAAATTAGCTTCCAGAGTTAAATATCAGACTCTTTACATTAGTTTATTTTACAGAAAATAGCCCAATTAAATGCTTCAGTGCACTTGGGAAAAATTAAAGTTGCAAATACATGCCATTTAACACACTGTTCCACTGTAAATCTGAAGCGATAATCTTGCGGAAACTTATTGCATATTATATAGCTCTGGCATAGAGAGCGGTGTTAAAATCCGTGGAACAAATAATCAAAGAAATAAATACATCACACATAACAAGTTCGCTTGATGTTAAAGTTAAGCTTTGCTTAGTGGGTGCCAAGCTGAGCGGACCGGGGCAAATGGCAGCAGTCAAGCGAAACCAAACAACAAGGCTTGACTAAATGGATGAACGACAGACAGATGGACGGCGTGGAACGTGTGTATAGCAAATATAAGTGTCTAGGTATACGCGACTGATCTATGAAAGTAACATGCAAAGCAGTTGCTTGGCAATCGCTGATTTTTTATTTATTTATTTTTGTTTTTATTCTTACCTGGTACACAAAATGTTTTAATTCCACTAACGTCAAGATATGAATATAAATCCACGCAGTAAGCCAACAAGTTGGGGCATAACAAAAGCAAACCAGCCAGCCAGCCTGCTTGTCTGTTTGACTGTCTGTCTGTCTTTCTGCCTGCCTGGCTGATTGCATGGAAGCCTGTTGCTATCGCATCTAATCTTGCAGAACGTATCATTGCGACCACATGATGTACTGGAAAGAATTCCAATCCACAGAGGAAGTAAATCTGCCAGCTTGTTATTGCTTAAAGCTGCAGCTACAAGCAAGGCGATAGATAGTTTATCTTGCTAGTTGCAGCAGCAGCCTGACTGAGGACTAGCATAGTTGGCAGGATTAGGCTGAGCAGCTTGGCGAATGTGGCTTTAACATGCTCAGACTTTTCTTCATTTGATAGCCAATCTGTCAAATAAGATTTGCGGTGCGTGAAGTTTTAAGGTTATGAGATCTCATCGTTGTTGTTGTCGTTGTGAAGGCAAAGGAAGTTCAGCCGAGCGGTTTACATGTTTGCACTATCAAAAAATATCATAACTTGTGTACATCACAACATTGACTTGATGCAGTCGGATTTTGGTTGAGGCTGGCATGGCTTGGTTACCAGTTGCTGCAGTTATTGTCGCTAGTAATTGGTTCCAAGCTCAGCGCGCTTTGGCGATTATTTTTTTTGGTTTTGTTGAACAATGGAAAGTTGCAATCATGGCATCATTTGTGGTTGTTGCAAAGCTATAGAAATCTTCTCCACTGGTGGGTGTATAGTTTTCTTGTAACTTGCTGTTATGTTGCACATTTTCCAACAACATGTTGTCTTGTTCTGTTGTGTTGTGTTAGGTTTTCCTCTGTGACTGGAAAATTATGTTAGTTTAAAAAAAACCCACTCGCGCTTGCTTCAATTCGACGTTTACATCGCAATGTTTAGAAATAGATTTTTCACCCACTCACTGTTGGTAACGAGTTGTAACAGCGTGAAAGACACATACATAGAAGTGAGCAGGAAGGTCAGGGAACTGCTTGTGACAAACTGCAACTCGGAATGCTATTTATTGGTATGAATGAGTTGGTTTGAGGACATATATTTTATTTTCATTAACATGAGGTCTTGGAATGTAGAGTTCATCTTGTTTATTCTTTTTTTTTGCAGTTTTTGCCAACTTGTTGATTGAGTGATCGAAACAAATTTTTTCTCATATGTCTTATTGAATTATTTAAGTTGTTAAGCACATAAACATCTATCCATTACCACCTGTTGGAAAATAGTTAAATTAGTATTCACACTTTAATGCCAGTCCAAACGGTTTCAGGCCGATCAGCCTACCATCGTTTATGCTAAAAACTCTGGAAAAACTTATTGAAGTTTATCTTAGGTAAGTGATCGATCGTTTGAAACTATCAAGTGCTATACACGCGTACGTTAAGGGCAAATCCATCCACGAATACTGCCCATAAACTCCCTCTTATCGTCTATTGAATAGTCATATTTCTATATATAGCGGGTGCTTTTAATAATGTCCTTCCGAGCACCCTGGTCTTGACGGATATGGTTGTCGAAGAGATCCTGGTAATAACCAGCCAGCTCGAAGCTAGAAGATTTATCGGTTCGAAAACTTGTTAACAAGGTCACCCCATGGTTAGGAGCCTTCTCTGCACTTCTAAGGGTCTTAACGATCAACCAATTGCTGCGACGCATGGCTATTAGCTGATAGCGTATGCAGATTATGTTAATATTTATGTTTTTGTTCACCTTTATGTTTATGTTTATGTTTATGTTTATGTTTATGTTTATGTTTATGTTTATGTTTATGTTTATGTTTATGTTTATGTTTATGTTTATGTTTATGTTTATGTTTATGTTTATGTTTATGTTTATGTTTATGTTTATGTTTATGTTTATGTTTATGTTTATGTTTATGTTTATGTTTATGTTTATGTTTATGTTTATGTTTATGTTTATGTTTATGTTTATGTTTATGTTTATGTTTATGTTTATGTTTATGTTTATGTTTATGTTTATGTTTATGTTTATGTTTATGTTTATGTTTATGTTTATGTTTATGTTTATGTTTATGTTTATGTTTATGTTTATGTTTATGTTTATGTTTATGTTTATGTTTATGTTTATGTTTATGTTTATGTTTATGTTTATGTTTATGTTTATGTTTATGTTTATGTTTATGTTTATGTTTATGTTTATGTTTATGTTTATGTTTATGTTTATGTTTATGTTTATGTTTATGTTTATGTTTATGTTTATGTTTATGTTTATGTTTATGTTTATGTTTATGTTTATGCTTAAAACGAGCTGTGATCCAGGTTTCGAAAATTTACATTTATACAAAAATAATTTTGGTGTTTTGAAAAAATACCGAGTGCTGACATTATTCGATGCAAGTCGGTACGGGTTTTCGTGCAGCATTTATTTTTCGTGGTCCTAGGAATACGAAATTGGATTTACATTTATTTCAACATCATATGAAAAAATTAAGAGGGTACCACATAAAAAACTTTTTTGGGACATCCAAAAGTATAAGCATTGTCTAAACTTGTCTAAACTCCAACAAAAGTGTTGAGAGATTCCATTTTTGATTGGTTTAAAGGCCTATACTATGCAGTAAAACTAATTCGTGCCAAACCAATTTATAGCTGCTGAATATTTTAAGAAATGGATGAAGTAGAACGAAAATTTCAAGTATGGCTTTTTCGGTATTTATCAAATCGGTAGGGTAATGTGTAGCACCAACAAAATGTTGGTTCAAAGACCAGGAACTTACATTTCTTATGTTTATTTTGACTTTTTATTTTTAGTAAAAGTGTTACGACAAAAACTTAGTGAAATAATGCATAATATCATAAAACTGTCTGATTCTCAATTCACACACACACACACACACGCAAAAATTAGAAAAAAATGATCGTTAAAAAAATTCGTCAAAAAAATTACATATCAAATGTGAAATTATTATTTGTCAGAAATATCCATTTAGGAGTGACAATCGTTACAAATAAAATTGCTCACAAAAAACAAAAAAAGCCACGTGCATTTGTTGCATTCAAGTGAATTTTTGTGTCATTTCTCATTGTGTCTCGTCATTTCTTCGGATGACGAAGAAGAGCGCCGGTTTCGCAGCCTAGCACCTGCAGCTTTTGTGTTGTTTTTTGGTTTTCTTTTCCATATATTTTTTTTTTTTGCCACCTTCTGCAACTGTTAAGGTTTCTGTGCTTTTGTTAGATCACAGCTTTTCATTGACTTCCTACCAATTGGATTTTGGTCTGGGCTAAATAGTAAGAACTGGGCCAATCTCTTTTAATGCCATTGATTTAATTGCATTCCAGAAATTGACGTTATTGCCACTTTAATGGCAATTACAATGTACAAGATGTGTTACACATCACCCCACCGCGAGTGTTACACATCACCAGAAAGTAAATCACTTTGTTCTCTTCGATGGTATTTTACCACAATGTGAAAAAATGGAAAGCTTTCGTTATATTTCTATGCGCCACATTTTACATCTATTCACTTTTCAGAAACTTTTATCTGAAAAGCTATTTTTTTTAAATTAAAAAACTGTTGTAAATTAAAAAACGCTTTTTAAGAACTCTAGATGCTGTCAAAAGTAACATATCACAGTTGTTCTTAACTAAACTAAAAATCGCCGTGTTACACATCACCCCATGATACACATTACCTCTCCTCACCCTACTCATTACTTTCCTATTATATAGTGTATATTATTTTAAGCTATTTTTATATTTTTCTATTAAAATAAAAAGATTAAAAAAATGTCAGTGATAAGTTGGGAAGTCGCATGGAGATGGCAAAAATATCTCGAGATTTCTTTTTGGTATTTATATGGTATTTATATGACAACGTTTTTCTATACATCTGGTCTTGAGTGTTTTTTTTTTAACACTTTGATTATATCCATCGCTTAAAAATTAAACAAGTTTCGAATTCACGTTAATACTTACTTTCTTATTTTCGCCACACATGCTCTATTTTCGTTTTATTTTTTTTTTTTGTTTACGCTCTTTAATTTCAGCAAAGCTTCCGCATCGTAAATCAAAATACAATGAAAACGTCCATCCAATTATTATAAAAATATTTTCAACTAATACGCTTAATACACAATTTGAAGCCACGTTAGTTCCCGAGGCTTTCCACACCATCAGCCCAAACATGATACGCCGCCATTTCATTAGAGCGTCCATAATTCATGCGCCGACGATGTCAAATCCAATTTGTTTGATCACAAACCAAATTTACACCTCAGCCTTCACTCCGTTCATAGTTGCAATGGGTTGCACATAGCTTGGTGCCATGTGCTCTCACTCCTCGGTTTCGATTTTTAGGATGAGCTGCTATACTTATACAAGGCCACTTAAAACTAGCCAACAACTACTTCCTCAAGTAGCTGCAGCTAGCAACGAGATCGAGCAGCTTGTAACATGATAGGTAACAGCATTCAGCAGGCTGCAGCAGCAGCAGCAACAACAGCCACTGCCGCTTGAAGGCATATCAGCAACATTCACAACCTGCTTGTTGCTGTTTCTAGCCAAGCAGCAAAAGGTGGCATGTGCTGTCAGCTCAGACACACTTGGTTCTGCTCGCTGTGGCTGCTGCCGTAGCTTCTTGCTGCTGCTTGGTTGGTTGTCTAGTTGAGCAACATGAACTAGAGCGTTGTGCAAGGTAACAGGTAATGGCAAAAAAAAAAAAAAAAAAACCAAAAAGTTACAAAAACGCATCATCAGCACCCGCTTTTTGCCACTTCCAACAACAATAACAACATTTTATACCAAAATATATCTAATGATTGCATTGAGCAACTTAGGCCTGCTGGATTAGTTTTCTCAGCCACACTAGCAACAACTGCGTCCATAATCTTCAGCATCTTCTACATACTTCATAGAAAAGATTGGCGTTGCGTGTCTTATGTAAGCAACACGCGCTGCACTTTGTTGCACTTGTTGTATGACTCGAGTCAGTTGTTGTTATTACTGTTGTAGTTGTTGTGTTTGTGATTGTTGTTGTTTAGCTTGTTGGCATTATTGCTCTTTTGCTCTCGAAACTAGATTGTGTGTCAATTGCAGGTGGAATCGCTTAAGTGGTCTGTCCATTTCGGACCTCCCCAAAATATTGGAATTCTTCTAAGCCAAGCAGCAGCAGCAGCAGCATTTGTTAGATCTCGTTGTGTTGTTGTTGGTGTTATTGTAACATGCAATTTACCGCAACCTGCAGTAAATGTTTAGCCGCATTAGTAGCTGATGCTTTTCTTTTACCCCCTGTTTTTGTAGCCGTTGCTCGTAGCCTTGTCGGATTCGGTTGATTGGTGTGCGAATTCCTGTTCAATAGATTGTTTTTTGTTTTTTATTTAATTTTTCAATATTATTGAGGCTGCACCGTTTGGTCAGATTCATCTTTTAATTTACGATTAGTAGATGTTGAGATTGTTTGCGTTTTAGTGTGTGTGGAATTATTTTAAATTGCATTCAATGATTTTAAAAATAAGCGTGTGATTATATATCTAATGATTGGATAGTTAAATGGTCAGAATGTACGGAATTAAAAGTGAACATAAGTTATTTTAATTATAAATCAATGATGATTGTGTTAAAAACTGTGCCAAGTATGAGTTTAAATAGCTGTTAAGAATAATGATCTATAATAAAAGTCTTATCAAAGATTTATGCAATTTATATATACTCAAATCAAAACTCAGTTCCAACAAAATTAATAGCTGGGCTGAACCTACGTAGATCTGTTAAGATCTCAGTGTTATTTAATAAAATTTTTTTTGTTATTCTTGCACTACAACAAACACATACAACTCCATAAGCCAAATACTCCATAAATCATGGCACTGATCTTCTTACCAACGACATTTCAAGCCCACTTAATTTGTAATTAGATATTCCTAACGTGTATACGTGTTGTATTCGTACCACACGTAATTCTTCAAAATGTTGCATACTTCATACTTTCGAATTTCAATTCAATTTATGCCGTGGAGGAGTCGTCCACACCATGCCAAATGTGCAAAATTATCCAGAATAATTGTACAGCAATAAAGCCCCACATAAAAGCAACAACAGGCTACGAAGAGATCCTCTCGATCGATTATCACACTAAAATATGCCGCCCATTTTATAGCTCGAGGCACTTGAAAAGCAGCTAAAGTTCATGCCACTTGTGTCATGGCGTGTGTGTGTGTGTGTGAGTGTGTTGGTGTGTGGCATGTGGGCTTCCAGCAGTTGTAAGTTTTTCCGACTGTGCGGTACCATTCACTATAGTTTAAGTTAAATAAAGCAATCAGTATCGCATTTCCTTCCGGGCTGAGCTAATATTGTTGAGAACGTTTACCTAATGTTGAGGGGGATTAGGTTTCGTTGGTGACAAATCGTTAAATTATATCGTGATCATCGATCATATAAGAAACGTATGCTTGAGGCTCTGAGAAGTAAGATAGTTATACAGAAAACGAAGAATAATGCATCCACTAGCAACTAAGATGTGATAATTTTCAACATATAATGATTAATACCGAGTTCACTTTTATAGATAAAAAAGAAATAGTAATAAAGTTGAGTTTACGAGACTTTCATGAAATTGTTGTTAAATTCTGCTTATTATTCTACATCTAACAATTTGTAGTTATGTAGGAGAATTTAATATTAATTTTAATGTATTGCTACAAATGAACTGACGTTGATAAAGTGCTGTATAAAGGGTGTTATTTAAACCATTACTAACTTCAGAAAGTTATATCTGTTAAACTAATTATCATATTGCAAACTGTCAGTGTCATTTTTATAAAGTAGACTTGGCAATTATATCGTGAAAAGAAAATTATATCACAAATTATACAACCAAAATAATGGTTGTACTTATGCGGAAGTTTATGTTGCACTTGCACCATATTTATTTATATATTTAATCAATCAACGAAACATAAATTTCTTTACTGACTACTTCCTTTAATATATTTATTAATACCCTTATCGAAGTACACATTTTTATTTCCAGATGAACTTCAAAAGTGCTGGGACCATTTTTGTGCTACAGCACAGTATAGAGGTATTTTCCTTTGCAAATTTTAATATGTATTCAATTAAAGTGTAAAGTTTTTAAAGAAATCTTAATTGTTTTCTTTTCAGGCGTTTGTGTTGCGAGAGTTTCAATAAACTCCTTATTGCTCTCCACTCTTGTTTTTTTTGTCTCGAGCAAGGCGAAAAGTTATATACATATACATTAGAGAGTAGTAATTTGTTTCCATGCTGGTAACATCCAGTTTCCGATTCTACATGAAATTCTGAGTAGAAAACTTCTTGGGACCATATAGTTCCGATGAAATTTTCCCCAGCGAAAAATCGTTTATGGATTCCTATATCAAAGAAATTTTTATTTTCATAGCACTTACACAGAGTGGCTAAAAAGGAGGTATTTTCAAGAGGCATCGCGATGGCCACATTTATGGACATCGAGGGTGCTTTCAACAAAAAATGCCTTGGAAGGCTGCGGCAACTCCTGACAAAGCGCAATGCAAGCCCAATGATAACAAATTGGGTAGGCAATATGCTCAAGCACAGGGCTGTCAACATGCAGAATGGTAGAGTCAAGACCAGAGGTGGAGTAAGTAGAGGAAGTTCTTAGGGAGGGATTTTATCGCCAACTCTGTGGAACATCACTGTGGACTCACAGTTGGCTAGACTGAATGAATCGGGCATACACACGATAGGGTATGAAATTGCGTTGGTGGTCTGCGGAAAGTTCATTGACACCATTTCTGACATCATGAAGGGAGCACATTGAATGTTGGTGGAGTGGTTTCGATATCAAGGCCTTACCGTGAACGCAGGAAAATCAGACCATATTCTATTTACTAGAAAGAGAGTAGGCCTAAGGAGAGAACCACTCAGACTTTTTGGAGCTGAAATCAAGATGTTCACGAAAGTTAAATATTAAGGAATAACCCTTGATAGTTAACTCAACTGGAACGAACATGTAGAAGATAGGATTCAAAAAGCCAAGAGGATTCTGTTTCAGTGTAGAAGCGTTTGTGGTATCAAATGGGGGCTAAGCCCAAAGGCTATGGAATGTGTCTGCACTATGATGGTTAGACCTGATGCTTCGGTAATCTGGTGAAAAAAAGTCAGCCAGGAAACCATTTACAACGACTGGACAGAGTCCAACGTACCACTCCAACAAGCGCAATGTCGGTTCTGTTAAGTATGCTGCCGTTGGATTTAGAAATAAAGAAAATGACGGCGCTAACAGCCCTCAGGATGTTGCGAAATGCTACGTGGCATGGATCAACGGCCCTTCATGGTATTATGAGCATCATTGATATTGTACAGCGAGATGTCAGGAAGACGTGTATGCCTATGGGCGGAAGACAGAAAGTGAGAATAACAGAAAATGTTATTGAAATGTTAATGTAACTCTCATAGCAGATGAAGCCGCTTGTGAAGAAATCGCTGGTAGCGATATCAGTATATTCACAGACGGCTCTCTGATGAATAGCAGAGCCGGAGCAGGCGTTTCCTCAGAAGAGTTGAGCCTATCCTGTGAACTGAGGTTAGGGAAGTTTGTGTCTGTATACCAGGTGGAAATACTTGGTGTTGTGCATGGTAGTGCATGGCAAGAAAATTGTCATTGCCCTTGACAATCAGTCGGTAATTAGGTGCATGCAACGGGCAGACACCACTTCCAGGATGGGCATAGAATGTCTTACCCAACTCAATAGGTGGGCTCAGATAAATGAGCTCACACTTATGTGGATGGCATAGAACAGAATAAAAAATGCTGATTCTTTATTCTGAATTCAGAAGAATTCTGTGGGCCAGAACCACGTATCGCCATAGGCAACAACATACTGGCAGGCCTTATAAGGCAATGGACGGTCTCGGAGCACCATACAAGTTGGGAAGAAGCTGCTAATTGCAGGCAATGAAAGGCGGCCGTGAAGTGGTCTCGTAGTGAGGCAGAAAAAGTTATCCGATTCAATCGAAATACTTTTAGCTAACTTACTGCACTGGTCACAAGACACGGTCCCTACATGTACCAACTCAGAAAGATGACTCTGACTGAGGACGATACGTGGAGGCTATGCCTAGAGGAGCCGGAAATAGCAGCATACATTCTGAGCCAGTGTCCGGCGGTGGCAAACATAAAATTGACCATTCTGGGGAGTCCATTTATTGGCGAAGCCGAGATTGGTCAACTGATGTACAAGGTTATGCTTGAGGTGGCAAAGGATGCTTATATAAGAAGCATGCTCACATATGAGTGATTCAAGCAGTAGCATCCTTCGTCAAATAGGTGACAAAAAGAGACCCATTGTGGTCTGATTCGGCTAATTCCCCATTTTTTATATTATTACAAGGGCTACGTATCGCCACAAAAATGGTACTTCTGGGGTTTTCAGGGTCGCTAATTATAAATCCAGGGTCAAGTTTTGAAATTTAACATGGCAGCTTCAGAAATTCTGAACCTTCAGTGATTTCTGTATTTTGGTCTTTTCGAGAACCAAATTTCGTACACATACAGTGGTTTTTGGGGTCGTAGATCACGATTCTAAGGTAAAAATTTGGTTATTTTAAAATCCGGATTAATTTTTCCTCCATCAACTCAGGTTAAGGAGTAACAGCCAAAATGTAAAATTGCCTTTAGTCGGTTATAACTAGCTAATTAGACTTAACAGAAAAAAATTGGCCTTGCTCTAAATTTTGCATGCTAAAATTTGAAGGAAACTTTTTTCGTATTTCCTAAAAGTTGACTTGAAAAACGACTTAAATACAAGAGTTACTTAGATCTGGACTACAAAAATTAAAGTCGTTTAAATCAAATAAATCAAATTGTTTCAAACTCATTTCGAAAGCGATGTGTATGTGAGTTTTAACCCTATAGCTCCTCAAATTTTCAAAAATCCTTTAAACGCTTTCATAACATTAATGAAGGTAATCTGAATCCGTTTACAGAAATTCGACATATCAGGTATAACTTCAAGTAGCCCGTTATCCATTTTTATTCATTTTTACCAAATTTTAACCCTTTAAAGACCTCATTTTAATAATTCTTCTACATAATCAAAGTAATATTCTTATTAAATTTATTTTTTCTGGGCCAAGTAGTTCAGGCTGTGGGTCGATCAGTGAACGAGTACAAGACAGTAAGAAGAGAACGCTCAATGAAATTATTATATGGGAATCTTTAAACGATATTTCGCTGGAAAAAGTTTTATCGCAGTTATATTGTCCCAAGACGTTTTCAACTCAGAATTTTATGTAGAATCTGAAACTGAATGTAACCAGCATGAACATTTTCGCCCGGAACAAATTGCTCCTACCTTATGCATATGAGAGATTCCACCAATTATCAACCAACAGTGGAGGTCACCATCTGGGATCGTTTTGTAACCTTTTTCAATTGAGGCAATGGTGAAAAATATTTGAAAAAAATTGTTTTTTTGTTACTGTTATTATTTCAGCTACAATCAATTAGCTACAATCTATATTTTTCATGGTTTGTTGTTGTATTAAGAAAACAACACCAATAATGTTTTTTTTATATAAGAAAACATGATCTATCCCAAAAAAAAAAATGATGTCTCATTAAAAATTTTAGAGAAAGGCCCTCAAAAGTTTCTTTGAATATATATATTGTTTTTTAAAAAAAGAAAAGACTGATGCCAAAACCGTTTTTGCAGATCGTTCTGATTTTATCTGTTTTCGACTTGAATAACCATCTTCAATCCACTGTAGACGTTCTTGTTTCAGCTTAGGATCACTTTGGTGAATCAAAGTCTTATCCCTTGTTGTAAAACGACGCACACATTCTGTTTTATTCTGCTTAAAATGATCAAAATTGCGCTGAGAAATTGGAATCTCCTGCTGGCTATTTGTGCACATCGCACAGTGACGGGCGGGAGGCGCGCATGGTGCGGCTGACCCGGTATATCCTTAACTAGAGAGTAAAAGACCACAGATTTAATACACCACAGATTTCATAGGTCTCTATTTGAACCAGAAGATGATATAATGCTACTCAACTACTGGAATTGACTGGCACAATATTCACTAGTTCGTACTTAGATTCTATTTTGGATGCTTCATTGCTGTGTATTTATATTGGGTCCTACAATAGACATGCTGCCTACGTCAAGAGTCTTGAAATGGCACCTGATTGATTCTCTATGGGTGTTAAGAGTATATTGTATTCATTGTACTGATATCACTGGTTAATGCATTGCATATTGCTTCATGAACTATGGACTCCATAGTCATGGAGCTGAGTAGAATTAAGTCATGGTGGTAAATAACTGCTATACACACATATAGGATTCTGTCTGTACAAACGATAATAATCGTAATTTTAAAATTATATTTTTATGTTTCAACCTAAGTCGACTTCAAACAGATATTAAAAAAAAAAAAATCAGTTTAAGCTTTATTCTAGAAATTTCTTGTATATTTATTTGCATTTAACACACATTTAAACGCCTGCCATGCCCTCAAAAAATTTTCAACGTTTTTAATTTTGTTCGTTAAAATACGATATTGCATATATATACATATACTTCAACATAACAACCAAGAAATTAAGTTATAACTTATGCCATAGAGTACCTTAATACATGTCTTAAGAAAAAAATAAAAACCCTTGGAATAGCTTAAGTACAGCATTTGGCTGCATAAAACAGAATTTAAATTATAAGAAAAAAAAAAAACTTAAACAAGCCCAAGCAACATGATATATAAACTTTTATTTTTAAACAATTGGAACAAGCCTTCAGGATGGTAATAAAAACAAATCTTCAGGATATTTTCCACGGCATATAGCTGCATAGAAGAGGAGGAGGGGGAGGAGGAGGAGGAGGCGGCAACAAGCACATCTACATAAATACATATGTAGGTGCGGATGTTAGCAAGCCGATGCGTTGCACCATCATTAAGCAACATTTATTCGACAACAAGCAGCAGCAGCAACAGCAAAAACACATATTGGCCTCTTGTACAGACAGACGCATCTATTATGCGGCTGGCTACTACTAAGTAAAGCTACGCATGTGCAGCTTAGTGCATTGCATAGAAATGCAAAACTCAGCTTGAATGCAACGCGAAAATGCAGCTAAAAAGTGCTCATTTGAAAATATGCTAAATTCTAGACTATAAAATAAGTTGGCAACAATCAGGGCTGGCTGGCTGGCTGGCTGACTGGTGGCAACATCCTTCGCTTGCAGTCTTTCTGTTTGCTTGCTTGCTTGTTGGTTTTCTTCTTGCATTCAACGTCGTCACCGTGAGGCATTCACGCATGCGTGAGTTAAAAATCTGATATCGCATAATTGAGCATGGCGTGGCGGCATAGTTCGAGCTCAACAAGTTAAAAGTTGAAAAAGCTTGCAAAAGGGTAGCGTTTGAGCCTGAGCATAAAATTTATTTTGAATAAGCTGCTAATGTATGCCTAAGTAGAGGAGGCCCTTCCGTTGCTGCAACTAAAATATTTATTTTTATTTTTGTGTGTGTGCCTGTGTGTGTGTGTGTTTTAGTACACGACTTGATGTTTTACATGTGCAAAGTTCTTGTGCAGCTTCAGCTCGGAGTTGTTGCTAGCTGTTGTTAGTTAAACAATGAAAACGTGCATCGTACATGCGCATGCGCAGCTCTCTGCACACTTGTTTAGCCCATGCGCAGCCGTTTAGCATGCAGCGAATGGCGCGTTTCAGCATCTAGCCAGTATTTGCAAGTCTTCTACGTCTACTGATTCTTCTTCTTTTTCTATAACTTCCTTTAACAACTCTGCTGCTTGAAAAACTAGGAGTTGCAAAAATCTGCATAATAGACGACTTGGCCAATGCTAATGGGGTAGGGCAAGCGTCAAATCGACTGATGGACAGATGCAGGATGAGGCTGCTTGGAAAACTATGATCAAGAACTAGTCTACCATCAGCGTGCCAGACACTCTCACTCACGCTTTAATACTCATTCAACATAGATATAATGACATGTGGGAACTGTGGAGCAAATTAGAGTTACAAATGTGCAATTAATTCATATAACATACAAATTAAAAAAATGTGTTATTTGTTTAAATAATTAATAATAAATAAACAAAAATAGGCTCTCGGGTCTACCGACCGAAGTGAAAACTTAAAGCTATGGAAAACTGAAAGCTATGAAATAACATACTATGAATAAAAAAAAGCTGATTGTTTGATCTCAGTTTGTGAAAACAAAATACATATTTAAAATACAGGTAGACCTCGCTTAACACGGGGGTTACGTTCCCGTATAATACCGTGTTAAACGAAACCGTGTTAAGTGAAACAAGAAACCAGTACAAAAAGTAGGGTTCCGTTCCAGGATATCAAAAAATACATCAAAAGCCGTTTTTTTTTACTCTATTAATTTTAATTGTAGTTATAACTTAAAAAATAAACAAAAATTGATTTTCAATCAAAAGTTTACTTGTTTGTATAGTTAAAAAAAATAACAAACTTAAAAAAATAAAGTAACTAAAGGAATTCAAAATTTATCAAAATACAATCATGCTATTCAAATCTGTTCTTCATCGCTGCTTATGGTCAATCGTGCGCGCTTTTGAGGTGCATCCATTTGGGGCTGTTTTTTAAAAAAATCTGTTAGTTTTGACTGTTTGTTTGACAGTTTTTTATAAATTTGTTTGTATGGTAACATACATTTTCAAGTTCTCTTTTAAACTTTAATCGCCTTTCAGCAGAAGGATCGGCATTTAAAAAAAACGACTCCAAGTTTTTGGCTAGACTCATTCCCTTTTGAAGATCCTTAACCGTTAATTCATGAGTTTCGCTATCGTCTTCAGTGTCGCTGTTATCAGAATTTTGCTTATTAGGACTTTGCGATATGATTTGAATTAAATCGGAATCTTCTAATTCGGTTTCCTGCAGTAGATCTTGTAAATCTTCTGCCACCATATCATTAAATCCTTCACCGTCGATTAAGTGTGCAATTGCTAAGATTTCGGTAAGTCCGTTTTCTTCAGATGCAACCCCTGTTTCTTCTTCCACATCCACAGACGGCAATATTTTATTCCAACATCCACTTAATGTTGACTTTTTCAGCTCCTTTATTGATTTCGCTATTATTTGGATACAGTCTTTGATTGAATACGTCTTCCAAGCGCTTGTTAAATCCACAGATGACGACTCTGTTAAATTTAAAATCCACTGCAAAGAATTTCGGATATAATACATTTTGAATGTGTAAATTATCCCTTGATCCATTGGCTGCAACAGTGGCGTGGTATTAGGTGGCATGAACATAATTTTGACATTAGGATGAGTCAAATTTTGTGGATGACCTGGAGCGTTATCTAAAAACAACAAAGCTTTGAAGTCCAAATTCCTCTTCTTTAAATATTTCTCAACTTCTATAACAAAGCAATTATAAAACCAATCACTGAAAATATCTCTGGTAACCCAAGCCTTCGAATTTGCTCTCCAGTAAACTGGCAATGTACTCTTGTCTATGTTTTTGAGCGCACGAGGATTTAGTGACTTATAAATTAGCAATGGTTTGACTAAACAATCACCGGATGCATTTCCGCACAAAAGCAGAGTTATTCGGTCCTTGGATACCTTATATCCAGGTGCGCTCCTTGCATCTTTTGAAATAAAAGTTCTGTTCGGCATTTTTTTCCACCAAAGTCCAGTTTCATCAGCATTAAAAACTTGATCCCTTACATATCCTTGCTCGTCAATATATTTTTGAATTTCTTTTGGGAATGTGTTAGCAGCTTCCACATCAGCCGAAGCTGACTCTCCTTGAACTTTTAAGCTATGAATAGCAAATCTTTTTTTGAAGTGCTCAAACCAGCCATTACTTGCAGTAAATTCTGCGGATACAGAAGGCTCTCCACTCTTTTTGAGGTTTTCATAAATGCTCAGAGCTTTTTCTTTGATGATGTGTTTGCTTAAAGGAATTCGCTTTTGGCAGTTATCTTCAATCCAAATATTAAGCGCCTTTTCCATTTTTTCCATTATTAATGGGCGTAGTCGATTGGAATATTTTATGGAGGTTAAGGAGCCATCAGCAACTGATTTTCTTATTGCCGACTCATTTTTCTTTATGGTCCGCACTGAAGCTTCATTTATCTTTAAGTTTTTTGCGACAGCAGCAATTTTTTCTCCTTGGCATAAACGATCCAAAATTATAATTTTTGTTTCCAAAGAAATAACTTTCCTCTTAAGCGGTATCTTTTCCGACATGATCATAAACTGGAAAACAAATTTATAAATTAAGACTTCAAAATTAAATAAGGAATTCTGAAGCATATTCTACATACCTATTGAATTGAAATTATTTACTTATCTCACTTAATCAAATGTATGAGCACGTGTTGAGTTATATCCACAGAAGACACTTACATACTGAGCAAACCTGCCAAATTTGTTTGTAACATCGCGTTGCTAGACTTAATTCGGGGAATTCCTGATATCATTGCATATTCAAACACAAACGATGTATAAAAAGCTGCATTGAACAATTCAACAATTATGTAACTCATTTCTTCCCGCTCTCTCTCACAACATTTCATATTATGACCTACGAGTCTTATATGAATTCATAATGTTTGTCGGTAAAAGAGGTCTGCTTCTACTCCAGCAAAATATGTTATACCATTTAGCAGTAGATGGCGTTCAAATTTAGACTTAGAACTAAAAAATATCAGTTAAAATATGAACGTTTTTTTTTTTAATACATGTACTTTAATGCACACACAACAAGTGCAAATATTTTTTGACTTAAAAAAAAAAAAAAAAAAATTTCCGGAACCGTGTTAGAACGAGGCCATTTAGCGTGTTAAACGAAAAATGATCACAAAACCGTGTTAGAGCGAGGCCGTGTTATAAGAAGCACGTGTTAAGCGAGGTCTACCTGTAAATGCTTGATGACAGTAATTAAAAAAAACTTGTATACTCGAAATAGTTCCACTTTGATTCAAACACTATGCATATGGTAATTATTACTGAAAACATTAATCATGCAATTGAAATATCCATTTTTTAATAGCAAATACTGTATGTCGAGTCATTTTTGCATGGAATTTTGCTATATACGTGGACTGAGGGCGACTTTCTTCTCGGTCTATGCATATTGTACTCTAAACAGGCCTCAAGTAATGGCACTAAGTGAGACCCAGGTGAGCGAGGATCCACTGGATTTTCATATTCCTGGATATAACTTACTGCCATTGTTTTCTTTGCATTGGGGCATTGCTCCTTTTATATGTTCTGATGAAGCGTATCAGTGCCAGCGGCGTCTGGGCCTGACCAATCTGGAATTTAACTCTATGTGGGTTAGGTTCAGGGTCCGCTCGCACTTGCTACATTTCTGCTACGTTTTTAGAAGTCCGAATTTAGGGAAGGAGCCTACTTTTAACAAAATAGACTCTCTCTCTGATTCGTTATCGCACATGTTGAGGTTGTTCTTTGATAGTGAAATCGTTGCAGCTAGCGGTTTTAATGTCCACAACTCGGCTTGGCTGTGTCACTTGGGCCAAACAACACCTGAAGGGCAATATGTTGAGCTTTTTGCTGAATCGAAGCAGTTGATTCAATTAGTGCAGGAACCACCTTTTTACCGCGAAGTGATTTGCATAGCCATAATATTTTAGACCTTTTTCTGACAACGTAACTCTTGGTAATTCGGACCAATGCACCTTCTCAGCTGTTTTTCCATATACTAACCTTCGCACCTCTACGCCTGAGGTCCCGAAAAGGACTGCATGGTTTTATGGCAGAGCAAATTGGACTGCGCTAAATAGCCATTGCCTTTCGTTGAAAGTAAGTCTTCTGTAATGAAGGAAATATATTTTTGTACGAGAGCAGTCAAAAATGTCCCTGCAAACCGCAACATTAACAAAGCCTCTGGTCCGGATGGCATACCACCACTTGGGATAAAAGCGTATGCTTCTAGTCTGGCTCGGTCTTTGCGTAACCCGTTCAACATCACCTACAGGTCAGGAGTATTTGCATCATGTTGGAAGGTCGCAAGGGTCCAGCAGGTAAACTACCGACCCATAGCGATATGCTCTACGCTCGCCAAAGTTATGGAGAGCGAAATCAACTTCAACCTTATGAACTATCTGGAACATAATGAACTGCTTAGTGATCGTCAGTATGGTTTTTGTAGGGCCCGGTCTACTGGCGACCTTATGGCGTTCCTTACCGAAAAATAGAACCCATGTGTTCACTTGCAGGAGTACTGCAGAGCTCAGTCCTATCGCCAACTTTGTTTCTGGTTTTTATCAATGACCTTCTGTCGCTGACTCACAACCCAATTCATTCGTTTGGAGATTGAAAGAAGGAGGCAACATATGAATGACACACTCAATAATGACTTAAAAAAAAAAATCTGTGGGTCGGATCATCAATCGGATCTTCGGTGGAATGATCACATTTTTGATGTGTCAAAAGAAACAGCCAAGTGCCTTGGTTCTTTAAAACGGTGTACGAATTACTTCAATCCAACAGATCTTCGTTTGATCTATACCTCATATATTAGGCCCAAGATGGAGTACAATTCGCACATTTGGGCAGGGGCTTCAAGATCATATTTGGAGCTTTTGGTGTGTTTTTTTTTAGGTTATACAGACTTTTTCTTTCTTTCTTTGCTTTTTTTCTTCCTACCACTTCTAACAAAACTAGTAAGGGTGGAGCTTCGGCAGGGTACCAATGCTAAAACACCCCCCCGCGGCCATATTGAAGTATATTTGAAGTCTTTAGCCACGACATACACGATGACATTCAGTTTTATATAATAACGAAAGTTTTCCCATTTTGATGACGCCACTTTGTATGGGAGGTAGGCGTGGTTTTGATCCGATTTTGCCATATATCATAGAGATGGTTCATATTATATATCAAAGCTAATGTGCAAAATTTCAAGACATTTCTTTAATTTGAGCAGATTTTTTAGAGATTTAACTTTTAAAATAAAGCCATTTGTATGGGAGGTAGGCGTGGTTTCATCCGATTTTTCCAAATTTCATAGCCAGGATTAAGACTGAAGAGCAGAGCTCACCTTGCCAAGTATTTCTTTAATTTTTGTGGATTTTAAAGGCATTTCACGGTTAATATAAAGTCACTTTGTATGGGAGGTCGGCGTGGTTTTCATTCGATTTGGCCCACTTTCGAACTTGATCTTCCTTTTTTAAAAATAAACTTATATTTTGAATTTCATCGTAATAGCTTTTAAATTGCGGCTGTAATCGTGTCGACAGACGGACAGACGGACACATGGAAATCGACTCAGGAGATAATGCTGATCAAAAATATATCTATTTCTCTATACCTGCCACGCCTCCTCTTGGCGTTACAAACGGAATGACAAAGTTAATATACCTCTTACGCAGTACGCGTTGGGGTACAAAAATTGAAGCTATATCATGTGATATATAACATATGTGAAAATAATACTGCATATTCATAATATGGAAATTAACCATGTGTTTTGAAACCCAGAATACTAAACTCTGTAAAATGAAATTGCAAAACATTTCAGAGCCACATTAAGGGGCATGGCATGCTTGCAACTGAAAAGATTTGATAAATTCTTTAAGACCTAAAATAATAAGACTCTTGTCTGTAATTCTGCATACTTAGTTTTTTTAAATTCCAACAAAAAATATTTTTCAACTTTTGTCCGCTGTGTGTCGTGAGCAGACCTGGACTGGTCTGCGTGAAGTTGCGCAATGGTACAACCGGGCTGCAAATCACATAATTTGTCATAAATTTTAGATGGGTCCCGATGCTTCCACTAGTTAATATGAATGTTGATCAACTTCTCGATTCACTACACTTGCACTGTGAGTTCCAATACTGGAACCTATACACATAATATGTTTATTAATTTCAATAGATGATTTATGGTGTGGATACTGTGTTGAAATAGGCTAAATTTCCGCCAGCCACGTGTGGATTCGAGGAGGTGATACTTGGGATACTACTTAACCTCGGATGTTTTCATTAGTTGAGTGTCAGTTTCTTGAACCTTCGACACCTCGCCTTGGGACACGTTCCATTAAGACTACATGTCACGTATTTACTATACTAGGCAAGTGAAAATTAAGATAATTTGAAGTAGATATTTCATAAGTATACTAAAAACATTTTTCTAAAAAACTAAATTGACAAAAACTCTGTTCAAAAAATGTATAATTTCAGGATTTCATCACTTCTTCTGAAGAGTATACAACACGAGCTCATAAAGTGTTTTCAACATTCAATAGAACTTTACGATAATTAAAAAATAAGCATACCTCATAGCGGTCTCTGACCGTTTTTATCATAAAACTCTTTTACCATTATTAGATATTTAGAATCCAATCAGAATTTTATCAAAATTTTTAAGTAATAAGAAAAATAATGCAACTTTTATTAAGACATAAAATAAATCTTCCCGACAGCCATTATCGCTATCGTTCTAGCAGTATTCAGCATCCATATAGTGCTCAATAAATCCCAACTCTTCATCATGCTCGTTATGCTTGCACGGTAATAAATAACTTTTATCATCTAATAAATGTGTTTATTAACCATTACCGAAATTAAAAAAAAAAAAAAAACGTCAACACTTTTATAACCAACTTTCTGCTTAATTATATTTGAAATAAAAAAATAAACAACTTCAACTCTCAGCTTGACTAATTGATTCATCTGAAAGACAATTTAAGTTATAAAATGAATTAAAAGATGGCAACTCTTGCTGTTGCTAACAACGACACTCAAGCATAACAACGCTTACAACAAAAACAGCGACAATTCATCAATGTCGCTGCTTTAGCGTCAGCGTCACTTCAGCAACAACGTCAGTGAGTCGACATAAAAACTTGAATTAAGAATGAATAAAAAATAAGCAGTGGAATAGATTATTAAGAAAACGGAAAATTCACCTAATTTATGTAAAAGTGCGCTTCCGCTGGGCGTGTGTGTGTTGCTTTATGTTTTTTCTTTGTCCAATTTTGAATGTGGTTTTAATTTCTTAGCTGATAAGCACTCAAGCGGAACCACAAGCAACAAGCTGCTTTGTTTACAGCTGAAGTTGAGTCATAAGTGAGACATTTAGAAATGTGTTTAGTGGAAGATGTTTGTGGAAGCTTTTAATAACTAAGACTAACGTGTTCGGAGGAATACGAAATGAGCCGAAGCTTTTTTATATAAAAGAAAAACATGCAAAATATAGCATATTGTGGGTTATGTTAAGAAAGAAATATGGTTAGAGTAAGCTTGCGCAAAGCAACTGAAATTATGTTGCAATAACTGCTGCAGTTGAGCTCATTGTGTCACTAATTGGGCACCGTTAATCTAAACGATTTTTGTTCTTAAAACTAAATATGAAGAAAGTTTTATTGATTTCCAAAGAGATATGAATTTTTATACAAAATTAGCATATAATAAGGCCAATTGAGCCAAATGAGCCACTAATTGGACACCACTGATCTACAAAGTTTTTGTTCTTCAGACTAAATATGAAGAAATTTTTACTGATTTCCAAAGAGATATGAATTTTTACTCAAAATTAGCATTAGTAAGGCCAACTGAGCCAAGTGAAATGCTAATTGGGCATAACTGATCTACAAGATTTTTGTTCTCAAAACTAAATATAAAGAAAGTTTTATTGATTTCTAAAGACATATGAATTATTATACAAAATTAGCATATAATAAGATCAATTGAGCCAAATGAGTCTCGAATTGCGCACCTCTGATCTAAACGATTTCTGGTTTTATAACTAAATATGAAGAAAGTTTTATTGATTAAAAAAGAATTTTATATGAAACACAAAATTTGCATATAATAAGGCGAATTGAGCCAAATGAGCCTCTAATTGGACACCACTGATCTACAAGTTTTTTGTTGATAAAACAAAACATGAAGAAAATTTTACAGATTTCCAAAGAGACATGAATTTTTGCACAAAATTAGCATATAATAAGACCAATTGAGTCAAATGAGCCACTAATTGGTCAGCACTGATCTAAAAGATTTTTGTTCTTAAAAGTATATATGAGGAAGGTTTTATTGATTTAAAAAGAGACATGAATTTTTGCACAAAATTAGCTTATAATAAGGCGAGTTAAGCCAAATGAGCCTCTAATTGCACACCACTGTTAGAGGCACACCACTGATTGCATCGTTATTTTCAAAACTAAATATGAAGAAAGTTTTATTGATTTAAAAAGAGACATTAATTTTTACACAAAATTAGCATATAATAAGGCCAATTGAGCCGAATGAGCCACTAATTGGACACCATACTAAATATGAAGAAATTTTTACTGACTTCCAAAGAGATATGAATTTTTATACAAAATTAACATAGAATAAGGCCAATTGAGCCAAATGCGGCACTAATTGGACACTACTGATTTACAAGATTTTTGCTCTCAAAACCAAATATTTAGAAATTTTTATTGATTTCCAAAGAGACATGAATTTTTGCACAAAATTAGCATAAAATAAGGCCAATTGAGCCAAATGAGTCACTATCCGGCCACCACTGCTGCATGCAATTTTTATTTTTAAAACTAAAAACCACCTAATTTTTACTGATTTCCACATAAATTAATTTTATATAACAAAAATACATAAAAAAAAAATCGCAAGAACTCGCAAGAACACCAAACAGCAATTAAATTTTCTTGAACATTTTCCACAGCCATAACCGTTTTATTGATAACTTGCACCGCGGCATTGTTATCGCACCCGAACAGATCGGTGCAACCTTCAGCTGCACATGCATCCTTTGTTTTTCTAAACGATTCCATGGAGTCATCATCACTTTTCAGCCAGAGCAACTCATGACCGCGTGGTATGATTTCCTCAAAACAGATATGTTTGCGTTTCGGACATGAACTTTGCTGCCTTTTAACTTTAACAAGGAAATCGAGCGTTTCGCAAGATTCGCTGGACTTCCTCTCTCCTAGCCAGCCACTTCCCACTAAACATGCAGAAGTGTACAAAAAAAAGTACCATCTACCAGCCAAAGGAAGCCAACCACCATCTAGGAATGCGCAATAAACATAGTTTGGACTCGAGCTACAGAGCTCTGCTTATTAAGCTGATCATCATCTCTTGCTATGTGAAATTTTTTTCCTACTCGTACAGTTTTATTATAAAAATAGCTGGCTACAACTGGTAAAGTTAACGACGGGCAGTTGGACAGACAGAAGGGCTTCGATTTATGCTGCGCCCGATACGAGTTGTTAAAGTTATGGATAGGCTTGTGAATGTGGCTATTGCTGATGTATTCCATCACCGACGTCATCATCAACATCGTCAGCTGCAACAGGCCACAAAAACGCTATCAACGCCAGCACCATCATCGTGAGGTCGTGAGCAAATATTTTTTCAAACAGTTGTTTTGTGGTTTTTCCCGCTTTTTTTTAACTCTGAGTTTGTGGAATTTCTTTGCTATGGTTAGCATTTTCATGAAATTATAGACTAAATATTGTGTTTGCAAAAGAACCGTGATTTGGTGTCATTTTTTTCGCAACTAATAAACAAAATGGGCGCGTAATGAAAACACTATAAAAATAAATCTCAAACCGCTAAAATCTTAGGGAGATAGCTTTTAAAATTAAAAAATTTTGTATACTTCTCCTGAAATCCTGCACTTTTTACTCAAAACTTCTCTTCTATATCCCGCGCCGTTGCCGCTGTCTATTTGTGTGCCACTGTTATTATGATCTTTGGTAATCGCTTAAAACATCGTCAGCTTCAAGGAAAATGTAATTTTTTTCCTTACAACAAGCTAAAAACACAACAACAACACCAACAATGGTGTATCAAAACATGCTACACACTCCACGCTTGTTCCTCCCCATTGCAGAGATGTTGTTGTTCTACCGCAGAACATGAACATAAAATTGTGCGAGATGAAAAACAACAGGATGAAAAACAGCTACGAAAAACATCAGCAAAAAACAAAAACATCATCACGTTAAACATGCTGATGATGAAATAGACTCCAGCCGGGTTCTGATACAATGATCAACATAGGTATTGTTGTTGTAGTTGTTGCTGTTTTTTGTTATGAGCAAAAAAAAAAAAATAAAGTTTCGATCAAGTCGAGGTACTCGCCTTCTTCTGTTAACAAGATTTGAATTGTTGGTTCAACGTTTGCTGGCTGACCATTGCCGCCAAGCATTACACCGATCTTCATTTTGTGATTGAAAAGCTGTTGCTTGCATAGCGCAGGATTAATTCTATTTCCGATAAAGATGCTTTGATATTTAGACACAACCAGTTGATTTTTCTGCTTTTAGACGTTTTAGCCTGAGAAAATGTGTAGAACCAGAAAAGTTTATACGCAAAATGAAACTTTTAAGCACCAGCATTATATTAAGACTAGCATTTTATTAAAAAAATGTATCTCACTACGTTTTTAATAATTTTCCGAAGCTATTTCGCTTAGAACTACTTTTTGTTTTTTTTCAGTCCTAGATTCTTTCTGAAACCAGGAAATATTAAGGTTTAGTTTCGCATACGGCAAACATGATCATTTTTCAATTTATTTTTAAGATTCGGAATCAGTGACTTGACAAAATTTTGACCAAAGATATAGGTTCAGCGACCCAAAAAAACCCCCATATATGAATTTTCACAAAAATTCATACATTTTTCATTATTTTGGCCGCCATCTTGGATCGATCATTTTGAATTTTGAAATTTTGACTAAAGATTCAGATTCAGCGATAAATCTGGAATAGTCACTGGTTACGTTTCTGAAACGATTTTTTTATGACTACCAAATCCAAGGGCTCCAGTCATACAGTTTTACATAGCAGAAAATTTTTGCATTTGGGACGCCATATTGAACACCGCCATTTTTATTTCGAACTGCAAATACATAGAAGATTAACTTTAGAGTTCATGAACGCGATATTTTTTGGGAATTCTACAGATCCGGAGTCGAATTCGATGTGATTGCCTTGATTTTTAAAAAAGGTTTCTTTAAAAAATCACTTTTTTTGTTAAAAAATTGATTTTTAAATGGATCAAGAACCAGAGAGTTCAGTCAATTTTACGTCGGATGCAATGGGTTCGGAATTTGTGACCCTGACCCTGTTTTTGTGAAAAATACTGGGACTGAAAAGAGTTTAAAATATGCGTCCAGTCACGACTTAAGGGGTTAAAGGTCGAAAAAGTTGGTTTTACCCATGGCGACAGGATTGTAAGCAAAACGGATGCCAAAAATGGAATTCATTCACCCGATTTACCATGCACCCGGTCTTATATTAATAGATTGTAATGTCAGAAATAGTTATCTAACCCCCTTTAAAAGTATTTATTATTTTTTGCAGCATTTTCAATCTGGTAGCATTTATTCTGCTCAACAAAATAAACTTTAAAAATGTATTTTTGCAGGGAAAATATCTCTTAATATCAACCAAGTAGGCAGAAATTCTGTGCGTTTTCCTATATGTTCTCAGGTCAATATGGTGCGAGGATTGCACTTTTGACATCAGTTTTGCTCTAGCTGCGCACAAGATGGCGGTAGCAGCAATTTTTGATCATTCGGAATTTTTGACAGTAGAATCTTTTAAAATTAGACCTGATCTATAATAAATAAGGGTGCGAGGATTCCATTTTTGGCATTCGTTTTGTTCTAGACTCCGTTGTCGTCGGTAAAATTAACTTTTTGACCATTTAGAGTACTACTGATGAGAAACTGATCCCAAAAGTCTAATTTTCGACCCCAATGTACCCTAGGTTAGGTTAGGTCAGTATGGTTGAGACGGCTGCCCGTCTCGTGCACTTAGGTCAATATAGGCCCCTTATGATACCAGATAATCTCCTTTAACTTGGTGTTATAAGAGTTCTGTCTACGTATGAACCATCCCATGAACTTAATGAATCTGTGGATTTTCTTTGGATCTATCTTGGAAATTGAAGCAAGAGAGTGAATATGGGTCGACTGAGAGTATTTAGTCTCCTTCTACTTAGAGCGGAGCAGTGGCAGAGAAAGTATTGTATGATTTCCTCCTCCTCATCATCTCTGTAGCTTCTGCTGAAGTCGTTGGCTTCACAGCCTAAACGAAGAGCGTGAGCTTCTATCAAGCAGTGTCCGGTGAGTGCTCCTAGCAGAACAGAGAGATTCGATCTTCCGAGTCCCAGTAGGGAGGAGGTGCGATTGCTGTCGTAGGAAGGCCAGGTAAGTCTGGCTGTGGCTCATTGGGCTGGCGCAGCGTGTTTCGCCTGCACTGGAGTTTAAAGGTGGCCAAGTGTATACCAACCCCATCTTTTTCCGGAAGGATAACGGCGGTATAGGAGCATAATGCTTTTAGCGTCGCTTGACTGTCTGAGAAAATATATATAGCTTTCCCTGAGGTGCTCAGCTGGTTGAGGTGCTGTGCTGCTTCCTTGATGGCTAAGGCCTCCGCTTGGTAGACGCTGCAGTGATCGCGTAGTCAGAAGGAGGTCTCAATCCCCAGATCCGGGGAAAAGACTCCCCACCCACTAGCCCTTCAAGCTGAGAGCAGTCAGTAAATATGTTTATGGCTCCCTCCATATAGTGAGGCCTGCTTTCCCACTCCTGTCGTGTAAGAATGCGGACATTGTATTTCTTATCAAAGATTACCTCTGGTGTGCAGTAGTCTGTATTGGAAGGAATAGTGGACGAGGCCAGTATCTCTCAGTGTCCGCTACCATCTCCGAACCAGGATCCAGACTCCCTTAGCCTCAGAGCTGTGATAGTAGCACTTTCGATGGCAATTAGGTCTAAGGGAGTTAAGTGCAGGATGACGTTTGATGCATCCTGATGTGCATTGTTCTGCTTTGAGAAGCTTATTTAGTACGGAAGACTTACGAGATTAACCCTAAAGACAGTCTACAATTTTTCGTGAAAAATTTCTAAACAGCATCGGGTGCACCACTACTCCCATTTTTCCATTTTTATGCTTATTAACTTTTCATGCACAAAATAAAATCGCGTTTTTTGACCACCATACAAATCGACCCAACCTAATGCCATAAGCCTGGCGTTAAATATTGATGATATATACATAAATCGATTGTCACGCTATTAGAACAGCGTTAGTGGTGAATGTTCGCGGTGTTCAATCTGTATTGAGACCTATCATAAGTAACTTTTTCGTCCGGAATCGAAAAAGGAAGCTTCCGTTTTTAAGATAGTAGGTTTTTTGTTTACACTCATGAATATTGGCGCTTGATAAAGAAATTTGCGTTAAAAATTTCCTAAAGTTGTTGAGCTCTATTTTACAGAAACGAAAAGCGGAAGTTCCCTTTTCCAATTCAAGGCGAAAAAATTACTCACGAAAGGCCTGAATTTACTTATTCAATTACAATACGTTTTAGTACATTTTCGGGAATTTCATATCAGCTTTATGCAACGCTATTAATACAGCCAAGACACAATCCAAGGCCATCAGATATGAAAGAAAAGAGGAACTAATACTTAATCAGCAACTACACGTGACATGATTACATTATTCAGAGGGTAGAAAATCAATTTGAAGATCGACAGGTAGTGGTTTTGAAACGAACTGCGAACCCATCTTCAAATAAAATCTTTGTCGATTTTATACTGCCGAATGCGGCGAATTTTTGGTGTTGTTGTTTCTTATTATTGAAACCTTTCGTTACAACGGTTTAACTATCCATCTAATTGCTTCGAAGTATTGTTGTATATGTGCCTAAGGAAGTCCCACAGCAAACATTTTGACAAAACATTTTTATATATAATTTTTTAACTGTTACGCAATGGTTAATGATTAAATAATTACTCGAAGTTATATATTTGAACTGATTATTATGCTAGGTACATACCTTTATTTCTAAGTGGCGGCCGTGGCGCAGTGAGCAGAGTGCGTGGCCCATACGCTAGAGAATCCTGGTTCTATACCCACCTGACACAGAACGTTTTTTAAATTGAATTAATTTTTCTGTTCGGTCGTCACCTCTCTGCAAACAATGGCAAACCTCAGAGAGTAAAAACTGCCATTAAAAGCTTCTTGAGAACATTAGCCGTTCGGAGTCGGCATAAAGCTGGTAGGTCCAGTTCTCAATCGTTTGTGTTCAAACATTTCGCAACACACACAACTCAATTGATCATAAGAAGCTCGGTCAAAGTCTTTTCAAGAGCTGAAATGGCCATTTCGATTTTTTTTTTTTAAATACCTTCATTATCCATTCATCTCCGTCTGACTTCTTTAGAAGCATAATGATTATACTGTTATGCGAGATATAGAATATCTGGCTGAGATATCTATCATTTTAAGTCAGCTACATTTTTAAAAAAAATAAAGAAAGAAAGGAACAATCTATCGTCAGCGCAGTTGTGTAACTTCTCTAGGGGTCAATTTGGAAGATATATGACCTATAACCGACAATTTTTGTGTTTTTTGTATTGGGCACCCCAGAAAAGTGGCAGATAGGTATTAGGTGTGTTCAGAAGAAATGTTGAAGGGTGAAAAATAGTAGGACCAGATCATATATTTGACTCCTACAATTCGGTAGAGATATTTTTTTATTCTAAAAGTTTTTTGAACAAATCATCAATTCAAATGAATGCTCTAAAATACTCGATACTCTTAAAGCAGTGTACCTACATATAATACTAAATATAGACTTCACTATTAGAGTTGCAGATCTAAAAATCAACCACGTATTTAGGTTTTTAGAGTAAAGATTAGTTTTAACTATGATATGTACAATAGGCTGGGCCGGTGCTATATGGAATTTTTTGTTTTTATTTTTCGAAACACAATAGAAACTAAAAACCACATCATGCGTATTTTTACGAAGTTCCCAAATAAGCTAACCATCTTTTAATTCCAAATAGTAACTTTTGACCCTCTATTAGAGCTTTTATGACTGAAACTTCTCTTATTTGTACTGCCTTTCCACATAATAACAGAGGTATATATCAATTCTATTAAAGTTCTGTCTGTTTGCGAACTTGTTTCTTACAACATTTATCCGAAAATCATCATTAAAATTATCTTTGCTCAAACTCAAAAACTCAAAAACAAAATAAACCACGATATAAAAAAATCACTCATACGCCTCGTAAACAAAACATATCGAATTTTGCAAAATATGTGATTTTAATTTTGATTTTGAATTTAGTGACTCAAATTAGTTAGTTGGCTGCAAATTTTCTGACGGCGAAATTTTCTTTATCAAATACCTGATAAAAATTGAAAAAAATGTACAGTCAGAAAAGCTCTGGTAGAGGTCCAAAATTTATATTCATTTCAAAAATGGTAAGCGTATTTTAAATCAGTGAAAAAATACGCAACTTTTGATGCTTATTGCGTATTAAAACTAAAAGAAAAAAATAATAAAAAAAAAATAAATGACGATCGATGCGGGTTTTATACGAATCTTACAGAAATTCCTATCAAACATTTTTGTTTCTTACTTTAGTCTTTAAGCCTTTTATAAGCCTTTTGAATCCTTTTTGAAATATAGTAAAATTATTGAATGAGTATGAATGATTTGATACTACACTTAATTTAAAAAAAAGCTTCATGTATAGCTTCAAGTTTTCCCTTCGGTCGGCAGCTCAACCGCGGCCTATTTTTTTTTAACTTTAACCTGCTGCTTTCAAAAAAATCTTAATTTTAACTGCATCTAACTTTTAACTGCTTTCAAAAAATCAATTTCAATAGAAAAAGATGCTCAAATAACTCATTTAATCATGTCAAAGTTCTGTAAATGTTTTTAAAAAATATTCTTTCATAGTTGCAAATCAATGTTAAGAAGTACAAAAAGAAAAAAAAAAAAACAATAATAAACTCAAAAGTGAACATTCTCCATTGCACTTAAAAATTTCTCTATTTTATGACAAAAGCATCTCTAGAAAAAGTCCTATTTTTTTAAATTTTAGCCTCTGACCAAGTTCAGCAACATATTTATTGTTATAATTCTAAGCACTTAATTTTTAAAACCATTTCAACTCTATTGACAGGGTCAAGTCTTTGCTGCAAAAAGGCGGAACTATTAAAAATTGAACTTTGCTCAACTTTCTTTGCTTATTTAAGAGCAAACAAAGTCGCTCAAAGAATGCATTGCTGCGATCACTTTGAAGATCGTGACATATTGAATGTTAGTTGTGTTCACAACGCAGCAACACTTTAACAAGAAGAACTGCGCATGCGCAACGTCATGCTGCAGTTAAAAAAAAAAAAAAAAAAAAAAAATAACAGCAATATAAATAATTTAAAAACTCGCATTGTTGTAGACTTTGTGTGCACAATAATGATGAGCTTTGCTGACTTGGCACATGATCCATCATGCCATTCAAACGTCCTGCCATTCAACTGGACGCTGTCGCCCAGCTCAAGCTGATGATGCTGGTTGATGATGTTGCTGTCCTAATCGATGCTCTGCGCACACAATTGATCAATGTTTGTGGCGCGATCTCATTTATTTCATATTAAAAACTTGTTTACCTGGTAATTTTTGTTTTTTTTTTTTCTTTTTTCTGTCAGTTCCTGGTTCAAGAGGTCCCACTCAAGAGTGGCATGATTGAACGCAGTAACCTGCTGAAAAATTGCTAAACATGACTGGGTGAAAACTTAAATTTGGCAGTTTTGGCAGGCAACCGACAACTATAATCATTTTAAAGCGTTTATTTAGAGGCAAATATTTTAACGTTGTTTGGTTCGGCTTGGTTTGGTTAGCTTGATCTGGGCTGGCTTGACTGTCTGCTAGTGATTTCGACTTAATTGCATTTTAACTCAAATTTTATTGACATTGAAGGCAATAAAAAAATGAGAAACAAAAAATGCGTTCACCAAAAGCTTGAATTGTTATTTTATTGGACGCTGAATTGTATTGAGTTGTCGTTAATGGGATTATGATTTGTTGTTGTTTTTATTGACATTGGTGGCTTATTTATGTTTGGCTTGGTTTTTTTTTTCTTGTGGCGGATGTTTATTTAACCAATCATCAAGCAATTTGAGGTTTTGGCACTTCAATGAGTTTCACATGAAATTTATTGTTGTTATATTTTTTTGTGAAATTTCGGATTTTCACAAAAATCATACTAAATGTTGTTATGATAGTGAATAATCAGAGGATTAAAAATTTTTAAGCTTCAGCTTTTAAGAGGATTTGAAAGTTTGATGATTTATCAAAAGCAGCTGTTTGGAGAATTTACCTCTTTGAGTGCCGAAAAAGACATTTTAAACAAGTTTATACTTTTTTTTTAAATAAACATACCCTAACGAGCCTTGCATGTTTACAGCTCATTTAATTGAAACTTGCAGCGGTATTATTCAGGCGCAGTTTTGGGCAAACAATTATTCAAAGTATTTTTGGAGGGCAAACATCAACAATTTCAAGTTCTACTGTAAGTTTTACTTAGTTTTTTTTTAATTTTTTTTTACTCATCAGCATTTAGAATTTAAATTGTTATTCTATGTAGCAATTTTTTTATTTTCTTCCAGCATTTTGTCTAACAAGCTGCTGGCTAGCCTTATCTCACGACCTTTGCGTCTTGCTAAGATTTTCATTGAAACAATTTTTTCAAATTAAATTAAAAACGGAAATTCAAATTAAAACTTTTTGCATTGCAGTCGTTTTTAATAAAATGTCCTTATATTGGCTTTCGTGCCAAGCTGTTGTTACCTGAATCCGCACCACCTGTCGTCAGGCTACCGCTACTATGCAGTCAGTACGCTTGGCATCGAAAATAATAAAAAACAATTAAAGAATTTCACCAAATCTTTTGCTACCGTCACCCTTTGCTACTGTCTTACTAAATATTTTTTTATTTTCGTTGTCCATTCTATGTCCCAGTCCGTTTCGTGTCACGTCAATTGTTTTAATTTGCATTTGCTTTTGCAGCAATTTTGTTAAAATGCAAAATTTAAACTAACAATTTTCTTTGCTCACTTCGTGTGACAATTGTTGGTAACAGTATTTGTGCAAGTTGAATTTTTAAGTTATAGTAAATGGAAATAAAAACGAAAAAAAACGTTCACTCAAATTTATTAAAGTGATTCAACTGAATTGGCACTCTAGAATAGCAAGTTTTAAAATTTTTTTGCTGTTGGTCGGTTAAGGTCATAAAAAACTGACACTTATTTTATAATAGTTCTAATAGAACTGTCTGAAAGTCGGAGATATTGCGAATTTAGTTGATTATTAAACTTAATTTAATCTATACTTGTATCACCTACACCGAGAAAAAGCTTATGTTAAATTAACAAAAAACCTTGTATAATTTATAAGCTGACTTTGGCAGTTTTCAGCCTCGTGCTTACATGTACTTGCAAATTTCTGTTTTTTGGGCTTTAAATTAACTAAATATTTGGTAATTTATACATTACTTAAGAGAAAGGGTTTCAGCAGTTATAACTTTATTCCGAGTTTTGGTTTTTTTTTTCATGCAGAAAATAGATCAATACTATACCATACTCAATAGCCATCCATGCTATTGCTTTTTTATAAATATAAAATTTTATATTTTTGTATTTTTGGGGGTTTTTTCGGTAAAATACTCAAACTTCAGCTTTTTAGACGGGCTTATTCAACATAATTGCACTTTGCACCGTTTTTAATATTTTTTATCTAGAACCAACAAATATTCTCTCGGTTTGTCGTGTATAATTATTCATACAGTAATCTCATATCATAAATCATTAAAATCTATGTATAATAACGCAAATTACTTCGATTATAAATTATTTCCATACCATTTTTATAAAGTGTCGAATTTTTGGTTGTTTACCAACAATATTGGTTATTATATTATATACTTGGCTTAGGTGAATCAAACAATTTTTTCTGAGCATCGAAGTATGTGCTGTCCACCTAAGCCGACTAGGGTGATTTAACTATTGCTCTTTTTTCTCGGTGTGTAGCCGAAAGCCGACCAGATCAAAAATTATTTTTCTTTTAGTTTGCTGAATGCACCTGAACTTATAGCGTGGACAGAACGATACGTATATAGATACTTTTTTAACTGTTTTTTTTTGACACTGACGTGGCATCAAGTTCACCCCATCGTAGAATTATAAGTTTGTGGCAAAAGTGAGAGCGAGTCAAATCGAAGTTGACTGCTCATACAAAATCTGAAGGCGATGAGAAAACTTGACTTGGCAAAATGCAAGGTTGATTAATAAGGTTGTCGCAAGGGAGAGAGCGAGTACCCATAATTGTCAAATCGAAGTTGACAGCTCATAGAAAATCTACAAGTGCTCTCTATTATCATCCGTTCTTCTTTCGTAGTCATTCGCAAAATTGGCTGGTTTTGACAATTATGGGTACTGAGAAGAGAGTGCGATCAGCCCTGCGACAACCTTATAAATCAACCTTGGCAAAATGTAAACAAAAAAGTGATTTGTACAGATTTCGACAGTTATGAGTACTTGAAAGAGATCAAGAACAGCCTTTCGACAACCTAATCATTCAGCCATGGGATGAACCATGGTTGAATTATATAATATGGCATAAGCCATGGTTGAATTATAAGGCTGTCGCAGAGCTGATCGTACTCTCTTCTCAGTACCCATAATTGTTAAAATCAGCAAAATTTTACGAATGAAATACGAAATTAAATACGAAAGGAAAACAAATAGAAAAAGAGAGAATTTGCAGATTTTCTATGAGCTGTCAACTTCGATTTGGCAATTATATGTATTCGTTGCGATAACCTTATAGATTCAACTAGGGTCGTTACAATTATCGGTGTGTTCATGTAGAGAGAAATTAAGAAAAAGCAACAGCAGCAACAATGCCACACAGCTCTGTTGAAGTGTCTGAGTCACTTTTGCATTTTTTTCATTCCCGTATATGCTACAGCAACGATGTTTGAAAGAGCTGTGTCGCTACGGTGAATGCCCCACTATTGACCCCGACAAGTTTACGACAAATGATGTTTTCGGTCCGAAGCCGATAATTTGGACAACAAGCAGAAAACAGGTTTTGAAAAGAAAACAGAAGTTAAAATACTGCCTTCAGCTCTTCCAAGCAGAAAGCTAAGTGTAGCATACCGTGGGCAAAACAATAAGTGAGAGAAAAAAGATGGTAAATATACAAAAATTTAACAGACAACTACCCTAAATGAGGCATACAGCAATGTAATTTGCTGTTGTTCTTGTCTCATGGCTGATACACTCTTTATTTTCTTTTGTCTCAGCCATGATTCCAAGGTTGATTTATAAGGTTGTCGCAAGGGAGAGAGCGAGTACCCATAATTGTCAAATCCATGGCAGAATTATAAGGTAAGGTCATCACGGAGAGGAATGGAGTAGAAAGCAGAATAAAGCTACATTGATGTCAAAATCAGCTGTTCATCGCGAATTTCAGTTGTTTTTAGGTTAAAACTGTTACAGGTTTTTTTGCAATTTTAAGACTTCTTTCACATTTTATATTTTTTATTACACTTTTTATATAATATTTTCACTCAAATTAGCACAAATTTAACACCCGCGACAGCACTGTTTGCAACTTGGAAACATAAATATTTTCTTCATATGCAATTTCTACGAAATTCGTCGTTTTGACATTAATGTTGCTTCTCATTATCCACTCTTCGTTGACGCGTGTGATCACTCAGCGCAGCGGCCCTACCTTATCATTGCATCATGGTCAAATCGAAGTTGACAGCTGATAGAAAATCTGCAAGTGCTCTCTATTATCATCCGTTTTTCTTTTCAACATTATAAATCAACCTTGCATGATTCAATTATTATAAGGTTGTCCAGATATTTTATGTCTACTCACAAGAATAAGAATGCATACCCTTATTTGAAAAGGAAAGTAAAAGAGCGATTTTTTGATGACATAAAAATCACACAGTTGCATGAAAAATCATACATTTTCGTAGTACAAAAATTATAGTATTTGCTTTTAAAAATGTAATTGACTTAAAATAATATTGAAAAAATATAATTTGTGTATGTAGTACACATTTCACAAAGAACTTGTATGAATATTTTTGTTATGTTCTTAATCCATTTTGGACCGCTTTGGTGTTGTCGCTAAGATGCAAATATTTTTTGATCGTTTTGAACTTTTTACGATTCATTGCCTGCTTCCCGATTGGAATACCCATATCAGGACTCTTAGACCACCCAAGTAACATTGTTGAAGCAACAAGGCGCGAGTGGGCTATAAAACTTTGGGTTATAGAACTTGCGTTAATATATAAAACTGAATGTCATCGTGTATGTCGTGGCTAAAGACTTCGAACATACTTTAATATGGGCGCGGGGGGGAGGGGGGGGGTATTTTAGCTTCGGTACTCTGCCGAAGTTCCATCCTTACTAGTATTATTACATTTTTACAGCTAATAATTATAAAATACTGTAAATTAAAGCACTAAATTTTTTGGGAATAACAATTGATTAAAAACTCTGATAAAGAGCTTCTTTGAAAAAATGGCGATTTTATTAAAAAAAATCATGGGATTTAAATAAAGTTAAATATCATAGTTAAAATTATTATTTTCAACAAAATGGATGATTTTTATTAGATAAATATTAAAGAATAAAATACTTAAAACATTTATAGTGGATTTTAAGGAATGTTAAAATTTTTTCAACTATTTTAAAATAATAAACACTACTTAATTTAAATTTTTTTTTAAGCCCGTTGTAGTTTTTCGAAGCACAACATTCACTTTTCCGATAAATACAAAATCGCACCGAAACTCACAGCATGTAACGAATATACGAACATATTTTTAGTCTGATATAATATCCACTCTATTATTTTTTTAATTTATTCGTCATTTTAATCGTCACAAGCACTGATCAAATTTTATGTATACTGACAAATATACTTTGAATACATTGACAAATTCTGAAAAGTAGTAAGCAAAACTGTCTTGCTTTGCAAGAGTTCTTATGTGGTTTTGACAGGGACCCTTTTAAAAGCTGACAGCTACTTCTACTATTTACATGAAGCAAAAATAGTGCTTTTAAACTCAAGAAAGTAGCCTTATATATTATCTGCAAGTGCCTTAGAAGCGCTACTAAGGCTACGGTTGAAGCTTGCTGCTTTATGAGATAGCACTATAAGCTCTGCAAGAATTAATATATGGCTAAAATTGCTACTTGGGCAATATTTTCTTTTAATGTTTATAGTTTAATACTTGTAATGTTTACTTTATATTTTCAGCGTTTGGGAAATCCCCTATGTACGTTTAAGACATGAAACACATTGGCTGCGTTCAGCAGGTACAACATGTTGTCAACATGTTGAGTTTCTGATCAGGTATCAGTGTACGCTACTTTGTGTGCCTGCTTAACGCGTTTCGAGTTTCTTTAATAGTGGACAAAAAAATTAAATGTGATTTCAAAATTACCTTCTTGCAAACATATATTTTCGGGAGGAACTGAAACCAGCTCTGGAGACGAAGCGCATTTCGAAAAATATGCATTTAAATATTTTGTGTCTGAAAGAATCACAATATGTGAAATAAATTTTTCGCACATTTTAACCAATTTTTTGTTTAAACTTACCACTTTGTAGCTTTATATGTACCTCTTCTGTTTCTGCTATATTATGCATGCAATTACCGAGTGCATATTCCACATTTATTATATTATTTCTATTCATTTCTTTGGTCTTTTTATGCTAATTTATTTTAATATTGTGTTTCTCGTTTTGTATTGCGTTATTTGTATTTATTTCTTATAAAATCACGCTTCTTCTCAAAATGGCAAATTTCTAACTGTAAACACTCAACATGATTAGTAAATGTATCAGAAAAATAAAGTGCGGCGACAGACGGACAATTGTCACAACATGTTGAGCTGATAAGAAACTGATACATGTGCGTTCAGCAGGCACATACTTAACCGTTACACAACTGTTGTACCTGCTGAACGCAGCCATTAACGAAAACAACGGCGTTCAGCTTTTTTTTTGCATAAAAATACATAAACGTTCCATTATAAATAAAGATATCAAAAATAAAATAAAGATGTTTAATATTATAAATTGTGGCGGCCGTGGTGTAATGGGTAGAGTGTGTGACTCTTACGCCAGAGAACCCAGGTTCGAATCCTCCATCTGACACAGAAAATTTTTTCAATTGAATTAATTTTTCTGTTCGGCCGTCACCTCTCTGCAGACAATGGCAAACCTTAGAGAGTAAAAATTGCCATGAAAAGCTTCTTGAGAACATAAGCCGTTCGGAGTCGGCGTAAAACATGTAGGTCCAGTTCTCGATCATTGGTGTGCAAACATTTCACATCACACACAATACATTTGATCCTAAGAAGCTCGGTCAAAGTCCTTTCAAGGGCTGAAATGGCCATTTCGTTTTTTTTTTCTTTTTTTTTTAATATTATAAATAAAGTAAACATATCGACCACCAATTTTAACACACTGGTAGCACACAGCTAAACTTACGTGAGTTGTCCAAAACAGACTGATTTCAAACAGATTTTTTAAAAAATGAACCAAAGAAGAGTTTTTTTAACACTTACCTGAATAGGTAAAAATAAGATACTTTAAAATGTCTTCTTTTTCTGAATTTCAAATTAACCAAACCCGTGTATATACACAAAGAGTAGGCAAAAATCTTGGATATTGTTTCCAGAAATTAATTTAAACTACTAAAATGGGTTAAGCTTTGAGGTAAATCATGTGATTAATGATGTAGTCAGCTTAGAGACAAAATTTATTGAAAATATGTTTTTTAACAGAGTTTTGAAATCGTTTATTTAACCACTTCAAAAATATCATCTTTTCACCAAATGTGCAGCTCTATTTGAAAAATATTAATATTTAAACAATCACACAAAATAAAATATCCTGAGATTACCTACTATATTTTATGTGAGAGTCATCACAATTTTTGCTCTCATGCATTACAGAAGATATCGTTACCAAAATAACACATTGTAAAGATCTGGGTATGGGATATGTTTCTGCATATTTAACACAATATTGACTTTTTTGTGGATTATGATGTTATTGAAGAAAACGAGTGATTTGTATCTATCATGGTAGAATATAAGATTGTAGATGCAATTCGTACTGCGCTCTCTTGCTCATAGACAAATCTGTCAAAATCACTTCTTTTTATTAAATTAAATTAATAAAATTAAATTGAAGCCTTCTCATCGCTTTCAGATTTTCCATAAGCTGCCAAATTCGTTTTGACAGTTCGGTAGTCTGCCTCTCATCTAACTTCTAAATCATCTAAATGCATCTAACTTCTCTTATTCTACCATGGTATATATTTCATACAAATTTGTTTTAAAAAATTTTATATATAATAAAAAAACCAGCTTGTTTTTCCAGACACTCTTTCCAAAATATTGCCTTAATATATTAAAAAAAATATGTATTGTTGCTTTTATTAGATAATTCTAAAACTTTTTTTCTATGGGTGTAACCCGAGCTGCTCTTTCATTTTTGGCTTCTCACCTGACTGCAATTGTGGTTTTGCTGTAGTACCCAATTGAAACATGCAGCACATGCTGTCCACACCGACCTTCATCTAATTCAATTATAATATTTTTGCATTTTCAAAATTATTTGCCCTTGCTTGGAAGCGAAATTTTTACCGCAATTGTAATTCGTGGTAGTATTTGTCATGCGAACAGCCGTTGATTGTCTTCCATTTTCTTTGCTTCAATTTGGCAATTTCGAACAATATGCTGCAGTTGTTTTTTTTGGCTTAAGTGTTTTAATTCGACGAATTGTGGCTAATTTTGTGCCTTACGTTGTTTGCTTTAATGAATTGGTTGCTGTTTTTTTTTTTTTTTCTTTATATTTTTGGCCTTATTATTTGTGTCCCTTTTTAATTTAGCCAAAAGGGCAACTTTATGCCAAGTAATTGAAAATTACATCAATTATATTTTGAGTTAAGAGTACGTGTTTGGCTAAAACTTGTCTATACTTAGCTTATGCATGGTCAGCGGGAAACCATGCAGCTTACACGCAATACAAAATTTATTTCGGCCATATTTGTAGCTGACTGTTTGTTGCATGTTTTTTTTTTTGGTTGTTTCTTTTCTTTTTTTTTTTAATTTTTGTTGGAATTGTTGGTGATATTAGCCAATGTCTACAGCGTGTATCATGCTCGTTCAGCTTGTAACAGACTGACAGACGAAATTGACATGCAAATTGCAGGTTTCGCTGTTCTCTGCGGTTTTTCGGTGATTGATTGTTTAAGATGAGCTGGTTCAGTTTGCTCCACACATGCATGAAAGTTAAGCTCTTTAGCCAGTTTGATCATTCGGATGGTTTTCTTTATACGTATCCGCTCGCTATATGTCAATTATTTGCAGCATGTGTGCAATTTTTTTTCTTTTTTAATTATGGTTAAAATTATGGTTTTACTTGGTTGGAGCAACAGTTTAAAAAAAGCATAACAATTCAATTGATTTTTTGCTTATTTTTTCAAAATATTGACCTTTATTTGCATGGAAGTCGTCATCTTCTGTGATATTCTTATACTGTGTTTGATGTTTTAATTTGTGATAAAGTCAAGCAGCTGCTATACGAAATTGATTAAATCAACAGCAGCTTTTTGTAAGCTATAATTATGAGCAACGAGGTTGTTCTAAAAACTTGTATGGCTCATTTTTTTCTAAGCATATGCAAGGGAAACATTTTTTTGAGGTTGCATTAAGTTTTTGGGTCAGTTATTTGGGCAAAAAAAAAAAAAGATTTATTAAGCCCTCAAAAAACACAAAATATTCCTTTTGAAAATAAAAAATGTTGCTTACATCATGGCTGCTGCTCTAAGCTGCGCTGCTCATACCTAGCTGCTTAAGCTATGATCAGCTTAAACTTTAATGTACACCCTGCACGCCTCACTTGTGTTGCTGAAACAAGAACAGTCACATGGCTTTCAGAAAATTATCTAGTTATTAAAAATTATATCTCATAGTTAAAATCTTGGTTTTGTTTAACCTTTAATAATAGCGCCCAAAAGAGCAGGAAAATCTTTCAAGCCACCAACGACTGGTTTCCCAGCCTTACGAATATATAATAGCGGCAGTCAAAAAATTCATGCAGATAATTGTAACCACTCAGTTAAAAAAATTCTTTTAAATTTCTGATTTTATCCATTAATTGTTTGAGTTGAAAAAATTTACCAAAAACTAGTAAGCTACAAGTTTTGCTTATTATTAGCACGCATATTTAAACAAAAGTTAATTTAAAGTGCATCTCGTGACGTTAATTATTCTAAATTTAAGACCAAATAGGTCGTCACTTTTTTTTTTTATAAATCATTAAAATTAATTTGTTTAAAAAGCTATAAATAAAGGAAGTAACTAAAAATGCTACAAATAATAATTAGAATAATTCTAGAATACGAACATAAAACAATTTAACACAAATTGAAAAAAAAAACATTGACCCCACTTAATGGTAACTAGCGCTAGCTGGCTTATCTAGCAGCAAGATCAGCCACGATGAACATGCAAAAATTTTTTATCTCACTACTCTGAGCGTTTACAATGTAAAAAGGTGCAAAGTTGCAGCTATAACATGAACTCAACTTATATGTGTGGTTGCCACAGCACAGAAATGGCTCAACAACTACAGCAACAACAACACCAACTGACTGCTTAAAACCACTGACCGCTTGTGCCCGGTTTTCAATCTTTGGTTCATTCCATGTTCATTAGGGAAATATTCTTTCGATGCAACCGAAGATCGGAATACTAACCAGAGGCGGCAGCGCTTAACTAATCGCTGTGATCGCATCTCTTCATCGAATGCAGCACATGGAGTGAGTGCGTGGCGGCAGCGAAGGGTTTCATATTATTGTGTGTTTGTGTGTGTGTGTGTGTTTTAGGGTACTTTTTGACCTCTTGAAAAGCGGCATAGTTTGCAGATCTTTGAATTTTAATTTAATTCTCGTTTTTGGATTATTATCTTTAGGTTTTTAGTTCTTTTTGTTTTTTTTGGCTTGTTTTTGTTTTTTTTTTTATTAATTGTCATGTTTTTATAATCCATTGCAATGATGCCAAGTCATTGAATATGTCGTTTGTTTTTGTGGCTCGTAGAGACAATACCGTTAGATATTTTATATTTTGTAATAATATTTAGTAATATGTTACGTGATCGAGTTCCACTCTGTTAGATTAGAACATTTAAATGAGGGTCTTATTTTAATTTATACTGTAGCTCAAGGCTATTTATACTCAGAATGTTGAGTTTGTAATTACTTTAAACAAAGTTAGCCATAAAGCTTTTCAATCTTAAGCTCTAATCTCTTAAGGCTGTAGAGCGAGCTGTCAAGTCTTCGAAAATGTTAGCTTTATGAAACTTCATATTTTGAAATGTTTAAATCAGTGATTGAAAATAACGATATGATATCTTAGTGTACCGTAGATGACATCACTCTTATTTCTGTAGCGAATTTGTTTATACACATGCAGCCAAACACATACACTACACCACGTTTGCGTAAAATATTGACACACATATAATGAATTTGTACCGTTGGGCAGAAAAATATACAATACTGTTTGTAATGTTTGCGAAGTAAGTACTCAACACAAAGGGCATACGGTAGCTCTTACCGTAGGTTTCACACTCCAAGGTGGTCCAAGGTGGGTGAGACAGGAACTTATATTATCGAGAAATCATCGTTTTCGATATCGTTGCCGATAATTTATCATTAAATTTAAAATAAACAGGCTCTGACACATATTTTACTTGCTGTCCTTGGCGATGTAACCAAAGAGGGGCTAGCAAATATCCCCAAATACCCCCCATGAAAATTGACTTCACACTTCTTCGGTTCAGAAAATGGGTAACTGTGACTCTCGCAAATTTAGACTGGACCATTTTAAAAAGGAATCGAGAACCAAGACTAACACTAAACTTTTGATAACTTCAGACCCTGTGATAACCTCATATAGGACAAAAGCAAACCATAGTGTAAGACCTCTCTTGCCCCTGCCGTTATAAAATTATAAACAATATTAAGTACTGAATTAGAGTCAGAGTTAAATAATGTAATTGAAGGAAGTGAGAGCGATTCTACAAGCGAGGAATCAAATTCTGAATGAATTTTTTCTTTGAAAACCAAAAAGCCTGTAAGTTCTTCTAAATAGGTATTAATATTAATAACAGAGGAGAAGGTTACAAAATGTTTTGTTGTTCTAATACAATTAAGTGTTTCGAAGTCAATACTTAACACGTAAATTTATTTTTCTCTATAGGCAACTCAGTAAATACCCTGTAACCAAGAGGATGCTTGAGATAGACCCCCACTCCAGAACAATTTTTTTTAGGTATTAACCAAGGAATCATATAACCAAAAAATTTTGAATTTTGTCCTCTTAGTGTGGTCAAATTGCACACTGTGCGACGTTTGTAAAGCATTATTTAGAGCAGAGGAATCCACACAAAATATTAACTTTTTAACTAACTATAAAAATTTAAAATATCACAATAATGAGCACTCACTTTTTGGAGATAGAAAACCGATATTGTTTTTTTTCTTTTATTTTTATACCTCAACGCGTATTGCGTAAGAGCTATATTAACTTTGTCGTTCCGTTTGTAACGCTAATTAAGAGGCGTGGCAGGCATAGAAAAGTATATATATTTTTGATCAGCATAACCACCTGATTCGATTTCGGTGTGTCCACTGTTTGTCCGTCTGTACGTCTGTGGACACGATTACAGCCATAACTTTAAAGCTATCACGATAAGATCTGGATCTACTGGAGATCAAGTTCGAGAATGAGCCAAATCGGATGAAAGCCACTCCTACCTCCCATACAAAGTGACTTTATTTTAACCATAAAACCTCTTAGAAATCCACAAAAATTAAAAAAAATTACTTGAACTTTTGCACGTAAGCTTTGATCTGCAATATCGAAAGGAAAATCGGATAAAAACCACTCCTACTTCCCATACAAAGTGGTTTTATACTCACCGTTGAAGATCTGCTCAAATTACAGAAATGTCTTGGAATTTTGTACATAAGCAGGCCTTGATATATAATATAGACCATAACTATGCTATTTGGCAAAATCAGATGAAATCCACGCCTACCTCCCATACAAATTGGATTTATTTAAAAAGAAAAATCTCTTAAAAATCTGTAAAAATTAAAGAAATGTCTTGAAATTTTGCACATAAGCTTTGATATTTAACATAAATCGGATGAAAACCACGCCTACTTCCCTTACAATGTCACGTCTTCAAAATAGAAAATCTTTCGAAAATATATTAAACTGAATGACATCGTGTGTGTATGTACCCAAATTCCACCTACATCGTTTATCCAACCCCTACATATATTCTTCAGCATAATTTGGAGTCTTTAGACTAGAAAAGTGGGTGTGGCATTTTACTTTTAATCGAACTTCTGGTACACCGTGTGTCTGACTTCAACCAAATTTTGCACACATAATCCTTAATAATTTGAGCAGTCTAAAGCTTATAAAATTGGGCGGTACTAGACAGGGGGCGTGGCACTTTATTTTTAAACTACCTTCTTCTACCCCGTTTGTTCGATTTCAACCAAATTTCTTACATACATATATTTTTTAGTATAATGAGAAGTTTTAAGCCTACAAAAGCGGCTTCGGAGTGGACAAGGGGCGTGTCAATTTTACTCTACTCACATTTCCTCTACACCGTTTGTCCGACTTAAACCACATTTTGCACACATATTATTTGGCATAGAGATGAGTCCGTAGTTTTTAGAAGTGGGCGGTACTAGACAGGGGGCGTGACACTTTATTTTAAAACTAGCGCCATCTACACCGTTTGTCCGATTTCAACCAAATTTCTTACAAACATATATTTTTTAGTATAATGCGAAGTTTTAAGCCTACAAAAGTGGGTGGGAGTGGACAAGGGGCTTGCCAATTTAATTCTAATTGAACTCCCTCTATACCATTTGTCCGATTTTAAACAAATTTTGCTAATATATTTTTTACCAAAAGTAGCAGTCCGTAGTTTATAAAAGTGGTCGGAAACAGACAGGGGGCGTGATAGCTTAATTTTAATGGAACTCCTACACAGCTTTTCTGACTTTCATAAAATTTTCCAAATATATTCTTTGGAATAATGAGCAGTGATTAGTCAAACAAATTGGTTGGAATTAGACATGTGCGTGCCACTTTAAGTTTAATCGAACTCCTCTTAAAGCCTTTGTCCAACTTCTGCCAAATTTTTCACAAATATTCGTTGGAATAATGAGCTGTCTGTAGTCTAGGAAATTGGGCGAAATTGAAGGGGAAAGCGTAGCACTTTAATTTTAAATGAAATTATTTTATACCGTTAGCATGAATTTGCACATACCAACCAAACTTTGCCCTTTAGTCTTTAGCAAAATAAGCAGTCTACAAATTACTCTATGTGGTAGCTATGGGTAAAATTTAATTATGCGTATGACCACAAATATTTCTGCAGATAATATAATAAAAATAATAATATAAATGGCCATTTCTGCCCTTGAAACCTTGACTTTGACCGAGCTTCTTATGATCAATTGTGCTGTGCGTGTTGAGAAATGTTTTGAACACAAATGATCGAGAACTGGACCTACTAGTTTAAAGCCGACTCCGAACGGCTCATGTTCTCAAGAAGCTTTTCTTGACAGTTTTTCTCTCTGAGGTTTGCCATTGTCTGCAGAGAGGTGACGGTTGAACAGAAAAATTAATTCGACTGAAAAAACTTCCTGTGTCAGGTGGGAATTGAACCAGGGTTCTCCAGCGTATGGGCCACACACTCTACCCAATGCGCCACGGCTGCCACAGATATACATAAATTTCTGCAGGTATACATAAACATTTTATAGACGGCTAAGGACTTCGAATCTACTTCAATACGGTCGCGGGGGGACGGGGTATTTTAGCTTCGGTACCCTGCTGAAGCTCCAATCCTTACTAATTTTTTATTTTACCGTTACAGTAGCGAAACGGTGTTGTTATTTTTTTGTTAAGAATGTTCCAGGCAATAAACGCAAATAATAGAAACAAAACTTTTAAAGGTTGTATTTAATTAAAGAACAAATTGAAAAATAGTTCTTTGGTGAACACTCAGTTTTTGGAGTGACTGTATGTTATCTTCTAAATGAACACACTCTTTCTTTAATGTTGGTAAAATTATTTCAAAATGTGAATTTTTTCAAGTATTCAGGTGTTTGGCTGGATAGTGATATGGACTGGTCAACTCCCACAGTTGTGCTAAAAGGGTATCTATTTTGGACAATTTCATACAAAACTTGAGTATGGCATAAGTTTTTGGGTGTTACGTACAAAAATGAAATTGTCGCACTCTTCTCACCTCATAAAAGCATACCATTAGTATTATTTGTAATAAAAGTACCAGTAGTTTGTACAGTAGTACAGTAATTTCTGGATATAAGCCCCCCGGTTAATGGATTTCCCCTCTTATAAGTTAACGAAATTAGGTCAAAAAAATCTGCATAAGCAGTACATAGGATAATTCCCGTTTAAAGTATTTTCCGCTTAAAAAATCGCCCCTCTTATAACGTTGCAAATTTGTGAACCATTTAAAAAAACTCATACAAAAATCCCCGCATAAAATAAAATATAAAGTTGATGATTTATTTTTATTTATATAAATGTGAATTAACATTTCTTTTTTTTTGAACATAAATACATATTAATTTAAAAAGTTATTAAAACATAATTTCTTTTATTAATATGAGTAGGGTGTGTATGCAGTTTCCTATAAGAGCGGTTGTTTCTTAGATAAAGAGTTTGAATTTTGAGCATTTTGCTAAGTTCTTATATTCGAAAATGACTCTGTTAATCTTTAGGAACTGTAACACTCTGCCTTAACAAGCCATTATATTTCTATGAAGTTTTAAAAAAAATTTTCTACAAATCCGGGTATCTACTGAGCCGACGCTCAGACATATGTATCATATATCAATAAGAATTAAAAGTCAGAATATGGCTGCTGTTCCACCACATACCTACCTTGAAAATTTGTTTGAACTTTTTTCTTCAGTGGCTCCTCGGCTTTTCAGTAGTTTTTCAATTGAAGTAAGATCTATTCGGATTAAATCTATTTCACATGTTTTTTTTTTTCATAAAGCAGTTAAAGTCGTTCGACATTCTTTTTTTATAATAAAAAAACAATAACTCGGATTTAAATCCCAGCTACGGTATTTTTTTTGTTTCTATTTTTAATTTCTTCGTAGCAATATTGTTTCTGAGCAGGGAATGCAATGCCTGCTTAGGCCGGATTTCAGATCTGACAGGCATGATAGACGTCTGACTGTTCCTTGAAAACAGCCCTGATTTTTTTTTTTTTTTACACAAGTCTCCTCCCCGACCAACAATTACTATCTTTATTTTATCCTAAAGACTTCTTGAAGAGAAATTATCAAGAATGATACACTTCTTACACGATCAACTCTGAACGATATCTGTAAGATACTATTCAAACTCTTCTAAGCTCATTTTGGCAATATAAAAGTGAGATTTGTAATCTTCAGAACGCCCTTATATCGACCTCTTAGACCTCTGAAACAAGATTAACACTCTAAGAAATATTGTCTTAAATAAGACTTACAGATCTCTTGCAGATATATACCCTTAAGAGAATTAAGATATACATATACTCAAAAGAGAGTTTAATAAGAATTTATGTATCGGGTGTTTTTTTTAGAGGTTTGTTTTTCAAATAGAGATAAAACTGGCATTTTGTGGTCAAATCTGGCAACTCTAATGTCATTTATGTTCAGTTTGGTTTGCCATTTCATCATGAACAGGTTGACAAAAGAACAACGCTTGCAAATCGTGCAAATTTATTTCGAAAATAATGGTTCAGTTCGCGAAGTTTACCGCAAGCTCCGTCCATTTTATGGTCGACATAATCGTCCATCAGAGCAATTAATTCGGTTAACCATGGATCGTTTTCGCACTACGTTTACTCTATGTGATAATACGCATCCGCAGAGACGTCGAACAGTGCGCACCGAAGAAACAATTCCGAAGAAACAATGAATGGTCATTGGGCCATTCTTCTTCCGAAATAATGCTGGAGAGTCAGTTACCGTTAATGGAGACCGGTATAGAGCCATGATAACCGACTATTTTGTTCCCGAATTGGATGGCATGAATGTGGATGAGTTGTGGTTCCAACAAGACGGCGCTACATGCAACACAGCGCACGTCACAATCGATTTATTGAAGGAAACATTCGATGAGCGCATAATTTCGCGGAATGGACCTGTCAATTGGCCACCAAGATCGTGTGATTTGACACCATTGGATTATTTTCTTTGGGGATATGTGAAGTCGCTCGTCTACGCCAGCAAACCAGAAACGTTAGGGGACTTGGAAGCCAACATTCGTGGCGTTATTTCCGACATACGGCCCCATATGCTCGAAAAAGTGGTTGAAAATTGGACCTGTAGAATTAGATTTATTCGAGCCAGCCGCGGAGGCCACATGCCCGAAATTATATTTAAACATTAATGGCATAAAATTATCCTTCCAATCCATAAAGCCAAATTGATGGACATTAAAACGATTTTCTTGTGTTTTATTTCAATTCGAAGTTCTATACCTCTATACAATACTACCAACACTATTTCAATATAACAAAGTTTAATTAACAAATTATACGAGTACTATAGTTTCAATTAATGCACTAAAAGGCAGTTTTAAGAGTTTATGTCTCCATAGAGTGCAACTCTTACTATAAAAGTAATATACTTAAGTAAGCCACATAGAAGAGTGGTATACTTTACGAGATGAGTGAAGGCGAAATTTTGTAGGTCCACCATTTTTAAAAAGCACCCTGAAATTTAAGCTAATTAAATATAAACCCGTTTTTTTTGAAAAATTATACATTTTCAAGAAAGGGTTAGGAAATATGTATACAGTTAAATCTTTTGTTAAAAGAAATTGTCAGACCGTTCTCTTATAATCAGAGTGATACTCTTCTAGTCAGACCGTTGATCAGATCAGATCAGACCTCTTTAAATAAAATCCTTGTAGATGTCTATAAGACTTAATCTATAAAGCTAAAACTCTTCAGAGTTTGGCTCTGATAGCTGAAGTATTGTAGAAGTCTGTAAGATATGGCTTGTAAGATACAGCTTCTTCGCAGTAATGCTCTTATAACACAACTTTTTTAAACTACTACGAGATAATGTGAAAGAGAACAGAACACTTATAGACAACTAGTTTTGCTGTAAATAATCTGTAAGCGTATTACTTTCGTCGAAGATAGTTATAGGACCTAAATAAAAAATACAGTTTTTCGTCCAGTGCTCAACTCTTCAGAATTGTTGCTTGGGTCCTCTTCAGACTTAACATTTTGTATTACTTTTTTTAAATTATCAACAAATATTTATTGTCTAGAGGCAAAAACTTGCAGTGTAATATAAATAAAATAAAATATTAGCTCAATAAAATTGAGTTCAGTTTGCTTTCAGAAGTAGTGAAAAACACTTTACTTCCGCTTTGGTTTGGCTATATGTTGAGTAAAGTACTCAGCAGAAAACTAGCTCAGGCCTATAATAGTCAAACTGGAATTCAGGATGAAATTTCTAAACATAATTATGTCTCCATTATTTAGTTCCGATTTCAAAGCTGAAATTCAAATATAATTCAGACCGTTTTTGTAAAGACCTGTATTATCACCTGAAATTAAACAAAAAATCTTTTATTTCAGCTAGATTTCGTATCTGAATTTTGAAAAAAATGAATATTCAGACCAGAAATCACAAAAGAACATTTAAAAAATAGTACCAAATTTCAGGTCTAAAGAAGCGGACACTTGTATGGCAAAATCAGTGATGTTATCAAGGAAACGTCAGGCCTCGGTCATGTCTGTCAGGCCTGAATTCTTGCCTGATCAGGCATGACATTTTCTGCTGGGTAGTTTCTAAAGTTAGTAGAGTGCAACAGGTCACATATCTTAAGGAATAGCATTCCAATAGGATCTTATTATTGTACTCGTACTTATAGATAATAAAATATCAACATTAAAAAAACTGTATTGATAAAATATTGCGAAACTGTGTTATATTGTTATAACACTGCTAAAGTGTAAAACAAGTCATCCGCATGTCGCGTTTCAGCAAGAAATTAAATGAAGAAATTATAACAGAAAATTTTTGTTCACATGCCAAAAATGAATATACGTCAAAAGCTGGCCATTTACAAGGATCTAAGCGTTCTGGCTGGCAACGTAAACTCATTTTTGCTTAAATTATTTTTAATTTAAAAATTGTTCAGTTACATGCAATATTTTGACGCGCTCTTGCTGCTTAAAGAGTAAATTTGCAAAAATTAAGCTCAACAAGCTGCGCATGCGCAACCAGGTAACGATGTGACGAAGTGCTTTATAAGCAAGTGAAGATTTTTGATTTTTTGCAAAAATTTTACACAAAAACTGCTATATTTAAAATAATCACTGTTGTTTTGAGCTACACGAAAAAGACCAGCATGCTTGGTTAGGACGGTAGCTGAGGGCAACTATCTAAAGAGTCGTTTATGATTTGAGTAGTAGCTTTGATTTAAAAGTATACATTTTTTTCAGCGGCTGCTTTTGTTTGTTACCGTAGTGCCCGATTGCATGCGGATTTCGTGCGCACAGCAAAACGCTGCAAAATTATGACAACATGTCAGTTGATGGCACGTCGCAACGTTGTTGTTAATGAAACATGTAACTGCAAAGAGCACCTAAGTGGTTGTGCATCTTGCTACTAAGATATGGTAGTTTGTTGTTGTTGTTGGTGTTGTTGCAAGGCTTAACCTGTTCCCGCTCTGCAATGGCTTGGCTTGGCATGGCTTGGCGAAATCTCTGCTAATTGATCAGGTTGTTGTGCGCGGCGGCAATGGGGCAAAGTTGAGTGATCCGCAAGCGTCGCACTCCGCAATGAATGCACCTGTTTTGACCTAAAATTGGCAATTTAAGACTTGACCATTTTATTCCGTTCGAACGGCATCTCAGCAGCATCTCGCATACCTTCTCATTTGAGATTTAAGATTCAACAACGATCACCCAAAAGAATTTCGATAAAAATCTTAATTTAATTTTTATTATCACGAAAGCGTTGCGAATTCCTTTGTGTTGCGCGCTACACAACCTTCAAAATGCTCCAAATTTGTATGAGCATAACGTGCAAATGCAGCTCAATTCGATGCCGCGCGTACCGCTGATGCTGCACGCGATCACGCATCGATCGCTGCAGCAAAATCAATTAAATATCGCGCAGATCTCAACGTTCGTGCGTGGTCCACTCTTCCTTCGTTTTTTTTTTTTTTTTTTGTTTTTGTCCTCTGGCAGGCCTCTTGCGTTGCAAGACAGCCAGCCAGTTGCAATAAAAAATATAAAAATCAACTAATTAAAATTGCCTTTTTAAGTTTTGCCATTAGAGCTTAAAATTATTATGTTGGAACGTCCCTAGCTGCCAAGTTGGCTTCATCATCGTCTTGGTGGAAATTAATTTCATTCTTGTTTGCAGAGCTGCTTCTGTTCAAGTTAAATATTTAAAAATATTCTGCAGTTAATAACAACGACTGCTTTTAATTGTAACCATTGAAACTGATTACATTCTTATGCAGATGCGTGAAGTTTCTTATGTTTTTTTTTTTATTGATTTTTATTGATTTTGTTAAATTAATAATTGAAATGAAAAATTAACTTTTTAATAGTTTTTAGAGAGCCTTTTTCTGTTTTTAAGTTGAACATATTGCTTCAAAACAGTTCGGATTTTTTCAAACAAGAGTTTAATTTGATTTAAATGTTTATCTACGATTTCTGGTCTGAATATTAAATTATATTTAAAATTCTGATATAAAATTTGGCTTGAAACCTTGAGCACTCTACTGTTAATGAAATCAATATTTTGCCTCTTGGGAAGGGTAGGAGAGGGTTAATATGTACGACCGACCTCCTTTACTCATTGAAGTGTAAAATTTTTCACTTTGGGACCTATCCCTTTCGACCATCATATTAACTCCCTTTGATAAAAGCAGGCCTAACTTTTACAAATATAACGAAAACTATAACGTCTTTGCGATCAGTGCATTGTATGGGGGCCTCCTAAGGAGTGGTCGGAGGAAATAGGTCCCAAGGGAAAAAAATTACCCTTGAAAAGGTACTGGAGGTCGATGGTACATATAAATCCTCTCCTACCCATCCGAAAAGGGAAAGTATTGATTGCATTTACAGTATTGTATGGAAGCCCGTCTAAAGAGGGGTCGGAGGTAATAAGCCCCAAGGAAAAAAATGTTCCTCTTTGAAAAGTAATTGGGGTCGGTTCTGCATATTAACCCTCTCCTCTCCTTCCGAAAAGGGTAAATATCGATTTAATTAACTGCAGGGGGTTAGGTTGCATTGCATGGGAGTCCCCCTCAGGAGGGGTTGAAGGGGTAGGTTCTAAGGAAAAAATGTTACTTTTCGAAAAATTATGGAGGTCGGTCATACATTTTAACCCTCTTCTGCCCTCCTCAAAAGGGGAAATATTGGTATCATTAATTGTAGGGACTTAGGGCTAACCCTGGACCTGCCTCCAGGGAGAACCTTACGTAACCTGAGAAAACTGAATTCATATTCGGTTTCAGTGACCTCGAAAACATAAAGAAAGTCATGAAACCCCACGGATTTTTTTTTTTTTTAAAAGTTGTACAGAGTAATAAATCGTCGATGCTTGAATTGATGAAATATATACAACAACCATAACAAGTTCTCTTCAGTCGGCCATAATCATTTGAGTAGCACATAAATCTCCAACCGCAGCCTAGTACTCGAAAAGAAATGTACTGACATCGTACATTAGCTTAATCGGGCCAGTAGTTTTGGAGATATAACATTTTAATAGTTTTGTGGGCGGCATAAGGTGAAGTGGCCAAGTTTTTTACAAACCATCTTCACTGGAAGGAAATGTGCTGCCAAAATATCAGCTGAATCGGCCCAGTAGTTTTGGTGATATAGCATTTTTATTGATATGTGGGCGGTAAAAAAGGGTGTGGCCAAAAATTTTATTATAATATTGCCAGACTTTCATATATATATGCTAAATTTCAGCTTAAACATTTACAAAGAAGTTGTCGAAAAATTGTATTATTTTTACATTTTTTGCTCTTTGAAATGCTCAAAATAAATAAAAACAGGCCAATATTACTTGAATTTAGGTTTAGGATCACATAAATTTTATCTTCTTAAAATACAAAAAAAAAAACAAGTCAATCCATAAAGTAATTGTTAAGAAATTGTGTAGCCAGTTTAAAAAACATGTTTTTTTAGAAAACTCCTTTTAAGATTTGGTTATCAATTTTTTCGTGTTTTCGTGTTATTAGCTTTACACTATTTCAACGTCACAGCGTATCTAGTGACATCTAAAGTCTCATGAGAACCTCTCCTTAAATGACGAAACTGCAAAAAAAAAAAATTACAAAACATCACTCTTTGAACGTATAAGCTGGAAATTAATGTGCACGCCCATGGCAGTCCACAGGGACTGAAAGGGCACTTACCCCTTCCCCCATGAACTTCAAAAAAAGAAGAAATTTCTATATTATTGTCAAAAAAACTAAAAATAATAATACTACTTAGACCTTTATAGATCCTTTTATAGACCTTTATATCTAACGTTATGGGCGTGGCATGCGGTTAAATGTAACTGGTTTTGCTAATTTCAGAAAAAGGTGAGTTTTTTTATTTTTTCATGGAAAATGAATGGCCATTGCTCAAACTATAATCAATAGAGGGTTGAACTTTTTTTGTTAGGTTGGTTAGACTATTATCATTAAATTATTGTCTGAGGTTGCAGCTGTACTATTTATATTTTGGGTTTTACGAAATTTCTTATCCGAGGCTGGTTTAGTTTTCATTGGGCAGTAGTAATGTGGCGGCACCCAAACCCTGCGCACATTCCATGTTTAAGGTCTATGGAGTGACCCGCCGCTCAAAATAGCCGTCAAACTGACGGATGCCAGTTTGCCGTTGCCCAGGGAACACCACGTGGAGGTTCGAGTCGACTTGAGACGATTTCGACATGGATAATGCTGTCCTCGCCAGGTTGAGGCGGTCAGGCACGTTGCCATGTGAAGGTTCTCCCCCTGTTCCCCAAAAAATATATGCTGTCTACAAACAAGGGAGCTCGGCGTTTAGACTCCCACGTTTCATCCGGCAGCTATAACTTCGAAGTAGTCAAGGAGTTCGTATACCTTGGCGCCGCGATTAATATCAACAACGAAATCAGCCTGGAGATAAAGCGAAAGGTGCTAATAGGTGCTACTACGGGCTCAGTAAGCAACTAAGTTCCAGAGCCCTCACTCGATCGACAAAACTAACACTCTACAAGACGCTCGTTCTACCTGTGCTGCCTTATGGCGCTGAGACATGGGTAGTTTCGCAAACTGACGCAGCCGCTCTGGGGGTGTTCGAGAGAAAAGTTCTTCGCAAAATCTTCGGTCCTGTTCGAGTCGGCGATGACTATCGCATCCGAATGAACCACGAGCTGTATGAGCTCTACGATGACATTGACGTAGTTCGGCGTATAACTGTGCAGCGACTACGCTGGCTGGGTCATGTCCATCGTATGAACGACGAAGCTCCAGCGAAAAAGGTGCTCGAGGCGAGGGTCGCTGGTCAACGACGACGAGGGAGACCATGCCTCCGATGGATGGACCAGGCTGAGGAAGCCCTAACCGCACTTGGTGTATCCGATTGGTGAAGGCGCGCAGAGCAGAGGCGCCTGGCGAGAGCTGATGAGGTCGGTCGAAACCCGGACACGGGTTGTTACGACCACCTAAGTAAGTAAGTAAGTAAGTTTTACGAAATTTTTTAAAAATTATTATTTTTCTTATAAATATTAACTTTAGTGGAATAGAAATTCTAAGGATCAAAACGGATCAAAAAAATTAAAGCAACCAGTCAAAGGTGAAAGTCTCCTCTTTCACCCCATATTTACTTTTGTTCCCCCCGATCCCCCCTCCCCCGCCCGATCCACCCCTAGAAACTTTTTTCGTTTTACTGAAACTACTCACACAAATATTCGAATGACGCTAATTTAAACGCATCCCTATAAGTATGCAATGATGTATTCTATTTAAACTTTAGGTGTGTTATTGCATGCAATTTTAAGGCTTTTTCAGTTTTATTTATCCTTTTTATTCCAACTCTGTAAGACAGATGCATAAACAAAATATGTTTAGAGGTTCTGTTAATTAAAAAAGTACCTAGAGTTCTTTTTTCACTAACCCATTTCATTCTACCAGTATGAAACATGTGGAGTTTTGGAGTTTTAAATTTTACTTTATAGAACTGGTGCAGGTAATAAGTAAATAGATACAGGTACTTGATTTGGGGCTTAGAAAAGCACTAAGGTATGGAAAGAGATTCATGAAGAGATTTAGTTACAAAGAATTGACTGAGGAGTATTTAAGAAACAAAAAACAGGTGTAGCAAGATGTTCTAAGCTACACCTAGAAAGAAAAACAATAGATAAATCACCAAAGTCGCTTTGGGTAATTAGAATTATATGGGAATTATAAACTTACGCTTATTCACCTAAGTAATTTATTGTTTAATACATTGCTCTGAAAGCACATACTTCGATACCTTGCCAAATAAAAAAAATATTTGATTCACCTAAGCCCAAAATCCAAAATTAAAAAACAACTAGCATGGATGGCTTAAGCATAGTTTTGAGCTATTTTCTGCAAAAAAAAAAAAAAAAAAACACACAGCTGCGTCATTAGACACACGAGCGAAGGATAGATTTGATAATTTAATGGTTTTTTTATTTTTTTTTAATAAAACCACTTTTAAAATCAAAAATAACATAAAGTAAATTCAAAAACGCACGTTAATATTAACACCAGTAAATTTTATTACATTTCTTCAACAAAAAGAAAAGAAAACAAAATTTCTTTGCACGCCGTGCGGAATCGAACCTGGAACTTTTGGTGCCAGTCCATCGCTCTACCCACCGATCCAAGCAGCCTTGCTGCTACTTGCTGACATAACTGCAGCTTTGTTAACAGATGCAGTATGTCGCAGTATTCTGTTGATAGCCATACAACAAAAATCTTTTAATAGATTATTGTGTTATGATGCAGCATAGCTTTAGTTGTAATTAATATTGAATAAATCACTCTGCGTAACAAAGGAGTTCGGCTCAATGCATAGTGTAGTGACTTCATACATAGTGTTATAGGTTGATGTGGGTTCGAATCTCAACGGCATGCGAAGATAAAATTTTTTTATTTGATATTTAATTTAATTTAATGTTCTTGTTATAATAGACCTCAAGCAGCAAGAGAAGTCATTAATTTCTAAGAAAAAAAAGGTGTGCATCCAAGAAAAATTTGTGTTGTTGCCGATTTCAGTCAAGCAAATCATAGAACGAGAGGCAGCAGCTCGTTCAAAAAATAAAAAGAAAATAAGAAAAACCAAAACCCGAGAAAAAATTATACATTTGAAATCCAATTTTTTTTAAAAGTAGTGTACAAAAAATTACCAAGTACTTGGTTGACTTATCACCCAAATAAAAATTGGCAAGTCAACATGTAAAACTTAACTGTTTTGATAAAGTACTTGGGTGGCTGAAAACTGCTAGAGCAACATCTTATAAATTATACTAGGTAAATTATAAATTATACTAGGTTTTTTTTTTCAATTTAACTTAAGCTTTTTTCTCGGTGTAGGAAAGTTCAAAAGAAATAATTTGTATTTTATCGCACAGTTGTAACCTTTCACTTCCGTAATTAATACGTTTTTTTTCAAATTTTTAACGCACAAAATCGCACTAATTTAAAGCTAAAACTTTGCTGCAATCACGGCGAGAACAAAGACATGACTGGCTGCCGATGCGCAAGTTCCGATGCGTGGTGTAAGTAGCAAAAGCGGAGGGGATTTCCCGGAGTGCCACTTGACAGGCTGATTATCTTACTTGAAGAAAAACAATACTAAGGGGGTTTTTTCACAACTTCAGTTTTTTTACTCATGTCCAGTTTCATCATTAAATTTTCTCTATGTGCGTCGCCTGAAAATTTTGCGTCGACTTTTATCAGTCTGCGCAACGCGCCATAAGATGTTTCACATCAAAAAGTTAAAACATGTAAATTAGCATCATCTTTGGTCCGACGGCAAAAATTTGAGACTTTTTGATGCGGGTTGGAAGAACTTTTTTATTATTATTATTTACGACCGTTTGTTTTTATTTTTAAGCTACCAAATCAAGCAAAATTTTTATAAAAATCTCGATTTTTAGAGGTTGTTTCAAACCATTGCAGCTCACGGTTGGCTATAACTAGAGTTGATATATTTGGAGAATGATTATAAAATAAACCAAGGATTATTTTGTGGAACCAACTCGAACAACTTTTTTTTTCTAAAGAGCATGAGGCGCGTTAATATTTATATGTTTTACATTTCATATCAATTTCTATATATTTTTGATAAACAAAGGCCTTTAATTGGGCTCTATAGTTTATGGTTTTAGTCTTTTCCATTTTGTGTATAAAATAAAACAAAGACCTAAGTTCCTTGCCTCACAATACCCTGCCATTAAACACCAATCACCACTTATAAGTCAAAAATGCAATTGAAGACATAAAATTTTAACTAAATTTTTCGTTTATTGTATTTTTTTTTTTTAATTTTTGTATATTATTTCAAAATCATTTTGATGTTTGCAACAACCTTGCCATTAAAATAATCTCAAATTAGTTGAAATGCTCAAAGCTCATATTTCATCTCTTAGCCAATCAACAGAAATAAAAACCTATTCTTAGAAGGTTTTGCAAGTAAACAAAATTAAGTTATGCCAATATTTAAGTAACTTAAGCTATTTGAGTGTTTATCTCTTGCCAAACGGTAATAATTTATTTTGGTGTTGCAAACAAAAAAAAAAACAAAAATGCCCAAAAAACTATCGCAAATCGTATATTTTCCATATTGTCCAAAAAAGCAAAACGAGTCAAAACAATCGCAGCGAGTTCATAAATTAACAAGCCGTTGTCCTTGTGCCAATTCATGACGACTGGAAGACAATCAGCGCGCTGAGCCGTTGAGGTGGTGGTGCACAACCCACAACTCAGAGACCCAAGAGAATAAAACCTTAAATAAATAAGAAGTGCAAAATAAATAAAAATAAAAAAATAATACGCGAAATACTTGCAATCATAAATAAATATCTGTTCGAGAATGGCTGGCATCAATATTGCAATCGTTGCTGTTGATGTGCATGTTGCTGCTGCTGCTGTATTGCTGGCAGCACTAGACTTGAGATAATGCAAGCCATTGCTTGGGGTACGAATATTTTTTTTTTGATTGTTGTCGATTTCGGTTGAAGGCTGCTGCTGCTGCTGCTGCGGTTTTGATACTAGTTGCTCAAGTCAAGCAATTGTTGCAATCACATTCAGCTGCAGAAACTGCTGAGCACAGTTGCAGATGCAGCAATAGCACAGTAACTGACAGCAGTAGATAGTCATCAATGACTGACTGACTGACTGAATGGTTGAGCCGAGAATTGAATTGTTTCTCAATTTGTTGCCAACTTGCGCTCTACTGGCTGCTGCTGCTGCTGCGTTTGTTCAACGGATGAGTATTGCAGGAATTGGTCAATATTTAAATCAGCTACCACGAGCCTTAGCCAACTATTGACTAGCTGCTGTTGTTGTTGTTGCAATATTTTTCATTGCAACCACTTTGCATATCCGATGAGTTCATGTCGACAACAATGTCGTTCATTCAGCCAACCTTGGCAGCGCATCCGCGCACAAGTTGGGTTGGCTTTGGAGACGTTAGTGTTGTTAACATTGTTCTTGAAGTTGTTAAACTTATTATTATGTCGGTTGTTGTGTTGTAGTTGTGATGTTTTGTTTGTTTTTGCAGTATTTGACATTTACTCAAATTGTTGTTGTTGTACTTGGAGCTGTAATCATTTGTTAGTTATTGTTTGTTTTTTGCAATTTGTTCGCAGGTATGTCGCTTTAGTTGTTATAATTTGTTTGCTTTTCGATTGTGTGTGTGCCTTTTTTTCTTGCTGCACAGTGTAAAGTCTGAAAGAAAGATATGCTTTAATTCATATTTATATGAAAAACAAAGTTTTAAAAATAAGAAAATTGCTTGAAGCACGTTAAATTATCTATAATAACAGCTTAGATGTTTTTTGTACGTTTTTTGAGTATTAGTATAGCCTGAAGCAGGACCATAGCCATGGGGGAAGAACTTGGGGTTGAACTCCCGTCCCCCATAGAGTTCAGAAAGTTAAAAAAATCCAGACAGTGGGGGGACTGCCGACCGAAGTGAAAACTAAAAGCAATGCAATAACTCAGCTGTTATAAGTTTCCGTAGTAGCTAGAGTCGGCATATCAGACTCTTTCTACTTTTTTAACTCTTTTTACCAATTTATGCGATATTGAATATATAAACTGGTATTTTTTAATATTTATATATATATTAGCGTTGTTCAAATTTTAACTTTTTTTTTCATTTTCATGGTGGATGCAGCTTTTTCCCTTCCTCTTAATCTAAGAAACATCCCCTGTGAAGCACAATCAAATTGGTAAAGGTTTAGAGGTGGCACTTTTTTTTTTAGTTTTTCCATATGATTTGTATGGAACAAAAATTGATTTTGCAGGTAAGCTAAATTATGCACCACATTTATGAAGCAAATTGGCTGGGAAAAAAAACCTATCCACTCAAATTTTGTATCCTCTCACATATCCAAATTTCATGCATATCCAATTATTATTTCCAGATCTGTGACCATATTTACTGTCTGACCAACTGGAGTGGAAATATTGACGAATTACAAGTTTCGGTAAACTTTGATACCGAATCTCTTTTGGCGCCTAGATGGTATCATAAATAACTTTTGACAGGTTGTTTATGATACCTCAATACAGGTGATTCCTAACAAAACAGTTGCGTCAGAACTTTATCGTAGAATAATGCTTATTTTACTGAGCTGTGAAAGTAAAAGTGTTCAGATATGTAGGTAACTTTGAGAAGTGAGTCACAGATCCGGAAATAATAATCGGATATGCATGAAATTCGGATATGTCAGAGGGAAGAAAATTTAAGGGGATATGCTTTTTTCCCAGCCAATTTGCTTATAAATGTGGTGCCAAATTGAGCTTATCTGCAAAATCAATTTTTGCTCCATACAAATCGTATGGAAAAACACAAAAAAAGTGGCACCTCTAAGCCTTTACCAATGTGATTGTGCTTGACAGGGGGTGTTTCTTAGGTCAATAGGAAGGGAAATCCACGAAAAACTTTTTTTGGTGAACCACCCTAATATATTATAATAATATATATATTTATATATAATATATTTGCTTCTGTGATCGAAAAACGGTTGGTAATCGATTACGGTTGGTAATCGGTAATCGGCTGGTAATCGCTTCGGTAATTGGTTTGGTAATCGCCTCGGTAATCAGTAGTTAGTTCGGTAATCGGTTGATAATCACTTCGGTAATCGGTAATTGGTTCGTTCACCATAGGGTTCAGAAAGTTAAAAAAACCTAGGCAGTGGGGGGACTGCCGACCGAAGTGAAAACTTAAAGCAATGTAATAACACAGCTGTTATGGAATTTTCGAAGTAGCTAGAGTCGGCATATCATACGCGTTCTAGTTTTTAAGTCTTTTTACCAATTTATGCGATATTAACTGCTATTTTGAAATCTTTATAAATAATATATTTGTAACACAAATACTTTGGTTGGGTAATCGGTCAATGGCTCGGTAATCGGTTGGTAATCGGTTTGGTAATCGCTTTAGAAATTGGTTCGATAATCGGCTTGAAATTGCTTAGGTAATCGGTTGGTAATCGCTTCTGTGATCGGTAAACGTTTGGTAATCGCTTTGTAATCGCTTCGGTAATCGGTTGGTAATCACTTCGGTAATTGGTTCGGTAATCGGCTGGTAATCCCTTCGGTTATCGCTTTGGTAATCAGTAATTGGTTCGGTAATCACTTCGATTATCAGTAATTAGTGCGGTAATTGGTTGAAAATCACTTTGGTAATCGGTAATTGGTTCGGTAATCGGTTGGTAATCGCCTCGGTAAGCAGTAATTGGATCGATAATTGGTTGTTTATCACTTCGGTAATCGGCCTGGTAATCGGTTCCCCTAAGATAATACCTAAAAAGAAATGCTGTAGAGCGTGATGATATTGTGAATCTATAGTTTTGCTCTCTACCAAAAAGTACTCAATGCGCCTTAAGAAGTTTTCAGCGCTAAAATACAAACTAGCCTTTTCGAAGCAAAATTTTTTTTTTAAAAAAATTTGGACTGTATGATGTAAATTAACTCGAAGAAGCAAAAAGCACCATTTTCAATACAAATTTAAAAAAATTCGTTAAAGCAATCAGTACATTTTTAAGAAATATTTGACTAAATACTGCTTTAATATGTTGCAAATGACATTCCCAAGAAATGATATATGGTATATAATGAATTCCCAAGAAATTTAAACCCAAAATTAAATCATGAGCAAGAAAGTAAAAAATGATATTGAAGATATTTCTATCGAGCAATATATACAAATTGGTCCTTTATACTCAAATCAATTCAAACATTGATATGTCTAGTTAAGCTTTGCCATTTAAATTTACAAAGGCTAACTAACATTTCTATGCGTTTCATCATTTAACATTCCCTAAACTTTAACACAGGAAAAATTCCACTTTCTCTGCAGTGCAGCAACTTACTCAATAGTTTCTTTCGTGGTCCATAGCACATAGTTTGTTCGGTTTAAGTTCATCTTTATCGGTTTGTTTGTAATTTTGTTAATGCAATCCTGTTTGCAAAAAATTTGTTTCGGGTGTCGGATTGTGTTTAATCAGATCTCAAAACTTTTACACTTTCAAATAAAATGCACTCTTCTTCTTTCACTCCAGCAGTGGTGGACCACTGTCTGGTTGTGGTAACTGCTTGCCGTTGTACATCACTGCACAGTCGCACTCAGACTTACTCGTTCAGACAGTAGAGCAATAAGACAGACAAACACACAGTTAAACAAAAATATAAAGCACAAAAATATGCAATTTCTTTGACAGATCGCAACATACACCCTCACCACTCTCATCACCACAGTAGGACCAACCATAGCACCACCAGGAAAGTACATATTTTCTGTGCTGATTTTAATCAAGTTTGCTTGAAATGTTGCAGTTGCTGCTGCCACACAGTCAGCCACCCAACTTGCGTTTATTTCGAAATAAAATCCTAAAATATAACCACCTGGTTGGGGGATGGGGAGGGGGGGGGGACTCTATTTATTTTGCTGTCTGATATTAATTTAAACTGACCTGCCGGAATATTGTGCACTCTAAGAGTGTGTGTCTGTGTGTATTGGATGTTTGGCTATGGTACGGTACAGTACAACTTTGTTTTGTTTGTGTGAATTGTGTTTATCAAATGATGAACTACTACTGCTTGTCAGGAGACTTGATTGGTTGAAATAGCTTCTACGTTTACAGCCATTATATAACATTTCCTGCTGTCTCAAAATAGTTCAATTAGAATGATGATTTGTCAATCAGTTGGCTTGATTTTAATGCAAATAGCCAAAAATGGATTTTACTCTATTATGGAGTTGATGTGTACAATAAGAAAAAAAACCCTTCATCTTCTGAGGAAATCGGTCATATATTTGAATAATTTTGTTTGTAATATTTTACTCTAGTAACGTTATGAGATCATTATAGATACGAAAATATTATATCTTTTAGATCGATACATTTAGTCGAGCGTTTTTCCAATTTTTTTTTATTCTTTCCAAATTGTAGGATTTATCCAGGTTCTCAAAATAGGCTTCAGTGGATGATCTTTTCATTCGACTCAAATTTCTTAGCGCCGAGCCATTTGTTCAGGTATGGAAACAGGAAACAGTCGCAGAGACCTAAATTTGAAGAATATTGTGGATGGTGTAGCAGTTCGTAGCCCAATTTATGAATTTTTGCCATGTCGATTGCAGACATGTACGCCGGTGCGTTCTCATAGTGGAACATCACATTTTTTCTTCGATTTGGCTTCAAATCAATGTCAAATCTGTCCAACAGCTATGAATAATATTTACCGTTGATTGTTTTAAAATTTTCAAGGTTATCTAGGTGAATTACTCAAACCGTGTTGGCCGAAACACCTACCTTGTTCTTTTTTGGTGCACGTTCACAAATGTTTCCATTTTCTTAAGTGGCTTAAATATCTCCCTTACTATGGAACCTAGTCGTACTCAAAAATTTTAATGGTAGAGCTTCCAAGATAACAGCTTATGCAGATGATCTAAGCATAGTTCTAGTAGGGAAATGTCTACTAACAATAAGTTCAATAATGGAAACACACTCAAGAAGGTGCCCAGATAGATTAACTCAGTCGGTCTTAGCATCAACGCCGAGAAAACAGATCTGCTTCTATTAACGAAAAGGTACAAAATACCGCCATGGATACCATCGGAATTAAACGATATACGCCTCATCCCGAAAACTCACACGAAATATCTGAAAGTCGTCCTGGACGGTAAACTGGCGTGGAGAATCAAGGTCGGCGAGAGAGAGATGAAAGCCACCAACGCTATATACGCATCCAAGAAGATGCTGGGCAGCACTTGGAGCCTCTCACCCTCTCTGGTGCATTGGATCTACGTAACGGTAGTTCATGCAATTCTACTCTACGGAATTGTCGTGTGGTGGTCAACGGTGAGAGAAAGTCAACATACCTCAAACACCTGGATAAAACACAGCGGTAGGCAGCGATCTGCATAACTGGGGCGCTAAGTCAACTCCAACGGAAGTGCTAGAAACAATGCTATGTATGGACCCAAGACATACACGCAAAACTTATAGCCGGGAAAACGGCACAACGCCTTATGGCGATAAACAACATGCACAATCAAAGGTTTGGGTATTGTACTATCAGCAAGGATTTATCGAGTAGCACAGACAACATGATAACTCGCACAAAAATAGACGCAAGAATATCAATAGGTCTAGGACCGAACGACTGGTGCTACGCCATATAACAAGCACAGCGGGCAGTCAACATATTCACTGATGACTTTAAACTGCGTACGTGAGGGGTAGCGCCAGTTTACTGTGCAGAACTACCGCACCACAGCAGCATCTTCCAAGCGGAAGTGTTCGTTATAAGGAAGGTCGCAGAGACTGCCCTAAACATGAAAACACACCACTCTAATATTAACATTTTTATAGACAGCCAAGCGGCGATCCAATACGTGCTCCGCTAACATCAGGTCCACAAATGCCCTGGCAAGCAGGAAAGCACTATATACACTATGTCCTTTAAAAGAGAGGTCTAGGTAAATTAGGTACTAGGTTTTAGAAGTCAAATCCACATTATTCAATTATTTATTTGCCATTTTGTTCGTTCACCTTCTCTCATCTCTGGGTAACTTCATTATTCTGCGCAGGTAGAAGTCTCCACTTTTCTCTACAAAGAACCTCTAGGTGCTATTTGATAATGCCCTCATTATCAAAACCTCTACCAAACACAAAACCCACTTTCTTTTTGAACAACCAACAATCACAACAATATATGTGATGTTTTCGGCCATAAATTTTGCATTCAAAGGCATCACTTAAGAAAGTTAAAGTGTGCTTTGAACCTGAAATGAAGTTTACTAAATACAGCATCTGAATAAGATATGATTGGCACTATGAGCTGGTCAGCTAGCTTTTCCCTAGTTCCAATAAAGTAAAATAAGTTCAGTAGTTTATACATGGAAGATCTTACAAACAACAGTATTGATATGATTTTCGCCAGAAAGTGAGATATTAGCCAAGATTTTTTTTAATCTACCGACAAAATTCAGCTTGACACCATTAAGACAGATAACAGATATTTTTGAGAAAGAGCAACTAGATTTAGAAATTAGCAAGAAATATAACTTAAGGGGGTTGAGCTTGTGTTTATTATATTCAGCCAACTCTGTTACTTTCCCTAAGTCTTCATTCATCGAACTATATAAATGATGAACAAGATTAATGGGTATGAACAAGTACTGCGATGTGACGCTTTGTGTTTGTGTTTGGCAGCGAAAATGGGAAAAAGTAAATTTTGTGTGCTCATCATGCAAGCATTATTTTTTGCGCAAAAAAAACCATCAGCCAAATCAAGGAAAGGCTTGATAAATACTATGGGAACTCTGCACCATCAATGGGAATGATTCACAAGTGGTTTACTGAATTCCGATGCGGTCGGATCGCAGAGTTAAAGTTCGTATTTTTTTGTGTATGGCGATGTTGAACACAGATAATAAGGATTTTTTCCGTCGATTAGTAACCGTGGACGAAACACGGATAAATCACAACACACCAGAGGCAAAGGAATACTCGAAACAGTGAACTTAGCTGATCGAACGTGCTCCGAAGAAGGCGAAGACGGTGATATCGACTGAAAAGGTTATGGCGACAGTATTTTGGTGTGAACATAGTATAATCTACATCGATTTGAATCCTCCGAAAGAACGATCAATGTCGAATACTATGCAGCCGAATTGGACAGTATTAACAATGCTTTGAAAGAGAAACGTCTCCATTTGGCGAGAAAAAAAGTGATCTTCCATCAAGACAATGCGCGCGTTCACACATGCCCAGCTCTCATGGCGAAATTCTATGAATTGAAGTACAAATTGCTTTCTCATTCAGCATATTCTCCAGATTTGGCCCTCAGTGACTATTTTCTGTTTCCAAACCTGAAGAAATGGCTCGGCGAAAAGAAATTCATCACCAGAGAGGAGTTCATCACCGTAACAGAGGTTTTTTGTTTAAGGACCTTCCGAAAATGTATTTTTTGTATAAAAAATTGGTGGAACATCAACAACCAAGGAGACTATATTGAGAAGAAAATCGTTTCTTTGCCTTAAAAATCATTCCTTGCGTCATTTTCCACTGAATTATAAAACGGCCCTCTATATTTGAAGATCATCATCATATGCATGCATAGCAACATACTGGCATTTGCTGAAGATATCATTAATAAAAATTGTAAATAGAACACTATCGAATACTTTTATTTATATATTATGGAGATCGACCCGAATTAATGTTTATACATTTTGTAGTTTGATAATACTTACTATAAAAAAAGTGATATCTATCTATCTATATCATTATTACGCAAGCGCATTATTTGTGATGACTATCAAATCTATACTATAGAAGCAATTTTTATAAATAGGGTAGCAATTGAAAGGGGATATATGCTGTCTACAAACAAGGGAGCGCGGCGTTTAGACTCCCACGTTTCATCCGGCAGCTATAACTTTGAAGTAGTCAAGGAGTTCGTATACCTTGGCGCCGCCATTAATATCAACAACGAAATCAGCCTGAAAAGTGATCTATCTATATCATTATTACTCAAGTGCATTATTTGTGATGACTATCAAATCTATACTATAGAAGCAATATGAATAAATAGGGTAGCAATTGAAAGGGGATATATGCTGTCTACAAACAAGGGAGCGCGGCGTTTAGACTCCCACGTTTCATCCGGCAGCTATAACTTTGAAGTAGTCAAGGAGTTTGTATACCTTGGCACCGCCATTAATACTAACAACGAAATCAGCTTGGAGATAAAGCGAAGAACAATAGGTGCTACTACGGGCTCAGTAAGCAACTAAGTTCCAGAGCTCTCTCTCGATCGACAAAACTAACACTCTACAAGACGCTCGTTCTACCTGTGCTGCTTTATGGCGCTGAGGCATGGGTAGTTTCGCAAACTGACGCAGCCGCTCTGGGGGTGTTCGAGAGAAAAGTTCTTCGCAAAATCTTCGGTCCTGTTCGAGTCGGCGATGACTATCGCATCCGAATGAATCACGAGCTGTATGAGCTCTACGAAGACATCGACGTAGTTCGGCGTATAACTGTGGAACGACTACGCTGGCTGGGTCATGTCCATCGTATGAACGACGAAGCTCCAGCGAAAAAGGTGCTCGAGGCGAGGGTCGCTGGTCAACGGCGACGAGGGAGACCATGCCTCCGATGGATGGACCAGGCTGAAGAAGCCCTAACCGCACTTGGTGTATCCGATTGGTGAAGGCGCGCAGAGCAGAGGCGCCTGGCGAGAGCTGATGAGGTCGGTCGAAATCCGGACACGGGTTGTTACGGCCGCCTAAGCCAGTAAGTAAGCAATTGAAAGGGGTTACTCTGTATATGTGCAAGAAGGTCTTATTTCTTCCTAAATATTGTGTATTTAAAAATTAAACTGAAACAATTTGCTATGAAAATGAACCATATTTCTATGTGATAGATTTTTATTAAAGTGCTTTGATATGTAATAAATGGGCTACTTAACAATTCAACGGAAACATAGAAAGTTTCAATAATAACCTTCGTTCAAAGGTAAAAATAGTCCTTAATATAAAAACAAATGTATCTATAGATAGACATTTTTTATTTCGGCGTTTTAACGCTACACGGGGCTACTAGTATTATATAAAAGCTATTTTATATAAAAAGAAAGGTTTTTTTCCAGTATTAATGCAGATAGTTGCGTTTTTATTTTTTTATTTTAATGAGTTTTGTTTCATTTGTACTATTAAGTTTTTTCTAAATCGCTCAATTTTCATATCATTTCAAACTAATATTGAACATCAAATTGGTCTGCTTCACACCGTCTAAACACTGTTCTAAAACCTAAATTTTTTCAATGTAATTTACAGATTTTCAGATAAAATATTTTATTCATATATGTCCGGTTCACTTGGAAACTATTTTTTTTTTTTTTTTTTTTTTTAACTTCACTACTCATTGCATGAACTGTTATTCTTACTTGTTTTTTGAAAATATTATCAAGTCACGTAAAATAATGCAACATATGCAAATTGAGAATAAATATGTTTTAACTCTAGCATTCCATGCTAAGAATGCTTTTTTTCATGGTAAGCTCCCACGTTTCCGGTCGTCATATACTAAGTGTTGAAACCTTTTCTAGACCTCATGTTAGCATAACAAATGCTACACTCAGATGTTGCATAGACTCTGACATAGAATTATTTTCACATTAGAGTCAGCCGCAGTGGGCGTGTCCTTGATTATTATAACAAAGATTTAAGTTTTTCCACCTGATAAACACAAAAACAAGAAATATTATGGAATGGGCATAAGGAATGTATTGTTTGTTTTCTGTTCTGGTTGTTGTTTTTGATAAACGTATCTCAAGGTATTATATTAATTTTTAAACCTATTCAATGCAATAGAATGTTTGGAAAAAAAAACAAATATTTTAATTGCATTTTAATGGCAATACTGGCACATGTGAGTGATCCTGTGTACAATGGGCTAATTAGCTAGTGACAGCAAAATTATACGCTTGTGGGCGTTACTCGAACTGAACTGCAGAAGACCCGATAGCCCCGCATGTCATGCATCATGGCGTATCCTTTATAAACCGCTGCTAGCTAGCGGTTGGTTGTATTGTTATATTATTTTTTTCATATTTTTTTTTGCGTATTGCTGGCTATGCGTGCATTTTTACGCATCGTGTGAGCGACACTGCAGCGAAGGTGCACATGTTCCACCGGCTAAGGTGCTGCCGTTGCAATTAAAATCAAAAACATTTTCGTGGCAATAAAAACCAGCTAGACTTTTTCTATTTTCCAGCCATAAAATATGTCACTATTTGTTTGAAAAAATTCTGAGGCGCCTTTATTAGAAAGTGAGCTAGAGACAAAATAAATGAATGTGGCGGCTGCGTACTAGCTGCGTGAGTATGGCGCTCATAATGGTTCAATTCATGTTTTAGCCAAGCATGGGCTGCTCATTATCAATGTTTACTTTAACAATTGTTTACTATAACCGTATTAGCCGCTGGTTATTGTATGTTCTAGTTTTACTGGCCATTATTATGGGTCGTTAGGTCATGTTTTGGTAGGCAATGGTATGGCTTAGAGTGATATTGTTGCTGGTTTTTGTATCGCTTAAACAAATACACTTTATTGTGTTTAAAGTTTATTTGAACAAACTCGATCTTGTTTTTAAATTGCTACCGAGTTGCTGCAACATTTAGACCAGTTCTTCTACAGCGCAGCTCTAGCCACACAAGAGCGGAATTATGCACACCCACCAACAACAACAGTTCGTTAAAAATAATCAGCTAAATATTTATTACTATAATTATGAGCCAAGTAGCAGCAGTGCCGTGGAATATCATTTGCACCGGTTCCAACTGCAATAGCTCAGTTGAAAATTGTTCATCACTTGGTAATGAGTTGCTTTAATTGAAGACGCTGGCATTAATAATTATTTCAATTATGACCACACAGCAGAATTATCCAACAGGCAGGCAATCAGCCAGCAAGCCACTCAGTCTGCATTCAGGCAGAGAAGATAGTCAGCTTTGCAACCGCTAATTTGCCATAACAGATCTTTTCATAATGTCTGAATTATGCACTGAAAGAAAAATAATTAATATGCAGCTATTGACAGAACTGGAGCTATTACAAAAGAAGGTATTCAGAAAAAGCTTGCAGAACAATTCACTCTTCACAAAAATTAATGCTTCCCCTATGATACGAGTGTGCTCGCAAATAATAAAATTGTAAAGAAAACAGAATTTTTCAATATGATAATATAAAAAACAAAATGTAACAAATATATAAAAACATACAAAATTCATAGAAAAAATTTACATTTTTGAAGTGAAAACTACTTCAGTACGTTGAGAACTTTTTGTTAGGGGTAAAAGTAATGAATACGCACTGTTAGGGTCAGACATGTTAACGACAGTAATGTTAACGTCAGCACTGTTAAGGCTTCTACTGTTATTTCTGATTCAGCTACAAGGCAAGCAGAAAACATAGCAACATAGTTTTTATGTTTTTTGTATGGGGACCCTCAGAAGGGTGTCAGATAGGGGTTAGGTGTGGTCAGAAGAAATGTTAAAGGATAAAAAATAATACAACCAGCTTGTATTTTTGACCCCTCTAAGGGTCAATTTGGTAGAGATAGGAACTATGATCGATTGCTTTTGTGTTTTTTGTATCTGTACCCCCAGAAGGTTTGTCCCTGTACCCCCAGAAAGGTATGTTTGACCTCTCTGGAGTTATTTTTCCATTTTGCGATGTTGTAGGTTGTAAAAAATAATGAAATTGAATACCGAAGAAATAACTGCACTTCTTCAAGAACATAAGAATGAGACTAATGAATCGAAAACTGATTTGGTGAAGGAACGAACGATAACTATAGTCCTCCGTCATCCGAAATCATTGGCAGTGATGCTGCTCTTCGTGAAAGTTAGCCAATTGAGTGAAAATGCTTATGTATCGAATGATGGCTGTATATGATGCATCTGCAGTCAATTTGCTTGGAGCAGATCAGTTAAATTGTTAATTCCCAGAAAATCGAATACTAATCACCGTCAATGCAAAATTGCATACAACATTTAACGTCACTCATTGCCCTACGACATTTTTCGCAAATTATTTCCAAGAAACATATTATTGTACATCGCTCAGTGCGTCAACAAGAGGCTCAAGAAACTATCTGTACTGGGAAAGAACAGAAAAAAGCGGTACCACGGACATAGTATATTCACGGACATAGTCACCAAAATCGATTTGGGGGCTATGATCGCAAAACTTGAGGCCATAACACCCATGCCGATCCCATCCTTTTTATTTGTACGGAGTTTTAATTGGAAACTAAGTCACAAATTGCTTGAGTCTTATGACTTCTTGCAGGAATGGTAATAATCTCCGTAATCGCTTTGGGTGTTGAGACCGAATATTTTTCGCTCATAATCCCCAAATCAATATTCGGCATAGTGGCCGTGGGTGCTAAGTCACGGCACCGAAAAAAGATCTCTCAAACAGACTCTGGTGAAATCGATATAATACTTGGATGCAGAGCTGCCAGATGACTGGATTTTTTTTCCGTTTTCATGATTTTTCAACCAAATCGGGATGACGGGGAAAATAGTAAATTAAGAGCTAGTTAGAATCTAATTTTTAAATTTTTTATTCTTTATTTATTTAAGTAGATTTGACTTCCCAGATGATAAGAGAGTCTTTAAATTTTTAATTTTATGCATGTAGAACAGATTTGTTTTAGAACCGAAATTATCATTGGTTAAGAAAGTTCAACCGAACTTGATGTTTCCGATTGGTGAAGGCGCGCGCAAAGCAGAGGCGCCTGGCGACAGCTGATGAGGTCGGCCGAAACCCGAACACGAGTTGTTACGGCCACCTAAGTCAGTAAGTAAGTAAGAATTTCAACTCTTCTCACGCGTAATTTCTCATTCGAAACGCTGCTAATATGGAATAGAGATCATTAAGACATATTTTTGGTTTTACGAATCTACTATCCGAAAAAGTCCAGGAACTTCGCACAAGTGTTTCTAATAATTTGATTCTGAAGCTATGTTTAATAAAAATAATTCCGATTTTTTCTGTGCCTTTTACTCATAGTCACTAAAACTAACAATAGACTACATCAGTTTAAAAATCGGAACAAGTCTAATTTAAAGAATCCGCTTAAATTTCAAAAAGTTTCTTAGTACAAGGCTTGGCAGAATTAAAATTGTATCATGCTTACAAAGTAGCATTGTTTTCATAGACTATAACGGTATTGAAAATAAAAGGCCACTATACCCCCTGTAACCCAAGCAAGCCCTTGAAATTCAACAGGTTCATTAAAGTAGACTTAAGCCAAAAAAGTTACAAAATTATTACTAATCTGGGAGATGGCAAAAAGTAACACCATTTTATCCATCACTTGAATTTTCATTCATTGAATTGAATTTTCATTCAAACTTTTATAAAAGTTCGAACTGCAAAGTTAGGTTCTCTCAGAAATTTTAATTAATATAATTTTTTTTTATATTTATTGTAAAATTAAGTCAGTCAAATTATTTTACTAAGCCTGTTTTCCACTTGGACCGTTTTCAATAAAAAATGTTGGCATTTCGTGTCAGTTTTTGCCAAAAAATTGCTTTAATTTTTGTTTCTTTTCACTGCTGGCGAAATTTATATAATATCTTCAAATGTATTAATGTAAAAAGCACAACTTTCGATGACGATGACATTTCACAAATGATATCAAAAGTGAAAACAGTATGGTAATACACTGACATATAAGTTCAAAGTCAGTTTTTGCCATTCGATTTTATGTCAACTTTTGGGTTGTAATGTAAACTCATTTGAAGTCATATGATTCAGGTGACTTCTGACACCAGTGATTGTTGTCATTAAAATTGACTTTGTGGAAGAAGAGCTATTTTTACTAAGAACTTTTGTGTAAACATAAAAAATGGAGCGAAAAATGAGAAAACTTAAAGTTTAAATAGGGGAAATTAATTATTTTGTATGCAAAAAAAGGCAATTTTTTTCATCGACAACTGGCAAAACTGCTTGGATGCATGTTTATTATATTTATAAAACGAATCGTGGAAACGTAGCTTTGCTGTAATTCTTTGAGTAGATGCATCTATGACATGAACATTTACAGCGTAAAAGAAGGGCCTAAAGTTGAAGGTACACTCGGAAGACGCGTTTTAAAGAATCTTACAGCTACGATTTTGAATCCTGACGGGACACTTTGCTTTATTCGCTTTTTTACCTCTGTTAATCCTCTTAACAACATACAGTATGCAGCAAAGTCTAAAAGCCATCGATGCGTCAAATGCGCCCAGCGAACAGACGAAAAAAAAACAAAAATGATTTGTCAAGCCAGTAAATAACAGTTCTGTATAAAATATTTCGCTGCAGCACATTCAAAATTTGAATAAACAGTTTTAGAGTTTTTGTGTAGCTTGTACTAGGGAGGGAAATACCCGGATCTCTTCCAGTTTTCGGATCTTTTGACTGCAAAAGCGCTGCTCAGTATCAATATTTTAAATCGTCCTCGAATTCTTCAAAGAAACTGGTTGATCAGACAATGAGCAAACAATTTTAAATTTGATTTCAATTCTTCTCAATTTAGTTATTCAAAGAAAGAAACCGAATTCATTCACAGAGAAGCCATAGAGCAATGTATTCTCAATGTTACAATGTCATTAAATACTTTATATCTGATTTAAATGCGTACTGATATATTTTTTTGAATAAAATTAACACAAAATAATAAAGGTACTTTATCGATTTTTACTTTCTTTTTCAAAATGTTTGTGAACAACTAAATTTCGGATCTTCTAGAAGAAAACACGCGGACCTTCCTAACTGATCTTATCACATTCTCGGATCTTCTGAAAATTCCTTATTTCTCTTCCTGGCTTGTGCGCTCTTGGAATGTATGTGTCTCACTATAAATCCTTGTAGGGACTTATATATACCCAACCTAATATATCGTTATCCTGATCGTTATGCAATACTTTCTATCACAAATCAGTTATTATTATAGAAATTTCTAATTTTTTTTATTTTAAGCTCTGGTACTTATCTTACGTAGAATTGCATGTTTTTTCATTTGTTATATAATATTTTTCTGTAGAATGAACGGTATTTATGCAACTTAACTCAAAAGCCGAAAAATCGCAAACATAGCTAAATAGATAGAATGCGTCAAATTTGAAATACATTCATTTAAACTCCAATGAAGCGATTCAAACGATTTCTAACTTTGCACCAATTATTTCCAAGTCAATGGTATAAAGAAACTTATGAAACTAATTTCTGAAAAATTATGGATGAAATTTTGGTGTGTAAACGGTAAAAGATCTTGGTTTAAAAATTTTTGTAAATTTTGAAAGCAGTAGACGGGAATATTTTGTAGACCTTAAGCAATTTGTTTTTCAGGGATTGACATCGAGTTTTTTTTAAGGTCCTACAAAATCGTACATACTTACTTTTACCCTCAAACTATAAGCATTTTTTTAAGTTTTGACTTCTGCGAACTAGCATTTTTTATCCAAAATCCAAAATTTTCAAAAACTCTATGTCAATCCCTACACCGAGAAAAAAAGCTTATGTTAAATTGACAAAAAAAACTAGTATAATTTATAAGTACTTAATTTGATAGTACTTTATCAAAACGCCTAAGTCTTACATGTTGACTTATCAATATTTATTGGGTGATAAATTAACCATGTATTTGGTAATTTTCTATATACACGACTTTGAAAAAAAAAAATTTCATTTTCTCGGCTTTTCTTGCTACTTGACGTATATTATAACAAGGACATTAAATTAAACTATATTTAAATATCAAATACAAAAGTTTTACCTTCGCATGCCGTTGAGAATCGAACCCACACCCACCGATACCACTGCGTATGAAGCCACTACACTACGCTTCGAGCCAAACTCCTTCGTTACGCTGAGTTATTTATTCAATATTAATTACAACTGAAGCTATGCTGCAGCTATCAACAGAATACTGTGACATACTCCATCTGTTAACATATGTGAATCAAATATTTTTTTTTGGCAGGGTATCGGAGTATGTATTAAACAATAAACTGCTAAGTTGAATTAACGTAGGTGCAGTTATGTCAGGAAACAGCAGCAATGCTGCTTGGATCAGTTGGTAGAGCCATGTCCTGCCACCAAAAGTTCCAAGGTTCGATTCCGCACGGCGGGCAAAGAAATTTTTTTTTTCTTTTTTTTTTGTTGATGAAATGTAATAAAATTTACTGGTATGAATATTAACGTGTGTTTTTTAATTTTCTTTATATATTTTTAAATTTAAAAGTGGTTTTATAACAAAAAAAAAAAAAAAAGACATTAAATTATCAAATCTATCCTTCTCTCGTGTGTCTAATGACGCAGCTGTGTTTTGTTTTTGCGGAAAATAGCTCAAACCTATGCTTAAGCCATCGCTAGTTGTTTTTTAATTTTGTATTTTTGGATTTTGGGCTTAGGTGAATCAAATATTTTTTTTTTTGGCAAGTTATCGAAGTATGTGCTTTCAAAGCAATGTATTAAACAATAAATTGCTTAGGTGAATAGGCATAAGTTTATAATTTCCATACAACTCTCTTTACCCAAGCCGACTTAGGTGATTTACCCATTGTTTTTTTCTCGGTGTAGTCTAAGTGTGTTCTTAAAAATTTATAGAAAAATCTACGCAATCCTTTCAAAGGGGGCTGGTTGTATTATAAACTTCTTTATTCATGACGATTTAAAATTCCTTGCGTTTTTCTGTATATTAAATATTAATTAAATCAAATAAAAATGTAAAGAATAACAAAACATTTTTATAAAAAATTTTGAGTATCAACGGGTTTATTAGTTAGTAATTAAAATAAAGTAATTGAAGCCAAACTTGACTAGAACTCAGTTAATTGGATATTTTTTGCTTAAAGCATTTTTTCCATAATGCAGCACATCATACAAAATCCACTCAAATCACTCAGATTCTACATTTTTATTTTTTTTTTTTATTAAGATTCTTTAACCACTGCCGCTCCAAGTCCTCAAAACATAAAAATTAATGTTTGTTTTTTACGCCACAAATCAAAAACAATAAAAAATAAAAATCATCCTTTTTGGCCAATTTTTTCACCATAGCGATAATTAATTTAAGTCAACTGAATCCGCTTTCAACGTTCAAATTTTTTGTTTCCTCAGAAATTTTAAGCACATTGCTAAAATGAGCCAGCCCAAATGTTGTTTATACAAGCTCAGCTTTGCACCTTTGACTGTATGTATAATAAAACTTCAACGTTTTCATGGAATGAAAAATTCATTTAAATTAATTAAAATTGGCCAAAAACACAGAGCAGCACCACAAACTGCTCAATTTAAAATTTGTAAAAAGGCGTTGATAACTGCAAAACGAAAGACAGGCAAAAAAAAAAATTATGGCAACCAGACACAAAATAAGCTACAAAGATGTAGAGTATAAAACAACATAAAAATAATGAAACATCATCAGCTAAATTATTTATGCAAATTAAATATTTGCAAGAACCTTCTAAAAAAAAAAATAACAAAATATAACAGCAAAAACAACACATAAGACTAAAGTTACAGATACTTTTTTATTTTTGGCAGATTGATATCTTGTGAGTTAGTTAAACGTAGAAGCGTTCTGTGGATACTTTACGGATAATTAATGAGAAATCAAGGCATGACAAATGCTTTTGGTGAAATGTTGACATGGCAAAGGTAGTGCTTAAATTTTTTTTCTCAATTTACAAATAAGATCAGTTTTATTATGTTTTGAAGTTTTCAGTTTTTTGAGCTTCAAACGCAAAACGAAAACTTTAAAAACTTTTATATTTTTGAAACTTTCTACAGAAGTGTTCGCGAAACCTACATAAAACTTAAAGTGCTTTAAGATCAGATATCTACATTTTTAAAAGACCATTAAATACACTTAAAACATTCCACAAAAAAATAAAAAAAAAAACATAAAACGAGGCACCACCATAATGATGGACACACGATCTGCCGACACCGTCTTGTCTGCAAGTCTGGAGAGAATAAATGAAAGCAACTTTTTGAACTGACACCTGACCATAATTCAAATAAATCGTAAGAAAAACTGCGGCTGAACTTGACCCGCCTAAGCAGACCACTGATGTTCACATTCAAGTTAACGTTCACGATTCTAAGCGCACATTGTGAGAAAATTAATTACCAATATATGCGAGCACAAACATGTGCTGCCAACAGCCCTTCGCCTGCACCTTCTGTGCCACTGCGATCGTAGGCGAGATCTTCACTTGACCCATACTTACCAACAAGCTAAGGCAAGCCAATGACAAAAAGATTTGAGACTTTCTTGTGGTGAAATTTGATATTTTGATGATGGTTAAAGTATTTTGTTGTAGCTGGGTTTTTTCTTTTTACTTTTAAGTTACTCCTCTATAAAGACATTGCCACCATCACTGCAGCTTTGGATTTCTTAAGCTCTCGCTGAGCCGCTCACAGGCTAGTATCGTTTACATGTAATCGTTAGCTAACCACAGATTTAAGTTTTCTTTTTTCTTTTTTTTTCTTTTGAAAATCAATATTCACTCAATTAGCCCCAGCTATATTGTGTTCGGCATATTTTAGCACCATATCTTATTAACATAAATGCCGCTCAAGTGCACACCAGCTACACTTCATGCTGCTACACAGCCGCCATCTATCAGCTGTTTAATTCTGCGCAAATCTGCAGTGAGATAAGGTTTGATATGTTTATTTTTTTTTTTTATTATTTGGTGTCTAGATCAGTATCGGAATGTGCGTTTCATAAGTGATGGACTCATAATTTTTAATTTTTTTTTTTTATTTTTAAAGTTATGCATACTTGACTGCTCATGCCTTTTTGTTTTTTGCACCTGAGAACTGAGTGACCAAGAGTTTTTTGCATTGATGAGCTGTGATACTAACCGATGCATTATTGAAGGTCGGAAGATAACACTGACAATTGACAGGCAAGAAATTCACCTACTTTACATTCGCTGTCGGGTCTGCCTTTAGAAAGTTGATATTTAGTGCAAAAACAAAGATTTCTTGTACAAAAATTTAGGTAATATATAAAATTAATATTATCAGATAGTAAGATATTGATCTTTGCAACACTTTGGCATCAGGTTCTATTTTTCTTCAATTCTATATACCTACGCAAATAATTCGGCTTTGACATTATTCCCCATTCCCATATTTATCGGCTATGAGCAACTGATTATGAAAGTAGCTCAATGAACTAAAAACTCAAAGAATTGGTCCAAGGAATGTTTATTTGACTCAATGAATCTCTGTTCATTGGTTTAAAGCAAAAGTTCTTTGATTTAATTAACTTTTTGTCAATCCGAAAGAACGCATTCTTAAAATGAATGTGCGAGTTCATTGGTTTGAAAGTTTTTACAGTTTAATATATCTTTTCTTTGAAAGTAAGAACTATTTCCTTGATTTAAAGAATACATTTTTTAGCTTTAAGAAAAAGTTCATAAAATTAGAAAACAGAGATTAACTGAATTTTTAATCAGCCTCGTGTTCACTTACTTTCTCTAACAATATTGAAAACCAACCAAACCTAGTTTTCACCACTTGTAATTACAAACCAGTCCACAGTTTAACAGCTCAAAATGTTGCCAACAATTTCTGCGCAACAAAAATCTGCGCAAAATGTTTGAAATGAAGAACGACTTAAGAGACTTGCAACAACAAATGTAGACAATGTCACAACAGCTGCACTGTGCCATAATACAGGGTGCGACAAAAGTAACTTACCGAATTGTTTTGACGTAGAATTACGTCTTACAGCGCGGTTTGTAGGGGGGTATTTTCACAAATTTTTTCAAAGCCATGCAATGTTTTTTGGGGGACACTTTAGGGCCTTATACAGACTTTAACATTCACAGTAAAAAGATAAAATGCATGCCAAAATATCAGTAATTTTGTGCATAAAGGGAATAGCTAACTTTGGATTTTGTCACTTCTTTAATAAAGCCACAAAAGATAGCAAAAGAAAACAAGAAAAATTCACATTTTTGTATGAAAAAAATGCATTGATGATTCAGTTGCTACTGACGTTCCTATGCTTGTTGCTTTAGTTCGTGCCGAAATCTCAAACGCAACATCGTGTTGTTTGTGGAATAGAATCGTTTTATGAATTTCTCAGAGCTTTACAAGCAATGCATACGAATAGAAATGCTTGCGCCGCTAAGAAGCTTTCAGTCTACTGGCAGACTCCAATAATCCAGGATGGCGGCGCTTTGTCCGCCTAATGCCTTAGAAAATAAGACGTTGCCATATGAAGAACCGATTATTATATTAGTTTATATAAACCATTATATAAATAAAGAATCGTAACTGCTTGTGTTGTTGTCTATATCAATATATATATAAAATTGTAAAAAATAAAATCTGTACATGAATTATTTTTTTGAAATTTTTTTTTGCGATGGAAGTTTTGAATGACGCTGAGTCCGAAAATCGAATTTTTAAAATGTTTGTCTGTCTGTCTGTGTGTCTGTCTGTCAGTCTGGCAGTCTGTCAGTCTGTCAGTCTGTCAGTCTGTCAGTCTGTCAGTCTGTCAGTCTGTCAGTCTGTCAGTCTGTCAGTCTGTCAGTCTGTCAGTCTGTCAATCTGTCAGTCTGTCAGTCTGTCAGTCTGTCTGTCTGTCTGTTAAAGCATCACGCGAAAACCACTGGATGGATTTAAATTAAACTTGACATCTAAGTTCCTTATATACCTAATCATCATATAGGCTACTTTTTATCCAGTAAAAAGGGTTGGACCCGGTAGGGGGCGCTGCGATCAGGTTCCAGGCATTCTTTTTTTTTAGCTTATCTCTGAAACCGTTCATCCGATTTGCATGAAAATTTGTATGTAGCGGTTTTCGGATACGGTGAGTTTTTATGACTTATCTACTCTGTTCTATCTTGAACACCAGAGCGCACTATAGTACAAATATTTTGAAAAACCTACAAAACTCAGCCGCTTATCAGATTTGCATAAAAACTGGTATATAGGGTTTCTGATACGGTGAGTGTTTTGAACTTATCCTTTTTGTACTATCTTGAACACCAGAGGGCGCTATAGTACAAATATTTTAAAAAATTCGAAAACTTTCATCCGATCTGCATGAAAGTTGGTATATAGAGGTTTTCGGAAACGGCGAGTTTTTATGACTTATCTACTCTGTTCTATCTTGAACACCAGAGGTCGCTGTGGTAGAAATATTTTAAAAAAGTCGAAAAAATCCAAACCCGTTCATCCTATTTGCATGAAAACTTGTATGTAGGGATTTTCGGATACGGTGAGTATTTTTCTGAAATATATATTTTTTATTTATTAAACACAACATTCAAATTTATTTATTTTTAACAAGCATGAAAATGAACAGGATCATCAAATTCATCACCAAATATATCTACGTCAACACTTACGACCCAATCGAAATTGTGTTTTTTTTTTAATATATATATGTTAGAAATAAATGTTAGAAATAGAGCTCCTATATTTACGTGAACACGTGTAGTACGAATACTCTGCTTCAAGAAGGTTCATTGGAACTTTAATGGGTTTAGTGGCCTCATTTGGCATAAATGGATGATTATCTCAAGTCACTTGAATGTCATTGGAACTTGAACAGGCTCTGTGAACGTCAACAAGATTTCGTGATTTTGAATAACATGGATGACATTTTTTTATATCCATATAAACATTTTAAGATATTTTTTGCCAGACCGTATCTCTAATAAACAGTTCTACTAAAAAACGAATCGGAAACAATTAAGCACAGCCATTCAACGAAGGAAGTGGCAGTATAGTGGTCGCACATTCCTAAAAAGTGACAGTTCCATAGAAAAACATGCTATTCAATGGAGCTCTTTAAATCATCATAGCAAATTACCTGGTGGTTCGAGGAGAACATGAGATAGAACAGACGAGAAGTAGGGACACTAGTTGGAAGGAAGTTGGGCAGAGCTAAGGTACCTTTCCAGAAACTGTAGACGATGGCAAGTAAACTTCGTAGAGGATTTAGGACTAACAAGGAGATAATAATAGTTTTCTTAATACAGCTCTCGTCAAAGCTATGCCTTAGCTATAGCTTTAGTCTTAGTCTAAGTCTTAAGACTAGACTAAATATTAATCTTCTTTATAGTCATAGTGCCGGAAAATTTCTAGTGCATGCTATTATACAAAGAACAATCTATTTCTAACCAAGGCTTCCATGAAATCCATGGAAATGTGGCTTGAGTTCACATGTCACCAAAGATAATCTCAGTACATCCAATTGGCCACAGTATCATCTATTCAGTCCAGAGGACCAATTGGATCCATAATTAACCTGGACCTAAGACTTGAGCTAATTCCAGTGCATTCATAGAATCATCTCTTTATGTACAAGGAATCTACTTAACACTTAAAAGTCTCAGAGACTCATCTAAGGGCTGACGGTATACCAATGAGGCAATCTAGAGCTGTCAAAAAAATTTCGAGATATTCTATCTAAAGGATCCAAAAGGATCCAAAATCTGTTCCAATGGCAAAATCAATAATTTAATGCTTTAATGACCAAACAATAAGTAATACCATGACTCATCCTTGACGTGAGTAGTTCCAGTACATCTTATTGGACATAGTATCATCCATTTATGAATACAATATAAAATTTTCCATAGAAACCACATAATACCATATTACCAGCCTTGTAACGAGGATAAATTCAGCTTATAACCATCCATTGAAGTCTAGTCAAGTCAACAAGAACCAATAAAGCTATATGAAGCTGGACACACTTATTATGCTATAATATAATCTCTTGCCTAGTGACAAGAATAACTTACGGGAATTGTCTTGGATGCATGGATGTAGGAGGAGTAAGATAAGAGAGAAAGAATAGAGAGATGTAAGTAGAAAACCTTTAAATATATAAACTAAACATAGCTCGAAGTATTTCGTCAATACCGTTTAAGTTATAATTAAATAGCCATGATTTTATTTGTCTCAGGAACGAGCTCTCACGTTTGATGGCCTTTATGTGATCTGACAGTTTATTAAACAATCTGCGTGCTACAACTGAGTAGCTTTTGCTAAGACTTGTAGTTCGGAAAGAAGGAACAAAAACAGATTCCACTCGCTTAAAATTATACCGTCATTCTGTATGGTTCAATAAATTGCTTTGGTCTTAAAAAAATGTCTTCAGGACTTTAAAGTAAAGTAGGTGTTTTATGGGTAAAATTTGCAGAGATTTAAATAAATCGAACGAGGATGTTACACGATTTACTCCACAGAATTGTCTAACGAAGCATTTTTACAAAGTTAGTAAAGGCTTCGATTTCAATTTGCAAGCACCGCCCCAGCAACATATGTCATAATTAAGTTTAGAGTGGAATAAACCCAAATAAAACATTTTTTAAAACACAAATTTTGCAGACGATAGAACTTTGTGACAACAGATTCGAAATATATTTTGAGTGAGGCCGTATAATCGTTCCAATTCCGCTTATTGTCCACTAGTACACCTAAATACTTAAAATTATTGACAATTTCTATTTCAAAGCAATACGCATTGCAGTTGGCTTCTGATTGAAAGGATATATGGTTGTCGTGGTATAAAAATTTAATTTCTGTCAGATCTTGATTCGAGAATTTATAAAACATAAGTTTTGTTTTTTTTGTGGCAGTTGCGGAAACACAAAAAATTTTGGAGCATTACCCTATAACATTCCCCATCAACAGTCACTCTTTTATCTAAGTCATTCTAGAAAATATATGTGCCGTACAACACAAAATGGTCGCCTTTGATGAATAGGTGGTCTTTGATGAACTTTGCTCGTATTCTCTGATCACCAAAATTTATTAAATGAAAATGTCGGTCAACATAATATTTGACAATAAATGTCCATTATGATTTTCCATCCCCAAAGCGTAATGCTAGGTCCGTAGGATTTAATTGTTGGTCTGTCTGAAGTTTTTTCAGAAAGGGGTGAAAAACCTTTTTTAAAATTCATCGAAAAGTGCGGTTTCCAAATAATAATTTCAAATAAACATTTGAAGTTATTTCAACTCAACTTGAAGTGGCCTTTTATAAAAGTAGATTATTCAAGCTTTGCTTGAAAGAGCATTGCAAAAGTTTTAAAAATTCCATTTTCTTGTATTATTTCTTCAATACAAAGCTTTATTCAATGACATATTTTAGGAAGTATGCAAGAAGATTCTGACTCCAGTGTTATCGCTTCTATAAAGCTTTATTCAATGATAAATTTCAGGAAGTACTCAAGAAGATATTTACTTAAGTATAATTCCCTATATAAAGCTTTGTTCAAGGATATTTTTTTTTTTTGAAAGTATTCAAGTATTCCCTACACAAGGCTTTTATAAAGTCTTACTCAAGAAAATTCAGAGAAAATAATTATTAAGTTTCAACGTTATTCAAGCAAATTCCTGAATAGAAAAGTGGATAGTGTGTGCAACAGCCGATACAAAGGTCTCGAGCTTAATCCACTCTGGGTAACCATGGGAAATGTACAAACATTTTTTTCAAAATTTCTGTTCTAAAGTAATTTAAATGTACTGCAGAAATATACGTAGCAATAAATAAAATCTAATTTTTTTCAGAGTTTCTGAGTTCCTGAATAAGCCTTAAATAAAAACATTTCGTAAAACTTTATATATGTGCTTGTAAAAAACATATATGCAACTTTATATAAGCTCTTGAATATAGGACCTAATTTCCTACGCCTTTTCCCCTTGTATTGACCTTGAATAAAACTTGTTTCAAGCATTATTCAAGAAAATTTAAACTCCTCTCCCTACATCATCATCATCATCGTTTTCTCGAGCTCCTAGGCGGAGCATAGGGCCTCTCCCTACATAACTTTCTTATATAAAGCTTTACGCCTTTATTATGTCAAGGCTTATTAAGGTGAAATTTTTTACTTGGGTCAGAAAGGTGCAACTGGCCAGATCGCTTTCTGATTGATGTCTTCTTGTTTTCTGCAATACTCCGTCGTACAGCATGAATAAAAATTCTGGACCGTTATGAAATTGTCTTAAGTTCCAATTAGGTATAATAAGTTCCAACGTCGTTGGACACACGAGAGAAGCGATGTTTTTTGCAGTTTCATAGATTTAATAATAAAGTGTTTTTTTTTAATAAAATAGCTTTTAAATTAAAAAATTTAAAATAACATAAAGTAAATTAAAAAAACAGACGTTCATATTCACACCAGTATATTTTTTATATTTCATTAATATTTTATTTATTTTATTCCGTAATACAATCATTGTAATTTCAACGCGCTTGTGGGCAATTGTTAATTTTTGCCTATGCTGGTGACATCTTGTATGTATAAGCAAGTAGAAGCAACATTTTTTTGGTTATATTTGGATAGCTGCTAAATATGCTGGATACGTATAAAGCCAATACGCAATCCTTTTAATGTTAAGATTTTTCAATCGGCTGTAACATAGTTCAGTTGTACTTTCAACACATACGACATATTGTAGCAAGTAGTAGCAAGCGGAGCATTTTATGTGCAATGCATTTATATGTAGAATAGCCAATACACAATCCTCTATCTATTAAGAGATTATTTTGTTGATACTGAATCAACAACTGCGTTTAACAGAGGCTTTTGCATCAGTGCATAGTGTTTTGAACTCCTAACCACAACGCTGCGAGTTTGAATCCCAGCGGATGATCGAAGAAATATTTTTAATATATTGAAAATACATTTTCTTCTTATAATAGATAAGGATACATAAATTTCTAAGAAAAATGCTGTTTAAATTAAAACGTGTCGTTTTTGAGAATTCACTCAAGTAAATCAAAGAACGAGGCATAAAAAGCTTCGCTTCAAACAAATTAAGCAAACGACTAAGTTATAATCTTTTTACAATGGAAAGTTACTTTTGCCGCACTCTGTATATAGTAATAAAGACATTGCCGGTGCGCATGCGCACAGATTTATCTCTACTGCAAGCAATAGAGCCGCGTCACAAGATGACAAATGCTAGAAAAACGTCATGGATATGTATCAAAGAGCCAAGAGTTGAACTCATGTTATGGCTGTTATGTTCGTTGCTAATGCTTTTTGATGTTGTTGCTGTGCTCAGCTCTCAGGAACAGCAACATTTCGTGAGTCATAAATTTTTGAATGATTACCGGTTGCAAGTTTGTTGAAAATTAATTCAACAATTTCTGTTGAATGCCAACAAGTTGTCAACTGATGTCATAATTGAATGTTTTATGATGCTATAAATGCAGTTCTTGTATATTCAATGACTGCAGATGATTGAATGTGGGTTGCCAGCATCAAGAGCAGATAGACAGAGAGACAGACATATTTTGTGGTTTTATTGATATTGAATTATTAAAAATTGTTAAAGATTAGGTATCAATAGAGGAGAAGAAAAAGAAAAAAAGAAAAGAGTTGAACACAACAGCAATTAGCGATCGCGTGCTGCAACAACCATTAAAGACTTCACACAAGTAGCAGCAGCAGCAGCAGCAATAACAACAAATCTTACATCTGCATTGGCAAGAAGATTGAGACAAGTTAATAAGTTGTTTGTTTGTTGCTATTGTTTTTTGTTTTTTCACAACCTATTATAAAGCGCTGCTCACTCCAAACACATTCATCAATCATAACTTGCTATTCTAGGTTTTACGTTTTTGTTGTTTTTCTTAAAAGCTAGGCAATAGAATTTATGACACATGTTCATCAAAACAAGATGAGTTTGATTTGGGCTGATATAAAAGAACCCGGCATAAGAATACAAGTGGAAGTTGAGTTGATTGACCCGAAAATCTCTTCACGCACTTAATTTGAATGGCAACAAAAAAGTCTCAATAAAAAATAACAAAGATGTTTAGCATTTTTAGTCTTTAGCTATGAGCTAAAAAAACCAATTATAAAATTCCTCCATCAAAATTTTTGATAGAAGGCAGATCGTGTTGTCATAGATCTTGATATAAAAAAGATTTTAACATGTTGCCTCCTATAAATCAAACATAGCCAAATATTGGGTTTGGATTATATACAATAATCTAAAGAAATATATTTAAATAAAAATTCTAGCAAATATTTAATAAAAAATAAGCTTGCATACATTGAACTTCTTTTTCTTGGTTCTTAATTTAGAAATAATACTTAAAGCTACCTAGACAAATCCTTCAGCAACTTTATATCGTTAATGTTCTTTCTATGGCTAGAAGCCAAAAATAAAAAAGCTTCTTATTGTTCACGCATTGATTTCGATTCATCATGCGTCACACTTCAGTCACATAGAAAAATCATCTGTGTGAAGCATCTGACAGCTTAACGGCTTAATGCAATTACAAATATTTGCAAAGTCCACTGATGCCATCCCAATGCATGCCGCATCCTTGCCACATAACATGTGCAGCTGGTAGAACATGCAACTTGCAGCCGGTCTACTTTTTTATCCAGAAATTAAAAGCTCTGCTTAAAATATCAAAACATCAACTGTGGCTTTGGCTGATGTGCCACAGATAGATACCTGAACGCATGGAACGGTGTTTGAGGCCAGGGCAAAAACTCTGAATGACTTCGAAACTGACACTTGGTCTAACGTGCGTCGTCGCGGCTTTTGATAGACGTTAAAATGACAGCATCCAATGGATAAGTGGGCAATGACTGACCATTGCAGTCAAATTGAAATTGAACCATAGCCAAAAGCTGCCACAATCATGTCACAAGCGGCAGATGAGCCTGTTGATTGTTGTTAGGTAAGCCGTCGCCGTCATCAGCGGTGCGAGTTTTAGTCTCTAATGAAGCAGAATTGCACGCAAAGTGACGATGATGGCTGCAGATTTGAACAGCTCGCATGGTCACAATTAAATCCTTAGAACACGATTAGTGCCTGATTAAGATAAAGACTATTAAGTCAAGCAATAAATGGAAATGGAAATGCGTACAAAAACGTTTATGGAACGTTTTTTAGCTGGCAGGTGGATACCAGTTTCTATATGTTTATGTTTGCAATTTTGTTATGAAGCAACTGTAATCTTTAAGCAGATTTCAGCTCAATGCTTTCGATTTTTTATAAACATTTTTGAACAAAGTTGCTCAAAAAGATTTTAGATTAAAATTTAGTACATAAAAATGGCAATTATAAGGATGTAAGATAGTAGTTTTGCTTATTTTGAAAACTAACTTTATATTTTTAACGGATTCTATTTTTAAATCTATAAAATTTTACTTCTATATTGTATAACAGACCAGATCAAAATTTAAATTCTATCTATGTGGAAATTTTAATAATACTGAATTTTGACTTGGTTTGATTTTATTTAACTTATTCGAAAGTTCGAAGATGATTCTGTGGCATACCACGTTTAAACAATAAACTCTTCATGTGTACTCGTATTTTGTTGTTATACAGAAAAAAAATGTGTTTATTTACATTTTTATTAAACTGAGATACGGAACTATATATTTATATGTAACTATATGTAACTATAACTATATATTTATATATATATATACAGAGATATAGAACTGAGGTTCTAATATTTTTTTTTTTCAGACCGATTATATGCATAAAAATTTTTTATGAAATTGTTGGTTTTTTAAACACAGGACTAAACTTAAAAGTAAACGATTTTGCTTGATTAAATTTGCAATTCCTTGTTTTTAATTTTTTACTGGTACTAACACATGGGTGATTCTACGTTAAGAAGTTGTCTGATATTAGTAACGGCGGCGTGACATAAATATTTTATATGTCTTTTTCTGAAGTTGTTCAGAATCAAGTATTGTTTTTACTACTTTAAGATGGCCAGTCAATTAATTCATTTTAACGCGTTTTTTGTATCGTTACGTATCTACCCTGGACTTATTGTCTCTACCCTGACATCTAGACAGGCAGGGGAAATACGACAGAGGAGATATTTTTAGTTTTAATTTTTTAGATATTTTAGTTTAGTTTAGTTTTTTAGATTTGTAGTTGATTTTTTTTTTTTTTAATGTAGATACTTATGATGCGAAGGTTTAAGGCTTAAAAAAATCAGGATAACCACCTAGATTTTTTTTATTTAAACGAATTCAGTGGGTGAATCCGTTGTCAGAATTTTAAAAATTATGTCATTATTTAAGCATTAATTTTTAAAGTTTAATGAATTTAAAATTACATTTTTGTTCCTTAGGGCTGCCACCTAAAATTGATATTCTTACGAATGCGGTGCTGAGGCGAACACTTATTAAATATGTTAAATATGAGTGACTGATTTGGAATCCGTTGTCAGAATTTCAAAAATGATGTAATTTTTTACCAAAGGGCTGCCACCTAAATTCTTAAATTTTTACGAATTCGTAGCTGGGTGAACATAATCTTAAAATAAGTCGCTGAATCCGAATCTGTCGTCAGAATTTAAAAGTAATGCAATTTTCTTGGATAGAGTTGCCATCAAAAATTTTTTCTTTTTACAAATTCGGTGCTAAAGCGAACTGTAGGTAAAAATGGGTCACTGAATCCAAATCCGTTATAATAATGTCAAAACTATGTAATTTTCTAACCATAGGATTGCCACCTACTTTTTTTTACTAATTTGATGCTGGTGAAAACAAGGTAATAATAAGTCGCTGAATCCAAACCTGTTCTTTGAATTTGAAAATGTGGGTAGAGTGTGTGGCCCATACGCCAGAGAACCCTGGTTCGATTCCCACCTGACACGGAAAGTTTTTTCAATTGAATTAATTTTTTTGTTCGGCCGTCACCTCTCTGCAGGCAAAGAACATGAAAAGCTTCTTGAGAACATAAGCCGTTCGGAGTCAGCACAAAACTTGTAGGTCCAGTTCTCGATCATTTATGTTCAAACATTTCACAACACGCACAACACAATTGATCGTAAAAAGCTCGGTCAAAGTCCTTTCAAGGTCTGAAATCCGAATTGAATATATGACGCGTTGCATACCCCAAAGTCCATATTGATTGCAGCTCTATAAACTGAATTTTTATTTTTTTATTCTTTTGTTTTTACAAAAGTTTTGTTGTTGCAAAACTACATTACAAATTACATAATAATTTTAAAGGCGTCAATATGTATTTTTCTTTCTTGATTGAAATAAAATTTGTTTTGAAATTCTAGCTAGTGTTTTATTTTCGAATATATTATTATGTGAAATATTATACATAGTAATAGTCTTTCCACTAATCCGAATCAATCATTAATTCGGATTAGCGAGCTGGCACTGTAAATTTACATTAAAAGTGAAAATTGGCTGTCGTCGCTTGTTGCGCTCAATGTGTTCGGGCTATTATCGTGAGAAATGTGTGCTACTCGCTCGTATAATTTGGATATGTAAGGAGGATGATTGGAGTATAAAAGAAGGATTCAAGGCGAAAAATGAGGTTCGGAGGTTTTTGAAATTTTTCGCTAAAAAAGAAGGATGATCCTCCAAAAAAAAGGAGAGATGGGATGTTTAGGTATATCTAATGTAACCAACTGCTTTTGATGAAATTTCGGAATGGATTCCGGAATCTGTTAAAAATTTCGGAATGATTTACAAGTATTTCTATTCGTCAATTTGATAACTTTTGCGGTTTTCGGAAGTATTCTTGTGTAGAATTTTGAAAAATCAAGTTTTTTTTTTGCATATTTTAGACCTTTAAGAATATATCCTCTAAAGGAACTTTAAAATTTGAATTATTTACGAAGTTATAGATATAACTACAGAGCCCGTTTATATGACTCTGACTGCCTGTAACTTAGCTCAAATCTTTAAACGCGTTTTTTCGAAACTATTTTTTCCAACACGTTTGACATAATATCGCAAGTTCTAATGAACCGATTAACTTAACATTTGGTGTGGGCATTTTTTATTTATATCCCTTTATGAACAGATTAAAATTATGTACAAACTTGGTTTTTTAATATTTTTAAAAAGTTCACAATTTTGGAAAAAGTCAAAAAATTACTTCATTTTTTCAAGCAGTCGTCATTTTGCAAAAAAAAAATATTTTTTCTTTCTATAGCCCGGGTATAGCGGCACTCTTACTAATTAGAATCCTTTTTTTGTCAGATGACTAGATGGATTGAAATCGTGACAAGCCCCACCACCCCACTCTGCCAGCCTATAATTTTTATAATTTTTAATTTTTTTTTCAAATTTTTTGTGTTTTGTTGACATACGAGTATTAATAGACGTATAATAAGAAAATGGATAGTAAAAATATTTTTAGTTTGTTTTAATGAATTTAAAAAAAAGCCCGAAATTTTTCACTATATACTAAAATACAGCCTTAATATAGTTAAAAAGAACGAATCAATGTGCTTAAAAATCAATCAAAATAAAAAAAAAAACAATAATTTCTGACGTGTGCCAACTACATTTAAGGAAGAAGTACTAGCAACAGAATTGGTATCGGTTTTATTTTTTGTTTTAAAGCTGTATTTATCTTTCTTAGCAATTTCTCAAATAATTTGTGGCCTGATTCCAGCAATTCAAAGAATTCCAAGCATGAAACTTGCAAGTTGTACTTGAACCTAAATTATTTATGTTATGAAATTAATTATATTTGTCTTTGTGAAACTGGAAAATAATTCAGCTCACATAATATTTTTGCGGTATGTCGATTGAAGTAAATATCAGAGATAAAGAGACAGAAAACTTTTGATTTAACTAAACATCACACAGCCTTCAGACAAATGGCTTATTTGAGTATGCAGTTTGTTGAAATTCCCTTATTGTGAAAAAACAGTGAAAAAAATAGAACAGAACAAAAGTAAAAAAAAATGGTAGACTTACCACTGACTCTGGAGGTGAATTCACCTCAAAGCTGTGTAGTGCTGTTATATCACATGTAACCGGAGGAGTTTCCCGGTGGCTTTTTTAATAATAGTGACTTGAATTCGACATAAGCAGAGCAGAAGCCTATCTTTTTTATCCTGAACTTTCCTATATCTTTGGTAAATATGTGCTAAAGAAAACAAAAATTACAATTCGCGATTAAAAATCAAATGACTCATCCAAAAGTAAGCGATGGCCACTCTCGCCAGATAAAGTGATTTATCGCCAGTTGGGCGGAATTTTCTATATTTGACTTAATAATTATTTTTTGTTGATATGAGAGAAATTTCGGTATATTTCGGAATAGAGCAGAAAGTTTTGGGATTCCGAAGCTTAGCTTTGACCAAACATTTTTTGAAAAATGACCCAAAAGATAAAACGAAAGTTCACAACAAAAAAAAAAAAAAGAAATGAAAATCGCCAAAGTTTTTGCATTGTTTCCAGGATATAAGCTTGTCTTCCACCGTATAAGCAGAATTTTCAACAACCATTTTTCCTTTAAAATCTATAAAAACATTTTGCACTAGGAACGTAAAGTCTCCCAAATAATGAAAAATCACGCAAAAACAAAAAACGAAATTTAACACTACAAAAACTTCTATGGGGTGATTTTTAATTTTTTTTTTTGCGATTTTCGTCAAAATTTGTTTTTTAATACTTTTGTATCGATTGTAGCGAAAGACTCTTCTCAATACTGTTCTTTGATACTTTAACTCCTCCCAATACCAGTTTAATGCACTATTATGGGAAAAAAACTCACTCTACCGCAACAACATTTAATATGCTGCCGTTAAAATCAAGGTGAGCTTCATAAATGACGGCGCTGACATAAAAATTAATTAAGTTATTGATTGATTTTTCCGTAATACTTACTAAAAATTATAGTTTCTCTGGTAAAATGTAGTGGTACACCATGTATCAAGACTCAGTCACCTCTAAAGCAAAGCCGCTAAGTTTTGCAACTAATAATTGCTGCTCGTAGAAAAATGAGCAGACAAGTTATGAATTATAATTGCATTCAACGGATTGCAATGCTTTTTCAACTAAACCGCTCTTGAAAGAAATCCTGTTTACGCACAATTGTCGTTGTAGTGAGTTGTACTACGTTGATCGTCATCGTCATAGTCATCGTGATGATGATCGTGAACATCCTTTGATTTATGACAATTGTGTCAAAAGGTAATTTTCAAATAATTTGCTGTACCGACAACAACATTTCTGCCATTTATAATATTTAATTTAATCTGTGATGTGCGAATGTTGCTTGTGCAACTTAGCTGTATATCGACTACGGCTATTCCATAGAGAATTGACTGTGTGTCCGTCTGGATGTCGTTTGGTTGGGGGAAAAGCACATACTTGCACATAGCTAGTTTATATAAATGTCTAACTGACTATATGTCAGTCTGTTTATCTGCTGACTGTGTGTTCGTTTGTTCATCTGTCAAATCATAAAATTGGAGTTTGCCTGAAAATGTAGACAAGTTGGTCAAACTTGTTAGACATGATGACTGATCATGTAGGAATGTGTGTGTGTTTTGTTTGGTTTGGTTTGATTTAGCTTATATTGGCTGGCCAGTTTGTTGCCAAACCGTGTTGTACATTTTGTATTGCGTCTTCTATGCGTTAATGTGCAAAAGTGGTAAATGGATTGCGTAGATAATGATGGCGATGACGAGGCGACGTTTGATGACTACGACGACGACGACGACGGTAAAGATGAGGTTGAGTCTGAGGATGATGATGAGGATGATGACGTTGTAGATGAATTAAAGGATATGCTAGCTGTTTATTTGCTTCAAGTGCCTGGCCCATGAATCTCTTAAAATTCTTTTGCATATATATCTGCTTCTCCTCATGCACGTCTGTGTGTCGGTCTGTCTAATGTGTGATGTGGTGTGGCTTTCATTTATCATTGCCAATTCGGTAAAATCACATTTTGATGAATGGCAAATGCTGCAGATAATGATGTTGTACATACCGCATGGTGTGGGTAGAAATTCTCAAGCGTGCTGCTGCGCATTAAGTGCGTTTTATTTGTGTTTTTTTTTTTTATTCTATTTACTATATTCAATATTTATGATACTACGCTTGAAACTTGACATTCGGGCACCATGTTGTTGATCAATTTATATGTCATTATTTTTGATTGGAACTCTTCTTTTTCTTCTTTGCTTATTTTTGGCACTCTTCTGTATTTGCCTTAAAAGAAAAAAAAAGTCAATAGAGTGCAGCTCAGTTGCGAAAACATAGAATAATCTTCCGGCTGACAGTTGTTGTACTTTGTCTAATGCTCTAACATTTTGTGTGGTGAATGTTTTGAATGTTGCGTGTCAGATGCTCATTGTATGTCATCATTCTATGTATGACGGTATGCTTTGGTCTAGGTTGGTTTTTTTAGCTGTTTGTTTATTTCTCGTGCCTGTGCCGACATTTATTATGACATTAAGTGCAGTTGAAATTTAATGATATGTTATGTCATGACAAACTGACTATATGACTGACTATGCAGTCAAATAGACAGCGACATTTAATGTTTACATGTTTATTAGCTGGGACAGTGAGACATGAGCGCGGAAATTGGTCTGTTTGGGGAAACCTTAATAATATGAAAAATCATGCCAAATGGGATATAAGTTGCGTGCATGGCGCTGTTTATAGTCGATTTTATATGAGCTTACAGTTATTTTAGAAAAATTATTAATGACAAATAGGAAAGAACATTGAAATAATCATGAACACTACTAAATTTGTAAAGTTGTGGTATAAAAGTCATGATCAGATTAGATCAGAAAATAAAACGAAATTATGTGTAAATGTGTTTTAAAACTTTTATTCAATTTTACACTCAAAATAAAAAAATTGACTAAAACTTTTGTTGGCCGTGCATTCATAAAAATTTATCAAATCCACCTAAGATTTTGTCAATTTGATAAAAATTGAAAGATTGATTTGATAAAATTTTATCGATATACGGCCAAAAAAAGTTTTTGTCATTTTTTTTTTTGAGTGTAAAAATGTCAATTTGTAATCTAAGTCTTAGATCTTCAAGAACTTTTTGTTAATTTGAAGGCATATTTAGAAATAAATAGGCAGTACCTTAATATTGGAAATAAGCTATTTTAACAAAAAAATAAAAGCCATAAAATCTTAGAGGAGTGAAATATGCTTTACTAATCGTACTGTGCTAAAGAACGAAGCATGTTTCACTCGCCATCCGGTCGCGATATTGTGTTCACATTTTGGAGGTCTTCTCTTCTCTTTTGGAGGTCTTCTCCTTTGGCTCGTCACCTTCGCTTATGAAATTCTCTTAAGTTAACATTTTGGAGCTCATCTATTTTTAAGTATTTTAAAAAAGTACTGAATATATTCAAAGGCTGACCCTTTGAATTTTTATTCACAAGTTTATTAGCTTGAACTTTTCAATGTCGACTAGTTTACATAATTCTGAAATTTTTTCAACAAAGATCTTAATTTGTTAATTGAACCACTAAATATTTTCACGTTCAACTAACTATATCTTGAATGTTTTATAATCAAAAGTTAGGCAATTTAAGTAGTTGGTGATTGAGCAAAATTTATGAGGTCGAATTATGAATTGCTTGATCTGAACGTTCTTCTTTAAACAAAAAAAAAAAAAAAAAAATAACCAATGAAAAATGTTATAAAAACAAGTAAGAGTACTGCAATAAATTTAGTGAAAATAATAAAAGGTATAACATGTATCGTATAACTTCTTCTTCAAATGCTGAAGCTTAATATTGACCTGAAATATGGCAAAAGAGTCAATAAGCTTGTTCAAAACTGACGAAAGTTAGATAAGACAAGTTAATATTTCTACCTTAACCAACACTAAAAGAAGTTGCTTTTGTTGCTGTGATGGAAACTAAGATTCAAAAGAATACTTAAGTTAAGTATGTGTTTTACAATTTTATAAGATCACTATTGATCTGAATTTACATTGTGTTTTATAATTTTAGATGATCGTCATTGATCTGCTGATCTGACTTCAACTGAGCCATCCTGTCTTAATGTGACTTACAATTAGTCTGATGTATGGTGAACTATCCTGATCTTATCTGGCTTAGACTGATCTAATCTGACCTACATACTCTGACATAATCTACCCCAACTTATTAACTTGTGTTTAACATATACTTAACTTTTTCTAATAATCTTACTTGACCTAATCTTTAAATCATTCTGACTCATACAGATATGCTCTAACCTGATCGTAGCTTATCTGCTCTGAACTGACCAACCTTAACTAACCAGATTTACCTGACTCAATGAAATCTTACATATCATTACCAATATCATTATAATTATAAATATAATTATCACTATCACTATCACTATCACTATCACTATCACTATCACTATCACTATCACTATCACTATCACTATCACTATCACTATCACTATCACTATCACTATCACTATCACTATCACTATCACTATCACTATCACTATCACTATCACTATCACTATCACTATCACTATCACTATCACTATCACTATCACTATCACTATCACTATCACTATCACTATCACTATCACTATCACTATCACTATCACTATCACTATCACTATCACTATCACTATCACTATCACTATCACTATCACTATCACTATCACTATCACTATCACTATCACTATCACTATCACTATCACTATCACTATCACTATCACTATCACTATCACTATCACTATCACTATCACTATCACTATCACTATCACTATCACTATCACTATCACTATCACTATCACTATCACTATCACTATCACTATCACTATCACTATCACTATCACTATCACTATCACTATCACTATCACTATCACTATCACTATCACTATCACTATCACTATCACTATCACTATCACTATCACTATCACTATCACTATCACTATCACTATCACTATCACTATCACTATCACTATCACTATCACTATCACTATCACTATCACTATCACTATCACTATCACTATCACTATCACTATCACTATCACTATCACTATCACTATCACTATCACTATCACTATCACTATCACTATCACTATCACTATCACTATCACTATCACTATCATTATCACTATCACTATCACTATCATTATCATTATCATTATCATTATCATTATCATTATCATTATCATTAGCATTATCATTATCATTATCATTATCATTATCATTATCATTATCATTATCATTATCATTATCATTATCATTATCATTATCATTATCATTATCATTATCATTATCATTATCATTATCATTATCATTATCATTATCATTATCATTATCATTATCATTATCATTATCATTATCATTATCATTATCATTATCATTATCATTATCATTATCATTATCATTATCATTATCATTATCATTATCATTATCATTATCATTATCATTATCATTATCATTATCATTATCATTATCATTATCATTATCATTATCATTATCATTATCATTATCATTATCATTATCATTATCATTATCATTATCATTATCATTATCATAATTTGATCTAAGCTGACCAAAACTGTTCTAATCTGTCCTTTCTTGAGCCAACTATCTAGCCTATTCTTATCTATCCTAAGTCTTATCTGACGTAACCGGTGCAATCTATCCTTACCTTTCTGTCTTAAACAAACCTCAGATGCCCTGAACTAAACCATTCTTATGTACACTAATTTGATATATCCTGAACTTCTCTGACTTAACTTGACCTAACCTAAGTTTTTGATATGACAGGAAATATTCTGAAGTGTATCAATTTCTAACTAATAATGTAATAAAATATTTCAACTCTTAAATTTTTCTCGTTATAATTCTTGCTATCACAACCAACAAATTTCCAACCATGTCAAAATCGAAGTTTCTTCGATATTTCTTCTAGTAATTTTCCCTTTTATCAGACTATAGCGGTCCACAAGGCATAAAGTTGGCATAACAAAATAAATGTGTCATGAGAAAACGCTACAGGGCTTTCTTTGAAGCGAAAATGTCTTAATTTGATTAAAAATATTTAACCATGACTTCTTAGAATAAGGCGTGTCTACTACTCCGTAATATATGGCAAGCCAGTAAAATACTGGCAGGGGTCATTTGAAGCCTAGTTAGGGCTGGCCCTTAGCTACTTATACCTATCAGCACTCAATTCGTCAATTCCACGAAATGATGGCCACGAAAGGTGCATTAATAGCTTTACGAGCTTCCATAATTATGTGAGTACAACGCGGATGCAGCAACAAAAACAGAAAAAAAAGGAAACTAAATCATCAACAACAACAAACAGCAAACGCACCCTTTGCCAATGCAAGTAAGCAATTGGTGCTGCGTGCAAGCTGGCAATAAGTTTGCTTGCTGCTTGCTTGTCGGGTAATAAGCGTTAAGGAGCTAACAAGCCACGCAGGCGCTTTTTAACGATGCGCAACATGCGCGGTGTGCAAACACAGCCACTTGTTTTAGTCAGTCAGGTCGTTCATGATTGGTCCGTACAACAAGATGGCAACTACAAGTAAAGAAGGCTCACATAGTGCGTCGAACAAGTACTAATTATTGGCAACAAGCTATACAGTCAAGGTAGACACAAACGCTGCAGCATAGTTTAGCGTGCAGCTCTTTGTAAAATATGAGCTCAACGAGTCTAGCTAAGCTTCCTTCAACTTAATATACTTAACTGAAATATATATAGAGAATAAATGTTGTTAATTATAATAATAATAATGCTAGTAACAATTGCCGCATAGCTTACAAAAGCAAAATTTGCGCAGCAGCAACAACAAATAATGGCAACGCAATTTTTCAACAAAACATGTCTAGTTGTTGCTGATGTTGATGATAATGATGAAGAATATGAATTCTACACAATTACAAGCTGGGCGTTAACTGCAAAGTAATTGTCGACAACTGCAAACGATGAGCGGCATCAGCATCATCAACTCTGGCAGCAGCAGCAGCAGCAACAGTTTGCCTGAACAATGCAGGAAGATGTGTAGCGCAGACGAACTACTCTGAATGGGCGTGCAAATTCTGGCTTGTATTTTGCTTTTAAAAAATAAATGATAAATACTCTGAACCTTAACCTAGGTTCTTTCACTAAATGCGTTAGCTTGGATGATCTGATGGTTAGACCTCGTTAGAGCTTAAAGCTGCTCATATAAGTTGTTAGTGATGAGAAAGAGATGGTAGTAGAGCTAGAATAGAAGAAGGTCAGGCCCTGAAAAGAAGGCTGCAAATAACAGTATTAATTTTCACAAATTATGGTTTGCTTAATGAGAAGTTTTGCCATTTGTTTTTTTTTTTTTGCTTTAGCGATGTTTGTGCCATGCAGCGGCAAGATGTCGGAAGAGAGCAAAAAATATGCATTTAAAGTTACAAATTTATTGAATTGGTCAAAATGTGGTGGAGTTTTACAAATAATGTAAAATAAATTCTGCAAACTCTTTGGAAAATTATACTGAAACTTCTGTGAGTTGGAAATTATATGTAAGACTGTTTCAAGAATAACGCAAATATTACTCTAATCTTTATCCAGCTAACCTGATAAACAATTCATCGATCAAGATTAATGATCTAAGACGTAACATTTGCAATCTATATATAATAAACCGGATATTTTTGATCTTGATTGTTTGTCGTAAATGTTAACAGAATTTCAACTCCTTTGAAAAGGAAAGATAAGATTTTCAAAATATTAATAGAATTTCGCTAACGAAGGTGTCGAGCCAACAACGAGTGAAACATACGAACAACGTTCTTTAGTACAGAAAGAGAAACGAAGCATGTTTCACTCCTCGTTCACTCCTCGTTCACTCCTCTAAAATAAATATTTTCTCATTTCATTTAGTATTTTACATGCAACCTTTAATTTGAAAGGGTTTAGCGCCTGAGTTAATTTTAAGGTTGAGTTTAGGGAGATTTTCAAAAAAAGACCAAAAATTACCCAGACAGGATTAAAATAGTCCGAGAAAACGTGCATCGGAAAATTTTAATATAGGTTCCCGAAGACAAAAACCACCCTGAAATAAATTTTAACATACAAATGACTTTTCATATGCTTAAATCGATATTTGATCAAAAATTCAAATTTGAAATTACTGTAAAAAAAAACTGTGGCATAAATAAAAAAATCGATATTATGATTGTAAGACTCTGTTTAGCTGGCACAAAAACTTTTGCGATTACACAAAAGTTCTTTAAGTCAGTACATTTTTGCTTCAAAAAAGTTATCTGTTATAATCTCACTGTTTTTTTTTCCATGAACGATTGTTCGGCTAATCTAAGATATTTTTTTTTTATTAATGTTGTTACAGTAAAATATTGATATAAAAATATAGAAAAGTGATAAAAAAGGGGGGTTTCTTTTTCCTTATCTGGCAGCAGTGGTTTCTAGTATTTCTATAAAAAAATTCAAAATATATCTTACTCATGAGTTTTTTTTTTACGAATCACTTTTTCCTAGCATTACAGTGGATTTCGCAATTAAAACAAGAGATAAGAAATGGGACAGAATACACCGATAAAAAGGTTATGTTAAATTAACAAAAAACCTTGTATAATTTATAAGCTAGCCTTGGTAGTTTTCAGCCTCCCAATTACTTCATTAAAACGCCTAAGTTTTACATATTAGCTTGTCAATTTTTATTTTGGACGATATATTAACCAAGTATTTGGTAATTTATACATTATTTAAAAAAAAAGTTAAGTCCCAAATATATAACACTTTTCCTGGTTTTGGTTTTCTTATCTTTTTTTTTTTTTTTTTTTTGTTTCGAAGCTTTTTATGCTTCGTTCTGTGATTTGCTTGACTTAAATCGACACAACAAACTTTTCGCAGTTTTTCTTACATCGTTTTTCTTAGAAATGTATGGCTTTTTTGCTGCTTGCGTTTATTATAACAAGAACATTAAATTAAATATCAAATATAAACATCTTTCTTTGCCCGCCATGGGGATTTGTACCCAAACCAACCTATTAAGAGTTCACTACACTTCGCTGCCTGCCAAACTCCTTCGTTACGCAAAGTCATTGATTCAATATTAATTATAACTGAAGCTATGCTGCAGCACAACACAATGGTCTATTAATAGAATTTTGTTGTTTTGCTATCAACAGATTATTGCACCTGTTAATATATCATCTGTTAACATACTGTGGCTCCAAGCCAAAGTCGGACACCATAGAGAAAATATTTCCTGGCAAAATATATTTAAACTAAAGAAAGTAAAAAAAAACGCTTATTGTTTTTGAAAACATATATTTTTACACAGTCTGAAACAATAAATAAAATTTTTAAAAAAATTCATTGCAAGAAAATAATTATGCTTACATATATACAAAGGGTGCCTTTTATATTTCGGGATTAGAGAACAAAAACAAATATTAATCATCGAAAATCACTTTATTGTTTTTCAAAATATTCTCCATTAAGATCTATACACTTTTGCATGCGTTTGAACCAATTGTCGAAGCACTTTTGCCACTCTGATTGAGGTATCTCCAAAACATGCATTCTGAATGCCGCAACCGCTTCTTCGGGCGTCGAAAATCGTTGTCCACGCAGTTTATTCTTCACGATTGGGAATAAAAAAAAGTCATTCGGTGCCAAGTCAGGACTATACGGCGGATGACCCATCAAATCGATGTTTTGGGTGCTCAAAAATGCAGTTGTTTGAGCCGATGTGTGAGAGCTCGCATTGTCGTGGTGAAGAGTGATCCGTCTTCGGCGGTTGGTTTTCCTGATTTCTTGGAAGACAACTGGCAAACAAATGGTTGTGTACCACTCAGAGTTGACTGTTCTGCGTTGTTCTAGTGGTACGGTTGCGACATGTCCATATTTTCCGAAAAAACAGGCGACCATTTGCTTGGAAGTGCTTCGTGCGCGAACAACTTTTGTTGGATTTGGCTCATCTTGAAACACCCATACAGTCGACTGCTGTTTACTTTCGGGCTCATACGCGTAAATCCACGATTCATCACCTGTCACGATGTCATAGACGTGTTTCGAAGCACCGCGATCGTATTTTTTGAGCATTTCCTTCGACCAATCGACACGAGCCTTTTTTTGAGCGATTGACAAATTGTGTGGGATCCAACGCGAACAAATTTTTTTGACAGTCAAATGTTTATGCAATATTGAATGTATGCTGGTCCCACTTATGCCTAAGGTTGCCTCAATCTCACGATAGGTAACATGACGATCTTGCAATATCAGTTCGCGCACAGCATCAATGGTTTTCGGAACAACAGCTGATTTCGGACGACCTTCACGAAATTCGTCTTGGAGTGAACTACGACCACGATTGAATTCACCATACCATCGATAAACACTGGTCCTTGATGGAGCTTCATCGCCAAAAATTGAATTAAGTTCATCCATGCACTGTTGCTGTGTTAATTCACGTCGAAAGTTGTAAAAAATAATCGCACGAAAATGTTCACGATTTAATTGCATTTTTAGACCGAGATGAATCTTTTAAGTTACTATAAACAACACAAATAGCGCTCGTATGTCAAAACGTTCTGAGTACGTATAAGCCAACAAATGTCAAACTTTGCGATAGAGCTTTCAGTTGACAGATTGCAACACCAGGGTTGCCAAATCCCGAAATATAAAAGGCACCCACGTAGTAGTAAAATCAATGCTCAAGCTAAACTCGGACAGTAGCAAGAGTGCATTAAATAAATGATACCATGCAGAAGAATCGCAGCCAACTTCAAGTAAACTGGAAGTTTAGCAACGATCGGTATTTAATACGACAGTTTTTTGTATTAAATTTGAAAAAATCTTGTAAATTAAAAATGCTTAGACAAAGAGGTCAAACGAGTATAGAGCTTAGAAAATTGGTCTTAAACCACTCCAACGATGGAACATCTGTGCGCGAAATAGCTAAAATCGTGGGCAGAAGTCATTCTACTGTGCATGATATAATTATGTGCTTTAAAATAAATAAGCGGGTAGAAAACAAGCCTAAAACTGCCCACAATAAGATTTTTACTGAATTGGATGCTTCACGAGGCTGATCTAAATGGAAGATAAGCTCGACGAAAACCACTGATCAGCAAAAAAAATCAAAGCATCCGGTTAAAGTTTGCAAAAGAGCATGAACATAAGAACTTTTCATTTTGGAAAAACATTTTGTTTATCGAAGAAAGTAAATTTAACGTTTTTGGGTCCGATGGAAAACCTTATGTTTGGAGAAAGCCGAATGAGGAACTGGTACTACGGAATTTAAGACCAACTGTCAAACAAGGATGCGGATCGGTTATGGTTTGAGGTTCCTTTTCAGCTGCTGGACCAGGATCTTTGCATTTCATTGAAGGGATAATAAATCAGGATGTTTATCTTGACATTCTAAAAGAAAATTTACCAAAAAGTGTTGATGAACTTGATCTTCTTGATCATTGGCATTTTTATCAAGACAATGATCCAAAACATAAAGCATATAGAGTGCGATCTTGGCTAATCTATATTTGACCCCATGTCATGGGAACACCACTCCAAAGTCCTGACATCAATCCAATCGAAAATTTGTGGCACCATCTTTACACAAAAGTTCGAGAGCACCCCGTTTCCAGCAAAAATGAGTTGAAAAAAAATGGGAAAAAATCCAACCTAGTTTTTGTAAAAAATTGGTCAAATCAATGCCTAACCGATTGAAGCTGGTTATAAAAAATAAAGGCCTTCACACGAAGTACTAGTTTTGAGAAAATGTTTCATTATTCTAAAAAATTTTCTCACCGTCCGAGTTTGTCTTGTGCATAAATTATCATAATAATTTCTGTTTAAGGTAAATATTGAACTATACTGAATTGAGTTATATTGTTTGGTTTTCTTGTTTTGAAAGTAGTTATAATAAATAAGTTGTTGAAAAACTATTTCATATTTTTTATCAACTTGTTTTAGTTAAAATATTTTTAATGTGGAAGAATGTTTGCGATGGTGTCCGACTTTGGCTTGAAGCCACTGTAGCTGCAGTTATGTAGCTGCAGTTATGTAGCTGTAGCTGCAGCAAACAATAGCAAGGCTGTTTAGATCAGTGGGTAGAGCGATGTACTGGGCATCGAAACTTCCACGATCGCTTCTCACGGCGAGCAAAGAATTTTGACGTAGAATTACGTCTTACAGCGCGGATTGTATGGTGGTATTTTCACAAATTTCTGCAAAGTCATGCTGACGTTTTTTGGGGGACACTTTAAGGTGTAATACAGCCTTTAATATTCATCGTACAAAGATAAAATTTATGCCAAATATCAGTTATTTTGTGCATAAAAGGAATATTTAACTTTGGATTTTGTTACTTCTTTAATAAAGCCACAAAAGACAGCAAAGAAAAGAAGAAAAATTCACATCTTTGTATGAGAAAAATGCAATGATGATTCAGTTGCTGTTGACGTTTTTATGCTTGTTGATTTAGTTCGTGCCGAAATTTCGAAAGCAACATCGTGTTGCTTGTTGAATAGAATCGTTTTATGAATTTCTCAGACCTTTACAATCAATGCATACGTATATAAATCCTTGCGCCGCTAAAAAACTTTCAGTCTGCTGGCAGACCCCAATCAGTTAGTGTCGGTCGCTTTGTCCGCCTGATGTACACAGAAAATAAGACGTTGCAGTACGAAAAAGCAAAAAACCGAAGAAGCGATGCATGCTTATTATTTAGTTTATATTTGGTATTTCAAAAATGCAGCGCAACTACATATAAACCATTATATAAATCAAGAATTGTTTTACGAATATTTTTCAGTAACTGCTTGTGTTATTATTAATACGTGTGCATGAAATATTTGCATATACATATTTTTTCCGTTTTATAGTTTGTTATTGTTTCTGTTAATCTGTTATTGTTCTGTTATTGCTTCAGCAAGATTAATACAATAAATAATACATATATTTATAATACAAAAAATTAAATTACTACAATGCAGACTTACATATAGGCAGATTGGAGACTGATATAGTAGCTATGACAATATGTATAAACTTCATTTATTTCGAATTATTTATTGAACTAATTTTATGTATACATATTAAAAATATATTTTGCTTGTTAAAATTAAAATATTCAATTATATTAAAAATATAATATAAAATTTTTACTGCAGGCAAAATAATATATTCATATTATTCCGAAATATTTTTTTTTTAAAATTGAAATTTTTATTTTTTTTTATTTGTAAAAAAGTATTTTATTACAGTAAATTTTATTACATAAAAATTATTATTTTTTTCAATTTATTAATAAAAATATTGGATTATATTTATTTTTAACCAACAAAAAAATCAACAAAAACAACAAATTCACACACAAATATATCAAACAAAAATTTCTACGTCCACAGTTACGATACTATAGAAACTGTATCATTCTTGTTTTCTTTTTTTTTCTTTCTTCTTTTCTTTTTTTTTTTTTTCTTAATGAAATGTAATAAAATTTACTGCTGTGAATATTAACATGTGTTTTTTAATTTACTTTATGTTATTGTAAATTTTTGAATTAAAAGATATTTTATTACAAAAAAAAAGCATTAAACTATCAAAACTATGAAACTGCGAAAAAGTTTCGCCTCTATCGTGTTTCCAACGATTACACCCCTGTGTTTTTTTTTTTAATTGCAGAAAATAGCTCAAACTATGCTTAAGCCATCCATGCTTTTGTTTTTTTTTTTTTTAATTTTGTATATTAGGATATTGGTCTTAGGTGAATCAAATCGAAGAATGTGCTTTCAAAGTAATGTTTTAAACCATAAATAGCTTGGGTGAATAAGCATAAGTGTATAATTGTCATTCAATTCTCTTTACCCAAGCCGACTTAGGTGATTTAACTATTACTTTTTTCTCAGTGTTGGGATAGTCTAAGATATTTTTTACAAATATTGTTGTAGCAAAATAAAAAAGTGATAAAAAAGGGAATATTTTTCACCTTATCTGATCTTATCTTATCTAGTATTTCTATAAAAAAATTCAAAATATATCTCACTCATAGCTAATATTAAGAATTGCACTCTTCTTCAAATTATTTCCCATGAATACTTCAAAACAAAAACAAAATTTCTCCTGCCAATTCCACTGCATTAAATCCATCCATAACGCATAACAGCTAATAATACCACCCCAGCTGTTCTTGCATGCCAAACAACAAAAACAACACCAACAACAACTCTGTTTATGCTGCTTTTTCTTGCATCATAAAATTTCAAATTGAATATTAATAGAAAATCAATTGAGTGTAAAATAATTATTTTGCATACTTTTAAGAGTAGCAGGGGAAAAAAATGCAGCACAGCGTTGCCATCAAACCATATGCAAAGTGCTACCACTTGTAGCACGATTGCTAGTAGCAGATGCAGCGCTTTGAAATGCGTGCAAATGAGATGCAAATATTTTGTAAAAATAAACACAAACAACACAAAGAACAACAACATTTTATGAAGTGCTGCATAGGCAACAAAAACTGGCATGAATGAAAATTTAAGCATTTCATTAAAATAAAATACTTATATAGAATGCTGCTGAAAGCTTACAGCATCAAATTTAAGCTGCTTTAATTTTCAATATATTTTTGCACTTTTTTGCTGTAAATATTTGTGTTTTCTTCTGCATGTAAACGCCATATAAAACTGGCACTAATATATTCATTAGTTGCAATTTTGTTGTGCTGTGGGCGTTGAGTGCTGCCACATCTTTGATATTTGCATTTATTTGTAATGAATTCATAAATATTTGGTTAGTATTAAACGTTGTTGCCAATGTGAACAATCTTTACACCCTCCTCCCCCCCTCCCCCCCGCGCATTAGCCAGGCAGACACTTACTCTACACAATTTATTATGCACAAAATACTCACATAACTAACTCATTCAAATATTTCCCCCATCGTTTCGAATATGTTACTGCTTCTATTAGTATGTACTTGATTAAATAGCGAAGACATTTATTTAATAATAGAATAGTCAAACTAACATATGTCCTGCCTAACTTGATTCATTCGTTTACTTCTATATTGGCGCAGGTGTTGGCTAAATTCTCAATTTTCTTCAATAATTATCATAAATATATATAAACAAGCCTTAAAACAAACACAAAGACACTACCTCAATGGCTACATGGCTAAGTGTAATTTGCATGTGTATTTTGTGTGTGTGTGTGTGTGTGTGTGTTCGTGAGTATGTGTGTCTCATATTGTATAAATAACTTCGGGACTTAATCTAATTTTGAATTTGAAATCAAGACAAGATGTTGAAAACAAGCTGCTGTGTGCACACAATATATAAATTAATAACGTGTGAGTTACACTGAAAGAAATTTAAAAGCAATTTGTATATATCACTTAAAAATAATGCTAAAAAAAGTTTAAATTATGCCTAATTCTTTAAAAGTTAATGAAAAAATACATAAATAGTTTATTGAGGATTTTTTGGTGGTGTTTTTTTTTTTGTTTTGAGTAAATAAGTATTTTTGATGAAATGACGATCAAAATCACATGTACCCATGGAAATAGCTACATTTTTAATCAATTTTATTTTCTTATAGCTTTTCTTAAAACTTGACAAATAAACATAAAATAGAGTTTTGTTTAAATATACTACTTATTTGTTCACTGTATCTTAAAAGATACAACTAGAAAAGAATCGTCAGGACCATTTTTTAAGTTTGTTTATTTAAAATATGGATTAAATAATGGAATATAAAATAAGTAACATTGGATAACAGATCAATCAAATATTACACTTTTAGAATTACTTCAAAATAGGCATCAATACCACCATATATAGCAGTGGTATCCAACCGAATTCTTACTAGACGTGTTCTTCGTTGTATGGAGATTTTTCAAAATGCATTCTATGTGTTTTGATTAGGCTAGATTTTTTCCTTTCCATCCAAAACTGACTTGTACAAATTTTTAAGATAATTGGATAATAAAAAGTCGAGGCGGAAATCGATTCAAATTTGTAAAAATAGCAAAAATTTGCATTTTATTAAGTAGGATAATAAAAATTATGATAAAAACCAAACATTATTTTTTTGTAAAGTGACAATGTTATATGCCTCTAAATTAATTAATCTCTTCAATAAGATATAAAACACTTAATATAGTTGAAAAATTGCTGACTAATAGTGTTATCTTTAACTAAAACAATTTTTGTTATTGACATTCTCTTATATATTAAATAAAACATAAAATTAATTTAAGGCCAACACTTTTCTTTTCAAATATTGTTTATGCCTGTTAGTTAATACATATATCTAAATTAATCAAGATTTTGCGTATGTTGGGAATATTTTTCTGTACGATTCTACAGTTTGTAGAAAATACTGCTTCTCTTCTTCGTTATTCGTAAGAACTTTGTTAAACTGGTTAAAGTCTTTAATAAATTTCACGCCTCTCTCAGCAGTGTCATTTATGACGAATAACTCGCGGCAAAATGTGCGACCCTTTTGAAAATTTTCATTATATTCCCACGTTGAAGGATGATATACCAAAAACTTGCAGGAAATATTAAAGCTAACGAAGAATTCATGTGACTTTTTCGACACAAAATCACTTAATCATACTCTAATAATATTTCTGGTTTATGGAGAAATCCCTGTTTGGAAGGCTGTTTTTGGACCCTTTTTGAAAATCTTTTCATTTCAGAACGCAAAGAGTTATTTAAATGCTCTTTCCTGTATTATATTAAAAACATATTAAGTTAAATAAAAAATTTTTTATACCGGGGCTGTTCAAAAAGTTGTCGGCCTTCAATGTTGGGCGTTGAAAAAAAAGGTATACTGCTTAAGGGCCGGGTAACTCCACTTCAGATCATCTTAAATGGAAAAAATAAACGGTATTAGATTAAATACGGATGTTATTCTGGTCCCTACCTCAATCACAATTTTGCGATTATTTTTTACAAAATGGCGGTCATTGAAAAATGAAAAACCGATTTTGGGTCATTTTTTTTTTTTGTAGTTTAGTGTAAAAAAAATAGTAAAAAATTCTTTAAAATTATCATTGAGATAGGGACTAGAATGGTGACGATTCTGCGTCGATTGCACTTAGTTTCATCAAAATCGTTTCAGTAGAACTGGAGAAAAGTGACTTCGAAGTTAAAAAACGAGATTTTGAAAAAACTCAAAGAAAATTTTAGGCAATAAAATATTTTCTTTTTTTTTTAAATACTTACATATATCAATCTGCAATGCCAGGCCCCATAAAGAACTCCTTCCCCTCCTTCAAAAAATGAGGACTCAGCGGCTCTTTGCGCTCTTCGGGCAGTTCTACCTTCTTTTGATGCGGCCAGAGCTCTGGCTTCGGACCTTTTCAAACGTTCTTCGTTCCGAGACATGGCGAGATCATATGTGACGGTTGCCCATTAGATTCTTTATTTGAAGTATTGGCAAAAAACCTTCGTTAAATATGACAGTTGCAATATAATTGGCAATCTCAATAGTGCGTGCTTCGGTGTGCATTTGCTTCGGTGCGAATTACCACTGCACTGCGTTGATTTTTATTACATTTTCTATCCATTGTCTTTAGCACAAACAAAACTTTTTATCAAAACTGTACTTTTCAAACTTGAATGCGCACGCGCTTCCGGCTTATAAGCTCTAAAATGTGTATTCATTTATTTTTAAAATGCGAATACAAAAAAGTTATTACCTACTAAAGAACGCGTTGAACGATATTCGGTGGTTGCTTCAAACCGTTGCATTCAAAAAGTAACCAAATTAAGCAAATCGCATTTTGGCGAAAACATTGTTGGACAAAAAGGCCATATCTCCTAAAGTATTTCGAATTTCAAATAACCCTTTTAGGACGATATTCTCAAACATCCAAGCTATAAAAATATGCAAAAAAAAAATTTTAAAAATTTTTGCCAACCAGGAATACTCCCTTAACAAATTTTCTACTGTTTTTTATATTATATATTTATATATTTTATTTATTTTACGCAATTTTATATTTGAATCAGTTGATTTTATGCGTTTCTCCTTGAGAAGCCATTTTCTCTTTGACATGGATAGGAACATGTGAGTCGAAAAATGACAAAGCTATTGTTTCTTCGGACAAATACGAAAGATGTTGTTGCATTTGCCTTAACAATTCATCAGCAACGGAAGAATTTATTTTTGCGTAAGTATTTTCGAAGTAATTGTTACAAAACAACTTTTCTTAAAAAAAAATTGTTTACATGGCTTATTGGAAAATATTTCCTTTGTAGTTTTTTCTTAATATTATGTTCAAATAAGCTCTGAGTTTTATTATAAAAGCTAGTACCTTTTTACATAAACATCTGGCAGGCCTGTGTTTTTGTTTGTTATTGCTAACTGGCTAATGAGAAGAAAGGGAAAGCAGCAGATAATTAAGTTGTTATAAATTTAGTTGTCAAATGTGAGTTCGCAGAGTTTTCTAAATTATTGCAGCGCTGGAAATTTTCTATGAAAAGAAAAGTCCTTTCCTAAATTTCAGATCAATTCACACACATCCTTTTTAGATATTTTTCGAAATTCAATGAAACTTTATAAAGTTTAAATTTTTTCGCAGTGTAAAATTTCCGAAACACTATCATATTTCGACAGTAAGCAACAGCTTAAATGGACCCAAACAAAGGACACTAGGACATCATTAACTAAAACATCAGCAGCAATAACACAACAACAAAAACAACAACACTAAGAAACAGCAATTACAATAACACCCTCTGGAACAATTTGCACAACCAAGCATGTCCAAATGTAAATAATCAAATTAATTTTGCTCCAATTGTCTGCAAATTTCAACAAAATGTCTTCGCATCAGTTTGTCCTGCAGCTTCACTTGTGCACGAATTAGACCGAATGGTGGGTGGACAAGAAGACAAAACCGACAGGACAATTGGCATCTATTATGAAATTCCCAGCCGCCATCATTGATGAGCATACGAATTGGCAGCACTTTGTAGCCATTGCTTTGTACGCTCATCCACTTCGTGACTTTGTTGTATGTAGAAAGTATCTAGGTAAGCGGCTGTGTGTGCATCTGTAGCTGCGTGTAATTTGTATGCTGCATAACGAAATCTACACACACACAACAATTGCTTCAATTTGCTTGTATAAACAATTATTAATAAATTATAAAATGTACATTCAAGTGAGACTCAGAGCAGCGAAAAATAATTGTTAAGCATTCAGCTAGAAAGCAGGCGGAAAGCTCAAACAAAGATTTGCCAAAAGCAGATATTATGAGAATTTATAAGCTTGTTTTTACGAGGGCAGAAAAAGCAATATAATAGCAAAATTTTAGCTATTTAAATAGTTTACTTTGAAATAAGCTAGCTTCAAGGTATATTTAGAGCTTATGACGAAAAGATATTCTTAGAGAATACGAAATGGGGACAGCAATTATTTGCACTTCAGATTGAGACTTATTATAAAATTTAGAGAAGTTAAATAAGGGTAGAATATATTTTCGAAAAGAAGAAAGAAGAAGAGGGTAAAATATTTGTTATACTTTCAACTAACTAAAATAAGAAAAAGCTGAGCATGCGACTTAGAACAAACAATCAAACTCTTTTATTACAATTTTGTTGCATAGTGTAGTCAATTATTTTGCTCCATATCAAACTGCTACTGCATTATTTCGCAATAATTACATTAATAAATTTCAATTACTTCTGTAATTGGTTTATTACAGCCATTCCAGTCATTAGTACTCAAATGAAATGCTACACAAACTAAATCATTTGACAGACAAAGCAAAACACACGGCAACAAAAACAAAAACATGAAATACTACACAGCCATTGGAGCATGCAACGCGACTTTTCTGGGTGGTCACTTTACGTCAATTTCATGCCAAAACGACTTACATGCCAACAGCAAACATTGAAAACAAAAAAAAAATCTGTCCAGTTTTTGCTGCGCCAAGCAGCTGTCTATAGCGCTGACTATACGTAGTTGGCTGGCAACAGCTCATCAATTTAATGGAAAACGATGAAGTGCATATATCAAAAATCGCGAATGAAATAATAACTTAGCTATTAGAGGCTGCAAACAGAGCCGAGTCAAACTGAGCTGAACTGAGCTGTGTAGTAAAGCATTTCATGCTTCAATGACTTTAATGTTCAGCAGCGATCTATGGCAAGGTTTCTGCTAGTTTCATCTAGCTAAATGGAAGAGTGTCAGTTTAAGCGTTGTCCTGTGCAACCAGCAGCGATCGCTCATCACTTGTTGTGCAGAACGACAACAACAACAACAACGCAACCATCGACGATGACGACGACACTTCCAATTATGTGCGATATAAGGAAACATAAATTTGTTGATGATACCAGCGAGGATGTTGATGTTAAAGTTGATGTTGCCAGGTAACCAGCCAGCCTATAAAGCCTATGCTTAGCCTAACTACGATAGCGAGGACTTCTGCGACTAATAAACGTGCTGCTTATTGCCAAGATTTATAACATGAGTTCGCATAGGATGTGAGTGAGCCAAGCTAGCTATAGTAAGAAAAAAAAAATTGTTTGCTCTCGAGTTTACACACGTTTGTGGTTTCCATAGCTTTTGCGCCTGCTTGCTTTTGAGCTTACTGCGCAAAGTGTATTATTTTCATGGCAACAACGTGGAAATTTATTGCATTTTAAGTTATAGCAAAAATTGTTACAAATTGATTAATAAAGCGCAATGTACGCTGAAGGGAGTAATGGCTCAAATTGCTGAGAAAACCTTCAAAATATCAGTCTTATGAGAATTTTGAATAAGCATTCACATTCGATGTAAAGTGTTGCGCAACAATGTTGCTGGCTTTTATCTTTGTTTGAAATAGACAGAGGAAAAGCTTCTACAAAGACTCTTTGAGCATATATTGTACTATTTTGAAAAATAGCCAAACACTTGGCTTTATTATCATAAAAAAGTGGGCAGTTCACTGGCGACCGATGTGAAAAATTAAAACTATGAAACGACATATCAGACAAGTTCTACTTTTTTAACTCTTTTTATCAATTTATGAGTTATTGAAGCTATAAACTGCTATTTTTTTAATCTAATATATAAAATTCTCGTGTCACAATGCCAGTCACCATACTCCTCCGAAACGGCTTGACCGATATTCAATAGGTCTGAGGATTGGTTATCCACCCCTAACATTATTTTTTAATTTTTGGACAACATTTTGTTTTTATTTTTTATAATGTGGAATTAAAAAATACTTACAACCCTAAATTTTCACCCTTCTTTCACAAAGCCCTATTTTTTAATTGTCAGTTTAGTAATTTAATCAATTCTCAATTGGTAAGTTATCCCCGCCAGGCGTCTACCGATGTCACTTCTCACCCAGTAAACAGCACGGAGTAGGGACGAGACCGAAGCCGGTCTCCTGTTTCTCTCACACAATAAGCCTTCTCTCATTCCCTCCAAAGTTTTCGGCCATTATTATTGTTTATGCATCAAGCGTTGTTAACGTTTACAATTATCATTTTACTATCTCATTGTAACTCTCATATTAACTATATTCTCAAGTAAATTTACTATTAATTTGCTGGCCTATAACTATTTATTCCTATTTTATCAATAATTGATAAAATTATTAATTTTAAGTGCAGTTCGCACGATTAGTTAATTAAGTGATTTACATAGCCTCAAAAGTACTCAACACGAGTCACGAGCTCGTTTTTTTTTTGTGTTCACTTATAAGAGCTCTAACTTCCACAGAATTTTTTTTCACCATTTCTAACAATATATTTTCGATATAATTAAGAAAAATAAAACTTTTCGCTTTCGTAAAACAGTCTAATATATACATGTACATATATGTATATGTATGTGTGTACAATCAAATATTAAATACATTATTACCATAATGTTTTTCATCATTAAGTAACCTTATTAGTTCTATTTATGTGTGTTTTGTACAGTGAACAATGCCAACAAAACGCAAAGGGGCTAATTTGAGCCGTAATACAAGTAGATCTAAAAGCATGCGAAATAGAAGAGCCCAAAGAAGCGCTGAGCGCAGCGAATCGAGATGGGTAAAAGCTAGTGTTTATGCATAGTTTTTTCGTGGTACAATTACTTTGGTTGGGTAATTGGTAATTGCTTCGGTAAGTGGTAATCGGTTGACAATCGCTTCGGTAATCTGTTGGTAATAGCTTCTGTAATCGGTTGGCTATCGCTTCGGTAATCGGTTTGTAACCGCTTTGGTAGTCGGTAATCGGTTGGTAATCGTTCTGGTAATTGGTAGTCAGTTGGTAATCGCTTCGGTAATGGGTTGGTTATCACTTTGGTAGTCAGTAGTTGGTTGGTTATCGCTTCGGTAATCGGTTGGTAATCGATTCGGTAATCATTGCTAATCGCTTTGGTTATCGCTTCGGTAATCGGTAATGGGTTGGTAATCACTTCAGTAATTGGTTGGTAATTGCCTCAGGAATTGGTAATCGATTAGTAATCGCTTCGGTAATCAGTTGTTAATTGGCAATCGCTTCGGTAATCGGTGATTGGTTTGGTAATCGGTTAGTAATAGCCTCTGTAGTCGGTAATTGGTTCGGTAATCGGTTATTAATCGATTCGGTAATCGGCCCGGTTGTTGGTGTTCGTTGATATACCATTAGAAAGGTGATTTCATTACCGTTTAAGTGAACTCTCAAAGTAAGTTATATGTGTGCTTGTTTTTCTGGTAAAAACAATAATTTGAATCAAAATTCGTGGAATAATAATTAACTCTTTAGCTCCTAAAAAGGAGCAGATAGGATTTAAATTCCAGCATATTATACATCGTTGTAATATTGCAAATGAAGCCTCATTTTTAGTTTTTGGTGCCATTTTTGGTGTGTACAAAAGACAGTAAATTATTTAAAAAAAAAAATGATAGTGTATTTTTTATGTTATATAACCTGTATAAATTAAATAAAAAAATTACTTCTTGTATCGAAAAAATTTTTTGAAGGAAGTCGCTTTTTTTTTGTAGTTACACATATATTAATACCTTGAGATTCTTAAGTTTTCCAGAAATAAATAATTCAATGCCGTCTATAGACTTTTGTCCCTCACTGTATATATTGGTTGTTCGGAAAGTAATTTCGTTTTTTTTCCAAAAGCGAACTTAATTGTATTTTTTTGCAACTAACTTCATACTTAAGCCGCATAATCATATGTATTTTGACAGCTGACATAGCAAGGCTTGCTTATGAAAAAATTCGATTGATTCTGCCCAGTACTTTTTGGTTGATAGCCTTTTAAATATGGAAAGTGAAAGAGAGCATTTTCGGCTTTTTTTACTTTTTTAATATAGAAAAGGTAAAAATGCTGTTCATCCGATGTGTATGGAGAAGATATGTTAAGTGAGCATGGCATATGATATGTTAAGTTTGGCACTGGCCAAAACTGCTTTGCAAAATTTCGATCCAGAAAGGTTAAATGTTTTTAAATTCGACCGTTCATGATCATTTGAAATGGTTAGGTTTAATCCCAAAGCTCGACAAATGGGTTCCTCATCTTCCTACGGAAAAAAATTTGTGCCGTCGCATTAACTTTTGTGAATTGCTCTCAAACTCTAAGAAATTATCTATTTTTGAAACGTATCATTATTGGAGACTGGATATGGGTTGTCTGCAATAATGTTAAGCGCAAAAATCCTGTAGTAAAAAAGACGAACCGGCTCAAAGCACTTCGAAAGCCAATATTCATCAAAAAAGGTAATGCTATCTGTTTGGTGAGATTTCAAAGGAATCGTTTATTTTGGGCTTCTACCGAGCAACACAACGATCAATTAAAAAGTGTACTGTCATCAGTTGGGCATATTGAATGATTCACTTAATAAAAAAAGGCCAGAATTGGTCAATGGAAATAGTATAATATTTCAACAGGATAATGCGAAACCACATACAAAAGCTGTTAGAGCTGGGATGGGATATACTGTAACACCCATCATACTCTCCAGACCTAGCACCTTCCTATTATTATTTGTTCCGGTCTCTACAACATTTTTTAGCCTGTAAAAATCACTTGGATCACTTTTTTGCCTGCAAAGAACAAACATTTTGTAAGCCTCGAGTCATGCTACTGCCAGAAAAGTGGTGAAGGACATTAGATCAGATTGGACGCTATTTAATTGAGTAAGATATTAATTCACTATAAAAAAAACTTCTTTCGTTTTTATAAAAAAAACGAAATTACTTTTCGAACAAACCCATATATAAAAATCTTACATTCTTACTTAATTACCAGCACATAATCTTACATAATAATAACAAAAACAACAACACAAGCAATTACTGAGAAATATTTATAAAATGGTTCGTTTCAACAAACAACACGATGTTGCGTTCGTGATTTTGGCACGAACCAAACGAATAACCATAACAACCAAGGTTGATTAATATAGGTTAAGTCACTTGAGAGAATCTCGGTCGAACTTTCAGACAGTACGTCCAAAAAGTCCATAGGGTGACACATAGATGGCTTTACTAGATTTTTTTCCATATGATTTTTATTTAGTACCAACCTTCAAACGATAAAAATTTGACAACAATCTGACAATTGATTCGTGAGTTGAAGCATTTTGCGAGCAACATTTGATATTGAAAAAAAAATGGAAAAAAGTGAATTTCGAGTTTTGATAAAGCATTGCTTTTTGATGAAAAAAATACAGTGGAAAGCAAACAATGGCTTGATAAACATTATCCAGACTCTGCTTCATCGAGACAAATGGTAGAAAAGTGGATTGCTGAATTTAAACGTGGTCGTGTCAGCACAAATGATGCAGAGCGCAGTGGACGCCCAAATCAGACTGTTATTTCACAAAACATCAAAACAATCCACAAATTTTTTATGAAAGATCACAAATTGAAGGTGCGCGAGCTAGCTGACATTGTAAAGATATCAGATGGTAGTGTTTTTACCATTTTACACGAACATTTGGGTATGCGAAAGCTCTGTGCAAAGTGGGTGCCGCGTGAGCTCACAGTCGACCAAAAACAACAACGACTTGATGCTTCAAGTATTGCTAAGCCGCAATAAAATCGAATTCTATCGTCGATATGTGACAATGGATGAAACATGGCTTCACTATTACACACCAGAATTCAAAAGACAGGCAGCTGAGTGGACAGCAGTCAACGAACCGAATCCAAAGCGAGCAAAGACCAAACAGTCGGCTTGTAAGGTGATGGCGTCTGTATTTTGGGATGCGAAAGGAATAATCGACTATTTCCAAAATAGAACCACCATCAACAGTGACTATTACTGTGCACTTTTGGATCGATTGAAGGCTGAAATCGCCAAGAAACGGCCACATTTGCAAAAGAAAAAAGTGTTGTTTCCTTAAGACAATGAACCGTGTCACAAATTGATGAAAACGATGGCAAAATTGAATGAATTGGGCTTCGAATTGCTTACCCATCCACCATATTCTCCAGATTTAGCCCCCAGCGACTTTTTCCTGTTTTCAGATCTCAAGAGAATGCTTGCTGGAAAGAATTTCAAGTCCATTGATAAAGTAATCGCTGAAACTGAGGCTTATTTTGACTAGAAAGAGAAATCGTACCATAAAAGTGGTATCGAACAGTTGGAAAATCGCTATACTCGTTGTAACGCTCTCGAAGGCAACTATGCTGAATAATATATTCGAGTTTTATCAAAATTTTGTTTTTTTCTTAATTATCCTACGGACTAATTGAATGACCTATTATATTAATCAACCTTGATAACAACCACATATGCAGCTGCTGAGCATGCTACGAAAAAGTGAACTTTTTTTCTTAGATTTTGCTATTTTGTGATTCTGTTAAAAAAGACTTCAAATGTTAGATATTCCTTTTGTTCGTCAGGTTACTGATATTTTGACATACATTTTATCCTTGCACGATAAATATTAATGTCTGTAGGTATACTCCAAAAAGTGATCCAAAACGTTGTGACACCCTCAAGCAAACCGCGCTGTATGACATTATTCTAAGTCAAAGGAAAAATCTTTATATTTTTGAATAGTGAATAAAATAAGAGAATAGCTGGCGAACCTCCTCTTGTTGTTCCCTGGGCAACGGTAGTAAGCTGGCAATCATCGGTTTGACGATGGAAGGGACACAATTGCTTACGGTAAGCATCCTATGAGATCTACTGCATCAATCATGCGTAGAAGCACGAGTTTGGATCCGAATTGTTTGTCATTCACATCTGTGAGCTATCGTAATCCGTATCAAGGCTAAATTTTTGAACGTAAGCCTAATATGGTCAATGAGAGACTTTCTATGAGAGACGCTTAGGAGTGCAGTCCCCATTTCGGCGTACAAATAGGGCTTGAAGACTTAAAAACTAAAGTGGGAATGAGTCTAATTGACTTTGCCGCAAAATATTATCATAAGTAGCTCTTGATTTAAGTATCTCAATATTCATAAGACCACCTGGCAGTCTCCTGATAAAGGAACAATCAGTCAAATCGAAGATGGGCATTCTTCCAGTGTATAAGAGGCCCATTTTTAAGAACATTGAGCTAGTAACCAGATATATGACTGCTTTGTTTTGCATTTTATCTATCTATCTAGATGACTGTCAAATCTATACTGTAGACGCGATTTTCATAAATAGGGTAGCAATTGAAAGATCTTACTCTGTAGATGTGCAAAAAGGTATAAGTTCTTCTTAAATATTGTGTATTCTTTTATAATGAAACAATTTTATATGAAAAAAACTGAATTTCTTTGTGATGTGATCGATTTTTTATTATAATGCTATTATAAGTAATAACTGCGCAACAACTTAGCAATTCAACAAAAACACGGAAAGTTTTTATGAAATGTTTTGAAAGGACAAATATAACTACAAAATTACCTATTACTAGAAATTTTTTTATTTTAGCGTTTTGACGCCACACGGGCTTAGGCCTTTCAACTATTTTCAGTACTGCCTTTACTTTATCTATTCTTGTTGTCGTCCATCTTAAATTCATCTTTAATCTTCTCTTTTTTGTATTTTAGCCCTTTTAATGTATCCCTGAAAAAAATATGGAATTTGTGTTAGTTTTAATAGCAAAGACAAATTTTGAAACTATTCCTACTCTGAAATTGTTTCGGTGTTTTTTTTAACTAACCGACCAAATGCTATGCTAAAATCTTTCGTAATTGAGACCACATTCCGCGAAATCCGATCATTAAATATTCCCTGCACATAAAAATATTATTCAAAGGCCAACCTTAAAATATTCCTGCGACGACCAACAACTTGTTTACCGCATCACTAGTTGTTGTTGAACATATCTATTAACAAAAATACTGAGTATATATTTTTTTTTTAACGTCTATTTTCTTGTTAGTATGAGTATTTGTTTTGAATGATTTGCAATTTAAAATTGTTGGCAACAGCAGCAGATAAAATAGACAGAAATATATGCTCGAATATGTTGCTGAATGTTGCCATAGCTCAGGAATGGTTAAGTACTCCACTTCAGTTGGCATCAACTGAATAACGACTTCTAAGTACAGGTAGTCAGCAGCAGAAGCAGCAGCTGCGACAGCGACAACAACAACAACAATAGAAACATCAAGTCAATTGGCATGCGCGTTTGCGCGTTGCTGTAACAAATTTTAATATGATTTTAAAAGACTTGCTAGCAGACTAGGCACCAATAGCGACACCAAAAAAAATAAACTAACAAAAGAAAAGAAAGGCAATGCCAACAACAATACATGGTTCTCTTAACACAAGCAGTGCGTTAAAGTCTTGTCAACAATATGTTTTTATTTTGCAACATTTATGATTTGTTTGCTTGGCATTAAAAAAAAATACGGTGAGTTTCTAAGCAGCAACTAAGAAGAGTAGCAACTTTAAATGGACGAACGGACGAAAAAATGATGATCGTTAGATGATCGCTACCACTTAAGTAAATACGAATTAGATGTTACCGTTCTTTTGCAGTATATTCAGAACAATGAATTATTTCTGAAGAAACTATCACTTAGAAGTCTTTAAAAAAAGTGTTATTTAAAGACTTGTAGAAAATTTTTATGAGTAATTTTGTATTGTTATTGTTCCATTACAAAGTTCAACTCCAGCTTATACTTCAAGCTTTATTATAAGAATTATTAGTTCTTAGATTTAGAAATTTAGTCTAAATATTTATGTTGTTATAATTATAAGTTGTTATAATGCGGAAATCTCACTCTTGCATACAAATTTTAATTAAAAACTGTCAATAATTGAGATTGATTTATATATGCTTAAAACAAAAAACTTTAATTATAACGCTCGTTTTGAATATATAACGGATCAGCAATTATTTTTAACAACATGCAACATGAGTTATCCTTGCTGTGCTTTTGTCACTTGTATAGCCTGCTGTTACAATTCTTTTGTATTTTCAAACTACAAATATTTGCACAAAAATCACGTGCTATTGCAAAACGGCGCAGTTGTCAGTGAAGTTTCACAAAATAATGTGTCACTCTGTTACACAAATAAACGCGATACAAAACATTTTACACAATACATACCAAGCACATTCATCGACGTTTATGCCGTGCATTCAAAAAGAATCAAAGTGCAAATTGGACAAAATGCAAAGCATGTCGAATAATGCACAACAAAACCAAACAAATGCTAAGTGGCCAAAAGCAATATAGAGACAACAAGAAGCAAACCAAACAAAAATTGTCTAAAATGTTAGTAAAAACTATACAACAAGAACATAAGAAGTAGCTGGAGCTGGAAGGCAATATATAGCATTTTTATGGCAAACACATTTTAAGCATTGTATATGTGAGAAATTAAATCGCACATTTTATACAACATTTTGCTTGTTGCACGATATATGCCTGTTTTATTTTGTTATTTCATTCATTTTGAACAAAAAATAATTGAAAATGTATATTTTCTTATTCTCCTCCGTCTTAAATGAGACTTTTATCTTAACAAATACTTTCCAATTTTAAAGAAATTGTTTTTGAGACTTTCTGAACTTAAAATAGTTTTGCTATAAATTAACAAATATTCAGCTTTTCTTCATTGGTATAACATAATTTGCTCCGCAGTATTGCTTAAATTTTATTTAATACGAATTGTGGGTCATAAAACATATAACCATGCCTGTCGCGAGGATAAGGCAGTGGAGGGCAGTTGCCGCAGTTATCCCCCTAAACATTAGAAAAATAAATATTTTAGTATATAATTAAGAAAATCAAATTTTTTTTTTATAATTAAAAAGCATAGAATTAATTAATATTTATTGAAGCATAATCCATTTTATATTGCAAACTTACGGCTGACACATTTCTTATATATTTATCAGTCACAAGAAAAAAAAATAGTTTTACTCCCCCTAAACAAAATCCTGGCTACGCCCATGAATACCACCTTGTTCAAAAAGAAAGGCTCATTCACACTGTGAACCAACGTTTTTTCTTCCGAATTTTTTCTTCCATCGTAAAAATCGAAGACACGAAAAAAGTTATTCTAAACAAAACACTGCCACTTTATCAAATGCCAACGAGAGACACTGATATTTGCCAGCCTTGTCATAGACACATGTGACAACCTACTAAAAAAAATTTTCGAATCGGACAGTTAAGTCCGGTTCACAGTGTGAATGAACCTTTCTTTTTGAACAATGTGGTATAACTAATTGCCAAGGTTTCCAAATACTTATTTTTTAAATTACACAGCAGATTGAACAATATTTACTATTTTACCATTTACTATTTTTTTCTTGTGCAGACGTTTCAGATTTTATGATAATCTGAAATTTTAAATTACCACTGGTTTGAAATTTATGACTCTTACTTTTTAATAAAAGAAAATCAAAAGGAAACAATTTTTTTATTGTTTTTTGCAAAACTTTCAGTTATTTTCTAACTTTCAGGCGCCAAACTATTGGAAATTAGTTTTTTCATTTTTTACATATTATAACTACGATTTCTGAATGATCATAAATAATAATAAGCGATTACATACCTCGATTACATATTTCGGCTTACATATAATTTGTGAAATTTTATTTTTTAATATATTTAGGGCCGTATTGTTCACCTCTGGATATCTTTAACCAGCAGTTATTTTCTGGTGTTCTGGTATCTGAAACTACTGAAAATATAGTACTTTATTCGCTGGTTAAAGATATCCAGAGGTGAACAATACTTCCCGTAAATCAATATAAAAAGTAAAAGCCGAGCAAAAACTTGAATATTATTTTCACAAACATAAAGAAGTAGTTACAGAAAAAAATTTATTTTATTGATAGTGTCACTTGAAAAATGTCAGTTGAATACACTGTAGAATTTTTTATTTATTTTGTAATCAAATATATTTACATACAATTTTACTTTAGAAAAAGCAAATAGTGGCGGGTTCATAGGGTCCAAAAAGCATGAAAAGTGTAACACAATTGAGTCATTTAAGATCAATATTTGATATTTTCATTTTTAAGAAAAATTGAGACAATAGTATAAATTTACTTGAAAAAGCAAAAGCTATCATTTTCACTACGAATTTAAAAAAATTCGCTTGAGCAATGAAAAATTGTTTGGCTAAAAGAGAGTTTAACTTTCCTTATAAAGGTTACAATCATTATATTTCAACTAACTTAAATAAGTTTGTATATTTTAATAACTGATTTAATATGTATTGTAACATTTTCGACCATGGCTTTCAAGCTCAATAAGTCCACAAATATCAGCAAAAAAAAAAAATTGTAGAATATACGTACTACACCGAGAAGAAAGCTTATGTTAAATTTACAAAAAACCTTTTATAAGTTATAAGCTGGCTTTTGCAGTTTTCAGCCACCCAAGTTCTTCATTAAAATGCCTAAGTTTTACACGTTTATTTGCCACTCTTTATTTGTTCGATATATAAACAAAATATTTGGTAATTTATACATAATTTAAAAAAAAAAAGTTATTTTCCAACTGTTAGAACTTTTTTCCGAGTTTTGCTTTTTTAATTTTTATATTATTTTTATTATACCGTATTTAGTGAAATCAACTTAACGCTTTTCTATTTTCGACACAGTTTTTCTTAGAAATTTGTGGCTTCTTTGTTGCTTGCGTATATTATAGGTGGGGATTGAACCCACACCCACCTATTAAGAGTTCACTGCACTACACTACCCATCACTATTCACTACACTACCCATCGGGACAAACTCATTCGTTACGCAGAAAAAAAAAACATGCAATAACAATAGAGTTCAGCTACTACAGCTTTTTCGCACTTCCTCAGCATTAACGAATTCAAGGTCACGACCCAAATATCATTGAAAAATATCAACGTTATGAATACCAATGACCCCAAACAAGTTAATGTGAGAAAAATTTACCCACTATGAATGGGCTCAGGGAGAACACAAGACGTAACAACTAACAATGCGTGTACATAGATCTAATAACACAACTATTTTTAATCTATTTTTGAGTTGACCTCTTGACAAATTAACATCGAAAACACTACAATTGTTGTCAGTTACTCATGCGGTTTAAAGGAGCAGCAACTATATAAATCGTTCTACTAAATGGTAAATAAATTGAACTGTTAGTGTTTCTACTGCTTCTACGGTTAGTGTAAAAATTTATATGTGAAAGAAGTTCTGTAGAATCGAATACATCTACTATAAGTTGGCGTGAGTCATTGATTCAATATTAATTACAACTGAAGCAATGCTGCAGTTTAACACAACAATATATTAATAGATTTTTGTTGTATGGCTATCAACAGATTACTGTAATATACTGCATATGTTAATATAGCATCTGTGCGAAGAAAAAATTAGCAAAAGCCTACAAGTGCGTTGAAATAACAATGAAGGTAGCAAGCAATAAAATCAATAAAATATAAATGAAATGTAACAAAATTTACTAGTGTGAATATTTTTTAATTTCTAGTGTGTTCTTAAATTTACTTTATGTTATTTTAAACTTTTGAATTTAAAAGTTATTTTATTACAAAAAAAAAAAAAAACCATTAAATTATTAAATCTACGAAACTACGAAAAAGCTTCGCTTCTCTCGTGTGTCTAACGACGCACTTGTGTTTTTTTACAGAAAATAACTCAAAACTATGCTAAGCCACCTATGCTATTGTTTTTTTTTTAATTTTGCATATTTGAATTTTGGGCTTTGGTGTATCGCACATTTTTTTAGAGGGTATCGAAGCATGTGATTTGAAAGCAATGTATTAAATAATGAATGGCTTGGGTGAATAAGCATAAGTTTATAATTCCCATACAATTCACTCTACCCACGCCAACTTAGGTGATTTAACAATTGCTTTTTTTCTAGGTGTAGGTAGATATTTTTTATGAAATGTGCACAGCCCTACCCCAATCCATGTGCAAATTTTTTGTTTGTTTTAAATTTTTTTAAAATTTTTCATTTTAAATGTAGTTGGAATTCACGAAATTTTTCCAAAAAAAAAAGTCATATTTTGACCTTTTACCATGTTAGGAAACCCGAACTAGGTTTCGCAAGTCAGCCAAAAAAAAAAAAATAAAACAAAATCTAAAGAATACAATTTTCTTTGTGGAAATCTTCATCAAATGACACGATGTTGCGATCGTGATTTTGGCACGAGCCAAACCAACAACCATAACAACAACATCAGCAGCTACGGAATCATTTTATGCATGATTTTTCTCGTACAAAAATCTGAATTTTTCTTCTTAGATTTTGCTATTTTGTAACTTTACTAAAAAAGTGACAAAATCAATAGTTACATATTTGCCATGTTACTGATGTTTTTTCATACATTTTATCTTTGTACGATGAATAATAAAGTCTTTAGGTATACCCCAAAAAGTGATCACAACCGTTGTTTGTGCTTGGAAAAATTTGCGAACAATGCTCCCATACAAACACAGCTGTAAGATGCAGTGCTAGTTCTATACGAATATTTGACACCAGGAATTTCTAGAAAGTAGTTATAAATATTTTAGCAGATAGTACACTCAAAGAAAAAACCTTGACAGAAACTTCTGTTGACTATATACTGACACAAAAATTATCAACTCAAACTAGGAATTTGTCAATACGAACAATGTTTTTTAAATTGACAAATTCGAGTCAGTATAAGCCAACAAAACCTTCTGCCAAGGTTTTTTCTTTGAGTGTATCTAAACAAACAAGCAAAGCCAATATATTAATTTTCCTTGCGACAGTGATGATCCTGACATCAAAGATGACTGAATGACTTCATAAAATCTTTTCTGATCTCCTTTAGTAAAGCAATTAGGAATTGACCATTATGTATTTTGTCCAATTTTTTTTTTTTTTTTTTGATATGCTTGATGAATTTTTTGTAGATTTGTAAAATATTTACCTCATGGGAAATTTTTAAAACCGTAAAACTAACCCTACATACAAACAATTATGATCAACCTAGCAAATATCAGCGCCCTCTGTTAGTTGGGCATACAAAACAAGCAAAACTCACAAAGATTTGGTACATTAAGCAGCGTTATTTGATTGCCAGCGTTGCATTATAAGCAAAAAAAGTAAAAAAACATAAGAAAAACCTCAACCTTTAAGTTATGCGAACTAGAATCAGCACATTATTAAGTGGGCGTGACAGACATTTAATGTGCAATGTGTGGAACCAAGCAACAGCAGCAGCAGCAACAGCAACAACAATTTTCAGCAACAAACTTTTTAAGACTACAACAAAAGATTGGCAAAAATAACAAGAAAATAAAACCTTGCGTGCCTTGCAATGTTGTTGTTGTTAATGAGCTGCGACCCTTGCTTCGCAATTAGCCGCTGTTTTGTAGGTAACAAGCTCATTAACAGAAATAAAAAAAAAAATTACAAAATTAGAAGAAATACGACTTGAACTTGAAATGAAGTTTTTAGTCGTATCTTGTGTAGTTCCATGAAAACCACTTAAATCGAATAGATTTCTCTTTAAAATGTTTTGTCTGACCATCGAAAAAAGGCTGTATTGTATGTGTGCCAATTTTGAGAAATTCTTTAGTTTGAGCCATTAAAATAGAAAGGGAAAAATAAAATATCTGAATTTTTTTTTATTTTTTAATTTAATTAGTTTGTTCGCGGTGTGCAGCGCCCTCTCGTTATTGCGAAAATACTTAATTTCTCCGTTGTTTGTTGGTGGTTGTTATTCTTGTTGTTGTTGTTGTTGTTGCAGCTTTTGCTTTGGTGCGATAAATGATTTTATCAATATGAACATGAAGAGGGCGGAGATGAGTCGATAATGCGGCAAGCTGGCTGTGCGGCACAGTGGGTTAAAAGCAACCCATGCTATTTATATAGAATTTAATCATTTTTACATTCATTGCAGCCACTGTGCGAATTGCTGTTTTGCCATTGAAGCTGCGTCGATTATCAGACTTAACGACTGATTTCGCTGCATTCTGGTGTAATAAGTTTTTTGTTTCTTTTTATCTGCTCAAGTTTTTCCTCATCATTTAGCCGAACAAGTGGATAACTTAAAGAGGAGAAGAAAAATTACGAGGCTGACGACAAACAATAAGTACCGCTTGCCACTTAAAAAGAAAAGAACAAAAATGAAATAATCGTTACGCCCACTAAAAGAACATTGAAATACCGCAAGGATGAATAAACGTGCCAGCCAACCCAGCCAATACTCAGAGCAGTAGTCGGCAAGAGGGTTGGCAGCTTTGGCCAAAATTTTGCTACAACAGCTACATACATATAATGCGATAACGGCGATATCGGTGGCAATAAATCATTTCTAGGTCATTCAAGTGATTTTCGCCATGTTGATCAATGTTGTACGAATGTGTTGGCAACACTGTTTTGCAACAGCAACAACAACCATCAACAACAACATAGAAAGTTGCGGAAGACATTCCTCTCTTGTTCGTTGATGATCTTTTCCTTTGTTGCAGCAGCGGTTGATCAAAATTTGGCAGATACCGTTTAACGTAGACACGCCCCTGTGTCATAGTTTTTGTTTTTGTAATTGGAAATTTTTAATTGCAAACGTTGCAGGAATAAAGAAATTTATTTTTTGTCAGCAAAGTTACAAAGTCTACGGTCAAAGTTACAAAAAGCTAAGCTTTAAATTAAAAAAAAAGGCAATGAGTGATAATTTAAGAGAGAAATAATGACGAGCAAAGAATTTCAATTTGGTCAAATGAAAAAACCGATAGCAGTAAAACTTGTAAGAAATGGAAATGGAACATAGAGTTATTTCTAAACAAAGTAAAATGCCACACCCACTATTCTAGTATAAGGACTCCACATTTTACCGAATAATATATGTATGGGTTGGATAAACGACGTAGGCGGAACTTCGGTACATACAGACACGATGTCATTCAGTTATATATATTTTCGAAAGTTTTTCAATTTTGATCAAGTCACATTGTATTGAAGGTAGGCGTGGTTTTCATCCGATTTTGCAAAATATCAAAGAGTGGCTTATGTTAAATATCAAAGTTTGTATCCAAAATTTCAAGACATTTCTGTAATTTTTGTCGATTTTTATGCGATTTAATGCTTCAAATAAATCCACTTTGCATAGGAGGTAGGCGTGGTTTTCATCCGATTTTGCCAAATATCATAGTGATAGTATATTTTATATATAAAAGCCTATGTTGAAAATTCCAAGACATTTTTGCAATTTGAGCAGATTTTTAAGGGACTTTACGGTTAATATAGAGCTACTTTGTATGGGAGGTAGGCGTGGTTTTCATCCGATTTTGCCAAATATCATAGTGATGGTCTATATTAAATATCAAAGCCTATGTGCAAAATTTCAAGACATTTCTTTAATTTTTGTGATTTTTTAAGAGATTTAACGGTTAAAATAAAGTATCTCTGTATGGATGGTAGGCGTGGTTTTCATCCGGTTTAGCTCATTTTTGATCCTGATCTTAATTTTTCAATAAGAAGCTTATATTTGAATTTCATCGCGATAGCTTTAAAATTACGGCTGTAATCGTGTCCACAGACGTACAGACGGACAGACAGACGGACAAACGGAAATTGACTCAGGTGGGGATGCTGATTAAAAGTATATTACTTTAAGTATATTAAGTATATACTTTATATATATATACCTGCCACGACTCCTTATTAGCGTTTTACGCGGAATGACAAAAATTAATATACCTCCAGAACGCGTTGACATATAAAAATTTCATAACAAATTTAATATTGCCTTTTATGTTAATGCTGTGACCATTTTTTAAGGATTCGTAACGGTTTCGAAATGGATCCATTTTGCGACATTACAATAAATAATATAGATGCATGTTACTACAAAAAATTGTATTACTACTACGCAGGTTTGAATATGCAGAAACTGCGCATGGTCGTTGAGCTATGAAAACTTATTTTTTTTTTAAGTTCCATAATTAGAAATATATTTATTATAAACTTGTACACGATATTTTGAGCTATATAGCTAGGCTCTTGATTGGATCTTAAATGTTCATAAGTTTGTTGGATGGTATGTGGGCTAATTCCGCCAGGTAAGCATCTTTGATGCGAGCCTATCTGTCCAAAGCCAGGATAAAGGAGGATGGTTGTGAGTAGTATGCTTAGAGACGAAACATGTTTGCATGTACTAGTATTGTCCTACCCACGTACAAATAAACTGCCTACCTTCGAGCCCGTCGTTGGCAACCGTCCTTGGAGCAGGTAAAAATGGGTATATCATTTCTAATAAATAAGCCTGTGATAGAGTAGCAATGGTTCATATAAGTTGTTAGCACGGGGATAGCCAAAGCTATCATATGGAGATGACCTTTTCTATCCATGATAATAAAATCTTCACAACAAGGGTTCTATGTATATGGTTAGGCATATAATCCTTGATTCAGCTCCTAGGATTAAGTTAGTGATATAAGGCACCCCTCGTTCTGGTGATGGAGTACGATCCTGACCCTTAAACTTGCTCGAATGCCCGTCAAGCACGATTTTAGTGCACAAACTTGGCACAGTCAGTTACAAACCGAATTTTTTTTCTCTTTCCTGGGATTTTGAAGAGCCTCATTTGGCGGGAAACAGTGCCCAGGGTGACTATCATGGGCTGGTACCTCGGGGAGTCTTGTGATGGTTGTGGTTGTGTATATGCTGCACAGGTCTAGATTGACAGACTGGTGCCGCGCATTGGTAGGGTCGGGCTGGTATATCCCTTAATATACAAGAGATTGGAACGGTTTCGTCTTAACCAGTAGATGTCAATGGAGGTGCGCTAACTACCGGTAGTCAAACTGGTTCTATTAGTGAAAGCAGTGTTTAATTTAAAGCATAATTATTTCACAAAATAGGGCACTGGGTGATACTTTGTGTTTGTGGAATTGACAGCTAGTACATGCTTGCTCTTCCGTGTGCCCTGTATGCTTTACTGGCTCAGACTGTATTGCATAAACATATACGTGTAGAGGTATTTCACAGCATACGTTAAAGTGCTGTTAAAGTGCTGTTTGTGTGCTCCATAAACTATCTACCCATGGTCTTCGGACTAGAGGAATAAAGCCTACGCGGCAGGAGTCCTCTTAAATTAAAAATGGGTCTATATGTGGTCTGTTTGGCACTCATGTTGAACAACAACAACAACAACAACAACAACAACAACAACAACAACAACAACAACAACAACAACAACAACAACAACAACAACAACAACAACAACAACAACAACAACAACAACAACAACAACAACAACAACAACAACAACAACAACAACAACAACAACAACAACAACAACAACAACAACAACAACAACAACAACAACAACAACAACAACAACAACAACAACAACAACAACACCACCACCACCAACAACAACAACAACAACAACAACAACAACAACAGCAACAGCAACAGCAACAACAACAACCGCAGCAACACCAACACCAACAACAACAACAACAACAACAACAACAACAACAACAACAACAACAACAACAACAACAACAACAACAACAACAACAACAACAACGACAACGACGACAACAACAACAACAACAACAACAACAACAACAACAACAACAACAACAACAACAACAACAACAACAACAACAACAACAACAACAACAACAACAACAACAACACCAACGACACCAACGACACCAACGACACCAACAACAACAACAACAACAACAACAACAACAACAACAACAACAACAACAACAACAACAGCAACAACAACAACAACAACAACAACAACAACAACAGCAGCAGCAACAACAACAACAACAACAACAACAACAACAACAACAACAACAACAACACCAACAACAACAACAACAACAACAACAACAACAACAACAACAACAACAACAACAACAACAAGTGGCAGCATAAAAATAAGCTAATAATTTGGAAATGATTTCCAAAATAAAGTCATTTCCGTAGCTATATGTAATAAAAATTACAACTTCAGTATCTTAATTGGCTGATAAGTGTTATTATAGCAAAAATTGCTATCAATTGACAACAACACAGATAAATGTAAACAATTAAAAAGCAATTCAGTAACATGTTGCTCACCTGCGGTCAAGTTCAATTATGAAAAACCAGATTTTAAATAGAAAAAAAAAATCACTACACATGAAGTATGTGGTAACAAAATTCCATTAAATGCTACGCATGCGTAGCTTTTAAGCTGTTTTTATGAAAAAAATACATATGAAAAAGAAAAAAAAAGTGACGATGACAATTTGTTAAGCTTGTCTCATTACAGGTCAAGCATTATAAAAAATATAGTTAAAAACGAATCTCTTGAAATCAATATAAAAAATGGTTACGCATAGGCTGCTAAAAATAGAAATTAATTACAGATCATGACCGCTGAAAATCATTAATCCAAATTATATATGAATTTATTTGAACAGAATAAATGGTTGGTTCGGTTTAGTTTTTGTGTTGTTCTTTTTTATCTAAATGCTTTTGTTAGCCATGTTGTGAAACATAAAGCTGGCTTATTTGCTGCTGCTCACTTATAAGTTTATACCGAATGATCAAGCCAGACACTTTGGAGCATTTAAGCCACTTTGAAATGTTTTCCTTTTAAGGTTGTTTGTTGTGTGTGTGTGTGTGTGTGTGTATTTTTTTTTTGTCTCCGAAACATTACATTTGCTTAATTAATTCGTACGATAAATAAAACTGAAAAACTGTCTGAGTGCCGCCGAACCACATGAATAACTCAATTAATTCTCAAGCACGTTGTTTGGAGTTTAGTGTTTTAAATAATGCGTTTTTTTGCTGGAGTTTGACAGCATTTAAAGGCACTGGGAACTATTAAAAAAAAAATCAGCTTAAAGTGAAGTAGGCTATATTGTGAGCCACAAATAGTTGTATATTCAAACAGGTTTTCTAAGTAAAAGCCACAATATAGTAACTTCAACTCACATAACATGTCAAGGCGTCAAAATTATTATAGCTAAAAAATAACAAAATTTTACGTATTAAAACAATTGCAAATGTCATTCCATATCGACTGCATGATTCTCTGAAATATGCTAAATATTGCGCAATGTTATAGCTGATTGCTGCAGTAACTAAAATAATTGTTGTTGCTGCTGCTTTACGCTGCTGTTCACATGCATCGCATCATGTACTGAACATACTGAATGGAGTTTGGACGTTAAGCAGATGGACGTGTTTGTCATGATCATGTGTCCACAAATGAAATTGATTTGCCTTTCGACACCTTTTGAATATGTGAAATCGTCGTCGTCGTCAAAGTCGTTGTTGTCGTTGTCATTGTTGTTGTTCCCATTTTTAGTGTGCTAGATGCTGCTGTTGTTGATTACCATGGAAAACACCATGAAATATAAGTAGATCTAACTTAAAGTTGCATTCGTCACGTTGACGCTAGGATTATGTAAATATTAAATACCCAGAGACATGAAAATACCATTTGATTGATGGGGGAAAAGTAGAGAAAAAACCCCATTAGAGAAAAACTGATGCAGAAACTTCAGAAAAAAAGATGCAGAAACTTCATTTGATTGTTCCAATACCAAAAAAAATAAAATTTATAAGAAAAAACATAAATTTATTTTAAGCTAGCCGCAAAATTTTGCGCAGTTTATTTGGGAAAGACTCTTTCTGGGGGTCAAGCTAATTAAAGACCCCTAATACAGATTCGTCACATAATATTCACTAACGTTTCAAAAAATGTACTTTCTATAGTTGATAAGTTATTTAAAATTTTCAAATTTTGAAATTGTATGGAAGGTATGGAAGGTACCACGTTTCATAATTTAATCTCATCCACTTTTTTTCAGTGATAATGTCTGATCATATCAACTCTCGTTCATAATCTTTAGTCGACCTCCTTTATTTGCAGAAAGTTGACGCATTGCTAGATTCAAAGTTATATGGAAGGTGCAGCGCCTTATTTTCCAAACTCGCTTACATAATTTTTAGTGTTTTAGTTTGATAAAACTCAATTCCATTTTCAGTTTGAGTGCTTCTATACCTAACGTATTCCCCCTTTGTTGAATTTTCACCATATTTTTTTCAGTGATTATGTCTGACAATATTTTATTTTCCTCTTCAACTTTAAGTTTATGGGGAAAATTCTATTTCCAAATTTTAGAAATACAACATTTTTATACGAAAGTTGTATGGCAGGTGCCAAGGCCCATTGTCCAAAAAAAATTTTCCATAGACATTAACTTTACTGGAATAAAACTCTACCGAAAAGTAAAATCTCATCGAAATCCGTTCACGGCTCAGATCACAATTTCATCTTAATATTTAAAGTTATTCCAACTCAACCTGAAAAGGACTTGTGTAAAAGAAGATTATTCAAGCTTTGCTTGAAAGGGCAATGTCAAGGCATTTTCTTGCATAAATTTCCTATATAAAACTTTATTCAATGATGTATTTTAGGAAGAAGATTTTTACTCAAGTATATAAAGTTTTATTCAAGGTTACATTTTTAGAAGGTATTCAAGAAGATTTTTAGTCAAGTATAATTCCTCTTAAAAATTCCTTATATCCTTATTCAAGGATAAATTTTTAGGAAGTATTCAAAAATTCCCTACTATAAAATATAAGAAAAATATAATATATATATATATATTCCCTATCTATAAAATTTTACTCAAGTAAATTCAAAGAAAATAGTAATTAATGTCCAACGTTATTCAAGAATATTCCGTAAGTGAAAAGTGTGTGCGGTGCCCAATACAAAGATTCCGGGTTCAATCCACGCTGAGAGACCTTCCAAATATACAAAAATTTTTATAATGCACAATATTTCTATTCTAAAATGAAATCCAAAGTACTTGCAGAAATATATGTAATAATAATTAAAATTTTTTTTCAGAATTTCCGTGTTCCTGAATTAGCCTTGAATTAAGGCATTATTAAAACTTTATTCGTGTACTTATATAAAACGTCTATAAAAAACTTAATATAAGATCTTTAATAAAAGAATTAATTTTGTACGTCTTTTCTCCTGATGTAGGCCTTGTATGAAAATTATTTAAAGGACTATACAAGAAAGTAAAAATTCTCCTCCCTGTATAAATTGCTCACATAAAGCTTTATTCAAAGCTTATTTAGGTAAAATTGTTACCTAAAAGGGTTACGAAGTCTATCGGAGATACGCAGAAGTTGCTGCACATAGAATTATATTTCAAAAAAACAAGGAAAATTTCAAGGAAAATTACTTTAAGAAATGTGCCATTTCAGTTATAAATAAGAACCAAAAAATTCGCTTAAAAAATTTATTTTTCGCCAACCCAACAAAAATTGTCGTAACGCTTTTATAAATATTTGATTTTATAATGTACTGGGAGACCGCAGTGGCCCGCCACGGACGTTTTTTTATCAATAAAGAACGTTTACACCTATTTCTTACTCTTTGAATGAATGTGGAGGGAGAAAGAGCGCAAAAACTTCATTTAAAAAAAAAATCCTAAATACGCTAAAAGTGTTCAGTCAATCAATCACCTTGCGTTTAAAAATAAACAAATTTTGATAGCTCTACAATGTGCTTATACGCTCTCACTCTCGCTGTTCTTTTGCAGTTTCTATTGAAAGCAACAGCAAAAGTTTTTGAACGTCGATCAAACGACCACTGTGTGACATCATCCTTAAGAGTACCTTTTTGTAATATAACGCGATTCTGAAGGCGTTTTTTGAAGGAATACTACAAAAAAATGTTCAGAGATATTGACTAGATATATATATATACAGATATAGGTGTAGATATAGAGGTCAAATTTATCATGAATACACAAACAAGACCAAATATATAAAATCGAGAATACGCCTAATATTTCAATAGATTCTCCTGCTCTTTTGCAGTAAATACATTTTAATGTTCCTATCAAAAATTAGAGAAATTTTGTACCGTTTTTTATAAGTATCAAAAAAACTAATTATGCATTATATGCCCCCATTTCGAGAGCTCTCACTGAAATAAACTTAATCCCAAATTCTTTTTGCTTCGATTTTTCTTTTCCCAAATATATCATTAAAAAGTATCTTAACAACATTAACTATTAGATTTAGTATATTTTTAAGTTGTAAATTGTCAGTATGGAATAAATTATTCTTTGACTTAAATAAAATGAAATGAAATGAAATATAAAATTCAGTAAATTTTTAGTATCTTGTCATTATAAAAAAAAAGACGATTTTTGTGAATTTGGTTTTTATACATATGCCTAAACATTGCAAAAGCTTTATATTTGGACTTATATTTATTTTTTTTTTTTTAAATTCAAATGATTTAAATACTGTGCGAATTGCATTTTAATCTTCGTTATTAATGTTCTAAAAAAACATTTTTCATATTCATTTTTATACCAAACAGCCAGTAAGGCACACTGTCCAAAAATGTCACGCCAAGTAGAGGCAAACACAAACACAAACACTTCACTTCACCCACTCAATCACGTGTCCGCCCGTCGCGTAGTTTTTGTACCAATGTTGCGATCGATTGTCGTGCGAACATGCAAAAATACAACATGCAGCAACATCATTCAATGCGCCAAAAACTTTTACAGCGTCAAACATTGTTTTTTTTCTCTATAGTGTTGATTATTTTTATACAATATTTGTTTTAAACATCTTTTTAATAAAAACAGGAAAAAAGTAAGCGTTGCATGTTTGTTCGTCTCGCTGTCAACCGTGCAAGCAATCGCTTGTCCACACACACTCACGCTTCGCTCAGCACAGATTGCTGCTGCGCGCATTCAGGCGCTGATCATGCGCACAAGTGCGACTTTTTCCACGTTTGCATATTTTATCATTTTTAGCCACTTTGTTGTAACTTCTGTTGACACTTGCTTGGCCGTGTCAAGACATGGCTTTCCATTTACCAAGACCAACAACAGACAGTGTCTCCCACCAGCCAGCGCTGTCTATGTTGTCTATGATTATTGCAGTTGTTGGTATTTTCAAACATTTTTCAAACTAATGCCAAAAATGTGTTTGTTATTAAAATTGTGATCATGCAAATTGTTGAAAATTTCAAGCACGTTCGTTCATCTGCGATAAATGCAAATTCAGTTTCATTCAGCGTAAGTTGTGCGAAGTGTTGTTTACTTTTTTTTTGTGATTGTTGTAGTTGTTATGTTTCTTGCTAATTTTTTTTTTTTTGGTTTTTCTACACCAAAACAAAGCGTTAAAAAATTTGTTTTCCGTGTGGTACATGTTTTAAATTTAAAACATCAGATATATCAGGGCTTGGATTTCTGAGAAGCTGATGAAGTTAACGGTCTCATGAAAATGTTAAACCATATGTAAGCTTTCGACAAACACACAACAAATTGGGCAACAAGACAAAAGTATAAAATGCTGCAGATAAATTTCAAAAACACGCCATCAATGGAGACAAATTATTATTATATTTATTATTTACAAAAATAATTATCAATAGAGCCAAACAAAAAGCATCCATGTTAATAATGTCATATGTCATATGTAAATGTGCATAAAAATAGCGCAGAATATTTTTTTACAAAAAAGAAATATGTGCTGCAATGTGTCCAATGTGTGCTATCATGTATGCCAGCACAATACCAAATTGTGGCAAAAATTAAAAATGAAACCAACTTCTGGCTTTTTATCAACGGTGCATTATAGCACAACTAGAGCACATCACAGCACAATTTCAGAATTTCAAAAATAGTGTGGGGCTGCCTCTTTTCCTTACAAAAAAGTACCACCTCAGAAAATCATGCTGATGAATATTTTTTTTTTCCAATTTTCCAATTTTTTTCCAATATAGGTACATATAATAGCATCGAAAAGTACTTTATGAACATCATAAACAAAAAATTATTCTGTCAACTGGTTCCATTAGTTTTCATATAATTCCAGTACCACTGAGAGACACTCAGTGCTCAGTTATATTGAAAAGTTTCTCATCAACTTAAATTTCAGCAATATTGACTCAAATACTTTAAGTCAATATAAATTAATACTCGTACAAATTTAAGTGCATGAAATGCATACATACAATATTTATTTATTTATCTGGCTTTAAATGCCAAAAAATAAAAAAAAACAAACGAGATCGAAATCTTAATTGGTAACATAAAAGTGCACCTAAATAGCTATGTTTCGCCTATACTATTTGTATCTTTTTATATTAACACTTATCTTTACGCCTTTTTGGTAAATTAAAATTTTTAATTAACAAAAAACGAAATTTAAGCACTCAAAACACTGTAAAACTGAAAACATTATTCAAATTCTACTTAGCAGCAGCATAGCAAATAAAAGTCATAAAAACTGTAGCAACATTTGTAGCAATGTTTTCAGCCTATTAGGGAAAAATAATTAACTGAATATTTAGAACTTTTAACAGCTATAGTATTTAGAACAAGCACAGCTATAAAACTTGGAATTATTTTGAATAAACCATTAAAACAGAGCAGAGCGTAACTTTGAAACTGATGCCTACTAACTATTTAGGGCCACAAAAAATTAAGCACGTTCAGGTTTTACGTAAGGTTGAGGAAATTGAAATAGTTGAGAAAAAAAAAAAAGAAAATTTAACTACTGATCATTTTCGTGTTATGCATGTATACGGTTGTTTGATATAAAATTTCATTTTTATGAGACACTCCTTGGACCCATATTAAAGAGACATAAAAATGGCCAATACAATTAAGTCAGAAGAAAAACAACGGAATCTTTAACAAGCAAGCAACTAACACCTGTCTCACGTTACACTCGTAAATGTCCACAAAAAAACATAAAATAGTAGAAGACAAAAAAAAAAAGAAGAAAGTACAAGCATTTAATTTGTTAAAAAAAAACAAAAGTTATATAAAAGCCTACACAAATATATATATAAATAAAAAGACGGCAAACTTTATACTTTTTTTTTATGAAAACTTTTTTGTTAAAACATGTTAAGCAATGAGCGCGCGTACCAAACATTATGTGGTACCACAAGCCGCCACATGTGGAGGTCACAACCGGTTCGAAAACATTAATCATTTTGACGACATTTGACATAACCAACGAATTGACCCATGTTAGTAAGACTTGCTTAGTAATGTATGGACAACAACAACAGCAACAACGTCACACACAAGAATTGACCCAACCACAGACAGGCGCTCAAACGTACAAATTAGTATACCGCGCCAGCTAGTTAGGCCAACAGATAAACATGTAAGAATTTTTGACAAATGAAATGCACGCAAGTGTGAATAGGCCTGGTTTTTTTTTTTTCTATGGTCAAGAGTGTCATTTGAATAATTGGCAGCATTGGAATATTTGAGTTTATGATGATGACAGCCTGTATGTGCGCCTCAAATGTAGGTGGGGCAAATTAAGTGAAAAGGAAAAATAGAAGCTGAACATCCTAATGCAAGTTCAGAGTGCTAGATCCAATTCTGTCACTTTTAGTAGAGCATTTAATCCTTCACTTGCTAATAATTAACTATGTCGAACATCATTGACAGCTTAGGTCAAATATTAAAATCTCGGAAGCACTTTAACTTAATAATGAAGAATTTCTCTTATGTTGTTAAATGACCTACAAGGCATGATAATATAGGTCTTAAAATGTGTCAGCACCAAAATAGAAAGTTTTAACACCTTTACTTTAATTATAAAGCACCAAATTCTACAAAAAAAAAAATATACTGATCATAAATTTTGGCTAGTATAGAAAAAAAAAACAAGCTTTGAAACCATTCAGGCCATTCAAGTTTGTATCAAAGTTTTCAATGAAATGAAATAACAACAAACACATCCATATAATAGATCATATTACAAGCAGTTCATAGTGGAGGAAGTCCATAAAAATGGTCAATAGAGAGAACGAAAAAAAATAAAACATAATGTTGGCAGACAAACCCACCTGAAATTCGTGAATGGATGCTGGACAAACGTTTACAAAGTAGCATACATATTCAAATTTCAGGTGCTGTAGTTTTTTTCTTATTTTATATAAAACTGCCAGGTGCTTAAGGAAGAAATTTGAAGAAAAAGAAAAGCATGTGTATGAAAAGCTTTATACTCCAAATTGACCATGACTCCATATGACCCAAAATGTGTATTGTATATAGGGATGGGTAGTTCCGGACATGTATATTTCATGGAACTATGTTCACTCCCGGACATAGTTCCAATCGTTCCATCTGTATGATTTAAGCATGTCCAAACAGTTCCGATTGAAATAAAATTTTTTCTAATGTGCAACATAAGCCGACATCTCTTTCGCACTTATCGCACACATATTACTGCTTAGACGAATTGTTTGAGTGATGGCAAGCAAAACGATGCTTGTGAGAGATAATGAATGAAATAATAGACTATATGATATATCGTCATTCTTGTTGTATGCATTGTTCTGTTTGATTTTGCTTGCAACATAAGAAAGAGAACAATCATGAAATGATATTTAGAATGCTTTTGTTACATTTCCTCTAATACAGAGAACTGTCGGAACTGATAGTTCCGCGGACATGCTTAGTATGTTATAAAGTAAGCATGTCCGCGGAACTGTTTTATTTTATAACATAATAAGGATGTCCGCGGAACTGTTCGCAAAACTGTCCGCGGAACTATTAGATAATTTTTATATATTTTATTATGCTACAATTTTATTACTTAATATTTGAACTATATGAATTCTTTTAGCAAATTTTGAAAGTTTCTTTTTTAAATAATTTACGAATATTTTCCTTAATTTTTTTATTTTGAAATGAAAACACTGAAAAAAAACAAAAAATTGTGTTCAATTTGGTTTAAGGGCAGAGCGTTGTGTTAAAATTATACTTAGAGTATTATAAATTTCCTGTACAGTTGAACAAACAACCAGCTCAAAAGATAAATAAAGGAACTAGATAGTTCTGCGGACATGTTTCCATTTATTAGTTCCGCTCTATAAAAGACACGTTCAACAACCAAGCAGCTCAAGCAGATCAAATGAACAAAGGAACTAGATAGTTCCGCGGACATGTTTAAATGAACTAGTTCCGCTCTCTAAAGGAAACATTCCATGTCCGTTCCGTCTCCGGAACTGTTAAGCACAACCCTAATTGTATATAATTATAATAATTATGATCTAACCCGTTAATAGTTCAGCTTCAACAAAATACTTGATGCTGTAAACCTACGCTGACCACTTGTACTCTATTATACCCTCTTCCATCCCACACCATGATAAACAATGCAAAATAACTTAAGATAACTTACACAATGCAAGATAACTTACAGTTAAGATATTTCTGAAAAAAAAAAAATTAATAAAATATTTTTTAGAAGTAATAGTTTTTAAATTTGCTCATATGTGGACAACGGGGGATAATGCATAAGAAATCAAACATTTTTCAGAATCAATCATAAGAAATCAAAAATTTTTAATTAAAATTAGATACACTTTATTTAAATTAAAAAATAAATATATACTAATTCATTTAAAATGTTTGAAAATGGAAATAAGATATATAAATAATAAAAGAAAGAACAATATATTGGATCACATGTGGTAAAATAGGATCTTTGTAGTAGTAGTTATTTATCTACCCTATTCCAAGAACTGAAGTATTTAAAGTTTCGGATTCCGTTTCTAAGACAAACTTTTGTGATTTTGTAAAAAATTATTATGGATATATTTGCTTTTTTCTTCAATACTCTTACTTACTTACTTACTTACTTAGGTGGCCGTAACAACCCGTGTCCGGGTTTCGGCCGACCTCATCAGCTCTCGCCAGGTGCCTATGCCGCCTTCTCCAATCGGATACACCAAGTGCGGTTAGGGCTTCTCATCCTGGTCCATCCATCGGAGGCATGGTCTCCCTTGTCTTAATTGACCAACGACCCTCGCCTCGAGCACCTTTTTCGCTGGAGCTTCGTCGTCCATACGTTGTTATACGCCGAACTACGTCAATGTCTTCGAAGAGCTCATACAGCTCGTGGTTCATTCGAATACGATAGTCATCGCCGACTCGAACAGGAACGAAGATTTTGCGAAGAACTTTTCTCTCGAACACCCCCAGAGCGGCTGCGTCAGTTTGCGAAACTACCCATGCCTCAGCGCCATAAAGCAGCACAGGTAGAACGAGCGTCCTGTAGAGTGTTAGTTTTATCGATCGAGAGAGGGCTCTGGAACTTAGTTGCTTACTGAGCCCGAAGTAGCACCTATTAGCAATTATTGTTCTTCGCCTTATCTCCAGGCTGATTTCGTTGTTAATATTAATGGCGGCGCCAAGGTATACGAACTCCTTGACTACTTCAAAGTTATAGCTGCCGGATGAAACGTAGGAGTCTAAACGCCGCGCTCCCTTGTTTGTAGACAGCATATACTTTGTTTTACCCTCATTTATTGTCAAATCCACTTTGGCTGATTCCTTTTCGATAGCGGTGAAAGCAGCGATAACATCTCCCTTGGTTCTGCCGACAATCTCAATATCATCAGCGTGCGCAAGGAGCTTGACACCTTTATAGAAAATGCCATTACGATGCACACCGGCCTTTCGTACGATCCCCTCCATGATGATGTTGAGGAGATCGCAAGACAGTGGAGCGCCTTGCCTGAAACCTCTTTCGGTATTGAAGGTTTCGGAGAGGTCATTTCCTACCTTGACGGAGCTGCGTGAGTTGCTTAACATCATTCTGCAAACTCAAATCAACTTTTCAGGTATACCGAACTCAGACATTGTGGCGTATAGGCAATCCCTTCTCGGGCTATCGAACGCAGCTTTAAAATCGACAAAGAGATGATGTGTGTCAATTTGATTTTCGTGGGGTTTCTCCAGAATTTATCGTAGCGTGAAAATCTGCTCTATGGTGGACTTACCAGGTCGAAAGCCACACTGATAAGGCAAAGCTAGCAGTGTTTTTGTAATCGGCTTTAATCTTTCACACAGTATGCTTGAGAGAACCTTATATGCGATGGAAATAAGTCTCCTTTCTTAAGTATAGGGCACAGTACGCTTTCAGTACGCTTCCAGGTTCCAATCATCGGGTATGCTTTCTGGTAGTCATATTTTGCAGACGATCTGATGCATGCGCTTTATTAATTCATCGCCGCCGGTTTTAAACAATTATTATTAAATAGGGCCGTCAGCACCCACTGCATTATTGTTTTTGAGTCGTTGGATAGCAACTCGAACCAGTTCATGGCTAGGTGGTGATACTTCCACTCCGTCATCGTTGATTGGTGGCACTGAACTACGCTCTCCGTGGGCGGCATTCGTGGAATCGACACCAGTAAGTAAATTGGAGAAGTGCTGTCTCCACAATCTCAGCACGCACTGTGTATCCGCACTGTGTATCCGTATTCAGATCTCCATTTTCGTCTCTACAAGTGGATGCTCCGGGCTTGAAACCTTGGGTTAGACGCTTAACCTGTTGATAGAATTTTCGTGCATCCTTCTTGCCCTGGTATAGCTCTAGTTCCTCACGCTCACGCTTTTCCTGCTCTCTGTTCTTGCGTCTTCTTTTCGCGGTAATTTTTTCGCACGGCACGGCGTTACTGCTGACTGCAGCGTATTTCTATATGCACCGTTTTTTACTGCTGTCGCGATGCGAAACTCCTGATCGTACCGTTGGTTCCGAGGTTGTGGGTGCCGTAAACCAATGACTTCTTCAGCGGCAGCGCGCATGGAGTGGGATATATGCGCCCAAAGTCCGCCGGCGTCACCGGGTCCAGAGGTTGGTTGGTTGAGCGTAACCGAGAGTTGAGCGGAGTAGGCTTCGGCAGTCCGTTGTAATTGCAGCTTAGCGACATCTAGCTTTTGTTGCATTCCTGTGCGTATATTCTTCGCATTGCATAATCGCATGCGGATCTTGGCTACAACAAGATAATGGTCGGAGTCAATGTTGACCCCCCGAAATGTACGCACATCTAGAGCACTAGAGGCATTCCTTCCGTCGATTACAACATGATCAATTTGGTTTCGCGTTTTTTGATCCGGGGACAGCCAGGTGGCCTTGTGGATGTCGAGGTGCTTAAATCTGGTGCTGCTAACTACCATGTTTTGCGCAGCGGTGAAGTCGATCAGTCTTAGATCGTTGTTCGTGGAGGTCTCATGAAGACTCCGGCTTTCGCATTAAAATCGCCGAGGACTATTTTCACGTCAAGGACCGGAAGGTGGTCGTATGCGTCCTCAAGACTAGCGTAGAAAGCGTCTTTGACGGCTTGGTCCTTTTCCTCCGTCGGGGCGTTCACGCAAATACGGCTGATGAAGAAAAATTTTGCCTTGATGCGGTTCGTGGCCAATCTTTCGTTCACGGGTGGTGTGAACTGGGAAACAAGGTGGCGTAGTTTCCGGCTAACGACGAATCCACATCCAAATTCGCGCGTCTCCGCATGGCAGCTGTAGTAGATATCGCAGTGTGCTTGTTTAGAGCAACCTTGCCCTTTCCATCGCATTTCCTGGATGGCGTTGATTTCACCTTTTATTGCTTTAATGACTTCCGCCAGTTGGATAATAGCACCTTCCCTATAAAGGATCCGGATATTCCAAAAGCATATCCGTAAATCATTGTCCGTTTTTCGCTGGCGGTGGTCGTCAACGTAATTGGGGTTCTTATCCGAGGCTGGTTTAGTTTTCATTGGGCAGTAGTAATGTGGCGGGACCCAAACCCTGCGCATATTCTATGTTTAAGGAGCGACCCGCAGCTCAAATTAGCCGTCAAACTGACGGATGCTAGTTTGCCGTTGCCTAGGGAACAACACTTGGAGGTTTGAGTCGCCTTGAGACGATTTCAACACTGATAATGCTAGCCTCGCCAGGTTGAGGCGGTCAGACACGTTGCCATGTGAAGGTTCGCCCCCTGTTCCCTTGTAAGTTTTGCATCAGGCATCATTTAAAAGTGTTTGAAATTCATTCCTATCTTGATGATCTCTTTTTTTACATGAACGCTATCAAACCTCTTTTATCGTTTAATAGATATTTTTTATGTTCTCGCTATTCTCTAAAACTGCTGAAATGCTATTCAAGCTTATGCTGTATTTTTTGTTAAAAAATTTAATTGATTGTGTACATAAAAGTTTTTTTGTTGCATATCTTAAGCTGACAAGAAGCGTGGCGTCAGTCACGCCACCTACATGGCATCGACATGTTGCACACAAAAAATTTCCTGACGAAAGTATACTCCACAACTTTTTTTTTTTTTTCTAGCGGAAATTTCTTTTTTGGCCAAGATATGTTGCTAGCAGTAAACTTAGGCGGTGGTTTTTCTAAATGCTCTTATCAGCAACCAATGCTGCTGTATCTTGTTTGCAACGGATCACGATGTTTGTAGCTGCAATAGCAAAAAAAAAAAAAAAAACCAAAGCAACATCAACAAAAAAGTGCAGACATGCGCACATTTAAGGTGGTTACGGCAAAAAAACAAACACATTAAAATACTGCTGGTTGTATTTGGAGTTTTCTTTCTTCCAGTAATTTTTTTTTTCCTCTTTACTACTTAGGCTTTTCCGAAACTTTAACCGTTTTGCCAAAACATCATTTCGCGCGTGTTTCCACGAATTCTTTCGCAGAACATTAGGCTAAAAAAAAAGTTAAGTTTTCTAGTTTTAGACGTAGTTGTTGTTGGCTAGATAATCGTATATGTAAATTTGTCAGCATCACACACAAACGAAACACATCGATCGTGTCGACATGCATGTGCCATTCAAGATTCCGATGTAAATGTGTGAGTGTGTGTGTGTGTGTGTGTGTGTGTGCAGTGGTATGGTATGGTTTTGCGATAATATCGAAGAGCCAACAACATTAATACCGTTCGGCAAAAAGATTTTATCTAATCGTATCTGTGGACAAACGAAGAAAACAATTAGAAAAGTTCACGAAGATTCCAAATTGAAGAAAGGAAACTAAATTTACAAAAAGAACTTTAACGTTCTTATGAGAATATAGTACAAACATTTCTTAAGATTCCTTAAATTAAATTTTGTCGAGAGAAAACTAACACACGCCTTCGAATTATACTTAAGCTCAATTTTTTTTCGGAACACTAATATAATCAATGAGATAGTGTTCATTAAAAAAGAAACACAGAGGTATCTTTGAAAATTGTGTCGCTAACTAACAATATCGCTTACTTGCATCAAATATCTTCTTAAAACTATTTCCAATATTTAGGTTAATCATGCTTGTTGGCTGCATTTCTATTTAAAGTGTTCTACCGAAATCATTCGCTTTCTCAGCTCCACCTCGTTAGATACTTTTTTTTTTTTTTGTTAAGAACAACACTTCTTCTACGTTACTGAAATCCGCTGCTTTCATTTTGAATTTCCCTTTTGAAACGTGTACAGACGTAGCACCAACAATCATTAAAGAAATTTAAGGAAATCAATTTGAATACTCCAGCTTTACCAGCAACGATTCACCAAAACAAACTAAGCTTCCGCATTGGAAGGAAGCGCTACATTCATGCATGCATGCAAGCATTGAACAGCGAATTCGTCTCGGGTGGAATGTGTCTATTTCAATAGCAATTGATGATTTTTCCACACAATCACTTCGCGCACAAGCTGGGGCTATACAAATGTTTGTTGTTATTTGTTGCTGTTTCTGTCATTTCTTATTCTAATTGCGACCTAAGCTCAGTCATCGAAATGATCATGAAAGCCATGTAACAAGCGCACATTTCTATGGAAAATCGTGATGCACAATTGCCACCATCTGCCAATGATGCTGAGGTAATGCAATGCGATGGGAGCCCAATGTACCATGGCACCCAGTTATCAACACAGCCTCGATGTGTGCGCGATGGTGTTAAATAATTGGCAAAAGTAAAAAAGAAAAAAAAAATACCACAGCAACGAAAAATTCACCGCAAAGATAGACCAAGACAGACATATGAACTAACTTAGTACTGGACAGCCAATATACAGTCAGTCACCAAACTGGACGCTAGACAATAGACATGAAGAAAACAAAGCCAGTCTGGGTGAAAAACTATTCAATCCTAATGAAACATTGTAATCGCAAAGTAGTCAACGTGAATGTGTTCAAATTTGAAAGTGTGAGCGTCTGGAGGTTGAGGTAGTTATTGCTTGTCTATTTGTCCATTGTGTGTTTTTTTTTTTTGTTTTTTTTTTTGGGCTTTGTTAGAATATCCAAGTTTTAGCTGGCGAACTGATGATGATGCATATCATTAGTGTTTGGCTTCCGCATCACTGATATCAGCATTTTTGTATCGAATAGGCTTCCAGTTTCCAAGACATAAGGCTTAGTACTGTATATAGAGCAATTCGCATCAGGGTGGCTTGCGACATGCCAATAGAGCCGTTAGATCAATGTCTGAGCTTTACTTGTTCTTCGTGATGGTGCGAGATATACGGTTTCATATCTGGCACCATCATGAAGAACAAGTAAAGCTTGGACATTTATCTAACTGCTCTATCGACATGTCAGCGAAAGAGATATAGCCCGAAAAGAACCTAAGCGGATGGCCAGAATAGAATCTATTTTATTTTTTCTCCGACGGCTGGCGGACCTCTTTCTGAGTGGCGTAAGTGATGCCATATTTTTGCTAAGAATAAGCTGTGTTCAGTGCTATTTTCTTAGCTTTTTTCATGAGTTGACGTTTTGTTTTGTGTGTCAGTGTTGCATTCATGTAAGTTCAAAACAAAATATGAAATAATTTTCTCCAAAATTAAGCTCCACACCGAAAAGCAACGCTGATCCGCCATCCGACAACCGCTCCTATTCTGGACGGGTTCTCAGCGGTTTTTGTTGAGAGTGACTCCTCATACGCCATCCGCTTTGGTTCTGTTCGGGCCCATAAGTTGAATTAAAATTACGCTATTATCATTGCAATATCGCTATAGTGATGTCTGACACAGACTTTCAAAAACACAAAACATGGGAGATAAGGCAAAAAAAAAAACATATTAAGTCCACAATATTCAAATTGAGGAAGTTAGAAGTTAGCTAGAGTCAAATTGGTGAGCAGAATACTCTTCAAAAACTAAAGTAGTCAATACTTTGAAAATAATTAAGTCAACTAGTAGAGGTCTAGATAGGCTTTCTATGATTGGCCCCCATACTCTTTGATAAAAATATTTTAGTTGGGAAAATTCTGCCTTAGTAGCTACTAGTCTCAGTGAGCAGAAAAATTCAAAATTAGATTGCGGATAGCTAATTCTGGAAAAAGTCGTCTTCGATTTTCTATATTCTTTGAACAATAAATCAATAAAGAAATGCTACTGTAATAACAGACAAAATCACAAATCAAACGGACAAATTGTTCTTCTAAGCCTTTTCCAGACGATGATGCACCGAGGTTCGTCAACCAACAAAATCTTAAATCTCAATTGAGAGGCTAATTTTGGCTTCAAAAAGGTTCCTTCTCCTTTTATTATAACTGCAAGAATAGTCTCTAAGAACCATGCTAGCTAACAAATGACTATTTAAGGATATTAATCATGTTATATCAGGTATCTTTTTATGCCAGAAAATAAATTCTTAAATATTGTTTTTGATTTTACTAGAAAGGTAATAAAATTGTCTTCAATATGAATAAATTTTTTTTTCTGATAGTGTCACTTACCATGAAGTGGCGGATGATTGAATTAAAAAAACCTGAAAAAAATAAAAAAATTTCAAGTTCGAGAGCTGAATTCTCCCACGAATTAAACAGTTATCAAATAAATAAGAACACAGTTGGATTAAGCGTACAATTTTGGTTCTGTATCGAAGCATTTTTTTTTTATTTTTGCCATTAATAGTGATTAAAAATCAGTAAGTGAAATTTTAAAAAATGTGCCTCAAAAAACACTTTTAGGTGGCGCCCACTCAGTTTTTACATATTAGAAATTTTTTTTCGTCCTTTGTGGCCTTCAAATATGCTGTAATATGCTGAGATACTTTTGCAAATGAGACAGTCTAGTGTGAAGCTGTTATAAAAAACAAGGGCTTCAGTACAAAATATTAATGATTTTAAAGTTTGTGCAACACAATAAACCAACAAATGCAAATTGAACACGATCTTTTCTCTTTTTTGCAAAATGTGCCATTTATGTGTCCAACACATTTCACTTGTATTTTTAAAATATGATAATTTCTGCTTTGTTATTGAAGAATATAACTTAAGTTTGTATTGTTATTGAATGTAAGGAATAAACCTTTGTAAAAAACTAAGCTCTTGTTTCTATTAAGAATATTTTCGATGCTATGCTGCATTATAAGAAAGAACACATAAAAAAAGTGCCATTCATATGTCCATAGCTGTATATTCAAAATGAGAGAGTATAGGTGTACAAAGCTGACCGTCACTGCTCTAGATCAAGGGTGTCAAACTCAAAGGCTTAACTCAATATTCATAGAAACGTAGGTCTGTTTATTTCGAATAACATATACTAATATTATAATAAATATATAAACGATTATAATACTTAAATATATAAAAAAAACATAGATAAAAGAACAAGATAAATTAAGGGGGTCCTCTGGTAATCTATGCCAAATTTTAGCCTTTTTTCAAAATATTGTGGAAAGAGAACGAGTAAAGATATTTTAGTTCCGTTTTTTGATTTGGGTAGCTTAATTTATTGAAAAAAATACAAAATTTTGAAAAAGTGAATTTATGGACCGTTCAGAAAGTTCTCGGCCTGGTAACGAGGTTCTCCGGAAAAAAGGTGGGTCCAAATTGCGCACGATTCCAAGTGTAAACATCGTCTGAAAAAAAAAAAAATATTCAGTTACTTAGAATGAATGTCCCTATAGCCCCTACCTCGGAAACAAAAATCGAAATTTTTTTAGGGGGGGAGCCGCCACTTTGAAAATGAAAAATCGAATTTCGACCTTTTTTTTTGTAGTCTAGTGTAGAAAAAAAATAGTAAACATTATTTTTTCGGCAAGTTTGAGGTAGGAGCTATAGCGGCGTAAATTCTGCGTCGTTTCATGCCTCATATATCAAAATCGGTCAAAAACTGTTTGAGTTATCGTGCGCAAAGTTTTGAAAAACATGGTTTCGAGAAAAACGCGTTTTAAGTTTTGACTTCAATTTTGAGGCACACAAATGACATTAACACATATTTTTTTAATACAATACTTACGAATATTAATCGGCAATTCCAGCCCCATAAAGTGTGCCTTCCTCCATCTCATAAAACGAGTTTTCCATGGCTTTTTGGGCTCTGCGGGCTGTGCGACCCTCTTTCGATGATGCGTACGTTTTTAGCTCTGAGCGTTGAAGTCGTTTTCCGTCGCGAGATTCAGCATACATCTCGGCTTGTGGGCCGATGACAATACCCATTGTTGACATTATTTTTAAAATACTTGTGAAGCCTTCGTTGAAAATGCAGGTTGCCAGAAAATTTGCGATTTCGACTGTGGTAGCACCAGAGTGGATATGTTTCGGTGCAAAGGTCCACAAAAGCGAGTTGAACGAGTCGTTACAATTTTGCGTTTCACCTCCAGTGCATCGGTTGAGTAGATCGTCGGATGATAACGCTTCGTATATGGGCTTCATTACTTGCAGAACCTTTCCATCAAGTGGGGCGTACGTGTGGTGAAATGAGGCTAATGAGCCTTCTGCTGCTGACTTTTGATAGGCGCACCAGCTGGACTCACCAGGTGGGCAATACATATGTTGTGGATTACTATCACTTGAACTTTTGTGATAATATGTTGACCATATTTCTTTTCTCATGTTTTCCACAGAGTCCTTATTACGTCGAATAGCAAGTCCATAGTAAGTAGTCAGCTCGCTTATGACTTTGTCTGTCAGTTTGCCAGTGCCTTTTCCACCGATGCCTTTGTTTTCTTTTTTGGCCTTGCGCAGCCGTGTGCCCATGCGTTTTTGCACGTGAGCGATGCACTCCTTTTTTGTGACAACGGGGTCGCCGTTATACGGATCAAGGTCTATAATGGCCTTGAAGGTTTTGCTGTCGCCATCGCCATCGCCAATATATTTTTCATATTTTATGCCATATTTTTCGATCGATGAGGCAAACATTTCCTTCACGGCATCTACCTCCATCTTGCCCGCACTCCCACTGTGGTTGTTTGTGCATGTTTTCTGGTGCGATTCGTACCATTCTTCGAAGTCTGCAGAGTCATTTTTTTTTCCCCCACATTTTGCATGCCTGGCAAAGGCTTGATTTGACAACGGAGTCAACCACTTTTTTGGTATGTTTACCGACGAGCGTAGTGACACCAAAAAGAGACGAGAATCCCCGTTTTTTCCAGGTGCCATCCCCTGAAACGGTCAGCAATGAGGAGTCACAGTCAGGATTTTTTTCATTCTGCTGTTCCTGCTCTTCTTTAACCGCATTCAACAGGCACTGCTTGTAAACTGCTTTAGCAGACACATGCATGTTTTTCAAGGTGCCATAGTACGCATCAAGGCACAATCCTTGGCATATGTCCATTAATCCGCAGAACATATTAATACCTTCTCTCCCTATTCCAAGCAATCTCATGGCAAATATCAACCGGCGATTTACAACAAAAGATTTACCGACCACCGGCGAAGAATTAATATACTGTGTAGCTTTACATTGGCACTGCAGACTCACTTTGAAGCCGACTCCACGCATACATGTTTTTCCAAATCGAATTTTTTGTTTACATTGGGCGCAGATAACCAGAGCAGCAAGCGTTTGGAAAAATGAAAAAAATTCCAAGAAACAGAACTGGAGGTTGTTTTCGATGATGACTTCATTGTCTTGCGTTTTCTTCAATTTTTTGGCCGATGTGCTGGCAAAGTCGGTGTCCTCTACTTGGGAGTGCTGGTTTCCACGGAAATGCCTCTTTTTTGTTCGATACGCGTACTTACGCGGCGCGTTTGGGTGGCTTTTTTTATCCATAGCAAAAAAAAAAACACAAAACGATTTTTCTTTTATTTTACAACAGCAGTTATCGCGCACGCGTAGCTTTCAGCGTTCGAAAATAAACTGAATCTCGTTCGTTTGCTTCTTTCATGTGAACACCTGGGCTCAAAATCATTTCAACCCCTAAATCAAAACATGCATGTATACATACTGCATGTATACATACTGTGTGTGTATATTTTGTAATATCAATACATATTTTGGAAGAATTCCACAGAATTTTCGACTAATGACTGCAGGCAAATAAACAACTTTGCTGATGCGTTATTTTGACGAAAACATACCTACACAAAAATGCCTGTATCTCCTAAACTATTTCGAATTTTGAAAAATCCTTTTGGGAAAATGTTTTTGAGTATCTGAGCAATAGAAATATGAAAAAAAATCGAAAAATTGTTTACATCGAATTTACATTGTTTACCCCTTAATTGTTTACATCGTGATACTCGGCATCACTTTCTGCTGCTATCTTTCCAATTTTGGGAGAAATTTTGTTCGCAGTGATTACTTTCAAAACTGACCCAAGGTGAGCGTTATTAATAGTGTTTCTAACAGGAGACTTAATTAATTTCATAACTGAAAATAAGAAATAGCTTGCACCGATAAGAAATAAATAAGAAACATTGATATAATTTCATAAGCGAATTTTTAACTATTTTCCAACATGGCTGGTAAATACCTGCTTGATCAATAAGTTTCTAAAATAGAAATAAAAAACATAATTCTATGGCTTGAAATGCCTTTTTTTTATTCAGTATATTCTGCCAGAAGCTCAATACACTTGTTCCAACGGTCCTCTATTTTATGGATCCCATCGCTGTAGTGGCCTTTCAGAAGGTCTGCAAAATACTCTTCTGTTGCTGCTATCAACTCTTCGTTTGATGAAAATCTCTTTCCACGCATGAATTTTTTAAGATATCAGAACAGCCAGAAGTCAAAGGGAGCTTGATTTGGCAAACAAGGTGGATGTTCCAACAATTCGTAATTTAGTTCACTGATTTTTGCGATGGTTTTTTGACTTTTGAGAGCAGGTGCGTTGTCCAGATGAAAAATTAATTTTTCTTCTACAAAACGGTTCTTTTTGACGAATCTTTGCGTCGAGTTGATGCAAAAGATTACAATAGTATTTAGAGTTAATGATTTTTTCCAGTTAGGAGATAGTCCACCAACAAAATCAATTTTGCATCCCAAAAAACTGATGCCATAACCTTCTTTACAGATTTTTTAACACGAACTCGCTAAGGAACCAAAATATCAGGTTCACAACACTCTTTAATTTCTTGTTTTATTTATTTATTGGCCAAACAAGGCAATTTGCTTACTTACTTACTTAGATGGCCGTGACAACCCGTGTCCGGATTTCGACCGACCTCATCAGCTCTCGCCAGGCGCCTCTGCTTTGCGCGCGCCTTCTCCAATCGGATACACCAAGCGCGGTTAGGGCTTCCTCAGCCTGGTCCATCCATCGGAGGCATGGTCTCCCTCGTCGTCGTTGACCAGCGACCCTCGCCTCGAGCACCTTTTACGCTGGAGCTTCGTCGTCCATACGATGGACATGACCCAGCCAGCGTAGTCCCTGCACAGTTATACGCCGAACTACGTCAATGTCTTCGTAGAGCTCATACAGCTCGTGGTTCATTCGGATGCGATAGTCATCGCCGACTCGAACAGGACCGAAGATTTTGCGAAGAACTTTTCTCTCGAACACCCCCAGAGCGGCTGCGTCAGTTCGCGAAACTACCCATACCTCAGCGCCATAAAGCAGTACAGGTAGAACGAGCGTCTTGTAGAGTGCTAGTTTTGTCGATCGAGAGAGGGCTCTGGAACTTAGTTGCTTACTGAGCCCGTAGTGGCACCTATTAGCAATTATTGTTCTTCGCTTTATCTCCAGGCTGATTTCGTTGTTAGTGTTAATGGCGGTGCCAAGGTAAACGAGCCCCTTGACTACTTCAAAGTTATAGCTGCCGGATGAAACGTGGGAGTCTAAACGCCGCGCTCCCTTGTTTGTAGACAGCATATACTTTGTTTTACCCTCATTTATCGGCAATTTGCTTATTCTAAGTTAATTTATTTTTTTATTTTTATTTTATTTCTTCTTCCCTCTCCTTGTTTTGGTGTTCAAAGATGTACGAATTGTAGTTTGCGTAATCCACCCGCCTAAATGACATGATTCCAGGAACACGTCAAAAAGGAGAGGCAAAAAGGAAATTAAAAATTAGAGTAAAAGGTACTTACATACTAGAAAGAGGAGAAGAAAAGAGGGTATATCAAAAGCTGGGTTAACTAGGAAGAGAGAGAGAGACTTACTTAGGAGGACTTAGAGAGGATAGTACTTATATCCAACAAATTTAGAGAGGGCCTACTTAAATGTGGTATACATACGAGTAACTATATTCATTTAATTTAACATAAGCCTGAGTTAATTTTGGTTAACGAGGAACTTAGACAGGGTTTGAAAGAGGATTTGGAAATGGAAGGTGAAGAGTATACGGAAACGTTATTGAATTCTCTACATCATGGATTGATGGGTTCATAGTTTACGTATTTAGTTTGGTGCTGATATTCAGTTAACAGCCGAGTATGCCTAGAACGTCTTATTGGAACGTTGAGTTATGTGATACTAGTAATATATTCGCTGTAAATAGCACCATTAATAATATCGAAAGTGAAACATGAGCCCAATAATGATCTTCTTGATGATAATGGCATCAAGTTCAAAAGGCATGTATTCATATGAAGGAAGGCTACTATAATCACGGGGGTTGTAGATGTCTCTCAACGTGTATAGTAAGAATTGCTTTTGAATAGACTCGATTCTTCGCTATGGGAATCGAAAGACGGATTCCAAATTATGAAGGCATATTAAAGTATTGGCCGCACTAACGAACAGTATAAGGATGTAGTGACCCAAATATTCTTGAATTCGTTTGCTCGTCTTTTTATAAAACCGAGCTGTTTGCTGTCTCTGGACAAAATTTTGTCATAGTGCAAATTAAAGCGCATCTTGTAATCCAAGACTACTCCAAGATCCACTACATGATTGACTCTTTTAAGTTCACTACTATTGAGGTGGTAGGTATATAATGGCATGTTGTTTTTACTAGAAAAACTTATAACATTGCATTTATTGACATTAAGATGCAGTTTATTTTGGATACACCATTGCTCCAGAGGCAAAAGTTTTGACTGTAAAAAATTTACATCTTACTCTGATTTGATTGCATAGAACATTTTTAAATTATCTGCTTATATAAGGTGTGGGATATCGTTCAGGACTTCTGACAAGTCGGAAATAAATATATTAAAAAGAAAAAGACCAATGTGGTTACCTTGCGGAACTCCTAAGGAGACTGCAATTTTTTCGACAGAATTCCTTCCAATTAAACATAATAGGATCTGCCGTCGAGATATGATTTTAGCCAACTTAGCCCGTAACACTGAATTTTTCTAATTTACGTGTTGCTGCTCATTTAGACGTGGGTTGATGATACTTGTTAGCTTATCACAAATAATTTTTTCAAAAAGTTTTGGAATGGCTGTTAAAATTACTATGACTCTAAAATTTCAACAGAACAGATGAATTTCATCACCACTCTTGTAAATTGGTGTTAGATGGGATGATTTCAAATATGAAGTAATGGTCCCACAAGGCAGTGATTCGTTTAAAATTATGTATAATGGAAGAAGTAGTTGGTCTAAACATCGCACCAGGAAGCTTGTAGGTATAAGGTCCGGTCCAGGTCCCCTAAAATAAATCCAGTTCTTTTATGGCATTAGAAATCTCTTCCTGCGTTAAATTTATACTATCCACTACAATAGTTGAGCTGGGAGGTGAGATTTCAAATTGGGTGGTATATTCACAAAAGCCCTCCTTAAAATAATCCGCAAATAAGTTGCTGATTTCGTGAGGGTTGGACGAATTGACATTACCTTTAAACATAGACGATGTATTGCTGCTAGATTTACGGTTCATGTTAACAAAGTCAAAGAATTTTTTCGGTTCTTAGATGATTTTCTCATCGATAAGGTTAGTGTACAACTTGTACGGTTCGTCTTTTGATTCAGGATCATGGTGGTAGACCCAAGTCTCATCCCTAGTGATGCATTGATATATAAAAATTCTTTTTAAAACGCTACAAATGTTGCTGAGAAAGTCTCATTCGAATGTGTTTTTGTTCCATTCTTCACGTAAAATATGGCGTTTAAACTCAGCAACCCAGTTATTCACTGTTGCAAGTAAAGGTGAATAATCCTTATACACTTCAAATAATTGCTTATCTTTTGGTTGTACAAATTTCAAAAATAAAAATTTCTAATTCAGTTCTAAGGTTTTAAGGTTTGGAGTTGGTGTAGCGGGCAACGAAACAGTCTATCTAGTCTGCTGTGTGATTACTACTCTATACAAGGGTATTGTTGTTGTTGTTGGTTGTTTTCTTCAGAAAACAAAACAGACCTTAAGCTCGAAAATATAACTTTCAGTTAATAATTGAAAAATCATAAGAGTTATAAAAACCACATAACATTTTGAAAAAGAAAGAATTTATTGAAATATGATAAGATATATGAATAGTTTATTTCTCATATTTCCTTATATGAAAAGTTTCTTAGTTAGCTTTTAATATTTGTTAAAACAAAAAAATAACCTGACTACTATCGAGTCTTTTTGAGCTTTCGTATTCGGGTTAGCAACATTGCCAGCACAAGAACAAGGCAAAGTTTTTATCTATTAAACCGAAACTAACAACCACAACTGTTACAACGAGGTGTTGAAGGCAACATTGAACAATGATCTTGATATTTCTCATGCAATGGCAAAAAAAAAAAAAAAATGGGTAGTAAGGCTCAAAAAAAAGTTCAGCAAATCTTTGTTGCTTATGTAAGAATCGCCTCACATACAAACAGAGAAATTCATTAAGGAGTGGGTGGTAATGGACTTCTATAAATTTTAACTATTCCAAACATTATTAAAAGTTCAACAAGAAGCGCTAATTTTTAAGCTCAACAAAGTGATCGAGGCAAGTTATTCGTGCTGACTGAACAACGGAATATATGTATATCACTGTCTATTAAAAATCTAGAGATTAAAACTTAAAATGTTAAGGACAAATAGATAGAAATCGCGTTAACGCCACTATAAATCGACTTACCACCTCCTCCTCCTCCTCCTGTATATGGTTCACAATGTTTAGTAGACTGAGAGTTTGTGGCAAATATTAAATTGTAGCTCAATGATTCGTGTGGATATGCTTGTTATTATTGTTGTGGCGGCTACAGCTTCTATATTTCATGGAGGTAAGCAACAATTGTTGTGCTGCAGCCGAAGAACAGTTGTGGCAAATTACACTGGAGTGTCATACAAATGTTGAGTAATTCTTAGAGCACCTTAGTTAATTAGCGTTATGAGGTTAAGCGTGACTAAGGAGTAGGAGCGAACGAGCAGAAATAGCAGCAGCAACAGCTATTTATATAAACTGATGAATTAAAAATATTTATTCCATGTGAATGACGTAAAGTTAGCTAGAAATACCAAATGATATCAATCCATTCTTAATAGTTACCATCCATTGTAAGGCCAAAATGTAAGAGATTTTATGAGCAATAATGACCTCATGAAAGCTATTCATATTTTTCATAGGAAGTCAGTATTAGAGGTTATTTCACTATGCTTATATAGATGAATGAAACTAAGCAATTGCTTTTGATTCAAATCTATATGAATATAAATGCATGTTATAGATTTGCACACATCAATACATTTCCAAGCTATTGCTTGAAAACCTTAAGCAAAAGCAATTGCTTAATTTTTTATGCATCATGATTTAATTTACCTAAGTTTTAGTAGAATAGCCGGTTAATTGAATTAATCTTGACCAAATATGAATGTTTATTTAAACTATCCGAAAATAGTTTATATTTATGTATATATAAATTAATGCTGTTTTGTGTAAAACGCTGTCTATTTTGGCTTCTTAAGCACCATATGGAAGCAATAATACAATATTTGCAGTCTGAGATGCGGAAGTTGCGCGTTGTACGTGTCACTATACGAACGGAAGGGTGACACGTTGTCTGTCTAGTCACATCTCGTTGAACGTGTTCCAGCTGTTGTTACACACTCTTACACACACATACATCTAACCAAACTTGAAGAACGTTTTCACATGGCAAAAAGCCTTCCGATGATGCGGTTAACGACGTGATTTTGGGCAACGTCAATGTTGTTGTTGCTCTTGTGGCAACAGTTTTCGTTGACACTGCCAAAGACATGTCTCAACATTATCCTACCTGATGGCATTTGTTTATGCGACATTTTCAGGATGCAAGTCAACCGTTTATTTGGCTCTAATGTGTTGTTGTAGGCATCACGTGATGTTTACGTTTTCTATTTTGCTGCCAAACAATAGCATAGCATATAATTATTGACAAAATCTGGCAATATCATACAAAAGCGAATAATTTGAGATGGAAGTTAAGCAGAATTTGGAAATTTGTAAGCTTAAAGCAAATAAGTAGGTTAAAAGAAACTATAAATAAACTAATGCTATTTAAATTCAGACTAAAACTTGACTTATTTCAGTATTTTCTTAAATGGTTGCTGAAAGTTTTTATATGTAATGCCCTCACTAAGGATTCAGTTTATTTTAACCAATATTTAACCAGAACGACATCAAAATAAACTTAAATCATTAAGTCGCGGAAAAACAAAACTTTTTTAAATAATGAAACAAACGAACGAAAACTGGCCATTTCAGCCCTTGAATGAGCTATGACCGAGCTTCATATGATCAATTGTGTTGTGCGTGTTGTGAAATGTTTGAAAACAAATCATCGAGATCTGAGCCTTTAGAGAGAAGAAGCTTTTTTTGGCATTTTCTACTCTGAGGTTGCCATTGTTTGCAGAGAGCTGACGACCGAACAGAAAAATTAATTCAATTGAAAAAACTTTCTATGTCAGGTGGGAATTGAACCAGGGTTCTCTGTGGTATGGGCCACGCAATCTACCCACTGCGCCACGGCCGCCTAACTTAGAAACTTATAGTACAAATAAGATAAAATATAACGAAGATACCGTTATTTTCTAGTTTCTTTCAAACTTTTCTGGGTTTTTATGTATATGTTTATACAATTTTCACAAAAACATGTACATACATAAAACGCGTCGTAACTTTGTATATTGTTTTCACAAAATTCATTCATTTTTTTCAAATCATTGATTGGGACTTGAAATTTCAAATCACAATCAATGATTTTAAATCACAAATTATTGCATTCTTTGCAGCTCTGATACTCAGCAGTCATCTCTTTTAGGATTTATTTAGGTCTTTTGATTTTTTTTTTATTGTAAATATAATAGAAACATTCGGTTAATACATTAATAGAATTAATTATTAATTAAAAGTGTAAACATCAAGATTTCCACCAAAATTTCTGAGAGTTTGCATAATTTTGCTTTGATTTTCTTACACTTTTCTGTAATTTTTCTGATACAAAAATGCTTCTCTATTATTGATCTCTCCCTACCGAAATCAATTCAACACTCGTTGACTGCATATTTATTCTATATTTGTGTAATAAACTCTCAGCATTGTTTGGTATGAGTTTTCCCTACCCGTCATTTAGAGAAACATTCGGTATTCTGCATGCTACAGGAGTTTTAATATCAGTATAATATTACTTTTTTAAATATCAGCCCTTTAGTATTTATTAATAACATTTTGTTGCTTAGACCACCTTGTCAGCGCTTGATATTTAATGCCCGAGTATTGAGTTAATTTATTTCCAATAATTTAATCAAATGTGCATGCATTCTGCAAAATTTGTATCCGCTAGCTCACTTCTTGCCTCTAAAACTCTACTCAACCTCTTTCAAATTGTTTTGTATGTTTTTTTTTTTTGTTTCTTATTTTAAATTCAATAAACGAACTCAAGATTCAAGAATTTCCAACGAATTATCAACTGCAATACCAAACAATAGGAATTCTTTAAAGCGCTTCTGTGTCTCTCAAAAATGTAAACAAAACAAAGACCTACAATACTCAAAGGAACGAATATTCACATACGTAAAAAAATAAGTTAGTGGAATTGGAAACCACTCACTGCGCATTGATGCAATGTTTTTTTTTGTTCGGTACCGACAGTGGCAACAGCGATGGCAGCGCCCTCTAATGGGATATGCAAAACGAATCGCATGTAAACATTGCAGAAGTACGAATAATTCGCATCTTGTTTATGTGGAATAAAAAAAATTGTGCAGCAGCAAACGCAATGCAACACACAAGGATTTGAACACACACGATCATGACTTTTGATACACCGTAAAAAAACCGAATTATAAAAAATCAACATTTCTGAATACTCTCAGGATATTTTAAGTTCGCAATTCACATTTGTTTTTTTAATACTTTTTAGAAAATTAATTCTTTGCACTGACTTTTAATAAAAAAAAGCTCTTTAAATTATCCGATCTTTACTATACACTCAAATATTGGAGAAATACCAAATTTTGCTTTTTGTTTTAAATATTTTTCAACATTTTTCTTCATAACAAACTTTATGAGTAGTCTTCTTTTTTAACAAAAGGTAACTAAGGCTTGAGGCGAGAAAATAAAGAACTTAAGGCAGCATTCTAGTCTAGAGGGAAAAATGTTGGGCGTTTTTGAAAATTCAATAAAAACATAAAAAAAATACATAAGATTAAAAAAAAAATTTTAAAAATTGTAGGCAAGTAAAGTGGAGGGAGAGGCGGGTGCTAAAAAAGGGTGCCTCCATCTTGACACGATTTCAACTCTTCTACTCATTTGAAAAAAAAAATTTTTCGCGAAATGACGGCTTTTTGAAAAAAATAAGTATTTTTTTGGCCTTTTCTTCAAAGTTTTGAATTTTTCAACTACATTAAAAAAGAAATTTTTACAAAATTCTGGTTCACGCCATAAAGAGATATATAAAAAAAGGCACACTTCAAATTTTAAGTCAGTGTTTCCATTAGAACTTTAGATATTATGTCAAACATGTTTGAAAAAGTCGTTTTGAGAAAAACGCGTTTAAAGATTTGAGCAAAGTTACAGGCAGTCAAAGTCAAAGTTACAGGCGTCACTAAAATAGCTTTTACTCCGTATTTTAAAACTTCCCTTGGAGGATATATTTCTAAAGGTTTAACCTTCGAAAATATGAAAAAAAAGATTTTCTCTAAATCTCCGATGATTTCCCCTCCGAAAATCCCCTCCGATGCGATTTTTTGCTCAGCTCGACATATCCTTTCACCTCCTTTAAAAGTTGCACTCAATTGCTGGACACCCTGTATACTATTATACAAAAGCGCAATCAAGTACACCAAGAAAAAAAAACAATAGGTAAATCACCTAAGTCGGCTTGGGTAAAGGGAAGTGTATGGGAATTATAAACTTATGCTTATTCACCTAAGCATTTTATTGATTAATACATTGCTTTGAAACCACATACTTCGATACCTTGCAAAAAAAATTACATTTCATCATCAAAAAGAAAACATTTCATCTTTTTGCCCGCCGTGCGGAATCGAACCTTGGAACTTTTGGTGCTAGTCCATCGTTCTACCAACCGATCTAAGCAGCCTTGCTACTATTTCCTGACATTGCTGTAGCTACGTTAATTCACCTAAGCAATTTAATGTTTAATACATTGCTTTGAAAGCACATACTTCGATACCCTGCCAAAAAAAAATATTTGATTCACAGATGTTAACAGATTCTGTATTAACAGATGCAGTATGTCGTAGTATTCTGTTGATAGCTGCAGCAAAGCTTCAGTTGTAATTTGGCTCAATGCGTAGTGTAGTTACTTCATACACAGTAGAATCGGTTGGTGTGAGTTCGAATCACAACGGCATGCGAAGATAAAATTTTTGTATTTGATATTTATTTTAATTTAATGTTCTTGTTATAATAAACGTAAAGCAGCAAGAAAGCCGAGAAGTCATTAATTTCTAAAAAAAACGGTGTCGATAAAAGAAAAATTTTGTGTAGTTGTCGATTTTCAGTTTAAATAAAAAAGGAAAAAAAAAAAATCAAAACCCGAAAAAAACTTATATTCGTGAAATTCAGTCGTGTATAAAAATTACCAAATACTTGGTTTATTTATCACCCAATAAAAATTGGCAAGTCAACATGTAAGACATTAGGCGTTTTGATAAAGTACTTGGTTGGCCGAAAACTGCCAAAGCCATCTTATAAATTATACTACGATTTTGTTCAATTTAACATAAGCTTTTTTCTCGGTGTTCGTTCGGGACCCCGTAGCTTGAGAACGGCAGGCGCTATTTAAATAATTATTTTTCTTTTGGATAGTGACTTTACCCAATTGGGACATTGGATATATCAAAATTTGCCACGCCCACTTCCAACCCCCAAAAAATGCAAAAACCTAAAATAGTAAGAAATACTCAAGAAAACACTATTAGAAGTGTTCGACTGAATCGGTTTGATTAAAGTACGAATCAAACAATTCTGATTGCATTTAGATGACTATGAGCTATAAGATAATTGCCACGCCTACCTGAAACGCTGACTATTTTGAAAAATATAACAAAACGAAAACGGCTGAATCGATTTGAACGAAAAAAGGTATCAACTACTTCTATTATTCATTTGAGTTAATAATAACTGTACACAGTTTGACAGGTCTGCTTCCCCTTTCACCTTTTTTCAAACAAAAAATAATAAGATAAGAACAGTCGAGCCGGTTTCAGCAAAAATGAAATTAATTAAGTCTTTGTTTCGGTGCGGTTATCATGGCAGCAAATAAAGTGCTTCCAAGGTTAAGTAAAGTGGAAGACAAAGTACTGAATTCTACCCCTTCCTTTTTTATACCCAGATGACATTCTTTTAACATATATGTGCATGCCATTCTTGGCAATACTTTCCTTCGTCTACTCCTGAAATGCTGTTAGAGTTTTTCAAATCAAAATTTTTTTTGAGTCATTCAATAAAAGGCATTATTGTTGCTGTCAACCAACCGAAGACTTTTGTTGAGCATAATCTATCTAGATATAAAAATAGATGTATGTATGTGGGTGTGTATATCAGGTATAGACTCCGAAACCGCTAAACTAATTTGTATGGAACTTTCAGGAAACTGTAGCAATGTCTTGAGAGTATTGGTGTGAAGCTTAGTGCCGATCGAACCAATGGGGTGGACGTTGAGCAAGGGGGCGTGCCACCTTCCCAATAAACAAAATTCGTTACATCAAATAGCTTTGGATTCGATCGGTATTTGATCTCAATTTAGTGTTGTTCTACTGGCAACATTTTATGACCGTTGTGCGAGTGACGTGGCACTTCTTCAACAGTCCAAAACTTCGGTATAATTTTGGAACTATAAGCCACATATCAATGAAACTCGGTACGAACTTGCTATTTAGTCGTACCCATCGATCATTAAACAAGGAAACGTGGCATTGTTCATATAATTCCAATTTTTGATATCGAAAAATTTTGGAGCAAAATGTCGCACAGCAATGAATCTCCGTATGAAGTTACTAATTGGCCGGGCCTTTCTGCTAGAAAACTGGTACGAGCATTGGAAAGTGGGCAGTGGTTCTACCCATACAAGCCAAATTTTCGATAAAGAATAGCTATGGAAGTAAGAGTCACAGAACATTGAAACTCAGAATGGAGTTACCACTCGGTAATGTCCTGTAACGATCATATCGTTACAAGCCTCTAAGATATGAAAATATCAATTTATATAAAAAAAAAAGTTAAAACGAAAAAGCAAATCACAGAACGAGGAGTAAAAAACTTCGCTTCAAAAATATATATTAAAGAACGCACACGAAACAAAATTTAACAAACATTTTAGATACCTTGCCGATTTCAGGCATGCGTTTGTTAATTCCATATTTATTGATATCATCTATTTATTTGGCACTTAAAACATAGAGTGTAAATTATTATCTGGCATGTGTTAACAGAGTTATTTCACTTAAAAACATGAAGAAAACAAACTCTGTTAAACTCGTTAACACATGCCAGAGATTTAGCAGAGTTGATGCAATCTCTAGATAATAAAATATACTCTATGCTAAAAAACGCACTTGCGGGCATTGCTAATTTTTTTCGTACCAACAACAACACAAACGCATTCACAATACAAACACACCGATGCTGGAGACACCTTGTGGCAAATAAAAGCACATTTTTGTAGCATAGCAAATACACAATCCTCTATCTATTGATAGATGGTGACGATCTGCTGCAGCATAGCTTCTGTTATATCTAAGATTAAATTAACAACTGTTTCTCTCAAGTCTATGTGGCCTAGTGGATAGTGTGCTGGGCTATTATTTAAGAAGACACGGGTTCGATAACGACGGGAACCAATACATATTTTTAGTATTTAATATTAAAGTATTAAATTTTATTGTTGCAATAAGCACTAACAACAAAGAAACCATCAAAATTCCAAGAAAAAATCTGTCGAAAATTTTTCAGATTTCACTCTAAGCAAATCACAGAACGAGGAGTAAAAAGCTTCGCTTCAATAAATCATTAATAGAAGATTTAAATATATATAAACAATATATCAAATAGCTTGAAATATTGAAAGATTAGAAAAAAAGGAAAAAAAAAATTATTATTTTTCTGCCCCGGCGGGGATTCGATGCCGTCCCCAATCTGGGCACTAGGCATGTTGCACGGCGCTAAAGGCAAGTGATCGCAAGAAGTGACGTTAACGCTCACAGCCAGCAATGGCAGCAATGAGTGCGATCACGTGTTGCATTGAGCCACCAGCGAATGCGTTTACTTCGCATGTTGTTCATATGTAAATATATAACAAATAGTAAGCGAATGTCATCATAAGGCCGTCAGGAAGTGTTTTTTTTTTAGACTTAAGGGGGTCTTTTTATTGAGCAACTTTTTTTTTGACTTTTTTTTTGCATTTATTTATAGCTTGGGTAGTTGTGAATATGCCCCTAAAAGGATTTTTAGAAATTCGAAATACTTTAGAAGATACAGCCTTTTTTGTGAAGCAAGGTCTTCGTCAAAATGAGCTATTTTTTTTCGACTCATTTTCGAACGAAGCGGCATAAAGTAACCACCGAATTCCGTTGAAAATGTTTATTGTTAGGTGAAGACGTGTTTGCACACATATTCATACAAACATACGAATACACATTTCTGCTTATTTTAGGGGTTGAAGCATTTTTTGAGTCCAGGTGTTCAACTGAAAGCATCATTTAGTTCAGTTTGTATCGAGTTGAGCAAGAGATACGTGCGCTTCAGTGAACGGAAAAGTAAATTTTTCATAAATTTATTGTGATTTTTGTAAAATGGATCGGACAAGTAATAAAAAAAAAAAAACGCTGCTGAAGGTACGTTAGATAGCTTTCACCACACGTATGCACCTCTCGACAAGAAGGTGATGGAGGTAATAAAACCAGCTTACGAAGCGCTGTCGGCAGATAATTTGCTTGAAAGATGCCTTGGATCTGAAACTCAGAATTCCAATGAGTCCTACAATTCTGTTCTTTGGTCACTTTCGCCCAAACACATCAACTCAGGCGCACGCACCATCGAAGTGGCCAATTTCATTGCAACGTGCCTCTTCAACGACGGTTTTATACCCATACTTAAAATTATGGGTTTGATGGGTATTGCGATTGGCAAAAACGCATACGAATACGCACTATCTCGCAATGAAGACAGATTGAACCGATCAGAGACTCGAGCTGCGGCATCATCAAAAGCTGGCAGAACGGCTCGCAGAGCAGAGAGGGCAGCAGAAAGCAGTTTCTACGAAAAAGAGGAAGGTGGCCTGTATGGAGCTGGCATCGCCGACTAATATTTGTAAGTAAAAATTGTCAGCTCCTTAAAACTGCATTTAAACATTTTTGATTTTTTTTTTTCCCCAAAAAAATTACTTCAAACTTTAAACGCGTTTATCTCGAACCCACGTTTTTCGAACTGGCGGCCATGATATCTCCAGTTCAACTGAACCGATTTTCATGAAACAAAGTGGAATCGACGCAGAATTGTCACCATTCTCGGGTGAACCTCGGCCATAATTTTAAAAAATTTTTTACTATTTTTTTTTTACACTAAACTACAAAAAAAAAAAACCCGAAATTGAAATTTTTTTTTTGAATGGCCGCCATTTTGTCAAAAAAAATCACAAAACTAAGCTTGAAGTTCACCCGAGAATTACATCTATACTGATTATAACCCCGTTTTTTTTTTTCATTTCAGACGCTCCGGAGACCCGGAATCGTGGCCGCCGTGACGACACCTTTTTTTTCACCACCAACTTTGAAGTCTCATTACTTTTTGAACAGCCCACGTATCGAGGCAAAAAAAATTTTTTTATTTACTTTGAACCTTTTGTAATACAATAAATAAAAAAAGTTTTCAATTATTCTTTGCGTTTTCAAATAAGAATTTTTTTAAAAAGGGTCCAAAAAACGGGTTTTGAATGAGAAGACCGCCTTAACCAGCACTCAGGGGATGCCCCTATAAATGCGAAAGCATTGTGTTGATTCGGAAGAAGGGTGATAGTTAGTTGGAGGGTGGAAAGATGGAAACCAAAAACAGTAGTTTGGAAGGTAAACAGCTTTCTGGTGATGCCAAAAAATTAGAAATAATTTTGAAAAAATATAAGACAGTCATTCGTGGTAGCAAGACCTAGCCACTTAATCAGCAACAAAGAAAATTCAAGCTTCGGCTTCGGCCAACCTTATCTTAAGAATCCGTTTTGTAAGGCCTTCTGCCATAAGCACTCTGCCCCGCCTGATTAAATCGGCCCTCAGCCGCCGTGTGCACTTTGCCACTACATCCGCCTGTAAAATTATATATATGGTTAACCATAGGAACTTATTGTTAAGCTAATATTTTTAAATAAAAAAAAAATAATAAATAAAAATAAATAGATTTTGTGACCGCTCCGAGCTAAAACCTTCGGATTTAGTTATAGAGTTGGCCTCCGAGTCCAACCGTGACAAATTCTGCTATTCTGAGCATACCTCAACCTAAGAAAAAAAGAAACTCGTTACAGTCCTTTTACTATAAAACTGGGACGTTCGAATAGCTTTGGGCATTGAAACTCAGAATGGAGTTCTTGTTTGTGTTGTCCTGCTACTGGAAAACAAAAAAAGAGTCTTAAAAAGTTTTGAATAAATTTATTATTTTCCAATATATTTGCCGAGTGTAACAACGCACATCGGGTATTGCTTGCATTTCATAAAAAGTAAAATTTTTCAAGTGTATAGTTCGCTGATTTCGAAAGAGCATTTGTGCTGCGCTGCATCCGTTGCAGTTCTGGCTCCAATTTCATTTTGTAAACAAATTTGATTTTCTTCCTTCGTCATCCCTTTCAAACTAAACTTCCATCAATTCGTCGATGTGAGTTTTGCTTTTTCTTTTCTTCTTTCTTTTATTCATTATTTTGTTGAAGCTTTTTGGCTTTTAGCCGCTGTTGTACGAATCCTGTTTTGCTATCCTTTTGGCTACAGCATTGATGTAAAGTGCCTGACGGACGTAACTGCTGACATCGACATGTACATGACGACAACAACAGTGCAACAGCAACAATTTTGTACACTACAAAAATACAAAGCAATTCAATCGCAGCAAATAAACTCACTGAACATACATATACCGTCCTTCATGCCACATGTCGCATGCCGTGGTGTAAAGTGGTGTCAGAGCATGGCGGTTATGCAATTTCTGACGTGTCCGGGTATGTTCAGTGCGGCAAATGCAATTTATTCGATTTACTTATTGACATGACACTTTTTAGCACTCTTCAAATTTGCTTTCTGCTGCTGCTGCTGCTTCTACGTTGGCTTCTGTGTTAAAAGTGGATACCTCTAACAAGATTGCGTCTTATCAGCGCGAGAATGCGTCATTATATATGAAGTGAAAAATTATTGAAAATGTTAAAATTGACGTTGGTGTATGTGTGTGCGTGTGTGGAGAATATTTATAACAGAATGTAGGTGGATGGATTTTAAGAAAATTACATTTTAGCAAATAGAGTGGCAGCGAAAAATTAGTTTAAAAAGAAGATGATATTGGAATGATAATATGTGAAAATGACAACGATTCAGATATAACGCTATAATGGTTGCCATAACTTCGATGTGCTTAGAAATGTTGACTTTTCAACAAACAATTGAAAGTTATTCTCAATTAGTGCAAATTTTTTATGAGTGAATAAGGAGCCTGATGAACTGTTTAAGCATAATGATGATTTCTTGAAATAATAATAAAGCACTTCTAGGTTCTTGTTGCTTTTCAAATAGCACAAAAAAGTTAACGGGTGACATAACCGTGAATATTGATTATTCTTCTTTGCTTAATATGACCTTAACATGCATTGAATATTTCAAAATTTAACAGCATAACCGCCAACGAACAGAAATAAAAGTCAAACAAATCCAACAAAAAAAAACCCTTGATCTGGCCTACTTTAATGATTTTTTGTTAATCTATTTTTTTTTCTTTCTTTTGGTCATATAACCTATTACAGACCATGTTGCAGAACAAATTTAAGCAATTATTTTTTTTTAAATTTCCAACTTCTTCCAGCGCTAGCTAGCTTTTATTACCGCAAAACTAGCGAGTTCGATTTTAGTGCCGGTATAAAAATAAGCCAAAAGATAAAACTAAAAAAAAAAACAGCATTACAAGCAAAACATCAAAAAAAAAAAAAGGGGCAACAACTAACAAGTTGTTGCTGTTGCTGGTAGTGTTGGTGGTGGGTCTTAGCATCGATTTGTCTGCCTGAGCAACGACAACTTGTCTGAAGTTGAGGGCCACAGATGAGGCCAGATCGATGCGTGCTCATAGCAACGAGAGCGTTGATTAGAGTTGCTTTGGCAACTCTACGCAGCGGATACTACTAAAATGTAGGAACAACAAAACAAAAAAAAAAAAAAAACAAACTACATACAATTTGAGAATTCTGCACAAAAACCTGGAAAATGTGCTTTTTATGCGATTGTATTTATAAGATACTCAATTTTGCCACAATTCGCTGCGCGTTGTTTTTTTTTTATTTTTTGCTTTTGGGCCACACAACTCTTGACTTTTGGCAGTTGCGCGAGTTCAATACGAATGCATTTTGCATGTTTTGTGTAAATTTTATGCTATATGTACTGTGTTGTTTTTGCACCCAGCTAGATGAACCACTAGTTAGCACCACGCAGCTAGTGCTCATCAGCGCCATCTACTAAGTCTCTGCCGCGCCAATGTAACTCTTATGTATCTTTGTGCGCGTATCTTGCATCTCCAAGTTATAGTCTAAGATTTAAATTTTTTCTTCATCGATTCCATTGATTGCTGCTCTCCCCCTCTCTCCCTCTCTCCCTCTGTCTCTTTCTCGCGCTCTCTACCTACATTTGACAGTATATGTAAATCGCATTCGGAAGTGTAGCAGAGTTCAGCAGCAGGGTTGCCCCAAGCTGCACTCTATAGCGCAATTTGGCGCCCGCACTGTTAACAAAAAGGACGCACATAACGTATGTTAATTCAGCGTGAGAGTGCTTCTCTGTGTTTCTTATTGTATCTGCTATATCTGCGCCCAAATTGCATGGCATCAGATAAAGTGTCTTGCATTTGTTTTGCAAATTTGAGCAAACATTTGCTCAGATTTTTGTTAACGATTAAGTGGCAACGCATGTATTTTCAGTTTTAATTGGTTTATAAACAGACTGTACCGTGAAGTCGTAGATGTTCTAACAGCAATTTCGAGCATCTAATTGGTTTTATGGCAAGCAACAAGATAAGCTGAAAGAAACATAAGAAAATAAAAAAAAAAATTAATAAAGGAATTAAAAAAGTCAGCAATTTTTTTCAAAGCGGCGGTATAAAATAATCGGGCACTATTTTATAGCACATTTTATTGGTTAGATGGAGTCAAAAGGCACAGACTTAGGTGGGCAGACTCGTCTATGACGGTATACTAAGCGTTTGATTAATTGTAGTTAATATTTGTGTTTAACATTAAGTTTTGCTGATTACTTTTAATAAGTTAACAATTTTTTCTAGAAAAAAGAAGTTCATAATAAGATATTTTTTGCACTTTATTTTTATATAGGGTAAGTTTTTATCTTGAGACAACTAATAGCCTTATTCTGGCGATTAACAACTGTGAATTCATTGACAAGCACGCCTTTTATGTGGTATTTTTTTAGTCCCAGGAGTTGAAAACTTTCAAAATGTTTCGCAAAATAATTTGTTCTGAATATTTTTTATGGTGTTGACAGTTTTGCTATCCCTGTAGGAAAATCAACTAATTTAAAAATAGTTGATAAAGTAGTTTTTTGTCAACCACAACTAGTTGAAATTCTGACTTTTTCCATAGAACGAACTAACTTATTTTGTATGGTGATGTCCGCTAAATAAGTCAATTGACTGTCGTCTGCATATATTTTCAACTACTTGTTAAACTAGTTATATTTAAACTACTTTTTTAATTATTTTAAAATAACTAAAAGATAATAAAATTTCTAAAGTTAATAATATTTGATGAAATAACATGGTTAAATATATATAAGCTTGTAATCTAATAAAAATTTTCAATTAAAACATGCCAACATCAGAGTAGTTGCCGCCTTAATAAAGGGTGATTTTTTAAGAGCTTGATAACTTTTTTTTTAAAAAAAACGCATAAAATTTGCAAAATCTCATCGGTTCTTTATTTGAAACGTTAGATTGGTCCATGACATTTACTTTTTGAAGATAATTTCATTTAAATGTTGACCGCGGCTGCGTCTTAGGTGGTCCATTCGGAAAGTCCAATTTTGGGCAACTTTTTCGAGCATTTCGGCCGGAATAGCCCGAAAGTGAGCAAACAATTAATGCGATTGTGAGTGAAGAGCAACCAGAAGCCGTTCAAGAACTGGCCATGCATCCCGAAAAATGCACTGTTTGGTGTGGTTTGTACGCTGGTGGAATCATTGGACCGTATTTTTTCAAAGATGCTGTTGGACGCAACGTTACGGTGAATGGCGATCGTTATCGTTCGATGCTAACAAACTTTTTGTTGCCAAAAATGGAAGAACTGAACTTGGTTGACATGTGGTTTCAACAAGATGGCGCTACATGCCACACAGCTCGCGATTCTATGGCCATTTTGAGGGAAAACTTCGGAGAACAATTAATCTCAAGAAATGGACCGGTAAGTTGGCCACCAAGATCATGCGATTTGACGCCTTTAGACTATTTTTTGTGGGGCTACGTCAAGTCTAAAGTCTACAGAAATAAGCCAGCAACTATTCCAGCTTTGGAAGACAACATTTCCGAAGAAATTCGGGCTATTCCGGCCGAAATGCTCGAAAAAGTTACCCAAAACTGGACTTTCCGAATGGACCACCTAAGACGCAGCCGCGGTCAACATTTAAATGAAATTATCTTCAAAAAGTAAATGTCATGGACCAATCTAACGTTTCAAATAAAGAACCGATGAGATTTTGCAAATTTTATGCGTTTTTTTTAAAAAAAAAGTTATCAAGCTCTTAAAAAATCACCCTTTATAATTCAAAGTAGTTTATCAATCACTGGTTTTTAAGTAGTATTTCAATTACTTCATATATTGAAGTGGATGCCGCCTTAATATAATTCAAAGTAGTTCATATACTGGTTTATTTTAAACTAGTTTTTTAATTAGATGTTTTTAAAAACAAGTTAGTTTGTTCCTATAGGGATGTTATGACTTTTGATTAGGATGTTATGACTTTTGATTACATTTAAGAATAAGAAATCTATAAATATGTATTTGTAAGGCTATAAATATGTATTTCACAATAAAGCCACATACCCGATAAAACTTGCAAGGTTTCTAGAGGGTCATATAATACTAATCTTGCCGTTGACCTTGAGCCCAACTTTTAAGTTAAAATCAAGGTCAGCTTTGAAATCGAAACCTTTTTTTGTGTATTCGTATTCTTTAAACAAAAAGATAAAAATACGTAGAGTAGACCGGGGCTGGTTGAGACAGGAGTAAGTAGTTACAGTGGCAACAGCGATGAAACAGAGAACGCTATAGCGACGGAGGAAAGGGCTAAATAACGCCGTCACTATCGGCTTACATGGCGCGGGAGCCAGTGACGCTAGATTTTTTGCGAAAAAAGCATTTGCGTGTCACCAATAAAACCGCAGTTTTGTAAAATTTTCGACTCTTAGAAATATTGGACTACAATCTGTTTTTAAAATAATCAGAGAGGTGTCCGTCCTGTGTCATTTTTGCACCCTAATGCTTCCTTTTTATGTGCAATTGCGTTTTTACTACTTAACTTCAAAAGATCAATTTTGGCGTTGGGGCTAAAAGTGGCAATTGGTCGGACAAATTGTGATTTGTAGGATCTGTTGGTTTTTTAAATTCTGAAATAATTTATTTCTATTTTCATTTTTATTTTTGACACATAAAGTAAGTTTCGTTGCTTGCTTCTAAGTTTTTGTTCAATAAAGAAGTTTGTTATCTTCTTATGAGTGAGAAATAATCTACATATTGTTTTCATAATTATAAAACTAAATGGTAAATATTTTAATTTTTTTTTTAAATTTGTTTCATTCTAAGTTTTATTTTAATAAAGCAAAAGATTGCTTTGTAGACATAATAATATGTTCTTAACCCATTAAGCCCGGCTCTCAAACCCATGGGCGCAGGAGGTAAAAACTTTTGTGTGGAGTACTTGAGTCAATCACAGCACGGACACTCACTGCCACGCCCCCCACATCCTTTTTTATAAGACAAGCGAATGTGCCTTTTTGGATCCGTGTTATAAATTACCACTGGAAAAGTTGTGATGGATAGAATAAAACATTCTGGGAAAGAAATAAGAAATTAATTTTACAAACAATACTAATTGGGAACTCATATAAGCTTAAAAATGTGAAAAAATACCACGGTGCCCTATGGACTGGTAACCTATGGTATCGTACGGTAATTTTTATGGAATTAAGGGGACTACTATTATTATCAATCCTTATCCATATCTTTTTTTTGTTGTGTGTATATATGTTTAGAAATATTTCAAAAAAATGTATTTTTCGTAACTGGAAATTCACAATTTTTTGACTTCGGGAAAGGATATCTAAGCTATGGCTTTTTAAAAATAAGTCTTTTCGTGGTGCGTTTTTGCACCCGTTTAATGGGTTAAATCCGTTTAATGGGTTTAATGGGCTTAATGGGTAAAATAAAGAAATGCAACTGTTTGCGATGGTTGTTTCTAATAAAAAGTTTTTTATTACGTTTGTTTCTGTTTGTAACATCTTGCCCTATGTAGTGTAACAACCAGACCCTGGTGCGGGGTTAAAGCAGACCTCTTTTCTCAGAATTCATTCACTTATGTCTAATCTAATCATTTAGTACATAAAAAATATTTTAAATTTAAATACTGAATAGTAACTCAATCAAACAAATCTATACTGAGGTAAAACAATCAAACAAATAAAAAAGCTTCGCTTCAAAAAATATGACACTTTATAATTAAAGCGTCACACCCATCCCCGTCCTCCGCTATCTTTTGTAGGAAGTATTTTACTTGAAAATGCGTTGTTGTCTTGCTAGAGGAAACATCTTCAGGTTGGTATTTCAAAAAACTCTAAATATGGGTATGTTTGCCTGGAGATTACGAATAAAAAATAAAAAAAAACGTGTGTTTGGCTACGCTTGTTTTTAATTCTTCCCAAATGTTAAGGAGTAAGGTCCGACTTGGTTAGATTAGCTAGTTAAGCTATTAGTTTTCGCCTTCAAATCAATACTTTATACGTCTGGAGGTGTGTTTTGGATCGATAAGGGTCCCGTTTTCCCTCTCTGTAATGTTTCCTTATACATTTTCTGTCATTTATTCGATATATTGAATCCTCCCTATATCAAGAAAAACAGGCCCTATACCAATAAATTGCCTCCTCCACGTTTAATGGTTTTTTTGTAATGCGGATTTGAAATTCCCTTTCTTTGAAACGACGAACAAGCCTTTCCATATGATTAGAAAAAAGTTTATTTTTATTTCGTCATTCCTTCAAATATTTTATGACTTTTTAGCGCCTTCAGTTACTGACCTTTATGAACGAGCTTTAGGAAATTGTAACCTCATTGCCAATTTGCTTGTCGACTTGAATATTGAAGCTTGATCAAAAAATTTGCATAAAAAATTTCCATAAGTTCTTAAGCTCTATCTTAAAAAATGGAAATTTCCTTTTCGGATTCCGGCCGAAAAAAATTACTCATAATAGGCCTCATAGTGTTTCAAAAATTGTCCAAGTACAATAATTTTTTTAAATTTCTCCGTTATTATATAAAGAATTTGACTACAGTTCTCTTTTTTTTATTGCAAATTTTTTATTCTATATAAACGTTATAGAATTACAACGAACTAAATATATTTTTTATAACAAACTAGCTGAACCCCCACCCGCTCCGCCAGGCACTTTTAAAACAGGCTTACATATTGGCAAATGCAGAAAATGGAACCACAGGTGAAAAATTAAAAGTTATTGAAAACTTATGATTTAAGTATATTATCTTGGAGAAACATTTACATTTTATTTATTTAAGCAATTTATACGTTTATTCATTTACCATGATGATCAAATTACTCGCACTGTTTAACAAATATAGTTTTTGTAAATGTTTTTGTTTAATTAAAAATGGAAGGTATCGGCAAAAGATAATAATACAATGATTGAGCCAAGGAAAGAACAATATATCGTTGGGCGTGTATGTCGCGTATATTGAAAAAAGGCCAAAAATTCCAACTTTAATTTTGATTCAATTTAATTTACTAATAAATTTAATAAATTTAGTAAATTTAATTTAGTAATAGAGGGCTGTGCGACCTATAACTCCATAGAGAGGTGCCATGCTCTTGTTTAATGCGTGCCCATTGATTCGATCGGTACCACACTCAAGGCACTCTCGAGACTGTTTCTTACAGTTTCCCTGAAAATTCATAAAAATTGGTGCGGTTTCGGAGTCTATATCTGACATATCTATATCTGATGTCCACATACATAAATACATTCATTTTTATGTATAAAGATAGACTATACTCAACAAAAGTCTTCGGTCGGTTGATAGTAACGATCACTCTTTTCATAGAATGACTCAAAAAAATCTTCCTTTGAAAACATTCTGGAAACACTTCTGGAGAATGACCCAATTACATGCATATGTTGAAAGAATGCCTTCTGGGTATAAATGTGGAAGGTATGGAATTAAATACTTTCCCTTTCACTTTATCTTCTTTTGGAAGCACTTTTTTGCTGGGATGTTAATTGCAATGACACACAGACTTAATTGATTTCATTTTTGCTGAAGTCGGCTCAGCTATTCACGTCTTATTATGTTTTTTTAAATAAGGTGAGCGGGACAGAAAGACTTGGTAAGCTGCAAATCTGCTAACTGCAAATCGATTAAGCCATTCTCTTCTTGTTATATTTTTCAATATTGTGAGCGGTACTAAATAGTGTCATCTAAATGCAATCAGAATTGTTTGATTCATATTTTGTTTCACATCTAAATCTTATACAAAACAATTTTATACCTTTTTCGTTCAAATCGGCTGATCCGTTCTCATGTTACTTTGTTTTCTCAATATAGAGGGCGGGGCTTTTAAACCTTTTTTTTAATAAAATACCATCGACTGCTGTTTTTGCGTTCAAATCTCTTGAGTATTTCTTGCTATTTTAATCCACCCATGTTTACCGAGATATAGTTATTTATGTATAGTGCCACGTACCTTTGACTTATTCCGCCCACTTTTTCTACTGTGTTTTAAAATGATCCTACTGACATCTGTACCAAATTTTAATACCGTAGTACCCATATTTACCGAGATATAGGGATTTGCAAATATTTCCCCATATACACCATATACGCACAAATACATGTTCAAATGCCGATAACTCATGAACTAATATACAAAGATCGTTAATACATGAAAAACCTTCGTATTGATGTCACCTTTCATGGAAAATTTCCAGAAACAAAATCGGTTCACGCATTCATGCACAATGCATTTTATTTTATATATATAGATTGCTTTGAGTCAGTTTTTCGTCTCTTTCTTAAAATAGAGAAAAATGAAATTGGCAATTTCTTTATCTAATATCCCCTCATTTTTTAAGTTACTCCGAAAACAATCTTATAAAAAAAATAACAAAATAGGTAACGTTAGATTAGTTGCAAGAACTTTGGAAAAAATCATTGTTAGCTACTTATAAAATTTATTTAGTTATAAGAACTTTGGATAAAATCCGCCTCCAAATGACATGCCCTTCATAGTTTTTCCATGAGTTTTGATTAAAAAAAATTTCTATTTTATTTACTATTATTTAACTTCTATAAAAATGTGCGGTGCAATAAGACACTAGGAACTTATTAAAATGTTTTTTGCCATATATATCATTTTTTTTATAGTGAAATTAAAAACTTGATAAAAAAGCCTTTCCTTATTATTATAAAAAAATTTAATTTTTTGGGTGACATGTGAATTTTTAAGGGTAAAATCAGTTTACGGATAAAAATTTTCATTGTTTTGACAAATGCGTTCCACTTTTAATATATTTGGTATTACTTTGGTCATTAGAACTTTTTTGAATTGAGTGGACTACTTAGACAAAAATCATGAGTTTTGGCAAATAGGTGGAACATTAACAAATAGGTTCCACTTGGAATAAATTTTGAACAATTTGGGTCATTGCAACTTTATAGAGTTAAGCAGACTAAAAAAATGTTTGACAAATAGGTTCCGCTTGGACAAATATGCTCCACTTTCAATAAATTTGATGAAATAGATTGGTCATTTAAACTTTTATGGGTTTAGTGGACTCCTTGTATAAACATTTTTGAAAAATAGAATGCGTTTGGAAAAATCGTTTCCAGTTCTAAAAATATTACATTTTAACATTTTTGGGTTTTGTGGACTTATTGAACAAAAATATATGGTTCTATGACCAATAGGTTCCACATGGATTGTTTATAGTACTAGTTGGATCATTACTACTTTTTGGGCTGAGTTGCCATCTTGGTTTTTGATAAATTCCACTTGAACACATAGGTCCCATATTCACTTTTGGTACTGACTGGGTTATTGGTCAAAGAAGTTAATCTTAAGAATATAAGAATGTCCTAATCATTACCAAAAATGTTAGAAGTGGAACCTATTTTCCAAAAAAAATCCAATTTCATCGTCCAAATAGTTCACAGCAAAAAATTGTTTCCAATCACTGAACTAGTTCCAAAAATATTGCAAGTGGAACCTATTTTCCCAAGTAAAATCTTTTTGTTATATGTTATGACATTGAAAAAAGAAAAAGATTTTTGTCCAAGGTTTTCACAAAATTAGTCTCAAAATTATTGAAAGTGGAACCTATTTCTTCAAGTGACACCTACTTGTCAAAAAAAAAATTGCAAGCAGTCCACTAAACCAAAAAATGCAATTATATAAAAAGTTCCAAAAATATTGCAAATGGAATCTATCTGGAACGTGCTCATGATACGTATTTGTTAAAAAATCAAATATTTTTCTCTGATGAATCAACTTAACCCAAAAAAGTTCCAATCACCAATGAAGTTCCAAAAATATTGATTATGGAAACTATTTTAACAAGTGGAACCTATTTGTCAAAAAACGTTTATCCAAGAAGTTAAGTTCTAGTCTAGTTCTACTACTTTATCCAAGGAGATCAAAAAAAATGTATGTCAAAAAAAAAAATCAAGGATTCCACTAAGCCCAAAAGTTACAATGACTCAACTAGTTCCAAAATACTGCGATTGGAACCTGCTTGTCCAAATGAAAAGTATTTGTTAAGATATCAGAAATTTTTGTCTAAGTAATCCACGGAACCTAAGAAAGTCCCAATAACCCAACCATATATATTACAAGTGTACGTAATGTAAAACGTAAATGTAACTAAAATGTAACTTGAAAAATATTCCTGTTATACCATTATATAGTCGGTTGCAAGGATTTCAATATAATTTCTATATAACATAAAATTTATTTGATTAACAAAACAATATCTTAAACGGATGTTCCAATCATATTGCATCTTGTTGCGTGCAAATATAACTTGTCGCCTCACAATGAGCTAAGTTGTTACCCGATAAGATCCAAAAAGTTGCTTTTTTAATCGTACTGGAGCTGCAGTTGAGTCACATAACTGTGCTTGTGATTCTTTTGTGCTAGTTGCGCCTTAATAATTTATAGAAAATTAATTAAAAATTATTGACATTTCCTTTAGATTTCATGATAAAATCACCTTTTACCCCCCTTTCATTAAAAATACCTAACAATTTCAATTAAAAATGTGTTCTTGCACTCTCCGACATCATGCAATTATGTCGGGCCTTTACAGCTCTTCGATACCTCAGACTAACCAATAAAATTAAATAAAAAAAATACTTTAATAAAAGAGTAATTTTTGCAGAATTCCAATCTTGTTGCTAGTTCAAATAAAAACAAAGGAAAAAAAAAATTCCAATTATTCTACTAAGCTCTGATATCTGCACAACGATGAGCACTGATAACTTGACATTGTGTTTTCTTATCAATACATTTGTTTTGCGGTTGCTCTGTACTATTTGCAACACTTCATCATTGATAAGAAAAAAAATAGAAAACGGTTCTTAAAATCGCGCATTCTGGCAACTAGCGCAGACTATAAATTGGCACCATTTGGCAAAATTAAAGCATTCTGAAAACAACCACAGTTCAAGTATATTTATATAAGCATGAAGGCTGGTAAGTAAAAGCTATAAAATGATAAGGATATTAATACTGAATCCATCTTTTTAATACTAAAAATATTTAATAAATTCTCATTCATGTAGTTTTCATTTTTGCACTTGTTGTGTGCTTCCTGGGTATGATTGCTGCCCAATCATCAACAACGCCTTGTCCTTATACCCCGGGAAGCGATGGAAAACCAGATTGTGCCCAAACAGGCCTTTACCGCAATAATAATGATCCCACAAGATATTGGGATTGTGTCACCAGAGGTCAGGCCCCAGTAGAACGTCAATGCGATCAACAAGGATGGTCACAAGCCCAGGAAAAGTGTGTAGATTGGTCGCAATGGAATTGGACACCACCATGTAATCCCCCAACTTCTTAAAACTTTATATCAAATATGTAAAAAATATGTGATGAGAATATGATAAAAAATTTGAAAAAAAAAGTCCTGAAATGTTTCTTAATAAAAATTTGAACTATTAAGTAATGCCAGTGTTCTAAAATCTATTTGGTGGGATGGAAAAAGCGTTAAAAAAGTTATTCCTATTGTAATAGAATTTAATTTATAAACTTAAATTTATTACAAGAAATACAAGAAACAGCTCTTGGTATAACGATAACTAGTATTCAAACTGTTTTAACTCATGTCGTGGTGCATGGACCATATGTCAAAAAACAGCAAAAGATCGCGGACTCAGACCCTATCGGAAATACAATTTTTTTAAAATTTTCAACTCTACAGACAATGGCAGTCCTTAGAAAGCAAAAAAGCCATGGTAGATTTCTTGAGAACATCCACATTAGCCGTACGTAGCCGTTATTATACTTGAAGATCTTAGTTAGGGATAAAATGATACCAGCTTTACCATTTTTACTCGTTGCCGTATTGGTGAGAAAGTATTTGATATCTACTCAGTATCGTTCAAAAAGCATCTACACTTAATTGAATCGATACATTTTTTTTACGGCTTGGAGAATAATCAAATCAACAGTACTTTCATAATTTTGTGTTTAATTAAAAAAAAAAGTCAGATTTTTAGTGCTAATTTTCAAGCAGTGGTGTGTTCACTAACTTTTCCAAGTCTTTGAAAAATCTGTTCCCCCATATGTCGGAGTAGACGATTCTGTAGACTTGGACATTCGCATAGTAGGTGAGTTATTGTTTCTGTTTCCTCCGGGTCTTTGCAGCTCCGACAGAAGTCTGACGCTGTTATGTCCATTCTATTGGCCATAACCCCAATGGGGCAATGACCTGCTAGAACACCAACAAGAGTCCGGATTTCCCGTTTGACCAAAAGCAGAAGGCTTTTAGTTCTTTTCTCATTTAGCTCCGGCCAAAGCCTTCGATATATGTTGCAGTCACCTCTGAAAGCCCAGTTTGTGTTAGCAATATCTCTGGCTTTTCGGTCTATACTCCTCTTGACGAACAGTGCAAGTTTACAGTTTTGCACCGTTCGAGCCTACGTCGTTTTACTGTACAGTGCTTTGATAGCCGCTTGGCTATCCACAAAAATTGCTACCCGGGGGTAAGATTTTTCCTGTAAATATCCTGTGAAGCTTTTTAATAGCATATATTTCTGTCTGAAAAACGTTGCAGTAATCAGGGAGCTTGTAACACTTTGATTTGCAGTGTTTCACAGTATACACCCGATCCAGTTCCGTTTTCAATTTTGGAACCATCAGTATATACCACATTGTTCAAAAAGAAAGATTCACACTGTGAACCGGACTTAACTGTCCGATTGGAATTTTTTTTTTTAATAGGTTGCCACATGTGTCTATGACAAGGCTGCCAAATATCAGCATCTCTCGTTGACATTTGGTAAAGTGACAGTGTTTTGTTTACAACAACTTTTTTCGTGTCTTCGATTTTTACGATGGAAGAAAAAAATTGAGCAACGAGTTTGTATTAAATTTTGTGTGAAAAATGGTTTCAACTGCGCCGATACGCGTAAAATGCTGGTGAAATGTTACGGTGACTCTGCTCTATCGTATCAGAAGGCAAACAAGTGGTTTAACCGATATGTGAGTGGCAAGACGAAGTTGAAAATGACCCTCGTACCGGGCGGCCATCGTGTTCGATAACCGAAGAAGACGTTGAAAAAATCAAAGAAATGTTGGTCGAAAATCGCAAATTGATGATAAGAGAGATAGCAGAGGACGTCGGCATTTCAATTGGATCCGTTCAGAACATTTTGAAGAATGAATTGGGCTTGAGACGTGTCGCTGCGAAGTTGGTACCGAAAGAACTCAATTTCATGCAAAAAAGAGACCGAGTTGCTATCGCGAATGACATGCTGGAAATGGTCGAAATCGACAAATCATTCATCGAATCCATCATTACTGGTGATGAGACATGGGTATACGAGTATGACGCGGAAGCCAGGCATCAGGCGAGTGAATCAGGCTCAATTTTTTTTCCATCGTAAAAATCAAAAACACGAAAAAAGTTGTTGTAAACAAATCACTGTCACTTTACCAAATGTCAACTACAAATGTCAAGCTACTAAAAAAATGTTCGAATCGGACAGTTAAGTCCGGTTCACAGTGTGAATGAACCTTTCTTTTTGAACAAGGTGGTAAATGGAGATTGCCGTAGGTTTCTACAGCCGTTTCCCATTCCCATTTCCATTCCCATTCTTGTCTGCTGGGGATGGATGTGGTGTATTCTGTACCAAATTTCACACTGGCTATAATATAGTCGGTTACTCTTGTTGATTCCTCGGTTCCAAAGAGATTTAGAATAGATGCATGCCCGAATGTGTTGTTTTTCCAGGCTCGTGATTCGTTGAGGCGAATCGCGCTCTTGGTCGGAACATTGGTCCAATCTTGGTTGGAACATTTAAGGAACTCTTCTATGGAGAGAAGATTTAGCATCATATCCAGACCCGCCTGTGGCGTAGATCTCATGGCGCCTGTTACTTCTATGCACGCTAACCTTTGAATATCTGTTAGGGAGCTACTGTAGCTCTTTTTATGCACTATGGTAAGAATGGGTCTCACGATCGCTGTATACATCCAGTGGATTATGTGCGGTCGCAGTCCCAATTTCCTGCCAATATTGCTCTGACATATGTATAGAGCGCACAGTGCTTTTTTTCCTTCTTTCCTCTGTGTGGACCCGCTAAATATGAGACCTCATTAAAACTGTAAAGAAATGCATTCAATTTGATTGGATTTACACAAAAGTGAATACAAAATAAGAATCCATTTAATGAATGCAAAATTGCTTTCAAAAGGTTTAATTTAAAATTGCAAGGTTTAATTCAAATTCAATTTTGAAAAATCGCATAATTATTAATTTTCGTTATTCAGAATAATGAATCAATTTTTTTATTCACATGAATGCTATTTCTAAAAACTACATTTCACAAAGTATTTCAGAATTTCCATACTGAATTCAAATCACTATTCATAACAGCCTTATTAAGCTTTTATTGATAAAAATTTTAATTAAAATTTTAATAAGCGTTGAAATTTTTATTAATTATATCAAGGTTATATATCTGATAACAGCTTATGAAATTTTGAATTGAATTATTAAAGAGTATTTGAATGTTTTGATTCTATTTAAAAATTTATCTATTTTTTATTGAAGAAATCTCTTACTCATTGGTACGTTTTCGATAAAGGTGACTTTAATAAATATCAATGTATTGCTTATAAAATAGTATTTGTATTGATTGGTAGCAGTTCATTATATTGCCTTACTTATTATCTTAGTTTTGCTCAATTGATAGCTGCTCTAATGACGTAGAATTTCTTTTGACAAACGTCCGCTTATAATTATATAAATAGATCTGCGTAAAACTTTTATCACTGAGTATTACACCGAGAAAACAAAACTAACTGCACGGAGCATGCAGAAATATAATATTAGACGGCACATGCAGAAATCGTATTTTTCTTAACAAATTTCTACATGCGACTTGTAGAAATATGAGAGCTAAACGGATTTAAAGAAAAATCACACAATCGAGATGAAACTAAAAATTCGTATGCAGTGTTAATGCTCAAGCCCGAAATTTTAGATTTTCTGCACGAAATTTAAGAAAATCATAAACTACATGCCCGTATAGAAAAGTTCACGAAACTTGCAGCTTTCAGATTGTGTTAAAAAAAGTACGATATTCACATCTTGCATCAAGAAAACTCAAAGCTATACGAAATATTTAAGTTTTTGAAATTTTAAAATTTTAAAAAAATTATAAACTACATGTTCGTGTTGAAAAATTACACGATAAATGAAGCTTTATGTTGTATAGAATTTGAGCTGATTGTCTGTATGTGTGCATGTGTTCCTGAGAAGTTCTTCTGTTTATATTATTCCAATTCAAAACTATAATTCACATGTGGTTTTCCATCAATTCTTCGTTTAATATTCTGTTATGTCCTTCCCTTTTGATCCAAGACCAAACATTGGTTTTTTTATGTATTATGGTTTGTGTAAATATTAATTTACTTCGACTTTTGCAGGAGATTTTACAGAAATTTATATTTTTTGGTATGGTAGGGGTCTACAACGTACGTGTAGAAAAGCTAAATGTAGATGTAGAAACTCTAAAGCTTCATTCGCATATAAGAAATCTGCATGCCGCGTCTAGATACACACTCTGCACACGTACGTACAGAAAAGTTGCACATTCATGCGAAAAGCTACACGTAGATGTAGAAACCCGAAAGCTATATGCGCATCTAAGAAACCTGCATGTCGCGTCTAGATCTACAGTTTCTAAAAGTACGTGCAGAAAAGCTGCACAAGCGTCCCGGTCAAAACGTGTAGAAAAGCTGCATATACGTGTAGCTTCTCCCGGTTTTGTTTTCTCTGCGTACTAAAATTTCATATTTTGGCGAAGCTTTATACTTTTGATAAGGAAAAATTTTACCATGTTTCGCGTGCAGATATTTTTTGGCAGCAACCGAGTATGTAACGAGCTATTCTGACACGAGTAAAAATAAGAAATTTTTAAATTCAGACCGAACTTTAAATTTTAAGCATTTTTTTCGGCTAGACAGGCACCAAACGAGGAGTGTTTGCAGGACTTTTTATAGTACAGCAACCATGAAACTTAATTTAGGCATTGTTCGGCCGTGGTTCTATTCAACATTTCCTTGTTCAACCGTCGTTCGAACGAGTTTACCAAACAAAAAAATTTTTGAATTATTTATAGGCCATGTTCGACCCTTTTATGGCCGTACGGCCCATATTCGAACTCTGTTCGCACGGGATTTTTATTCGGGTAAACTCAAGTATATAACTCAAGTGTAATGGCCGAAAATTTTGTGGTCATAACCCCTAAATCGTTTCTGAGGATGATGTCCTTGGGTGTTATCTCCGAGCACCAAATTCTTGCCTTAAAAAAGGTTGGTAAAAAAGTCCATAGTTTTTTTATACTAGTTACTTTGCATCTTTTTGTACTAGTTACTTGTTATAAGTTGTATACATTTTATTTAAATCCATCGAGTGGTTTTTGAATTACAGTGGTCACCGGCTTGTGGGACGGTGTGCAAGGAATATTTTTTTTCTTATTTATTAATTGCAATCTATCTTGTGATATTCAAAAAATGAAAATTTAGTTTACAAATGACATTGTTACAGTATTACATTAAATACGTCTAAACATAAATATAATTATAATCTTAATATCTTAAAGGTGAAATACATACATATGTACATTTTCAAAATTTCAACTTATATTAAAGGTAAATCTAAAATGTGTGGGCTTTTCAATCTCCTTATTAAACTACTTCCATCTACTAAAGATACAACTAGTTCATTTTCATGATTGCTTAACCTATCAAGAATGTTTCTGATATCTTCCTTATTTCATTTTTAACATTTGATATGTTGAAATCCGTGTCTATTGCTTTGTTTGAGCATTGACTAAAAGCCGAAGAGTCTTCGACTGAAAATGTTGAAATAATTCAATATATGAGTTACTGGCTGTCCTTCAAAACTGAATACTATATGTCCTAATAGGTTTAAGTATGTTCTTATAAAGTCTTTATTCTCAAGTGTTAGCCCAGATCTTGGGCAGAACATGCAATCTATTAACATGCAACTTGTTAATCGAATTGACAGTTAGCCAGCGAATTTATATTATTAGCACCAACACTTAATAGAATCAAATATTCTGGTAACTTTTTTCCCATTAATGCAACCTTGCGGGTTGGAGGGTTAAAATACTTATATAATTTGACACTACTAACTGCCTCTGAAGCCTTAAGAAACTTAAAAAATGGAACTTTACATATATAGGTACCAAAAATTCTATCGAAACCAGTTAACTGATCCAAAGAACCAAATGTTCTGAACTGATTTAAAAGTAATTGAAAAAAAAACATTGCCGCTTGGTTTAAAGATCTGCTTTTTCCAACTTTTTTCGAGAAACCACTTATTTTCATTTTGTGTTTTTCTTAACAGCTTTTTTTTTAATCACTTTTGAAATTATGATTGTTTTTTGCTCTTATTTCTTAGAATATTTGTATAACGTTATAATTCCAACTTTTTGTTTACTTTTCTTTTTTTATTTTCTTTTTATCACATTTTCACATGTTGATGTTCTCCAAAAACTTTTTTCATATTCAATCAAATTAATTGACCAGAACTTTTCATCAATAAAACGTTCATTAAGCAAATCAGTTTTTAAATTTACAATTTCCGCCAGTGATGGCGCCATTCTTGTTGATTCGAGCTTGTCATGTTTTTTGATTTTTCCCTTTTTGGATATTTTCTTTTTTTTATTTATTTTGTTTTTTATTGGTCAATCATAAATTATGAAAAATTCACATCTTTACCATTTTTATTTTTTTCAAATGTTGTAGGCGTAGAATTTAATTGCGCGTCATATTCAGTTAAGTGCTTTTTTAATGTTGTAGTTATTTTAAGCTATAAGTGCAAAAGCCAGAATATTAAAAGCCGGAAACGTAGCTGGCTAGCGTTTGAGTAGCTTCTGACATGCTGACCCGAAGACTGGCTGACCTAAAAAAAAAAAATACCAGAAAATTATAAATTTTGTTATATGCAAGCTATAATAATTATTCTTTGCAGTCGGTTAATGTTGTGTCTAAAATTTGTTGTACACGTGTTCTCAATAATTTGTTTGAGTAGTCAAAGCATGATTCAAAGCCTAAAATTTTTGATTTAGTAAAAAAATTGGATAACTTGATAGCCGGTTCTGTAGAAAAGTAGTTATATTTTTCTGTTTAAATTAGTTTATTTTAAATAGTTTATTTTAAAATAAACTATTAATAAAAATAGTTTATTTTATTTATTCTTTGCTAAGCCTTTACCTAAGCTGTATAGCAATATAACATTATAAAAGATAATATCAACAATTCAATTTGTAAAATAGAAAATTTTAAAAATTTAGAAGGTATTTAAAATTTTAAAATTTAATTTTAAGATATAAGTTGAATAGAAAAGCATTGTGTTAATAGACTCTTGACAAAAAATGTCAATTTCGCTATACTTCACGTATGATATTGGTCTAGAGTGGTGGGAGGTATCACCACAAACACTGTCCGTACACCGAGAAAAAAACAATAGGTAAATCACCTAAGTCGGATTGGGTAAAGAGAATTGTATGGGAATTATAAACTTATGCTTATTCACCTAAGCAATTTATTGTTTAATACATTGCTTTGAAAGCACGTACTTCAATACCTTGAAAAAAAAATATATGATTCACCTAAGGCCAAAATCCAAAAATACAAAATTAAAGCACAACTAGCATGGATGGCTTAAGCATAGTTTCAAGCTATTTTCTGCAAAAAAAAAAAACACAACTGCGTCATTAGACACACGAGAGAAGGATAGATTTGATAATTTAATGTTTTATTTTTTTTGTAATAAAACCACTTTTAAATTAAAAAATAACATAATGTAAATTAAAAAACACACGTCAATATTCACACCAGTAAATTTTATTACATTTCATCAACAAAAAGAAAAGAAAAAACGAAAACAAAAATTTCTTTACCCGCAGTGCGGAATTGAAGGAACCCTGGAACTTTTGGTGCCGGTCCATCGCTCTACCAACTGATCCAAGCAGCCTTGCTGCTGTTTGCTGACATAAATGCAGCTACGATAATTCACCTAAGCAATTTATTGTTTAATACATTGCTTTGAAAGGACATACTTCGATACCCTGCCAAAAATATTTGATGCACAGATCCCAATAAACATTGTGGCGAGGGGTGATTCGTTAACGAATCGCTTGTGAATCGTTTGTTTCGAATAGTTTCATACCGACTTCATCAGAGGTTGGATTGATGCTTAAAGAAAGCACCGCTTGAAATCATAACTTTCCTAAACTCCATTTAAGATGTTTTGAAACAAAGAAATAATTTATTCCGACTTTTCAATATACAAATTTTTTTAAGAAAGAATTTTTATTAACTTTCTATTGTTAATAAGTCATTTAAGCGAATATTTTTTTTTAAGTTGTATGTTTTTTTTTTTAATTTTAAGTGAAAAAAGACAAATATAAATTTTCATAAATTTTTATATGAAAAAAATTTTTGAAATATTTTTTCTTCTCTTACGTTATTTCTCGCTTATTTTTTATATAATTAATTTTCACTTATAATTTGTTCAAGATTTTCATATGAATAAGTTCTCGTTAACGAATTGCTTTTAATAGTTTTGGCGACTCGTTAACGAATTGCTTTTTTCGGTTGTGACGATTCATTAACTGATTCATTAAATGAATCGCTACTAATAATTGCTAATGAATGAAATGTACGAGAATGCGATTCGTAAACGAAAACATTAGTGAATCATTTTGTTTGTTGGGATGTTAACAGATGCAGTATGTCGCAGTATTCTGTTGATAGCTGCAGCATAGCTGGAGTTGTAATTAATATTGAATAAATCAACCCGCGTAACGAAGGAGTTTGGCTCAATGCGTAGTGCAGATACTTCATACACGGTGGTATCGGTTGGTGTGGGTTCGAATCTCAACGGCATGCGAAGGTAAAATTTTTGTATTTGATATTTATAGCCTTATTTTGTATTCCTAACGAAGCATTCAACAAACGATGGCTATGCGAACGATGTTGAATTCAAGCGGAAATATGTATTTCGAACGAAGCTTATCGTTTGCTCATTCGTCAAGCTTTTGTTTGATATGTACACTCAAACTTTTATACACAAGCAGTTGTCAAATGTGGCACTGCCATATCAAACACTAGGGAAGTTTTCTGTATTTTGTCTACTTACTTCAAAGATGTTTTTAATATGTTGCTTCGTTTCTTATATGTTGGCAGTGCTTTTCGGTTTTGTCTGGTTTGTGTATTCAATAAATAAACTTTGAGCAATTAAGTGGTTTGTGGACTTGCTTTTCATTATTATTGTTTTCAGTGATTGTGTGTTTGACATAATATAAAACATATTAAAATCTTTTGACATAATATAAAATGTATGCAGCTATTGCAATTTTTATTTTTATTTTATATATTTCAAGTGTTTCACAGCCTTCAACCACTGTATATATTTATATATTTCATAATCTATTTACCTTTAGGTTCAGAATTTTTAATTTTTTAACCATTCTTTTAAAGTTTGCAACCACAACGATAGCATAAAAGTGTTCGTTTGATTTTGACGTTTGGATTCGTGGATTCAGTGCTCGTTAGAAATACATATTGCAAATATGTAACTGTACTACGGCATCGTTCGTTGGCTGATCAGCTGTTTTCGTTGTTTGATTCTGTTCGAATTACAAATTTTAAAAACACGAACGAACACTGTTTTGAACGAAACGATTGATCGGAAAGGAATACAAAATGAAGCCATTAATTTAATTTATTGTTCTTGTTATAATACACGTCAAGCAGCAAGAAAAGTCGAGAAGTCATTAATTTCTAAGAAAAACGGTGTCCGATAGAATAAAAATTTTGTGTAGTTGTCGATCAAGCAGTCAAGCAAAACACAGAACGAGGGGTGGCAGCTTAAAAAAAAAGGAAAATAAAAAAAAACCAAAACCCGAAAAAAAATTATGTATTTGGAATTCAATTTTTTTTTAAAGTAGTGTATAAAAAATTACCAAATACTTGGTTAATTATCACCCAATGAATATTGGCAAGTCAACATGTAAAACTTAGGCGTTTTGATAAAGTACTTGGGTGGCTGAAAACTACCAAAGCCATCTTATATATTATACTAGGTTTTTTTCAACTTAACATAAGCTTTTTTCTCGGTGTAAGAAGCGGCCTGAAATTAAAAAAGACATACATATACGTCTCAATACTATGATGTAGATAGACAGTTTTGCATTCATAAATAGGTATCCTTTGCAGATATATATTTAATAAAAACCAGGATATATAGTAATTAATATGAGTTTTTTTCCATTTAAAATTTTACAATAGATGCAGCTGGAGTCAGTGATGAGTTTGGCATAAAAAATTTCTTCAAAATGCAAAATGGCATTATTGAATATAAGCCCTCGTTAAAATTTTTCTATGAGTAGTAATATTCTATTAAGGTTTTGTTCTGCATTCAATATTTTTCCATAGATTTTAAAATGTTTTTTTTTTTAATTCATATATTAAAATGTTTGAAAAGGATTTTCAAGTTCTTGGTTGATTTCGGTAACCGCTTCTTTTGAATACTGACTTCCATCACTAAGAGAATCATTTGCATTTACAGTAGCCGTTCTCAGCGCCCACCATGAAGTTCATTTCGAATTCAAGTACTACTCATAGCGCACAATCAGGCACACACACACACACACACACACACACACACTATAAGAACACACTTTTCATAAATATCTATCGCTAGTTGTATCCGTCCGTCTTTTCGTACCAAGCTTCTCTTATAACTGTTTGTGCGCGAGCACACTCAGCACCTAAGCTAGTGCTGCCAACTTGTTTCGGCCCATTGCTCGGTCACGTCAAGTTTTTTAAAGTTTTTCTTATTCTTTGTGTCTATTTTAAAGTTATTGTCGATATCTATCTACTATCTATTTCTCAGTTCATTTCTGATGTTCGTTGTTTGGTTAGATAATTGTGCCAACTATCAAGCATTCTAAGCTGGTCAGTTCTGGTTGTTGAGATTTCATTCGATTACATCTTGTTGCTCACAGACATTTGAAGTTTTTTTTTTTTTGGTGTCGATTTCAAATTGTTTTTATTGTAGTATTTGTTGCTTGCTTAGAATTTATATTTTACTACACAAAAACTCATAAAAAATTAAATATTAATCCGCTCAGTTTTCCTCACCTTCTTAGTTAGAACGTGTTATATTGCCAGCAGCGTTTTTTTTTAATGAATATTTTTATCATTGTGGTTCAAGTAGTGAAGGTCATTTCTCAGGTGAGTTCTCGAAGAAATAGTAAGTTTAATAATTATTTAATAATTGAAAAATGGAAACTATGCATCTTTTAGAACATTTTTTTAAAATTTTTTTTTTCGTTTTTGTAACTCAGATATAGACAGCAAAGTAATAATAATTATTATAATAAAAAAAATTGTAAGACTCAGTCGGCAATTTTTAAACTCAAAATCGGGCGTAGCAAATGAAACCAAATCTTTTGTAGTGTCCATGTACTTCAGAAATTTATCAGAAATTTAAGCAAGTCCATGTCCTTGCCTATAATTGAACACCTATGTAAAAATTCTTATCTATGTATATCAAATCAATATCAAACACTTTACGCTTCAGTGTCTTCAATCACAAAAATCACCATCATCACAACATCAACAAAACAGCTAGTTAATAAAATGAACAAACAAGAACAACAATCAAATAATTACAAAAATCATTTAAAACAAAAACAATAACAAAGAACAATCTTGCTGTATGACGACACATGCTGTCGTCCATGGAACAGCGGCTGTTGACATAGTTAAAGGGGGCTGAGCATGCGCATAGCTCAATGGTGTAAAGTGCGCGTGCGTCACGCAAAACAATAACCAAATAATAAATGGAATGAGGCATGAAAGGCATGCAAGAGCGGGTCCACATGGCACTTGGAGTCATGACAACAAATGGACAAAATTTGGATTTGGATTTGTACACGATGCTCTGAAAAAAGCAAAAAGAAAAAAAAAAATACAAAATCCATGTTAAGTGTGGGACGTTAAACAACATAAATAAATAAAAATGTTGACACAGAAAAACTGAGATATACAATTTTTCAAAAAAACAAACCAAAACTAAAAAAAAAGCTCCATAAATGAAAACTTTTTATAAAATTGTTGTTAGGAAGCGCTTTGTTGGCATTTTACTGTTGTTAGATTTGCTTTTTTGTGACATATCTATAAAATTTTGGGACATATGGTGATTACTTTTGTTGTTTTTCAGCTTAAGCTTGTTTGTTGTTGTGGTATGTTTGCTGATCTTTTATGTTGTGGTAGATGTTGCCGTATTGTTTGACAAACGATGATGGTTTTTGACAAATGAACATGTAAATTGAATTGAAAAAAACACCAAAGTTTGACGTGTTGTTGTTGATTAAAGCGGGTTATTTTTTAATATGTCCAAAATGTGAGCATTTTTTTTTGTGACATTAGCTGACATAGCGCTATGTTGACATAAGTCATAAGTTTTTAGTGGCTGTACGCACTGTATAATTAATGGAGGTTATTTGAATATCTTCAAATATGGTGCGGAATTTTTAAGATGTGATTTATTTGCTATGCAGCGCATAATTTTTGGGAGTGAGTTTGTTCATTCAGACGCATGATTTCACAAATTTTTGGCTTTTTAAGTAAGTAAAACTTCTTTAATGAGGAGTTTTTTAAACAAAATAGTCATATAACTAAGATTAAAGCAATTGAAAAAATAAATGTCTTTAAAAAATGTATTTTGAATTGGCTCCGCCATTTTCGAATTATTAAAAAACTTAATATGTGCTGTAATGTGCTCAATATGTGCTATCATGTGCCGCCGTGGAAGAGAATTAGTGCTGGAAATTCAATCAATGTGATGCGAATTGGTAGCACATATAGGGCACATTATAGCACATATAACGTTTTTTTTTTTAAGTCTAAAATAACGTAGTTTACCTATTAAACTCAATAATAGAGCTTTATGCTTTATGAATTTCAAAAAATTTAAATATGCACTTAAAATTTGCTAAAACATATATATTATTAATTTTTCTACGGCATGTTGCAGCACAATTGAGGGTCTTTACAGCACAACTTTTGAATTTTTGATCAGAACCAGCATTAATTTTTTTCCGTCTCACAAGATTACTACATTGTGTTTTGATAAATCAAAAATGGCGATAAAATTATGATGCGCCATAATGTAGATCACTTATTAAATTCAATAATGAAACGTAGTGTTTTAAAAATTTAAGAAAATCTTTTAATTCTCTTTATATTAGCAAACACAAAAATATTTGTAATTTTACTACAGTAGCTTGTGGCACAATTAAAGCACATTACAGCACAATTTCGGAATTTTTGATTCACTCCACCGTTAATTTTTTGAACTCGTAAGAATCATACTATTTGAAAATAATTTTTCAACTACAGCACATGATTGCACACATGGGGCACATCACAGCACAATTTCGGAATTTTTGATTCTCTCCACCATTAACTGTTTTGACCTCATAAGAATCATACTATTTGAAAATATTTTTTTTTAACTACAATATATGATTGCACATATCGGGCACATTGGAGCATATATCTTTTTAGCGAAAATTTGTAAACTCAGTTTCTTGGCTGTTAGAGTAATTTTCCCCCACTACTGCAATGACCGCATTCTTTAAGTGCATTTATTTAAACCAACTAACAAGATTTCACTTCAATGCTTTATTGACCAAAACTTGTCGGATTTTGGTCAATGCTAAATGCTGATCATGAAGCAATTAAATATCTTTAAATATGCAACAGTTAGTTATGCGGTAGATTTTTCTATCCCCCCACTCCTCCTACCCCTCACCCACCCACTGACAGCTGTACGTAAATGTAGCTAGATACAAGCGGTAACAAAATCAGCAAAGCTGACTTAACCCTGCATATCTACGAGTAACATCTGAACAAAAGTAACAGTTGTTGCTGCTGTTGTTGTTGTAATTATTCTTCATTAATTATGCTCAACGTTTGACTAATTTGTATGTAAGCAAGATGTAAGTTATTGTGTGTGTGTGTATGCGTGTTGTTTATTTGTGGCTGTGCCGTTAACGTGCCCGCCTCGAAGAGCTCTTCCTATAGTTCACTTGACTGCAATATGTGTGCGTGTGTTTATGGCTCAAAGAATTTCTACTTCACATAGTTTTGTGGTCTTTAGTTCAGCATTTCATCCGTTTATCCCAAGTAATGCTGCTTCATTTATATATTCATTCAATCATGCTCTCTATCCCTGCACACCACCCACCCGATTGATGCAATTCTTACTCTACGTTTGCTTAGAATTTATTCCTTTTTTTTTTCTATTTTATTTGTACTTGTTGTTGTATCTTTTTGGCTAGCTGCCGGATTAGCTTCAACTGTAATCTATTAGTTGTTTTATTGGCAGCATTGGCAGCTGTTGGATACACTGTTGTTTGTATCTGTAAAGTTGCGGCGGGCGCATCCACAGACAAAGCAACAAGACACACAAAAACAACAACAACAGCCACAGTTGTAATTTTAGCAATTTTCACTTCATGTTAATAGATTTATCGACGATACTGTTAGATATAAAACGTACTCGTACACTCGTATCTAGTAAATATCCGCATTTCAGAAGCTTTGTTTTTCTGGCTTGCATGAGTTTGCAATACACTAATGTTTGTTGTTGTTATTGTTTTTTTATTGTTGTTATTGTTGCTGTTGTTTGTTGTGATATTGTTGCACTGATGTAATTATACGAAATGTGTCGAAGTGTCTCGTAGAACAATCACTGCAAATACAACAACAGCAGACAGCAAGCAGCAACTGCTGCTGACTCCGTCTCAGACTCAAATTCAAAAGCATTGATTTCAATTTTCTGTGCACGTTGCTCAATTTTATTGCTTGCTTTAGTTTATTTTAAATGTTTTTTTTTTCTTATTGATTATTTGCTTCCATTGATAATCCATCTGGCAACTCTACAGCTTAAGAACTGATTTTCCTTTAGTTCCTTCTCCTTCCTCTCTAAGTGTGGTAATTTTAAAATTACATAATTACATGTCACACATTCGTTTGCTTCGATTTTAATGCGCTCAATTGTAGCTTCCATTCAGGCGCACAACAATGTGACAGAGTGTAGCGTGCTGCCACAGTGGAGCAAGTTGCAGTAGATAAAGCATCAAAAAAGTTAGAAAAATCAACCAAAAGATATTTTTTGATTATTAGTTGAGCTTTAATTTATATAGGAAATTGTTAATAGGAATGTTTTGGAGACAAAAATATGCAAAAGGCAATATGAGGAAAGGCATTCAAAAAAATTATAACTTAAATTTTATAATTAAATAAAATTTATAAATTAAAATTTTATAAGATAAATTTTTGAAAAATTAATAAACAAAATACTCATTTCATAAAATATTTAGTTCCTTTTATTTTATTTTTTTTAATTAGTGCATTTAAAAAACAACATTGCCTTGATAATAAGCGGATAGCTGGGAATAGTTTTAATCGCTTCATTTGGACTGAAATAAAGGAAATTTGAAGTTATTATTCTACCTTTTGAGCTTTGGTGGGATGCTCACTTTAAATTTTTAATTTTTCACAAATTACTTAAAAAAACTTTCGTCCTAGAGGAACATTTATGAAGAGACTACCTGAACCCACACCCGTTTCACTAGACACTTTTTTAACAGGCTTACATATATATAGCAATATGTGTAGATGAAAGTGTCTGTGAAGTTTCTGTATTCAGAAAAGCTGGTTTGAGTCCTTCTATATAAACTGTAACGGTTGTGCTTTTGTTAAAAATAGTAAATAATTTTCGTGTGTTTCTTTTACAAGCGAATTCGTAAAAATAAAAAAAAGGTGGCAGCCATATGATAAAAAAATTACTTAAAAAACGAAATCGCCATTTCAGCTCTTGAAGGGACTTTGACAGAGCGTCTTATGATCAATTGTGTTGTGTGTGTTGAATGTGCTGTGAAAATGTTTGAACACAAGTGATCGAGAATTGGACCTACATGTCCTATGACGACTCCGAACGGCTTATGTTCTCAAGAAGCTTTTCATGGCAGTTTTTACTCTCTGGACTTGCCATTGTCTGCAGAGAGGTGACGGTAGAACAGAAAAATTAATTCAACTGAAGAATATTTCTGTGTCAGGTGGGATTCGAATCAGGGTTCTCTGGCGTATGGGACACACACACTATATGCACTGCGCCACGGCCGCCCCTCATAAAAAATGTACAGAATTTTTTAATTCTGATAACGGATCCAGTTTCAGCGACCCATTTTTACCTAGTGTCCGTCCCAGGACCGAATTCGTAAAAGTAAAAAAATTTAGCTGGCATCTCTATGGTAAGAGAACTACAACATTTTTAAGTTCAATAACGGGCTTGGATTCAGTGACTAATTTTTACTTAGACCAAAGACCAGATTAGTAAAAATGAAAAATTGTAGGTGGCAACACTATGGTAAGAAAATTACATAATTTTGAAATTCTGATTACGGATTGGAATTTAGTGACCCATTTTTACTTGGAGTTCGCCCTATCACCGAATACGTTAAAAGAAAGCAATTTTAGATCGCCAATCTATTGACAAAAATTATATTACTTTGAAAATGTGACGACGGATTCGGACTCAGCGGCCCATTTTTAGCTTATATTTGCCCAGCACCAAATTCGTAAAAATTAAAAATATAGGTGGCAATCCTTTGGTAAAAAATGACTCAATTTTCGAAATTCTGACGACGGATTCGGATTCAGTCACCCATTTTTAGCTGGTGTTTAAAAAATAAAAAATGTAGGTGGCAGCCCTATCCAAAAAATACGTAGTTTTGAATTGGTTAATATTTAAATATTTGGGTGGCAAGCCAATGGTAAAAAATTACACCATTTTTGAAATCCTGACCACAGATTCGGATTCAGTGACTGGGAATATATAAAAATGGGTACTTTTACCTAGTGTTCGCCCACCGAGTTCGTAAAATAAAAAAATTTAGGGGGCAATCCTATTTTTTAGCCTTTAACCTTCGCATCACAATTATCTACATTTAAAAAAATCAACTAAATTGCTTGAAAATTACGGGCAGCGGAGGGAAACAAACGCTTTTTTCCATATTGTTTTATATGTATAGATTGTGAGAATCAATAATGTTAAAAAAAACTAGCAAGGAATGGAGCTTCGGCAGGGTTCGGCCTGCCCGTACTGATGTATATTCGAAGTCTTTAGCCGTCTATAAAATGTTTATGTATAATCTGCAAAAATATTTGTCTCATGAGCTTAATTTTATTTTACCCTTAGCTGCCCCAAAAAGTAATTTGTAGACTTCTCAATATGCTAAAGAATATACAGAGATAGTCAAAAATATTTACACATTGATCAATATTTTTCAGTGTTTTAAAGAAAGAGAAAAGACTTTATTGTTATTAGAAATAGTTTGCAAACAATTTTTTTGTTGTAGCATTCTTTGCAGCATGCAAAGTACACAAAGACAGTTTTAAGTTTAACAAATCTAAGGGAATATAAACAAATATAAGCAATGTGTAAATATTTTTGCATACCTCTATATGTGCGAAATTTGGTTGGTATGTGCAAATTCATAACAACGGTGTAGACGAATTTAATTTCAAATTGAAGTGCGACGCCCTGGTTCGATTCCGCCCAATTTTATAGACTACTGACAGCTTATTATTCCAAGGAATATGTGTGGAAAATTTGGAAGAAGTCGGACAAAAGCTATAGAAGGAATTCGATAAAATTAAAGTGGCACGCTCCAGTCTTATTCCGCCCAATTTCTTAGACTAATCACTGCTCATTATTCCAACGCATATATTTGCAAGATTTGGTTAAGGTCAGAAAAACGGCGTAGAAGGAGTTCCATTAAAATTATAGTGTCACGCCTCCTGTCTAATTACCCCCACATTTATATTATACGGACTGCTCCCTATGGTAAAGAATATATTTGCAAAATTTGCTTAAAATTAGACAAATGGTGTAGAGGGAGCTCGATTAGAATTAAATTGACACGCCCCTTGTTCAATCTCACTCACTTTGTAGGCTTAAAACTTCTCATCATACTTGAGAATGTATGTACGAAATATGGTTGAAATCGGACAAGCGGTGTAGATGGAGCTAGTTTAAAAATAAAGTGTCACGTCCCTGTTTAGTACCACCGAATTTTATAAACTTAAGATTGCTCAAATTATCAAGGATTATGTGCGCAAAATTTGTTTAAAGTCAGACACATGGTGCAACAGAAGTTCGATTAAAAGAAGAATGCCACACCCACTTTTCTAGTCTAAAGGCTCTATATTATACCAAAGAATATATGGGCAAAATTTGGTATGGATTGGATAAACGATGTGGGTGGAATTTGTGTACATACAGACACGATGTCATTCAGTTTTATATATTTAAGAAAGTTTTTCTATTACGATGACGTCACTTTGTATGCGAGGTAGGCGTGGTTTTCATCCGATTTTGCCAAATATCATAGAGATATTTCATGTTATATATCAAAGCATATTTGCAAAATTTCAAGATATTTCTTTAATTTTTGTGGATTTTTAAGAGATTTTACGTTTAGAAAAAAGCCACTTTGTATGGGAAGTAGGCGTGGTGTTCATCCAAAATTTGCTAAATTTTAAGGCATTTCATTAGTTTTTGTGGATTTTTAAGAGATTTTATTGTTAAAATAAAGTCACTATGTATGGGAGATAGGCGTGATTTTCATCCGATTTGGCTCATTCTTCAAACTTGATCTCCATTTTTTATAAAGTAACTTATATTTTGAATTTCATTGCGATAACTTTAAAATTACGGCTGTAATCGTGATCACTGGCGGACAGACGGACAGACGCACGGAAATCGACCCAGGTGCTGATGCTGATCAAAAAAATATGCACTCTTCTATACCTGCCACGCCTCCTTATTGGCGTTACAAACGGAATGACTAAGTTAATATACCCCTTACGCAGTACGCGTTGGTTATAAAAATATACTTTTTTTATAAAACAAATAAAATTATGCACTATTTTTTGTAAACAGCTTTGTTCGTCAAAATACACATTATTTTTTAAGATTGAAGAACCAATGGTATTTCTGAAATTTCTTAAACTTTTTTAATATAATTAAACAATTGTACTGATCATGATATTGTTTAGAGTGAAAAAAAATATTATTGTTTGATATGGGCTAAGATTTATTTTTAACTCTATGTAAAATGTAAACATTTTTAGCAAATTGAATCAATTCCTCCTTTTTTAAAAATGTTACTTATAAAAATGTATCTTATAAAAATTTATTTTATTTACACTTCCTTATTTGCTTTTCTGCACAACTTCAACAAACATATTTTTTTTACGAACACGGATTTTATATGATTAAGTCAAAAACTGTTGTTATTTTGACTTCAAAATCATATTGTTCATTTTGCGGCTTTTGTTTCAGGGCTGCACATAGGGTTAACAAAATTGTCCCCATAATTTTATTTTTTTTATTAATGAAATTTGTTGAATATATGGTTTGTTCTAGCCCACTGTCACAAGGAAAAATACTGAATGAAGGGGATTCACATCAAGGAATCAAATTTATTCCCGCACAGTCTGAGGCAGAGTACGATGAAGCCTAATTATTTGGCACCAACCAGAGATGCGGATGAGTGCAAATCGACTTCAACAATGGAAGCAACGAAAAAACAACAACTAAAGTATTTACAATTTGTGCAGAAGCTACAACAATATGGCAGTATTATAGCCCATTGCAAGGTCTACGTTAAAATACAGTAGTGTGCACAGTGAGTGCAGCAGTAGCTTTGATGCCTTCGTCACTCTGGCTGGTGGTTTTAATTTACACTTGCTTGCCATGCAACCCGGTGGCTGCTGCACGGTCTGCTGCAAGACTTTAATGCCAGATGCAGTCAAGGGCACAACGTAGATGTGGATGTGGATGATGATGACGACGACGATAATGATGATGATGAGGAGCTTACTGCAGACAGTGCCAAACGAAGATGCGCCATTGAACATTTAATTTGGTATATTTTGTGTTTTATGACTTCTTCTGTATGTTGAAATTATTAAAAAATTTTTAAAACTTTTAAAACATCAGAATTTTTAAAATACTTTGTATATTTTAGCCATGCATTACAGCTATTAAACTATTTTCCATGCTGTATGAAAAACGAAAATTTCTTTGGGTAAAATCTCCGTGCCAACGTAATTACGTTTCCTTCTCATGATGCTGCTGCTGCTGCTGCTGCTGCTGCTGTTGCTGTCAGCGACTGTCAACAACATACAAACTGTTCCACTGTGGCATGTCTGTGGCGTCTAGAGGTGCTTGCATTGCATTGCTTACAGCTGTCCTAATATCGACTTCTTGGCCGGGAAGTGGCACAGACGGCATTCAAGCATGGAGACATCGATCAGCAAAGAGACGCAATAATTTCAGTCGAGCTGCAATTAGCATGCGTCGAATGGGCAGACGACGACGATGACGCCCGTTGAAAACTTGCACAAAGATATGTAAACAGAAGACAATCAGTTGAACAGACAGACGGGGCAGCCTAGCTTATGAAAGTGTTTAGTGTAGTCGTAATATGGGGCTCACTCATGTTTAATAGCTACATGCTTCAAGGTTAACTTCTTGGTTTCCATTTCGTTTCATTGATGAAATGCCTGCAGGACGAAGCAAGTCATGGTATTGAGTTTAGGTGTAATGAGATGAAAATTGCTTTTTTATTTATAGAAAAATGAAAATATTACAAAAAAAAAAAAACTTCTAAAAATTGCTCTCGCATTGTCCCAGCAGAAAATTTTATGCCTGATCAGGCTAGAATTCAGGCCTGACAGACATGAACAAAACTTGACTGTCCGCCTCTTGGCACCTCCGTCCCGCTTAATTAAAAATTTCATCTATGATTTCTGGTCTGAATATCAAATTATAAGGCGGAATATTCGGTATCAACATGGGCATGAAAAAAGAGGTTTGGTTTTTGTTTACTTTCAGGTTAGACTACAGGTGTATAAAAAGAAGTCTGAATTAGATTGAAATGGGCTTATATCAATTTTTTTTGTTTTAAATTTGGGTGTGTTTTATTGAGAAGATTCCGAAACTATGGTATAATGGAATATTGTTTTATAAATTTTTGTATATTTTTTTTTTTGTGTATACTCGTATTAAACCTTTTTTTTTTGTGGCATTATTTCTTCGTAATATTAAAAGGGTCTGAGGTACTAAGAAAGAAAACGGAGGGCAAGATGTAACTCAAAAACTAACTGGCCATTGGCATCATAAAAAATGGCCCAAAAGAAAAGAAAAGAAAAAATGAGAAATCACCCAAAAATTTTTCATACAAATCTGGGTGATTTCTTATATGAAAAAATTGGGCGATTTTGCTTTTCTGTTGGGTGAAATTTCGTTTTTGTTTTTGGGGCGAAATTGTACTTTTTGTTTTTGGGTGATTTTTTTATATTTTTTTTTTTTTTTGTGAGCTTTCGTTTCCAATATTTGGCAAAAAACGTGAATCAGTTCGTAAGATAACGGTAGTCAAAGTAGAAGCAGCGGTATTCTTTCTTTTTTTTTTCTCGCGATTTTTTATAAAAATTAAAATTTCGACACCCTGCGCTTTTTTTGACAGTTCACCCTTTTACAAAATAACCAAAACATAAAAAATTTTTATCAAAAATTGAGCCATTTTGTATAAAAATTTTTCTCCTGCGGCACTTTTTTACGGTTCACCGTTTTACAAAATAACCAAAACATGAAAATTTTTTATAAAAACTCCCTTTTACGAAATAACCATACCATGAAATTTTTTTGGTTTTTAAGCAAGCCAAAATAATTTTAAGAGACCAACAAATATTTCAAAGGGACATAAAAAATTATTAATACAGTGGCTCAAAAAATTCTACGTACGACCTCTTTTTCTTAAATTTAACAAGCTCTGTAGGATTAGAAAGAAAATTAATGATGCAGGTTTGCTTTAAATCTTATTATTGTATAACAAATAGCAAAAAAATATAATACTCCAATATTCACTTTTGAAGTTATTCACTTAAAACTGAAAAAAGTCTACAGACAAAAGTCTACATACGTTTTATTGGTTTTACTCTTTTTGCTATTTTTTTTTTCTGCCTGAAACATTACGGTAAATTTCCGTTTGTTTGATTTTATGTGTATACTTCGTATTACTCGTATTTTGGATTTTATTGTATTTTCTCATTTTTGAAATTGTACGATCGGAAAAACGGCTCCACGCGATGAAATTTCTGCAAATGTGCGAAATTTAGTTATTAAACATAGAAATGAGAATAAATCATTTGGCGAAATAGCAAAATTATTATGTTCAAGCAAATCGACGGTGTAGACCATATTTAATAACTGCGAAAGATCCGAGAGTACGCTATTAGTGGTGCTCTAACTCTAAAAGAGAAGCTGCAATAGGAGTGGCAGAAAATAACGCCGGAAGAGCTTGAAAATTTAGAAGCTGCATTGCCCAGACGGTTGCAAGCGTTCATCGATGCTGGTGGTGGCTGAACCAAATAATAAATTTTATCATTTATTATTTTTTTTTTCACATTAATTCTCACTCTTTACATTCCCACGTACAATTTTGTCATTGCCTTTTTTGAGTTTTTTGTGAATAACTTTATAAGTTAATATTGGAGATATATACTATTTTGTTATTTTGTATACAATTTTAAGATTGAAAACGAACCTGTATCATTTTTTTTTTTTTTTTCAAATGTATTAGGACATGGTAAATTTACGAAAAAGGTCGTATGAAGAGTTTTGTCCGCCACTGTACCTCAAATGTTCTGAGTACAAAACCAGTTATTTTTTCAAGAGTAATGAATGAATCATCATGGTCTTCGTCCTCTTAGATTTTTCAAAATCCGTGTATAAATCGGAAACTTTTTGTGCACACAAGCTGGGCACATAGCAGGTAAGCAAAATTCAGGAACGGTGAATTGAATGGCGTTAGCCGTTTTTCAAACCTTCAGCGCATTTTCGAGAAATTCAAGGTTAAATATCAAATACATAATGATGCAGTTTTTATAATGTGAACAAGCTTTGTTGTTGTGACTAGCTGAATCTTTGCTCGCTCCTCAAAAATCACCTCTTTAAATTGCTTTCATTTATTGGATTTAAGTCCGATGACTGAGCTGGTTTTTTCTTCACCACTATAGAGGTGTGTTTGGGGTCGTTGTCCTGCTGGACCCAAGTTATCAGCGCTATATTGTAGTTTTTTCTTTAGAATATATAAATATGCAAATTTATTCATTCTTCAATCTATTAAAACCAGATTCCCTGCTCAGGATGATGCCGTACATTGACATACCAACATTGTACGGAGACTTTTTTTGATATTCCATAAAACCAAAGTAGCTGGATGTTTGCATAAATTTTTCGTGGGTTTGACAATCGATATAATAGAACAGTATAAAATAACAAAGATGAAACATGTCGTCTTACTTATTGACCTTATTTTAAAACAAAATGCTGTTTGTTTTTTTTTAAATTTTCCTTTTTTTTCTTTTTTAAATAACCAGCTGAGCGTAGATTTTTTAGAGTCAGTGCATGTCTGAAACGTTACAATATTTCCTCTACGACTTTTATGATACGAGTATTGATTGAAGTACTACTTATTGAGTATCTTCTTCATACTTACCACAAGTAAAAACTTTTCACTTTAATGATTTTCAATTTAATCTAGAAACTTCCACCATCATATAACAAAAACTGCTTCTTCTTCGTCTATTTCATCATTTCTCACCACATTCCATAATGGAAAATTTTGGTTTTCCTTTAAGGATTGCACGCATTTTTCATTCAAATTTGTTAGAATTTTTAACATCATGCCGTATCCATTGAACTCAATATCGTCGCATCTGAATGTTGGTTTCCTCCTCCCACAGTTTTAACGATCGCACGATCCTTCTTAATGCTGTACAATGACGCAGTCAAACAATTTCTGGCTGGAAGATCTACCAAGGCATTATTTCTTTCATTATTAATAATTTTTACCATTTTGACGTTGCGCGTCTATCCAAGGTTTAAGGTCTGCATTGCAATGCGTTGTGCTGCCACAAGATGAAGATGATTATGATGATAATGACGATGATGATAATGATGAAAGTGATCCCCGACTGTGCTGATGCTAACAAGAAATGGACAGCCTTCCGGACAGCCAAAGCAGAGTGCATTATAACAATGCTATTCATGTTGAAGGAGGACGAGAAGCAGCCAGCCGAGGATAACTAATTTTCTGACGTTGGTTGGGTGTTTTTTTTTTTTTGTTATATTTTCGCTTTGCTCTCTCATTGCTGCTCCAACGTCTGGGGTCGTAACTTTGGTAGATTTGTCGGTCGTGGCATTGTTGCTTTTATTGTAGCACATATACCACTATTTTTTCAGCGTTTTTTGAAGCTGTAGTATTTGTTAAACTCGGAACTCTGCCTCATCAGAGCATCAGCCTGCAACTCATGATTACCGCACGCCAAAGAAGTGCATCATTTATCTCACAGTGGTGGCGATCGGCAGAATTTGACAGTTGTTTTTATATTTTTCTTCAAAAGTATTGGCAAAGCAGTTGGTTAAGGATGCGGTTCAAGCTCAGTTAGGTTATTTTTTTTTTTTTTTTTTTTTGTACAGCACTACATTGTCCATTAGTGCAGCCTACAAGGTACAAACTTGTCGTGTCTTTGGCAGTGATGGTGTTCTTTGCTATCGAGCTGCTGACCGGATGGATTCTTGTATTCTAAGCTGCAGCAGCTCTAAAGTGCTCTAAGTGTTTTCGTTGTTGTTACTGTTCGATGCTATGCAGTAATAGAATTTTGACAGTTGAGCAATTTCGAAAATTTATTTAAGTTCATAAATTGTGTGGCAAGCAAAAGGGTCACAACTAGTTACTAATGTATGACTAATGTACGAAGCGTTAAACTAGTGGTAATTGATTTTTAGTGGTAAAGGACTGTAAGGTGATAAAACACATTACTAAGTGACAAATGATAATGAAACTCGTGGGATCTAGCAGTTTGAACACTGAAGCTAAAGAATTGCCACCCAAGCGTGGCAAACAAATGCTGCTATATTAGCTCAGTTAATAAACTTTTTATTGTCCATCAAATTTTGAGAGTATTCTTAGGATTTCACACCTTATTCGTGTGTTTGTCTTGTTGGCATTCAGGTAATGCCACTTCTATTGATTCGATTGGGAAAAAAGAGGTGCCACACTAGACAAATATTTATGCGTCTACCAGCAGTGAAGAATACAGTTCTTTTGTTGCAACGCTTACAGCATGTATTAGGCTGTAATTGATTTAGTTCACAGATAAATTTACTTAATATATTTGATAATTTAGCGCCTGCAGGGGAGAATATTTATTTAAAATAGTTCTTGATTTTGCTTAGAAGTTGTAAGATTTCACCTCACCCACAGAATATGTAAGGAAATAATAATTTTGATCGCCTTTTCTGTCTGGATATATGTATAATACACATTGTAAATATATACAATAAAAATTAATAAATTGATGTTGATTCGACATTTAAATGCACCCTTTACCTTGGCGACCCAAAATTTAATGCCTCGCTAAAAATAAAAAGACACAAAGATAAAACACATAAAACTTATAAAACACTTACTTATAAAACCTACATTTAAAAAAGTAAGTATTTTTATTACTTAAAATAGGTCCAGCACCATTGTTTTTGGAGATACTCTCATGATTGTAGTACCAACAGGAATGACTGCGAACTCGGACAATGTACCAGACATTGTTTTATATATATTTATATATAAAATCTGAGATTGTGTAACATTCTTTATTTTTACTCTTTTGAACATCCAACTGTACACACACACATACACATTCCAAAACTACATACCAAACACTTAAAATGCAAACATATAATATAACACGCCAAATCTCTCGTTTTCTTTACATGAGCCTATTTAGACTCAGTAGGTTATGTTATTGCCTTCCAGAGTGTTCCTAGGGTTAAGAAAGATTGATTTGAGAGATTTTTCCGATGCATTTGAGTGTAGACTCTCACCGAAAAAATATCATCTAAATCGTATGATTTGTTACCGAGAAATTAGAGGAACGTGCCCAAATACGTGGTTTTAAAAATGTCATAAAAGAATTGTAGCTAAAATTTTTTAAAACTAGCGTATTTCTGGAGAAATAACAACTATTTTATTAGTTTTCTTTATATTTTTTTTTTTTTTTTTGGCAACATAATTGATGATAAATGCTGTATTTTGGAAGTGAAAAAAGAAAACTTTCTGAAATACGATGATCGGTCAGTAAGTAATGGGAATGTGCTGAAATTTAAAAATATAAAAAGCAAAAACAAAAATAACTCGGTAAATTTTCTTGAAATTTTCGCAGTTTGTTTCCACCCTATGTAAGCTCATACTTATAAGCAAAAAACAAAATTCACAAAGAAAAAAAATTCTTAAAGGTAAAAGGTGGCCTTAAAGAATAATCTAATATTTTAAAAATATTAACTTTTATAGAGACTTTTTAATATTGTATGTAAATAACTGCCAAATTCTCCAATTTATTTACAGGCGACGATTCCACCAATGCCGCCCATGGAGAGCGCAGTTCAGCACCACCAATCAACGATGACGGAGTGGAAGTACCACCACCATGAAGAGGTTCGAGTTGCTATCCAACGCCTCAAAAACAATAAAGCAGCGGGTGCTGACGGCCTGTCAGCTGAATTGTTTAAAACCAGCGGCGATGAATTGATAAGGCGCTTGCATCAGCTCATTAGCAAAATATGGCTAGCGGAAACACGCCCGACGACTGGAACCTCAGCGTGCACTGAGGGCAAATATGCTGTGATATCAAACAATTCATGGTTTGAAACAACAGATTTCACTGTTCGATCCCATCCAACAGACGAAACTGTCAAAATGACAGTTGATGAACTGTTGATATTTTTTTGTTGAATTAACTGTTATTGCAGTTAATATTTTAACAGACTTAACTGTTCCGTTACCAGCTTTTTTCGTTAATATAATCCCAAATTAGCTGTTGAATTAAAAAATAAGCTGTTGCTTTAACTTTGTTTTTTTTTTACCTGTAATCTGTTATATTAAAAAAATTGAACCTTTGACTCCTCAGCTCCACACAGTTGGTTTAAGAATTTTTATTTGTCAGAACAAAGTCATTGTTTCTGTGAAATCAACTACAAAAATTGTAAACTTTACACATTTGTCGAAACGAACTACTTGAATGTATTACTCGTGATCGAAACAAATACAAATACGAGAAGCTGTACTCGTTGAAACGAATCAAAAATTTTCAGACAAAAAACTCAAAGTATACTCCTTGATATAGAAAAATTGCAAAATGTTTAACGACTGTGTTATAAAAAAGCTTCAAACTAAAAATATATCAACAGATAACTTCGACAGTGCAAATTTCCTTAAAACCGTTTATTTAACGAAGAAAAATGTTAACTCAAACGGAAATCTCTCAAAGGAACAGTGTTTGAAAATAACAGCGACCCACTGTTAATATCACAGTTAATATTTGTCTGAGTGTACTGTGCCGCTATTAAGAAAGGAGACCCAACAATCTGCGCCAGCTATCGAGGTATCAGTTTTATTTCCATCGCATATAAGGTTCACTCAAGCGTGTGAACTGTGTGAAACTGTATGTAATCTGTGTGAAAGATTAAAGCCGATTACAAAAACAGTGATTGGGCCTTATCAGTGTGGCTTTCGACATGGAAAGCCCACCATACATGCAGTAAGAATAGAGTTCAGCTACTACAGCTATATCGCACTTCCTCAGCATTAACCCATCTAAAGCCACTACCCAGTAATCATTGAAAAATATCAATGTTACAATGTTACAAACAAGTTAATGTGGGAAAAATTTACCCACCAATAAATGGGTTGGGCTCAGGGACAACACAAGACGTAACAACTAACCATGCGTATACCTAGATCTATTTACACAACTAATTTTAATCTACTTTTGAGTTGACCTTTTGACAATTTAACATCAAAAACGCTACAATTGTTAACAAAGGAACTCATGCGACTTAAAGGAGCAGTAGCCATATAATTTGTTCTACTAAATGGCAAATAAATGAAGTTGTTAGCGTTTCTACTGCTTGTACGGTTAGTGTTAAAATTTATGTGAGAAAGAAGTTCTGGAGAATCGAATACACCTGTTATGAGCTGGTGTAAATATATGATATCTGCCGATTTCCTTCGATTACTTAAAGACTGCATTTTTAATTGTTTTAAACGATCCTCATAAGAAGGAAGGTATAAAATGTCAGTTCCACTTAAGCCCCTTAGAGCAAACTGAACAAAAGGTTTTTGGATTCTTTCTATTCGATCAACATGCACATTGTAACTTGGACCAGATTATCACTCTACGACAAATTCTGGGAAACATCCACGAAAATCAAATTGACACACATCATCTCTTTGTCAATTTAAAAGTTGCGTTCGATAGCCCGAGAGGGATTGCCTATACGCAACAATGTCTGAGTTCGGCATACCTGCAAAGTTGATTACACTTTGCAAAATGACGTTGAGCAACACACGTAGCTCCGTCAAGGTTGGAATGACCTCTCCGAAACCTTCAATATCGAAAGAGGTTTCAGACAAGGCGATCCACTGTCTTGCGATCTCTTAAACATCATCATGGAGGGGATCGTACGAAAGGCCGGTGTGCATCGTAAAGGTACCATTTTCTACAAAGGTGTTCAGCTCCTTGCGTACGTTGATGATATTGATATTGCCAGCAGAACCAAGAGAGATGTTACCGCTGCTTTCACCGCTATCGTAAAGAAATCACCTAAAGTGGGTTTGACGATAACTGACGGTAAAACAAAGTATATGCTGTCTACAAACAAGGGAGCACGGCGTTTATACTTCCACGTTTCATGCGGCAGCTATAACTTTAAAGTAGTCAAGGAGTTCGTATACCTTTGCACCGCCATTAATAAAGTCAACCTGGAGATAAAGTGAAGAACACTAATTGCTAATAGGTGCTAATACGGGCTCAGTAAGCAACTAAAATCCAGAGCCCTCTCTCGATCGACAAAACTAACACTCTACAAGACGCTCGTTCTACCTATGCTGCTTTATGGCGCTGAGGCATGGGTAGTTTCGCAAACTGACGCAGCCGCTCTGGGGGTGTTCGAGAGAAAAGTTCTTCGCACACTCTTCGGTCATGTTCGAGTCGGTGATGACTATCGCATCCGAACAAACCACGAGCTGTATGAGCTCTACGAAGACATTGACGTAGTTCGGTGTATAACTGTGCAGCGACTATACGCTGGCTGGGTCATGTCCATCGTATGGACGACGAAGCTCCAGCGAAAAAGGTACTCGAGGCGAGGGTTGCTGGTCAACGACGACGAGGGAGACCATGCCTCCTATGGATAGACCAGGCTGAGGAAGCCCTAACCGCACTTGAGGTATCCGATTGGAGAAGGCGCGCGCAAAGCAGAGGCGCCTGGCAAGAGCTGATGGGGACGGCCGAAAACCGAACACGGCTTGTTACGGCCACCTATGTAAGTAAGTAAATTACTGCCGAAATTTTAAGAAGTTGGTTGTTAAAAAAAAACAAAGATGTGTTTGTTTTTTTATTTAATTTTAATATTTTTCTTAACAAATGTAAATATAAGGAGCGGGTCGAAATTTCGCTTTCAAAATTCCCCGTATAGAAATTCCTCCTCGCTAAGTAACCATTAAAATATTCAATCTTTTTAAAACTCCCCTTACACAAAATTCCCTTATTACAAAATTCCACTTTTATAAAATTCCCCTCTACAAAATTCTGTTGTTCATAACTCTACACTCAGAAAATAATAAATGCATTTACCTTCAGTAAACTAAAATAAATGAATTTGTAGACAAAACAACAGTATTATATTATTATTAGTATTATATAATTAGTATTATATATATTATTTTTTAATTTCTTTTTTAGAATATTATAAAGGGCAATTTTTTTAAAGTGGAATTATGTGTAGGGGTATTTTTTAAAGTTGTATTTTAAAATAGAGGAATTTTGTATAAGGGGCATTTGAAACCCAAACCCTTAAAAATACTCTAGTATCGGAATTGCCTTTTTATTATTTTTCGAATGAAGAATCGCAAAAAAAAAACAGAAAAATCACCCAAATAAAACATGAATTGAAAGGAAAATGGCAAAAAACGATATTTCATCCAACAACTAAAAAAGACTGCTCCAAAAATAAATTAAAAGAAATACAAAATCGCCCGATTGGTTGCATTGTTCCCTGGTAACAAGCATGGCATGTGCAAAATGAGCAGAATTTTCAAGGCCCATTTTTTCCATTTTTTATGCCAGTTTAAAATCAATGAATTATGTTTAAAAATCTAAATAAATTGTAACATACAAGAAACGACAAATCACACATAAAAAATGGAAACTCACCACAAAAACAAAAAAAAAACCAAATTCCACCCAGAAAAATGTTTAATTGCCCAATACAGTTCGTGTGATTTTTCATATGAATTTTTAAATGTTTATTTGAAATTTTTTAAAAAAGTTTTATATAAAAAAAATTACCCTAATTTGTACGGAAAAATATTAGATTACATTTAATTTTTTTTTTTTTTTGATTTTTCTTTGGGTGATATTTCATAGCGAATCAGTCCAAATGAACTGAACCAAAAAAAAAAAAAGTTGGTTACTCGTGTAAAAAGAATATAATAAAATCTTATATAAGAATCACTGTATAATATTTTAATTTTTTTGATATAAAAAAATTATTTTAAAAATATCAATGCTAAACAGCTTTTATTGTTAATTTCATAATGAAAATTTTATACCATGACCTTAAAAATTATCCAATTTTCGATAGAAATCACTGCAAAAAGTGTTTTTAGATATACATATATATTTTTTTTTCAACTGAGAAAATTTCTTCGAAAAGTCATGTTGTAAATATATGTTAGGTGTGTACCGATCATATCGTTATGATGTAATAAAGTATAAATATAAAGAAAAACATAAATATAACGCTTTAAGTATAAATACAAATTAAAAATATAAATAAAAAATAGAAACATAAGCAAAGCATAAAAAAATAATAAACAATTAAGTAAGAAAAAATTAGTAATTAAAAAAGTCGACGGGGACTCAACGCGGTTGCCCATTATTCTACTAATTTTTAAGATAGCAAGAAGCGACGAAAACACTAAATACAGGTAATTGTAAGCAATGAGAGTGTAATTCGCATTGAGTGACCGTCAGCAGCCTATAGTTCTCATGCTGTTCATACGTACGTATGAGTAAATAGGAGACAAAATACAACAATCGGAAGACAAGTATACATTTTAAAGAAAAAAAAAAAAACGAAATAAATCAGAAATTTTTGGTTGCAGGAAACTGCAACCTGGAGCCTGTGGAGAAGGGGGCTTGAACTACAGAATTTTCACCAATGGCTACAAACTTGGCTCAAGTGAATTTTTTAAAATTTGTATTAAAATTGGTAACTGCAGAGAGCTGAGGTAAACAAAAAAAAAAAAGCGAAATGACCATTCCAGCTGAGATAATGATAATTAAATTTACATCATTATCTCAGTTTTCTTTAAAAGGAAAATATCAAGTTTTGATTTAAAAAGTTGCATTTCTTTTATTTTATGCTCGTCATCATGAGAACTAGGTTTCCACTAGGATTCCAGGTTTCTAGAATTATTATGCTCTTCACTTTTGGCCACTATGTAAGCAAACTAGCCTCACTTCTAGCTCTGACCTTCCATTTTATATCGCAGCCTGTAAAATATGCACACGTATATGAAAAAATTAACGTAACATAAAAAGCAACGTCACTTAAAGAAATATTAGTTTTATGACTGCAACATTTTGCTGCTCAGGATTTGCCTTTTGGTTTTGCTTGTAAATATTCAGTATTAATTTTGTTTTTATTATACAAAATAACTTATAAAATATATCGATATCTAGCATAATGTATCTGCCTAGCTGGCAGATACAAAAAGGGCAACACAGCGTTACACGTTTGTGGCGATATAATTTTCACTACATTTCTGAGTGCTTATTTTTATGATCCACACAGGCAGCGGCAGCAACTCAAGAAGCGACCTTCCAGGAAATCGTTAGCGTGGACTTGGCTTAGAAAAGAAGTTAGTTAAGGTTGCATTATGACGTTGTGCAGCAATAAAAAGAAGGGTTAAAAAAAAAAGAGCAATAGCAATAACAACAATAATAGAGGCAAGCAATAACAATGTAGCATAGAGTAAAGCAAACAGCAAAAAACGGTTTGCAAGGAAGTCACTGACTGCCTTCAATTTAATTGCCAGCAGGCGGACTCGTTCTTTGCGCCTGCGCTATTGAGTTAGCCATCTAGCAAGTTGGCTGACTAGCTATTTGGCCCATTCGTAGAGCCCGCAGAGCATGCGGCGCAGACGGCTATCAATTATCGCCGTTGTTATAAAATTTGTCCGCAGCGACTCACTCACAGCCGGTTGTTGTAGCAAGCGGGAAAGTGTTTGGCAAATTCCTGACCATCTATGCTGAATTTGAAGCTGGAGCAGACGCTGCATTGAATAGTATTTGATCAGTATGATCAGTCTTTGATGCGCGCCGCTTGGTTTGAGATATAAAATTCATGCAGTTGTGCAACAATGTTGCATCCGTGTGTGCTAAACACAACAACACCCACACATAAATTGTTTACATAATTCAAATATTTCAATACAAGACGATATAGAATTGAAAGTCCAAGAAGAAACTTTTAATTAATTGCTTGCTGGTCATAAACTGGTTGAATTTATTGTGAAGCTGGTCCTGGATATGTGTCTAAGCCCGAGTGCTTGTGTGAGTGAAATTTGAAAGTGTTATGGGTCCAGTTGGGAGATTATTTTAAGAGGAATTTTTGAGTATTTTTCTACAGAAATTTTAAATTAAAGGCAGAATGTGAAAGTTTGTGTTGGGATGATTCACTTTCCAAAAAAAAAAAATATTTGTTATAATACAGGATGGCCGATGAAAGGTGCTGCAAAAACGTAATCTGCACCTTTTTCTTATTTTTTTTATTTTATAGATTGATCTTTAAATTTAACGAAAATGGAGGATTGGGACAATGAGACAAGAACTTGGATTCTGCACCGCTCTCTTACGTTGGAGCCCATGGTTTCCGTCCAAAGAAAATATAGAACTACGTTTGGCGGCTCTCCTTCTAACAGATGGATTTTCTAAGATGTTACATTTAAAACAGAAAACTGAAAATTCGGTTGGTCCACCCTACACTGTAGGTAAATAAAATTAAGAATTGGTAGCGCGAAGCAAAAATACAATTCAGCTGAGTTAAAGAGAAAAATGGGTCTCTTGGTCGACAAACCAAAGCTAGGATATGGGTCTACTAACGACGGAAACGAAGAATAATAGCCATATTTTGTAAAATGCAAATGATCACGTCACTTGGGGTTTTTTGTCTGGCAATAAATTTCGGTAGAAAATTTCAGTGAGGGAAATAGAGTTTGGTTTACTTCACATTAAAATGGAATTGCCAGACAAAATCCTTCAAGTGACGTGATCGCCTGAGTTCTACAAAATACCTCACTTAGCATTCAAAACAACTACCAAATCAAAATCAAATGTAATTATTGATAAAAAAGTTGAGAAAGTCTTACCAATTTCTACCATTTTCTTCTACCATTTTCATTACCATTTTCAACTCTTCTATGTATCTTCTATAAAAAAATAATGTAAGAAATTAATATAGGTCCAAGGGAGGTATCCCTAGGACTGACCGATTTAATTTTTTCCATTTTTTAATTCTTTTTTTAGGTAACTTCAACTTACCAAGTTGAACCATAGGAGCACTCCTTCTATTTTTGTTCCAACTTTGTATGGAATGCACGCACTGTGGCATGGTGCATCAAGCCATACAGCTTTAGTTTATTGGGACGAATTTTTTGTAAACGAAATTGCCCAACTAGGTCATGTTATTTGACTCCGTTAGACTAATTTTTTTAGGTGTACCTCAAGTCACTGGTCTATGCAGATAAACCAGCAATGAATGACCAGTTGAAAACCAACATTCAGCGCGTTATTGGTGAAATAAGGCCGACTATGCTGGAAAAAGGAGTGCAAAATTGGATCGATTGTCGGTTGATAATCGCTTTGGTACACGGTAATTGGTTCGATACTCAGTTCGGTATTCGGTTCGGTTATCACTTCGGTAATCGGTTGGTAATTGCTTCAGTAATCGGTAATTGGTTCGGTAATTGGTTTGTAATCGCTTTGGTAGTCAGTAATTGATAGGTAATCGCTTCGGTAATCGGTAATTGGTTCGGTAATTGGTTGGTAATCTCTTCAGTAATCGGTAATTGGTTCGGTAATCGATTAGTAGTCGCTTCGGTAGTTGGTAATCGGTTGGTAATCGCTTAGGAAATCGGTAATTGGTTAGTTATCGCTTCGGTAATGGTTAATTTGTTTGATAGTCGGTTGATAATCGCTTCGGTAATCGCTAATTGGCTCGGTAATCGGTTAGTTATCGCTTCGGTAATGGGTAATTGGTTTGATAATCGGTTGATGATCGCTTCGGTAATCGGTAATTGGCTCGGTAATCGGTTAATTATTGCTTCGGTAATGGGTAATTGGTTCGATAATCGGTTAATAATCGCTTCGGTAATCGGTAATTGGTTCGGCAGTTTGTTGATAATCGATTTGGTAATCGCTTGTGTAATCGGTAATTGGTTCCGTAATCAGTGAGTAATTGCTTCGGTAATTGGTAATCGGTTGGTAATTGCATCGGTAATGGGTTAGTAATCGCTACGGTAATCGATAATTGGTTGGGTAATCGATTGGTAATCGCCTCGTTAATAAAAACAAAGCTCACCAAACATTTTTGCCTAGCGAAACCACGGCTAAGCAATGCTGTACAATGTAACAGAAATGAACAGCTAAAAACGTGATGATACCGCTAACAGCGTAATGATATCGCAAATCTATAGTTTTACTCTCTACCAAAAAGTGCTCAACGCGCCTAAAGAAGTTTCACTTAAAAAAAATAAATAAATGGCTGGCGATAACCAATTTTTGTTTGGGCTTCAAACCCAATATAGAATCTCAAGCAATAATAGCACAGGGTTCTAAGTTGAAATTCAACCTTTTGCATTTCAAATTCCACATTTTACAAATCGAGTTCAACTTTTTACATATCAAATTAATTTTTATAAATTTCAAATTCAAACTGGGTGAACTTTTTTCTTGTCTTGGTCTGAATTAAAGATCTAATAAAAAGTTCAATTTAATTTGTAACATGTTGATTTTGATGTGTAAAAAGTTTTACTTAATATATAAAAAGTTGAAATTGGTTTGTTGCTAAAATGCATTTGAAGCATTAAAAATTCAAAATTAAAAAAAGTCTGTATATCTTAACCTTATATGTCAGAGATTGAAACCTTTGCCTTCTAAGTAGTATGCAACTTTAAGACACAAAGTATGTAACGAATAAATTTGTTTATTCTACATTTTTTAAATCAGCATTTATACTCCGACAATTGCTATTCAATTTCACGCTGAGTTCTTTGGCTTAAAACTTTTTCGATTAATTTCAATTAATCAAAAGGTAGGCGAAATTGTAAGGATTACAGATACGACACGTTGACAGTTGGCAGCCAGCATACGTTACGGTAAGAGCTTATTTTTCATGGATCTATTTGTAAGACGATGTTTTTGCTTTTTATTTTTTTGTTTTTTTTTTCTGCTTGTGTGTGACAGGACTTAGCTACTTTTTCAAACATTTTTTTTTTCTTTTCCATTTTAATGTTATACAAATCTATATAAGAGCAACGCATGCTGGCTGTCTATAAAGATTTGTAACAAACCAAAAAATAGACGACAAAAAGATAGACAGTCGTACAGAGAGACGTTGTTGTTTAGCGAACTGACTGCCAGATTGCTGTAAAATAAATAAAGCCAAAAGAAAATCGCCTTTGTTGTTGTAGCTGTTTTTTAGCTAGCTATTTTTTTTTTTGCTTTTTGTGCCACGTCATTTTGTATTATGTTATCCTCGTCGATTGATACTGACAATACGCATACATTTGTATTGAACACGTTTGTGTTTGTATGCTTGCGTGTGTGTGTGTTGCTTACAAAATGTTGTTATTTTTACATTTTGATTCATTGAATTAATTTTTTAAGCATCGACATCCTGTTGATTCAATAGTGTTATGCTTATTGTTGTTGTTGTTGTTTTTGCAGCACAACAAAGGCGCACACACAACGAATGCTAAAAAAGAAAAAACATGCCACAAGGATTTCTTTACATTTGTTTTTTGTTCTGTTGTTTCTTTTTATTTGCTTCTTTATAGAGCTTAATATTTCTTTTTATGGTTTTATTTTTTAAGTTTGAAATTTTCTTCATTCGTTTTCATTTCCTTGTACTAGGATTATTTACCTTTTTTACTTTGCACGAATTGAAAATGTCCTTTTTGTTGTATCACTTTTTCTCACTGGTTCTGATTTTCTTTTTGTAAAATATTTTCTGTTTGCTGCTCTTTAGTTTTGCTTCCTGCAACACATCGTATGTTGATTTGATGGTATTTGTTAGGCCAGTTTTTTGTCTACTTTTTTTTTATATCGTTTTTAAAATTCAATTTATTTGCTTTTATTACCTTATGCCACTCTTTGTGTTAGCTCACTGTTTATGTTGGGTGGCATGTCTCGTCGTCCTTTTTATCAGTTTCACGTGAAACACATGTGAATTTGTTGCTTTTCCATACAGTTTTGCTATGACAGGATATTGTTGTGTTGTGGTTGTTGTTCTGTGTTATTATAATGTCGGAATGTTGAAATAGGTGTGACCATTACATTGTTAAAATTGCGGTTTTGTACATTTTTTATACCTTAATATTTTGCTGTTGAAATAAACAGCCAGTTTTTTTTTTGGTATGTTGTATATCTATTAAGATTATCCTGCGTCCTGTTGATTATATAATACCTAAATGAAAAGATGTGACGACCATGGCCGAACGGTTGACAGCGTGGACCATATGTCATAGAAACTTGGGTGAACTGGGTTCAAATCCCATCTAGCATCGGTTTTTTTCAATTGAAATTTAGTTTTCTGAGTGACTGCCACCTCTCCGCAAACAATGGCAAACTTCAAAGTAAAAAAAAAATAGGCTGTGGAGGGACTGCACCGAATTGAAAACTTCTTTTTTGTCAATTTTGAATTTATATTTTATTTATTTTATTATACTGCAAAAAATATGTTAACTAAAATAAGAAACAAAAATATTTGATCGTAGTATCTTTAAGCATCGCGTTAAAACTGTATCGATAGTCAGTTCATATTTAGTAGTCAATACTAATGCTTCATTCAAAAATTCTATAAGTGTATACAATCTCCAAAGTTAATATTCGGTTAATCTTTTTTCAAGTATTTGAGCACTTTCTTGTATATAAATCATCAAATTTGACCCCTATAGGGCGCAAATATATGAGCTGCTCCTGTTACTTTTTCGCCCCTCAGCATTTCTCCTGAACACTACTACTTCCTATCTTCCCCTTTATGGAGGTCCCATATAAAAAACACAACAAATGTCAATTTAAATTAACATCACTCTCCAATTGAACCCAAAAAGGGGCCAAATATATGAACGGGTCCTATTATTTTGACCCTTCAACATTTCCACTAAGCGCAAATAACTCCTATCTGCCACCCTTCTGCGTGTACCCATACAAAAAAACATAATTCCATCTGCCACCCTTTTGGGGGACCTATACAAAAAACATGAACTCTAACAATTATACTTCTGTACTGATCCCTAGAGGGGTCACACCTATTTTTGTCCTTCAATATTTCTTCTGAACACACCTATCTTCTATCTGCCACCCTTATGGGGGTCCCCATACCGAAAATACAAAAACTGTGTATTATAGTTCATATTTCTTCCGAATCGACCTTTAGATTGTTCAAATATATGAACTGTTCCTATTAGTTTTTGTCTTTCAACATTTGTTATGAGCACACCTACCTTCTATCTGCCACCCTTCTGGGGGTCCCATACAAAAAACACGAACTCTGTGGATTACAGTTCATATCTCTCCTGAATTGATCACTAGAGGGGTCACACCTATGACCTGCTCCTACTATTATTGCCCTTCAATATTTCTTCTGAACAAACTTATCCTCTATCTGCCATCCTTCTGAGGGTACCCACACAAAGAGAAATACAAAAACTTTGTATTTCACATTTCTTCCGAATAGACCTCTAGATTGGTCAAATATATGAACTGTTCCTATTAGTTTTTGTCTTTTAACATTTCTTCTGAGCACACTTATCTTCTATATGCCACCCTTATGGGGGACCCATGCAAAAAAATACGAACTCTCTCGATTAAAGTTCATATCTCTCCTGAATTGATCCCTAGATGTGTCACACCTATGAGCTGTTCCTATTATTTTTGCCTGAATTGACCTCTAGACGGGTCAAATATATGATCTAGTCCTTTAATTTCTGTCATTCAACCTTTTTTCTGAGCATACCTATCTTCTTTTTGCCACACTTGTCAGGCTATGTATCTGCCTTGAACACTTCCCATTATCTTAAATTAATATGTTTGAAATATCAAAACATGCGCGAGCTTTCCTTAAAGATCATATCTTTAAAGCTTTTATTTACTCGTACTATTCGTGTCATGACAAAATATTCTTAATACTTGAATAGTATTGGAGCATTTCTTTCAATATACTCTCTAAAAAGCAGATCGGTCAAAGTTTGATCAAAATGATTCCGGAAAATAATATTTTTAAACAAAAATTTATTAATTAATGAAGCATATTTTTAGTTCTAAGGTACTGCTCAGATCAGAGTTGTAAGAGAATGCATTCATGCAATCAAATACTGCCACTGAATGCCAACAATAATGACTTAAGTCATGCAGTCAGTCATTTTTTGATTTCAAGACTTCAAGTTTTGAAACCAGTGATCATTTTGAAGTCATAGCTTCGAAATCAATTCGCTAAAATTTTTGTTGAAGTCTTCTGACTCATTCACTAAGACTGAAGTTGCAGTCCTTGGAATCATTGATTGCATTCAATTGAAATCAATTTGAAGTCAATAAAATTATTTGAAGTCAGTTGAAATTAAGTTTAAAGTCACTGAAATGTTGAAATACTTTGAAGTCAATTGAAGTCTTTTGATTGCATTGAACAATTTTTGAAGTCATTTTGAAAACATTAAAAAATTTCAAAATTCAAGTTGCATAAAGCGACTTATATTTTTACTCAAATAATTATTTAAAAAAAAACAAAAAACTAAATTAAAGAATGTTTTTGCATTAGGGATCGTTCACACAATACGTTTCCACTTTTTTTGCTTTTCTTTCCCCCACTTCCCCTCCGTCATTTACCGTAGTATTTTTCAAGCCCTATCCCCCCTCCCCTTCTACAAAGCAACGATGCATATGGAAAACAACGCGCGTATACTCGATTATATTTAACCGTCAATTTAGACGTCGAACACGACGATGTTCGGATGACAATTTTTCAAATATTGAGGTATTTTAGATAAGAATTTTGTCGACTTTTTTAAATTTTTGGTAACGTTACAATATCTGGAACTCCCCTCCGTTACTTATCACAGTGATTTTCAAAGCCCCCCTCACAAAAATTGGTAAAGTATGAACGACACTTCACATTTTTTTCTTTTCGATGGCTTACAAATTTTTGAATAAATTCGTTTCTTTTGAATTGAATTGAATTTTTTTATAAGCTTTTGAAAGTTTTTACGGTAGAGATTAAGCTAAGAAAATATATATATCGTAATTTAAATGATTTTTCCAGGTCATGATTTCATTTATTTTGAAAGATTGTTTTATATGACTTTAAACTGACTTCAAAGACTTCAATAATTATAGCAGTGATTGCAATATTTTCAAAAGAATTAATGAATGCATTCTATCTAGTTTTTCAGTCATGACTGCCGTATAAAATTTAATGAAGTCAGCAGTGACTTAAATTTTTTTGATTGCATTCAATAAAACAAAAGGATTTTAGGACTTGTGTTGAAGTCATTGCAATCAAAAATGATTTAAAGATTTCAATTAAAACCTGAAGTTATTTACTATTGAGTCCCTGATTGCAATACAAAATGATTGCATTCTTTTACAACTCTGTTACTGAACAAGAACAAAAAAGGCACGATGAGCACTTGATCAAAATTATCCAACAAAATTTTATTTATATCCTTACTGATTATTAACAAATTTTGTTCTATTTTAACTACAAAATTTATTGTTTCATGAGAATTTTTTTGTTAATTCTAGAGAAGACTCACTATCAATGCAACAATCTTAACTATCTCAAGTTGAATTCCAAGAATAGAAATGAAAATTTTGCACGTCAATATTTACGCAAGACATATACACTCACAATCTATCTTTAAAAAAAGTAAATAAAAAACGAAAAAAAATCTGAACAGACGATCTCAGTGAGCTTGCAGGTCGTTGTGCGGCAAACTATGAGAACAAACAGGTTAATAAAAACTAAATAGCCACAAAAAAAAAAACACTAAAACGTCATGACTAGCATGTCTAGAAAGAAAAAATTTTCGAAAATTTGCCGCAGATCAAGCTGATCGTGGCGTTGAAGCAATAATAAGAAAAAAAAAAAACAAGAAAAACGATCCATCAAAATTTTTATCACGAACAGTTTAAGAATTATTGCACAGCCGAAAAAAAACGCACGCAATTAGAGCTCATTAAATAGCTACTGAAATTTGTGACTGATCCTTTGACAGGATCACTGAGCTGTAGCCACAAAAAACACGTTAAAATTGCATGTTTCCATTTAAGCAATGTACCAATAAAATAAAGTAAAGAAATAAAAAAATATTACCCCCTCCTAAGAAGGCAAATAGAGCCAATATTTTGTAAACAAACATGCTACGGAGTCTAAATAGAAATAAGCAGAAGAAAGCGAGCAAAAGAAAGCCGACCGAAAAAAGGAATTAAGGTGAAACTGCCAATCGTTTTAAGCAATTGTGCACATCCGGTTTGTATTACAAACACACATACACACACACACACATCAAACATGCCCATAATGGCATGCATATGCACAAAGTTGGAAAATAATTGCCGCAGGACAATCGAGCATTTATTTATGCCAAGACTAAGAAAAGGACAACAGCTGCCAAGCACACAAGATCCTTAGGGTGCACAACCTTTTGCTACTGCAAGAGCGCTATGCTCTATACTTTTTCTTGTTTCTATTGTTGTTGTTGTTATTGTTGCATGTTTTATTTCTTTAAATTTTCAATTTATTTAAGTATGTATTTTTTGTTCTCTTTCTTTAAATTTATCCCATTTAAGCAACAAAGCATTTTCTAGTCATAAAGGATACAGTTAGTGAAATAAATAAATTTTATTTCTTTTGATTTTCGGCTCATTGTTGTTGTTATTGCTTGCAACATACTTTTTTTATGAATTGTATACTGTCCGTAGAAAAATTCTTTTGATCAGATTGGTTTCTTTTTCCCCTTATTTGCCGGGCAATTCTTAAATTTTGTTTAGCAAACAGAATGGTTGCTAATAATTGTTTCATTCTACATTTATATTTGTGCATTTCTAAGATATCCTTTCTTGCAATTTAAGTAGGCGAAGTTACATTTTTTGTTTTGGCATCCTTGTTAACTGTCTTTTTGTTGTAGTGGAATTTTTTAATTTAAGCGCATAAAGAAACAGTTATTTTTCTCGTTATACAGTTGCTGAGAAACTATTTGTACTTTTAATGATGATGAAGCCACATTCAAGAGTTTTTAGATATTTTCGAAACGAATATAGATTCGCAGTTTCAATAAATCAATCAAGAATTAATTTTAAAATATTTAAATCTCTTAAATAAATTGATTTTACGCAATTTTTTTTACGGAATTACTTACACTAAGTGCATTATTTGTGTACACTGAAGAAAAACTCTTTTATTAAAATAAAGTGCGGTTTATTAAACAAAGATTTTATTACAATTGTATTTAAAAATTTTGACACTCATACAAAATCTAATAAGTTTTTACGGTTTAATATTTTAGGATAAAAAACAGCATTTTTTGGTTTCTACAGGGCTCGAACCTAAAATGTTAAAAGCACTAACACAACCCAGAAAACCAAACGAGATCGTTTCGATATCGAGATGATATCGCAAGGTGATCATTTTTTTCGATAACGATACACGAGACGATATCGTTATGATGTCGAAAAAGTCCTGTTTTCCATAAAAAGGGACATATCCTTAACGATATCGACAACATAGTAATTTCGATATCGTAAGATGAGAGAAGATGATATCGTAAAGGTGATAACTTCTATCGTTTACGCTTTACGAGACGGTATCGTAATGATATCGAAAAAAGGCAGTTCTCGATAAAAATGGACATATCGTTAACAATAACGAAAACATATTCATCTTGCAAATAATTTTGCTACTTAACATAGTTTTACATAAATTCACACAACCGATTATTTCTAATAATTTTCACAAACTGAATATTAAATATTTAATTTTTTGATAAAATAATTATTGTTTACTTAAATCTATAAATAATTTTATAGTTTAAGTAGTTACAACAAATTGTTCTTAGATATTGAAAACATAATTTAGAATGAAAATGTGACTTGTTGTAATGAAAATTAAAACATGTATGTGGAATACAATGGATGAAGCATGGATTCACTATTACACACCAGAATCCAAAAGACAGTCAGCTGAGTTGACAGCAGTCGACGAACCGAATCTAAAGCGAGCAAAGACCCAACATTCGGCTTGTAAGGTGATGGCGTCTGTATTTTGGGATGCGAAAGCAATATTATTCATCGACTACTTCCAAAAAGGAACCATCATCAACAGCGACTATTACTGTGCACTTTTGGATCGATTGAAGGCTGAAATCGCGAAGAAACGGCCACATTTGCAAAAGAAAAAAGTGTTGTTTTACCAAGACAATGCACCGTGTCACAAATCAATGAAAACGATGGGAAAATTGAATGAATTGGGCTTCGAATTGCTTACCCACCCACCGTATTCTCCAGATTTAGCCCCCAGCGACTTTTTCCTTTTTTCAGATCTCAAGAGAATGCTTGCTGGAAAGAAATGCAAGTCCAATGATGAAGTAATCGCTACAACTGAGGCCTATTTTGACGAGAAAGTGAAATCGTACTATAAAAGTGATATCGAAAAGTTGGAAAATCGCTATACTCGCTGTATCGCTCTCGAAGGCAACTATCATATGTTGAATAATATAATCGAGTATAATCGTTTTATCAAAATTTTGTTTTTTTTTTCTAACTTATCCTACGGACTTCTTGAACTTATGACCTGTTATAACACATGCAAAGATATTTATAATTGTTGATTTTGTTTATCATATGGATTGGTGCCTTCAGCAAAAAACAAAACAAAACAAAACCCGGTTTTGATGTAGTCGAATTTCGGCCACAGGCGATACTAGTTTTAATGAAAATGTCTTAAAAAATCACCCAATGCATTGTTTGTTAAAATCAAATAAAATTCTATTTAACAAAATATTTAATAAGAATTTATTATATTTAAATACATATTTATTAAATTCTTAATACAAAAATATAGTTGTATGTCCTGAAAATTTTGCAGATATCAATTCAGCTTTTTTATAATGTATGTCAAAAACAAAAATTATAAAAAAATCATTGCCTTATCAAGTTTTCCAACAATATAATTTTTGTTATCTGGCAATTTTTTTACATATAAGCAATTTGTTCATAAAAACATTATTGCCTTGTTGGTAGAGCGTGATAAACAGTTCCCAAAAAACCGTTTCTTGGTAGAAAAATTTTTCAATAGTCTAATGATATTGTTACGATATCTTAACATATATAAACGCGATATCGTCCCGATAGTACAGTAAACCCTAGCATTTCGATACCATAACGATATCGAAACATAGTATAATAACAATAGCACTGCGCTATCGCAACAATATTTATAATAAGTAAGTACTCGAGCAAAATTCTAAATAAAATAAATAAAAAAAAAAATTAAATAAAATAAATAACCACCCGATAGTATTAAAACGATAGCATCACGATATCGTAACGATATTTATAATAAATAAGTTCACGATATCAAGTACAAAAACGTTAACACTGCGATATCGCAAGAATATGTAGTTTCCAAAACTTCTCGATATAATTTTGCTGGTACCCATATTTAGATAAAATAAAACTCAATTTTCAACAATAAAACACACATTTTTCGGTAAATAGTTTAAATTACATATTTTCATTTTAAATATATTTTTATATTACAGCTATGGCTTGGCACTTTTTTAAAATATAATTTATTTATTGCAACTCTAAAATCAAAACGTGAAATTCGAAACACATTAACCTTGTAGATTCGGTTCGTCGACTGCTGTCAACTCAGCTGACTGTCTTTTGGATTCTGGTGTGTAATAGTGAAGCCATGCTTCATCCATTGTCACATATCAACGATAGAATTCGATTCTATTGCGGTTTAACAGCGCCAAACACTCCTCTGAAGCATCAATTCGTTGTTGTTTTTGGTCGACTGTGAGCTCACGCGGCACCCACTTTGCACGGAGCTTTCGCATACCCAAATGTTCGTCTGAAATTGTAAAAATACTACCATCTGAAATCTTTACAATGTCAGCTAGCTCGTGAACCTTCAATTTGCGATCGTTCATAACCAATTTGTGGATTTTTTTGATGTTTTGTGGAATAACAGTCTGATTTGGGCGTCCACTGAGCTCTGCATCATTTGTGCTGTTACGACCACGTTTAAATTCAGCAATCTACTTTTCTACCATTTGTCTCGATGGAGCAGAGTCCGGATAATGTTTATCAAGCCATTGTTTCGTTTCCACTGTATTTTGTTTCATCAAAAAGCAATGCTTTATCAAAACTCGAAATTCACTTTTTTCCATTTTTTTTTTGCAATAACAAATGTTTCTCACAAAATGCTACAACTCACGAATCAATTGCCAATTTGATTGTTGTCAAATTTTTGTACGATTCGTTTGAAGGTTGGTACTAAATAAAAATCATATGGAAAAAAAATCTAATAACGCCATCTATGTGTCATCTTATGGACTTTTTGAACGTACTGTTATATAGCAAGCGGTAGTTTAATAGTTTTTTGACGCTGACGCGGTGGCAAATTTATTTTGTTGACGGAAAAATTCAAAAGAAAGCATCAACAACAATAATGATGCAAAGGTTTTTTGAAGTGACTACGACAGTCTCTCTCTCTCGCATTTTACTCTTGCTCGTGTATGCTACAGCAAAGATTTTTAATAGAGCTGTGCCACTATGTACTTTGTTGTTGCTTTCTTAGTGTCCAATTGGGAAAAAAAGGTTTTTATATTTGCTAATTTTTACCTGTCTTAATGACAATCTATTCAAATAAAAATTGTGCACATCTACTTGAAAATACCTTTCCATCGATATAAGTTTTATGTGAATGCGTTGAAGTTAACACAGGTAAAAAGGGATCACAAACTTTTTTGTTTGCGTATTAATATATAGACTAAACACGTTTTATTGAAATTTCCTACCATTTTGCCTTTAGTATACATGTACTTTTATATCAATTTCTGACGTAACTATTTTTATGTCTCATTGAAAATACAAGTATAAGAAAACGTTTATTATTTTAATACTCATTTTTGATAAAGAAAAGGTTTGCTCATAAACTGTAAAAAGTTCGTTTCGAATCGAAACTTAATCTATATCGAATATCGTAAACTAACTTAATAAATTTGTTTGAATAATACTTGATATAATATCATGTTTTTGACTTTTTAATTTGGCAAATTATGAAACAGTTTTCAACAAAATTCTAGTTCATAGTTTTCGACAAAAAGTTTGATGAGCACAAGTTTTGTTTTATTATCTAGATTATGATTTAAATAAAAGCTGTAAGTTTTTATAGTTCTGAAAAAATAAATTCTAAATAGTTATAATTTTGCAGGGGTCTAAATTGATGTATAAGCTTTATAGAACAATATCAAAAAACAAAAAATAAAACGATATGGCCATTTCAGCCCTTGAAAGGACTTTGACCGAGCTTCTTATGATCAGTTGTGTTGTGTGTGATGTGAAATGTTTGCACACAAATGATCGAGAACTGGACCTACATGTTTTACGCCGACTACGAACGGCTTATGTTATCAAGAAGCTTTTCATGGCAGTTTTTACTCTCTGAGTTTTGCCATTGTCTGCAAAGAAGTGACGGCCGAACAGAAAAATTAATTCAATTTCTGTGTCAGATGGAGGATTCGAACCTGGGTTCTCTGGCGTAAGAGTCACACACTCTACCCACTACGCCACGACCGCCACAACAATATCAAAAAGTAGAATCAACAGGAATTTAGCATTGGTCACAACAACAACTTAAGTAGAATCGTTTCATTTTTAAGAGAATCTTCTCTACGATCTGTCATGAATATGTTTATTGCTAGAAATAATTATCTTCTTATTCTCTGACAATAAGTTAAAGTAGCTTAAGTCAACATAAGCGAAAACTTAATATATCATTATAAGTTACCATTTCAATATGCATAATTGTGACTTTTCCTTAAGATTCACTGCCACTTGGGTAGGAAGTTATTTCAACCTTTCTCATGGTCTTGCACTAATTTTTCATATACATATGCTAAAATCACTAAAATGATTTTTTTTTAAAATGCCAATAGCTCTTAACTAGTATTTTTGACTTAAGCTATTTAAACATATTGCCACAGAAATATTTTTTCAAATATTTAATTTAAATTTTTATTTTTTTCTTTCTATCTTCGTACATATTTTAAGTTCCACGAAGCGAATCCATTCAAAAACCGTTCCATTTAGCGCTTAATATTGTTTAAGCAGCTTGTTAAAGTTAACCTAATTCTACTAAAGTAACAACGCCACCCGGCTATTACCACTCTTCCCCTACATTTATACCAGCCAAAGCAGAAAAATCTTATCATCTCTTGAAGATTTTTAAACATGCTGAACCTGTTTGAACCTGGTATCCAAAAAGTCGCACATAAACAAATCCCAGCTTCAATAAGTTGTAGTCTTAGTGAAAACAACCAGCCCAACATCTACAACAACACTCATATAACTGTTATTTAAATAAACAATAAAATGCAGATAAACAAAACAAATAGCAACTTTAAACTGTCCATCTTCAAATACCATTCAATAATATACTTGCATTTTTTTGTTTGTTTACTTATATTATTTTTTTTTCGAGTGTGCTTAACACTTGATCGCTATGCCATAAAGTACTCAAATTATGACCGTTAATTTGTTTTCTTATTGACACAAGCCGCAAAGAGAAAAATATGAAAAAAAAATAGAAAATAGTTTTTCAGTTTTGTGGTTTACAAGCACTTCACTGAAGGAACCTTTCTCTCTCTCTCTCTAATAGCAAGTTGCATTAATTTGTTTACTTTAGCTCTGAGTGGCAACGCCAATGGGGCGCACATCAATGGGTGTCACCCTCATCCCGTTGTCATGCACCATATGACTACAAGAGTTGCGTGATAAAGTAACTGAGTTGTGGAAGCTGCAGAGTCGCTTAGTTTTTCTTTTGAACTGCTTTATATGCAGTGCTAAATTAGCTACAAATGTGAAATATTTAACGAAATTCTAGGTTTAAACAAATAATCGATGCACTACTAAACAGCAGGCGAAATAATATAATTTCAGAGAAAAAGCAAAGAATCGAAGAAATTTCAACTAAAACTAAATTGTAACAAAATAATGTGTTCCAAGAAATTGATAAGAAGAGAATAAATCAGAGTAAGTAACTACAAAATGAAAGAATAGATAATAGCATCATTGAAATTTATGAACCATTCTAAGAATGAAGTTAGGACTTCAAAAAAGCAATCATTTGATATAACTCGCATCTTTTATTTACATATCTTTATTTATATATTACTATATTCAATTTTGCCGCCCGGGCCCAGTGCCGCCCGAGGGTGGTGAGTGTTAACATTATATTCAAGGCGCAACGATTAATGAATTCAGTCTCAACCATATAATTTTTTGTTGTTATTTTTGGAAATAAAATTTTGAATTTTTGGACTTAACCTTAGTATTGGCTTGTAGTAAAAGTATTCGGCGTGTTATAATATTGAAACAGTCTAGAAACTCTCTTGTGTTTTTGCGTAACAGAAGATGAATCAGCTGATTTGTGTGAGTTCATGAGATTGATGAGTCGTATTGAATGATATTGCTAAGCAGATGAGTGAAGTTTCAGAAAAAACACGATATATTTTACAATTTTAATACGACAAAACGAAGAATACTTCACAGTGATGTGAAAAGATTTGTGCTGTGTATGGTGAAAGTACTCTAGCGCAATCAACTGGGCTGTCAGGGCTGATTGGTTTACTCACTTTCCTTCTGAAAATTTTGAAGTGAAAGATGCTCCGCGCTCTGATCGACCTATCATCGAAAAAGAAGATGAAATTATGGATAAGGTTCAAAAAACATTCATGTGAGCAGTCACGATAGCGCTTAGGAACTGAAGATCAACCACAAAATAGTTTTAAGCCATTTGTATAAAGATAGTTTCAAGAAGAAGCTCGAGGTTTGGATATATACCTCATGAACTAAGTGCAAAAAATGCAATGGACCGAATTCATCCACATCTTTATTGACCCGGCAAAAGCTAAGAAACTTTGACTGGGAAGTTTTGATATATCCATAGATAGATAGTTTTCACAACATACATTTACATTTTATTTATTCACATTAAGTAAAATATAAATATATATAATTTATAACAAACCTCCGAAAAGATTCTGTAGTTCTTTTCTGGATGTCATTTTTGGTCATATTTGAAGCAAATACTTTAAGGGGAGGGTAAGGTTTGTTTCGTCTAAAAAAACCTCACTGGATCCTCTGAAAACAAAAAATCAATATGCTTTCTTTCCAGTCTCGTCGAGTTTTTAACGAGTTTTTTAACGAAATGAAGGGAATTAAAAAAAAAAACACAGGTGCGTCGTTGGACACACGAAAGAAGCGAAACTTTTTCGCAGTTACATAGATTTGATAGCTTAATAATCTTTTTCTTTTTAATAAGTTAACTTTTAAATTCAAAAATTTAAGATAACATAAAATGCTTATTTTTTATTGTTGAATGTCAAATTTCCACGCCAATTCAATATACGGGCATATAATGCCAGCGACTCTCAAACAAATTTTTTCCTTTAACAGCTTACTGCGTAGCGAAAATTTGTCGAAAATTTTTCAGATTTCACTCCAAGCAAATCACAGAACGAGGATTAAAAAACTTCGCTTCAAAAATATACATTAAAGAACGCACACGAAACAAAATTTAACAAACATTTTAGATACCTTGCCGATTTCATGTATGCGTTTGTTGATTCCATATTTATTGATATCATCTATTTTTTTGACGCTTAAAGCATAGACTGTAATTTATTATCTGGAGATTGCATCAACTCTGCTAACAGTGTTAACAGAGTTATTTTACTTAAAAACATGAAGAAAAAAAACTCTGTTAACCTCTGTTAACACATGCCAGAGATTTAGCAGAGTTGATGCAATCTCTACATAATAATTTATACTCTATGCCAACAACACCACAAACGCATTCACAATACAAGCACACCGATACTGGAGACGCCTTGTGGCAAATACACAATCCTCTACCTATTGATAGATGGTGACGATCTACTGCAGCATAGCTTCTGTTATAACTAAAATTAAATTAACAACCTTTTGTCACAGGTCTTTGTGGCCTAGTGGGTAGTGTGCTTGGTTATCGTTAAAAAGGGCACGGGTTCGATCCCCACGGGAACCAAAATATATTTTTATTATTTAATATTAAAGTATTAAATTTTCTTGTTGTAATAAGCGCTAGCAACAAAGAAATCATAAAAATTCCAAGAAAAAATCTGTCGAAAATTTTTCAGATTTCACTCTAAGCAAATCACAGAAGGAGGAGTAAAAAGCTTCGCTTCAAAAAAAAATTACCAAATTAAAATTCTTTAAAAAATTGCTTAAAACATTATGGAAAAGACGGTCAAAGTTAAAAATTTTTAACCAAAAACTTAAAATTTGAAGTTTAGACTAAAACTCCTCAGAAAAGAAACATGCCATACAAATGGATAATACAGTATGGGATAGTTTATTTAATTATCTGTCAGATGGCATACAAATGATTTTATGAAACAGTTTAGTTTCTAGAGTAGAAAAACTGGATCAAAGTCTAAAAAATGCGAATAACCCTGTAGCTCAAAAAGTTGACCTATAAGGGGAAAACTGAGTATAGACGTAGAATCAGCGTAAAAAGCTCTTCTAGAAAAGTATTTCAGGTCTCTGGATAAAAAACCTTCTAGACTAGTGTAATCTTAGAATTTGTGTCGATCTCACCTCAGGTTTTTTGATTTCCAATTGATTTTCTGGAGTGGCTCATAATCGGAGACAAATTCTTTTAAGGCAAAAAAATAAGATTTTAGGTAATCATTCATACATTTTTTTTAACTAAATTGCTAAGGTCTCTTCAGAAAAAAGCAACTTAAAAGAATTACCTTACGTTTGATATAACAACCGTGGACAAATACTACGCTTAGACACTTTTATGTCGATTTCAAGCAACATGGCTCACAACCAGATACATTCACCTAATAGCAATTTTAATGAATCATGCAGTTTATGCATATTTTTGGTTCAGTGCAAACAATCGCCTGCAATTAAATGTACTATAAAATAAACCGAAAGCCATAAATTCTGATTGATTTAAACAAAATTTATGATTACTGAGCTATAAGATTGCGAAACTAAGTGCTAAATTTTGCAGAGCTATGGCGTGCCAGCCAGACTCAACCCAACCCAATCGAACGAACACAACTACAACTGTCAGCCAACTGTAGCCAAGTCAATGCAGATCAACACGATTTCAAAACTGTCAATACCATAAAATATTTCTGAACTGTTATGAACGCTAAACGCTCTTATGAGGGCGCGTGTCTATGACTGACAAGCAAGAACCACACAAAAGTTTTATTAAATTATTTGAAAGGTTTTTCGGAACCAAAGTCAAAATGTGAGTGCAGCTAGATAGTTAAAATATAACCAAGTAAGAATAAGCGTGTAAAGAACATACATACATCAACAACCTCCGCAACACATTTCTTATCGCCGAACAACTTGACATAACTTTTCAATTTCATTCTGAGACAATTGCAATGAAACCAACACCATCTCTCTTATCGCGGTACACATCAGCGCAACAATGCCGCGCGATAAGAGTGCAGGAACCATAAGCATAGTAACAGCCGGATGTGGGGCTGCTGTTGATGCACTTTAAAGCAAGCTCCAATCATAGCCTTCGGGTAGAGGGAACACTAGTTTGATTACCAGCGCTGACAAATGTGGCGGTGTGATGACTTCTAGGGAGTTGCAGCAATTTTTGTGAAACCTTGAAAGATAGTGTAGTGCTGGCATTTTGTTGTGTTATACAGCAACCTCGTATTCACTGCCCGAAAAATAATGGCCGAAAAATAAATAGCAGCTTTATAGAGCAAGGCAGGATTGCAGCAGTTGCCTCAACTTGCTATCTACTGCCAGCAAAACAGAAACTTCAAAACAACTCGTGCCTGGCCACGTCATCACAAACAGCGCTCAACACTTTGCTCCACACTGAGGTTTCTTTAGCTTAAGGTAGCTACAGAACCTTTGGTAGACCAAACCACATGCTTACCGTTGGACCGTAGCTTGTAACAACAAATGTTTCATCCAACGTTGTGTCAAAAGCCAAAATGTTTACATATGCCATTAGAACCTTGGAGAATCTATGTGTGAGTGTGTGTATTTGTGTGAAGTAACTAAAGCAACCTGCTGCTACATGCTACTCTTTAAATGGCTACTTGTGTGTTTTCTTTTTTCATTCATTATCTGCTGCCTCTCTTTATTTGGGGCAAAAACTAGTGTTGCTTTTGGTTAAACACTTCTTGAGGTGTTGTTGTTGTTGTTGTTACTGCTGCTGCATCAAGTGTTACCGGCTGACAGCACCTTAAAATACCTCACAGCATGCGGGATATATGTGCCCTAGCTGGTCTATCTTGGCGCTGTTGTTGATGGAGCAACTTATGCACAAAGCAACTAAACAATGTTTAACACCTTCGGTGGTAGAGAAGCCAGCGTTAACAAAGATGTCCTGCTCTTGATGTACTTATAACGCGTTGTTTTGAAGGTGCGAAGTGGAAAAAACTAACTTAAAATAAAGTTAAAAACATTCGGGCTGTTTTGTCATCCTGGCAAAAGGTAGTATTTTTTCAAGTAAATAGTGAAGAAGTTTGAAAAAATAGGAGATTACAAAAAAAAAAAAAAAAAATGCTCTAAGAAAACACAATAGATTTTTTTTTAATAGATGAAAATTTTGTTTTGTGCTTTCATTTACAAGACATAATATTGTGACAAAAGAACTTATTGCTTAGTGTGACCAATTTGTGTTCGTTCAAAACATTAAGCGACTGTATCTTATTTAAGTAGAATTCTTTAATGTTTTAATTCTGGCTCAATACAAAATCGCCAAAAAAAAAAAACAATTGGACAAAGAATGATCGTAAGAACGATAGAAGGAAGCAAACATTAAAAACAGCTTTTTTGTGTTTCGATTTTTGTTTATTTTTTAGAAATTTTGAAATGCTTCAAGATCATCGTGCAGATTGTGGAAAACAGTGGATCAGTTGCGGCAGGATTTGATTCGATCAGCACTCACTTCACTTTGTCTCTGTTGCCTTATCTCTGTTGCTCCTAGTATATATGCTTTCTGCTGACCGGCGAGCTCATATTGCTACCTCGGCTAAATGCGCTGCATAAAGATTTGTAATATTGCTCCTTTAGGGGCCATATACCTTTTCTTCCGAATGCGTTTTTGAAGCCCCTTAAGCCTCTTTTGATGCCCTTTAAGTATGAAATTACTTTTATTTTGGTGATCCGATCACCATCGATCAATGATCGCGTAATTCTTTTAAAATACTTGATTTTTCCTTACAGTTTTAGGTATGTATAGATGTATATCGTTTCATTGGTTATATTACAAAAAAAGCAATTCGACTAACTGAAAAAAAACTGTATACTAAAAATTTACTTTTACCTTGTTTTATGAACGATTTTTTATTTTAATTTACGTCTAATGATTGCGCTATAATATAAAATCGCTCAAATGGCAAACTCAGCAACATGGTTTTTATAATTTTTTCTTCATTAACATTAAGTGAACCCTTTACCGTAGACTATATCTATTTTCACAACATGTTGCTAGAATTTATGAATGAACTAGCTTATAAAATTAGCTCTTTAAAAACCGGTTACTTGCTCTATATATGCACATTAAATACGTTTGTTTATTATGCCAAAAGCAAAATGAAGAAGAATAAAAAAAACAGCGAACGCTTCTGAAAACAAACGAGCACAAATCAGCTTAGGCGATAATTTGGCCAACACTGTGGCAATGCCAGCTAGCCAACCAGTGAGCTAGTGCTCGTAAAGGCGCAACGCGACGCTGATTTCCTGCGGCGTTTAACATTCTCGGAACTTTCCAGCTCAATTAATAACTAATTAGATGTGAAGATGTTGCCAGCGTGCTGACCAAACCGGGGCTGGGCTGACTGGCTGGCTGGCTGGCTGGCATGTATGAGCAGCGTCAGGTAAACAATTTGAAAAACAAGGCCAGCACTATTGGCAGACAGTGCAATGTTTTGTCTGTTTTGCTGTTGATCTGTTCAACGCGCAGTCGCAGCGTTGGCGGCTACAAAATATTAACAATTTAATTTGTTATGCGTTAATTTATTTTCTTTGACTTGTTTTTCAAATTATTTAATATGAATTTAATTGCGTGCGTGTTGCCAGACTGTGGCGCAAAATTGTGGAATATGTTTAGGCAGCACGCGGCAGCAAGTAAAATAGATGAGTTAAGCCTTTTTTTTTCTTTGTCCGACTTTAACGATGTATCTGATGGATTATATTTTTTGGAAGCCTTAAGAATTTTAAGCTTTTTCCTTTAAAACTCAAATTTAGATTTATTTTGCTGTATATGCTTTTCTTAAGACACTATAAATGCTTTTACATTCTTGTCTATAGATGTTTCGCAAAGCAAAGCAGTTCTTACGTAAATTATTTTGGTACCTATGCAGGATGAGCAATCAACAATCAACACTTCGACTAACCTATAATTTAGCATGGAGAACTGTGAACAACAACAACAACATCCAGCAGTCGGCGGCAATACAAGCCGGCATGTTTGGCCTGCTCGTATAACCAGCCATCCTTAGAGGCAGTCTTGGGCTTTTCTCACCTAATACTTCAACTACAGCTCCAGCTGCCGATAGTCAAAGCGTGATAATGTGTTTTTCTTTGATTTTTCTAAGATTTCTTTTTTCTTTTTCTGTTATTTCCAGCATAATTCTTCAACTCTCTTTCATAAAAAATTCTAGCTGGAACAACGCTTCAAAGCCGTTAGTTTAAGCTTCGTGTCAGTTTTAAATCATTCTTTTCTCAAGTGCGCACAAATAAACACTCAAAACGTGATCCAAGCTTTTCTTCAGAGTTGCCATCAACTCGAAAATAGCAGCTCGTCCATTTAGAAGAGCTAGCAACTGACTAAACGAGTGTGCGGCGGCGATTATGTTGGTGAAGTGTTGGTGGCGGTACTGGAGGACGTCGACTATCAGTTATCGACTACAGGATTGAACAAGCAGCATTGGATCGGGCGATGTGCAGGAAATAAGGTCACGTGCAAAATGATGTATTTCTGAAGGAAAAGATGTTAATGATTCGTTGCTTAAAAGTTGAAGCATATTTTACAGTCTATGCAACTGTCAGTCTACTATCCGTCTGTCTGGTTTGTCTGTCCTTCCATCTATCTAACTGCCTTATGATGATTTTGTTCATATTTTGTTGTGGAAAAAAAAATCATGTTCGCTGCTTTGTAGTTAAAGCTAAGACAACAAACAAGGAAGTGATTGAAGTTTGATGTAGCGCCCGTGGCAGGCGTTAACCGATAAATATATCGTTTGCATATCAATGGCTTAAACGGAAAATGACTTCTTTTTGGGGCATTCATTCGTGCGATCGTTCGTTATGTGAAGCATTGAATTCGCGCTGTAATAAGTTTTTATGCGATTCTGAGAGTTCCATTTAAGTTATGTAACCGATCAATCTAACGTGATGCATTAAGATCAGCAAAAAAAATCATATTCATAACTGAACTATTTCACAATATATAATTCCAGACTGATGGTCTTTTATTTTATATTCCTAATTTTTTTGAGAAGTCTTAAAAAAAATATTACTTTTAATAATTTTAGCGAAGTTTTTTTAATTCAAAAATATTAGGCTCTAAGTTATAATCATTTTAAATAATATTGAATTAAATTTTAAACTTCAAGAAAATCATTTTAATTAATATTTTGTTTGAAAATTTTTCTAACTTTTTTAAAAAAGATCACTTTCCGCCATCTTTTTTTAAATAATTTTTTTTTAAGTAGCTATACAGGGTGTCCGCAATTGAGTGCAACTATTTACGGAGCTGAAACGTTATGTTGAGCTGAGCAAAAATCTAATGGGGGGGGGGGTTTCACATTCTTAGGAGCTCGATATAACCTTTCAGCTCCGTAACAGAATAAGAAGTCTTAGTATAGAGGTGTCGTAGAAGAGCTATTAAGGCTAAAAAAAAACCTCAAATAAAGATATTGTCTAGTTATACGAAACAAATTAATTTATAAAAAGAAATAACGAATATAGTTACTACGTCGCACATACTGTTGTGCCGTGGTCAAAAATATAGGCTGAAGTGGGGTGATGTGTAACACGTTTTTATTTGATCCAATAAAAGTGTTAAGAAATTAAATTTTTGTTTGGTTTTTATTATATCTTGCAGAAGAACCAAGTCGAATTGAGTGTTTTCATGACAATTGGATATTTTGAGAAATGGATGAAAGTGGGATGATGTGTAACACCAACACAATGACCAGGAACTTTAATTTTTATACCCCAACGCGTACTGCGTAAGGGGTATATTAACTTTGTCATTCCTTTTGTAACGCCAAGAAGGAGGCATGGCACGTATAGAAGTCCTGAGTTGATTTCCGTGTGTCCGTCTGTCTGTCTGTCGACACGATTACAGCCGTTATTTTAAAGCTATCGCGATGAAATTCAAAATATAAGTTTATTTTTAAAATAGGAAGATCAAGTTCAAAATTGGGCCAAATCGGGCCAAATGAATACCACCTCCCATACAAAGTGGCTTTATTTTAACCGTAAAATGTTTTTAAAATCCACAAAACTTAAATAAATGCCTTGAAATTTGGCACTTAAGCTTTGATCTTCAATTTAAATCCTGGCTATGAAATTTGGAAAAATCGGATGAAAATCACGCCTACCTCCCATACAAAGTGACTTAATTTTAACGGTAACATCTCTTCAAAATCCACTAACATTAATGAACTGCCTTGAAATTTAGCATATAAGCATTCGTCTTCAATTTAAATCCTGACAATGAAATTTGGAAAAATCGGATAGAAATCACGCCTACCTCCCATACAAAGTAGCTTTATATTAACCGTAAAATCCCTTAAAAATCTGCTCAAATTGCAGAAATGTCTTGGAATTTTGCACATAGGCTTTTATATATAATAAAGTTTATAACTATGCTATTCGGCCAAATCGAATGAAAACCACGCCTACCTCCCATACAAAGTTGCTTTATTGAAAACGTTAAATCGCTTAAGAATCTGGAAAAATTACAGAAATGTCTTGAAATTTTTCATACAAACTTTGATATTTAATAAAAGCCACTCTTTGATATTTGGCCAAATCGGATGATTTTTCATATATATAAAATTTCATATATATAAAAAACTTTCGTATATATATGAAACTGAATGACATCGTCTCTGTATGTACCCAAGTTCCGCCCACGTCGTCTATCCAACCCATACATATATTCTACGGTAAAATGTGGAGTCTTTATACTAGAAAAGTAGGAGCGGCATTTTACTTTGTTTACAAATTACTCTATGCGGCAGCTAAGGTTAAAATAAAATTAAGCAATTTAAAATTAACACAAATATTTTTGCAGATTATACATAAAAATTTTATAGACGTCTAAAAACTTCGGATATACTTCAGTACGTCCGCGGGAGGGGGGGGGGGGGGGTATTTAACTTTGGTACCCTGCCGAAGCTCCATTCATTACTAGTTTATGTCTATTTTGTTTTTAACCGACTTCAAAAAGGAGGAGGTTCTCAAGTTTGTCGGTTTCTCTGCTTTTTAGTATTTTTTTTTTAAATGTATGAACATTGATAACTCCTAAACCATATGCCTGATTGTCACAATTTTTGGTGAACAGATAGATATCATAAACACAGAGGTGGTATTCGATACCCGGGCTTAGCAATACTAGATCTCGCAATACTTGATACGAGTACTACTATATCTCGAATAATATTGACACTAGGTTACTGCAATTTATTGTACGGGAGGCACAATTATTACAAATTACCGTCAGGAAAATGAGTGTTATTAAACAAAAGGGCGTGGCAATATTAGAAAAAAAGTGTATCTTGAATAATTTTGAGACTAGAATACTGCAATTTAGTATAAGGGTAGGCATTATTAGTACAAATTATGGTCAATAAAGTGGGCGTTATTCCACAAATGGACGTGGCAATATTATAAAAACACTGTGTCTCGAATAATATGGACACTTATGTCCTGCAATTCAGTGTAGGGGTAGACACAGTTAATACAAATTAGAATTGTATTTATGTTGTTTATACACTTTTTTCGAAAATTTATCACATTCTCTAAAAAGGAAGAAATAAAAACTTTATTAAAAAAAAACCGACTAAAAAATCCCTACAAAGTAAAAAATAATTTTAAAATATCTTTTCCTTTTGATTTCTTGGTCATATTTGATAATTTATACATATTATTGCATTGCAAATCTTATTATTTTAATTATTTTCTAATTTGTTTTATTATCAAAAATATATTAATTTATTTACAAATACAAAAGCTTTGAAGCTGGCGCTTCTAATTAAAAGTTTGATTATATAAGCGCCGACCTTAAAAGCTTTATATATATAAAGAACTTAATATTTTTATGATAATAAAACAAATAAGAAAAAAAAAAAAATAATAAGATTTCATATTTAATAATATGTTTAAATAAATTATCAAATATGACCAAGAAATTAAAAGGAAAAGTTGTATGAAAATTATTTTTTACTTTGTAGTGATTTGTAGTCGGTTTTTTAAAAGTTCTTTTTTAATTTTGCTGAATAGAATTAAAAAATTAATTTTGATGAAATTTTAAATTTGAGAAAAAAAATAAAAATTTATCAAAAATCAATTTTTTTCAGCTGAAGAACGCTAAATAAATTTTGATGAAAAATTTTAAAAAATTATAACTGATGGAATTTTAAACTTAAAAAAAAAAAAAAAATAATAAATAAAAAATTTGACCGTGTTTGAATAAAAAAAAAAACACAGGTGCGTCGTTGGACACACGAGAGAAGCGAAGCTTTTTCACAGTTTCATACACACAGAGGAAACATTTAAAATTATAAAATTTTCGGGTATAATTTGCCTAAGACCTTCGGCCAGAATAGGTTATCTAAGTATTTTTTTAATACAACAAAGGGAATTCAGGCAATCGCATTATTTTGCCATTAGGCAATTTATGCTAGAACTTGTGTGTTCTGTTGAAGGCCTTCTCCTAAAATGGGTTGTTGTAGACTTAATACAATATTAAAAAAGGAACTTGGGTATCATAACCTTAGGTAAGTTATATTTATACTAGTGAAGATTTTCTAACTCATCAGTAGTCTTCCGTGGTTTCCGCTGTGGTACACTTAGCAGTTTTATGTTCTACTAGTTTCGTCAGTGTAACGAATAAATTGCTACGAAATACATGCACGTTCGTACAAATGATAAGAAAAGGAAAGCAAATAATGACCGCGTATGACAGAAAAAGTAGCAATGAGAGAAAAGATTGTAAGAACCCCAATTTGCTTTTGCCCAAGTATCTTTGGCATTTTATACAATGTTGGCATGACCTAGTTGATAAAAAACTTACGAAATTTGCACAAATTTCTTAGGCTTCATACAAAAATAATTACCCAAGTCATTTTATGCAAAACGCCGTAGGTATTTTTCTGTGTGTAGGTTTGATAATTTAATGGTTTTTTTTTAAATAATTTAAATTCAGAAATTTAAAGCAACATTAAATAAATTAAAATAATACGCGTTAACATTCACACCAGTAAATTTTATTACATTTCATTATTATTTTATTACATGTTACAGTCATTGTTAAAATAAAAGCATGTACCAACAACAGCACAAGCGCATTCACATAAAAAAAAATAAAATATTACTTCGCCCACCGTGAGGATCGATCCCATGACCCATTGATTAATAAACCTACACTCTTTCCACCGAACCAAACAGCTCTTTTAAAATTGATGTTGATTTAATATTAAATATAAAACTGCAACTATGTTAACACTTGTTAACAGATGGCGTTACCAAATTGAGGATGATGACCAGTGTTGTCACTTGGAAATTTTAGGTAGTGGTAGGTTGAGTCTAAAATGAGTGGTGAATTTTTAAAAACGGAATATATTTTTCTTCTAAAGGGAAAATTCGACTGATTTCCAATAGCAAAACAAATCATAAGAGAAGTATACCATAAAGCTAATTTTTTCACGCTGAATTTGTTTTATTGCAAATAATTCTCGTATAATGTTCTTAAAAAAGCACTAAAATGAAATATTATATGCAATAATAAATAAAATATTATAGTAATAAAATTTCTAAAGTTTTAATTATAATGCATCCATTTTTATATAAATATATTAAAAAGTGATAGATTTAAAAAAAAAAAATTCAAATAGTGGTAGAAGCCAAAAAAGTGCTTAATTTACCACAATTGTGGAAAAGTGGCAATACTGATGATTCTAGTAGCAAGTGGTTTAGCAGCTACCCAAACCACACAAATGCATTAATATGTTAATAAATGTGATGCAACATAACTTCAATTGCACTTAATACTAAATTAATGCCTCTGCGTCAAGAAGGTGATTGGCTCAATGGATAGAGTACAGAACTGCAGTCATAGGTTGATGGGTTCGAATCACCACGGCAGGCGGGGAAAGTTTTTTTATATTTGATATATTAAATTGTATTGTTGTAAAAAACACAGAAACAAAGAAACCTTATAAAATTCTGAGAAAAAATCTGTCGAAAATTTTTCAGATTTCACTCTAAGCAAATCACAGAACGAGGAGTAAAAAGCTTCGCTTCAAAAATAATAAATGTTTGATTATTTATTCCGCTTTTGTCAGGATTTTCAAGCTTTGGACTTTGCACTAAATATTCGTGAATAATTCAAACCGATTTGGAACGATGTTTTAAATAACTTAAGAGGGTCTTCTCATTGAGGAACTTTTTTTTTCAACTTTTTTTTTTGCATTTATTTATAGCTTGGGTAGTTGCGAATATGCCCCTAAAAGGATTTTTAGAAATTCGAAATACTTTAGAAGATACAGTCTTTTTTGTGAAGCAAGGTCTGATGATCAAGAAGGTGATGGAGGTAATAAAACCAGCTTACGAAGCGCTGTCGGCAGATAATTTGCTTGAAAGATGCCTTGGATCTGAAACTCAGAATTCCAATGAGTCCTACAATTCTGTTCTTTGGTCACTTTCGCCCAAACACATCAACTCAGGCGCACGCACCATCGAAGTGGCCAATTTCATTGCAACGTGCCTCTTCAACGACGGTTTTATACCCATACTTAAAATTATGGGTTTGATGGGTATTGCGATTGGCAAAAACGCATACGAATACGCACTATCTCGCAATGAAGACAGATTGAACCGATCAGAGACTCGAGCTGCGGCATCATCAAAAGCTGGCAGAACGGCTCGCAGAGCAGAGAGGGCAGCAGAAAGCAGTTTGTACGAAAAAGAGGAAGGTGGCCTGTATGGAGCTGGCATCGCCGACTAATATTTGTAAGTAAAAATTGTCAGCTCTTTAAAACTGCATTTAAACATTTTTGATTTTTTTTTTTTTTTCCCAAAAAAATTATTTCAAACCTTAAACGCGTTTATCTCGAACCCACGTTTTTCGAACTGGCGGCCATGATATCTCCAGTTCAACTGAACCGATTTTCATGAAACAAAATGGAATCGACGCAGAATTGTCACCATTCTCGGGTGAACCTCGACCATAATTTTAAAAAATTTTTTACTATTTGTTTTTTACACTAAACTAAAAAAAAAAAAACCCGAAATTGAAATTTTTTTTTTGAATGGCCGCCATTTTGTAAAAAAAATCACAAAATAAAGCTTGAGGTTCACCCGAGAATAACATCTATACTGATTATAACCCCGTTTTTTTTTTTTTTCATTTCAGACGCTCCGGAGAGCCGGAATCGTGGCCGCCGTGACGACACCTTTTTTTTCACCACCAACTTTGAAGTCTCATTACTTTTTGAACAGCCCACGTATCGAGGCAAAAAAAATTTTTTTATTTACTTTGAACCTTTTGTAATACAATAAATAAAAAAAGTTTTCAATTATTCTTTGCGTTTTCAAATAAGAATTTTTTTAAAAAGGGTCCAAAAAACGGGTTTTGAATGAGAAGACCGCCTTAATTTGAGAAATTTAAAAAAAAATAACCGACTACAAAATCACTACAAAGTAAAAAATTATTTTAAAAATACTTTTCCTTTTATAAAATAAATAAAAAAAAAAAATTAAGATAATAAGATTTCATATATAATAATATGTTTAACCCTCATGTGTATACGAAAAATTTTCCACTATCGTGTATACGAAGGTACCCGGGTACCTTCATACAATCTGTATGAGAAAAACTGTAAGTGAATGAAGAAATATAAAAAAACTCATTAAATATATATAGATTGTCATTAAAGCTTTTTTATTTATGAGTCAGTTAAGTAAATTTATAAATTAATATTTTGAGAACATAAATCACACATATTGACTGTATTATTGTGTTCCTGACAAATTGGTTTTTCGCAGTAGTTGCAGCATTTTCGTGTTTTGCGCTGTGGTTTACGTTGTTGTGAGCATATATAACAGGAACCCTGAACACTTAGTCGGCCATCTGGATCCCTTTCTGCTGCTGTCTTTTTAGGCCGAGTTGTAAATGAGCCTACTTGTGCACCAATCATAGCTTCGATGCCGTTCTTTGTGTTAAAATTTCGGTAAACCAAAGCGTTCTGCGATCTATCATGGATACTTGGCATACATTATTGTCTTCCCAGCTCTTGTAAAAATTTTCGGCGACTATCGGTTTTTTGTGCAGTGTTATGCTCACTGTGAATTATATATGCTGCCAATGCACAAACATCCAAGATATTGAAAAATAATGCTACTTTCCACCCTTTTGTACTGCGTTTAGTGGTAAAATGAGTCAACATCTTATCCATTACATCTACCCCTCCTTTTGTGCCATTATAGTATCTAATGATTTCCGGCTTCTGGTCGTCTCCTGACACCGATTTATCATGGTGCATAGTCGAGAGCAACACTACTGCTTTGTCCTTTTTGGGCACGTAGGACACAATAGTTTTCCTGCCAGAGAATCCAAAAATAGAGGAATTAATGGGCCGAGTTTTACTTTTAAGCATTTCTTTTGGGATGGTCGGCTTGTTCATACGTAATGTGCCAACTAACGTAAGATTTTTTGATAACAAATAGTCTGCTAGCTCCTCCGATGTAAAGAAATTGTCCATCGTAATATTTCGACCTGAACGTTCAAAGCTCTTCACCAACCGTTTTACCACTTTGGCACCTACTTGCGTCTCACGTAAACCATTAGCTGGTTTACCGGTATAAATTTCTCCTTTTAATGGGTATGACGTTTATGAGTCGCAAGCCCAGCAAATTTTTATGCCATATTTCGATGGCTTAGATGGGATATATTGGGTGAATTTTGTTCTACCCCTATATGGGAAAAGCTGTTCGTCGATATAATGGATGCATTCGTTTGGCTTGTAGTTGATATGCAGGTTGGCATTCATTATTTCCCACAAACCGCGAATGGGCGCTGCCTTGCCATCCTTCATCCTGAATGCGCGAGTTATATTGTTGTCGAATCTCAAAAACCGGTTAATTTGCAAAAATCTGGTGATTCCCATTGTTGGTCGAAAAATTGGTAAAGATGATAGCTTCCACAATTCGGCTACGTGTTCATTATTTGAATGATGTACACCTGCTGTTTTAAGTACACCAATGTATGCATATAACTCTTGAAGAGTCAATGGTGACCATAGCTTCGGCGGTTTTGTCGGGTTTTTGGCATTAATAGCGGTGTACACAATCAAGGCTTTTCGGTTAGTTTCACGAACAATTATGCTTCACATTTCTTCAGAAAAGAACAAACGAAACAATTCAAATTCAGACAATAGGCAAGACGACTTATGTGCACCAGTTTTTCCGCGAATTATGTTATGGGAAGGTGTTCTGTTGGCTGGATTTGGCGCGTTTGTACTCCATACGAGCGCTCTGCTTCTTTCTTTTGTCGCCCAAATAATATTTGTGGTAAAGCACCGCTAATGCCAGGCGAACAATCACTATTTTCATCTCCACTACGGGTGTTATTCGATTCACTGAATTCTGCGGCTGATGCTGACGCTGAACTATCACTATTTGCATCTCCACTATGTGAATTTTCCGAATCACTGGTTTCTGATGCAGATTCTGATGCAGGAATGCTTTGATCGTCAATATCCGAGTATTCATTTGGCTCAATACGAGGCAAGAAGTTTTCGTCTGAATCATCGTTGAAATCACTATCCTCTGATTGGCTACATTCATTTAATAACTTCAAATAATATTCTTCTTGACGCTCCAAAAGAAGCCTACGATAGAAAGAAACAAACTTTGTATATACTGACCTATATTTCCGAAATTGGAGGAGTATATTACCGACTAATTCGTTTTATTTCACGTTGATTATTGCTCATATTTTATGCTGTTTTTTTGCAGTGAAATTACTGCGATTTCACTTTATTTCACACAAAATTTTAGAGAAAATCAAATTTTCCTAACACGTCTTAACTTTGCTGAAACTGAGACGAACTGATTTTTATGTGCAATTCAAATTTCAACTCCTACTTTTCAAATGAAAGCATCGGGCGAGTATTTTTGAAAAATGCGCGAGTAATATGACGTTTCTAATGTGTTGCATCAAACTGAAAGAAAATGTATGGAATTCTGTGAGCAGATATTGCAAAACCAAAAGGACATTTTATTTGATGTAACAGAATGAATTTTTATACAGTAATACATGATGTTATAAACACACAAAATCAACAGACAAAATGCGTAAGATTTTGCATGTGTTTTATATGAAGGTACCCGGGTACCTTCGTATAAGACAAAGGGGTATTAATAAAAAATCTCTTATAAAAAATTACCTAAACATTTTCTTTTCAATATTACAGTTCTTTTGAACAGAAAATTGAATTTTAGGAAGGTACTATCGATTTGACTATATAGTTCTTTGGACGAAAGTTAAATTTTTTCACTTTAAAATTGCAAAAGGTACCCGGGTACCTTCGTATACACATGAGGGTTAAATAAATTATCAAATATGACCAAGAAATTAAAAGGAAAAGTATTTTTAAAATTATTTTTTACTTTGTAGTGATTTTGTAGTCGGTTGTTTTTTTTTTAAATTTTTTATTTCTTCCTTTTTAGAGAATATAATAAATTTTCGAAAAAAGTGTATAAACAACATAAATAAAATTGTTCCGAAAAAATGTGTTCTATTAAAATCTGAAAGTTTGTTGGTTATTTCAAATATCTGCCTCTTAAATTTAAATTAGATGTCACATGTTTTGGAATTATTATACCCATTCTTGTAACGAGTTTTATTACCCTAGTGTCAATATTATTCAAGATATAGTGTTTTTCAAATATTGCCACGGCCCTTTGTTAAATAAGCGCCCACTTTCTGTAGCGTTATTTCGAATAATTGTGCCTACCCCTGTACTTTATTTCAGTACCCCAGCGTCAATAGTAACTGCGATAGTGTTTATCTAGTATTGCCACGCCCATTTATCGAATAACGCGTACTTTATTGACCATAATTTTTAATAATTCTGCCTACCCCTGTACTACAATAAATTTCAGTGACCTAGTGTCAATATTATTTGAGATACACTGTTTTTCTAATATTTCCACGCCCAGTAGCCGACATCCGCCCACTTTCTTCACCGTAATTTTTACTAGTAATGCCTACCCCTATACTAAATTGCAGTACCATAGTATCAATATTATTCGAGATATACTCTTTTCCTAATATTGCCACGCCCATTTGTCAAATAACGCCCATTTTGTTGACAGCAATTTGTAATAATTCTGCCTACCACTACACTAAATTTCAGTACCCTAGTGTCCAAATTATTCGAGATACAGTGTTTTTATAATATTGCCACGCCCATTTGTCGAATAACGCCCATTTTCTTGACCGTAATTTGTATTAACCGTGTCTACCCCTACACTAAATTTCAGTACCCTAGTGTCCATATTATTCGAGATACAGTGTTTTTATAATACTGAAACGCCCATGTGTCGAATAACGCCCACTTTATTGACGATAATTTGTAATAATAATGCCTACCCCTATACTAAATCGCAGTACTCTAGCCTCAAAATTATTCAAGATACACTGTTTTCTAATATTGCCACGCCCATTTGTCGAATTACGCCCATTTTCTTGCCCGTAATTTTTTATAATTGTGCCTACCCCTAAATTAAATTGCAGTACCGTAGTGTCAATATTATTCAAGATACGGTAGTATCTAGTATTGCGAGATCTATTATTGCCACGCCCAGTTCTCGAATACCGCCTACTTTTGTACGGGCACCTCCATGCTTATGATATCTATCTGTTCCCCAAAAATTATGGCAATCAGGCATATGGTTTAGGAATTATCGATGTACATACATTTAAAAAAAAAAAAAAAAAAAAAAAAACAGAATCCGACGAACTTGAGAACCTCCTCCTTTTTGAAGTCGGTTAAAAATGATCTAAAAAAGAATTTTATTCAATACACTTCAGCAAAAGTAGAAATTAAACAAAACTACAAAAGTACCCACAGCCTGAGGATTTTTTGGAATTGTTTCGCTAAAAAATAGAAATATTAAAAAATAGAAATATTAAAAATATAACAAAAATTTATAAATAAAAAAATTTATTTAGTTTTTTTTTTAATTTTTTTTTTTTTTTTTTTTTTTTTTGGTACGGCAAGATATTTAAGAATAAAAAAGTAACATTTTTGAACAGATTTTTAAAATAGCAAAGAAATCGGATAAAAACATGTTATCAATGAAATAATAATTGACAATAGAAAATTAAAATTAACCATTTTACGAAGAAATTTGATGAGATTTTATTTTTCTGTTATCTTTTATTCCTTTTTTTTTTTTTGAAACAAGTTCGAAAATAAAATGTATTTAAACAAAAATATCAACATAAAAACGTTCGCAAAACTCTCACTTTCCACCGAACCTTTGCTTGTGGTTTAGTGGGATCCTTTCCAACCTTAATATATGTAATGTTAAATACGCTTCACTAGTTCTAGATACTCAATCTTTAAAACAAGTGTTACAACAACACCAACAATAACAACAACCACAACAAATCAACACTCAAATACGCGATCTTGTTATGTCAGCACGACGATGACGACAAAGATGATGATGATGATGATGATTTTGATGATGATGATGATGGCAATGATGACGATGACTCTCGATCACAAACTAAAGCATTGTGGACATAAATATTATTGGAGCCAAGGATAATACGAGTTGTTAACACATAAATAAAAGTGGAACACGTAATTTATACCTTCCTCTATCGAATCATCGTTTACGTTGTCGTCGTCGTCGTTTACGACATGCTGGATGTTGTTCATGTGCTGTGTCTGTTGTTGTTGTTGTTTTTATAGTTTTTGTTGCTGTTAATAATGTTGCTGTTGTATAAAGCATGAGCAATGCTGCTGTTGTCGATGACGACTACGATGGGGATGAAACTGTTGATGATGATGAAACTGTTGATGATGATGATGATGATGTTGTTGTTGCTATGAATTTACTTTGATTTTGATTGTTTTACTACTTTTTCTTCTACTTCTTCTTCTTTGTCTACCATTTTTGTTGTAAATTTATAAAATTGGCCAAAACCACCAACATAATTGTTGTAGTTTATGTTGAGTGACTGAGAAGAAACCTATTTAAGCTGTTGTTTCAATCGGTTGAGTGCACAGTTGTAATACTTGTTATAAATTTCATCGATTGTGTGTGTGACTACGGAGTATATCTGAATATTTGATACGCAAAGTTAAAATTTATATGGATATTGAGCTTTGACTGAAAACTGTGAAAAGAAACTCTATCGATGAGCTCAGATATTTTTATTGTCAACTAACAGTTCCTCTTGCATTAACATGATTTTACAATGACAACCAAAGTTTTGCCAAAAAATATGCCACCTCTTCACTAGAGCTGACCTTAATGCCAGGTGAAACCAATAAAATCAACAACGGTATCACTTCGCCTTCACCTCAAAATTCTAAGCGATGCCAAGCTTAAGTGAAGCCCCCAAGAAAGCAACAACTTTTGCCAGCAACAACATCTTCTATTTGTGTCTGGTATTTGAGCAAAAAAATAATTCTTTGCTCCTTTCCATTATTTTTAAAAAATTTATTTGCAAAGGAGGTCCGCTATGGTTCACCAAAAAAACTTGTAACCATAAATTTTCTAAAAAAACCTGCTGTTTCTTGCTATTTTTAGTTATTGCGGTTGCAATTCGAACTCAATTATTCAAAATGTTCATTATACATAGACATTGGGTCATGGCACATGTACGTATGTATGTATGTATGTATGCATGTTTGCCAACAAACAATGGGCGATCATGCAAAGAAGAAGCAGCCGCCGTAGAAAAGGCTACCGTCTGGGTGCGTCCCTTAAAAAAGGCCCACAATTATGAAGAACAGCGCAAGATGTAGAAAAAAAAGAAAAAAATAAGAAAAGAAAAAAAATAGCAAATTTCAAGAAAATTAATATGAGTGGAGGCGCTAGATGGAGGCTGTAGAGTTGCCACTTGAAAGAATTAATGATATTTAAAAATCGATAAAGATGAAGAAGGAATAAATATCTATTTTTATAAACCGACGCGTACTAATTAAAGTATATACTAACTTTGGCATTCCATTTAGGTAGTAGAAAGTATAGAAAAGCATTCCTTTCTAAAAGGTATATAGAAAAGAAAGACAGTATTCTTAGCCACGATTCATTAGTTATGAAGTTCGATATTTTAGCAACTTTTTTATAAAAAAAAATATAAGAAAAAGATATAAAAATAAAGATTAAGTTCGATAAGGAGCTAAATTGGATGCAAAAACCACGCCCACCTGCCCTACAAAGTAATTTTAATAAAACGTTTGAACTTCTCAAAATTCCACATATAATTTTTTGATGAATTACAAATTAATTGTTTTCATTTTTTTTTGATGTTTGAAAATTTTTGATTTTTAATATTCACTCTGAATGATTAAAACCCAGGGCTTCCTCCAATACGAAAGGACGCCATCAAAACTGTAAAATCTGTAAAAATTTAACAAAAACTAATCAAATAACTTGAAAATTTTCACATAAGCTTTGACTTTTAATAGAACGCACTCCCACAGTTTGGAATTAAGTAAAATCGAATGAAAATTTCGCCCATCTCTAATACAAAGTGACGCCATCAAAATAGCAAAACTTTCATAAATGCCATAAAATGCCATAAAGTTTAGTATTCTAGACATAAAGTATAAATCTAAAACGTACCCTAAGTGTTAAACTTTCAAAACTCGAATGAAAAGCAAATCGCCCAACCGCTATAAGAACTAACAGAAAAAACTTATGCAAAATTACCTTAGAATCTTGTATATGATAAAAAAAATATTTACGATAATTTTTCTATCTAAGATTATTGGTCAATTTATCATAACAAACTTTTACGAAACCACGTTTTTATTTCTTGAGTGAATTCATAATTAATATATGAAATTTTCATAAAAATATGCCTAAATTATCGTAGGTAATTTTACCTCGACTTTTGTTTCCCAAGAACTTGGCAATAACTACCAAAGCTTTGTTTTCTTTACACTCAAAGAGAAAACCTTGACAAAAACTTTTGTCATGTATGGAAGCAAAAAATCTTTATGGGCTTCATATGTTTTTGAAAACTATGCGTAAAAAAATTAATTTCTGCATCTTAAGTTTTTTTCTGCGACATAACTTTTAACTGTGCCCGAGTGTTTATATATTTACTGCCATTTTTTTTCTGAAATCCAAACAAAAAATATGAAGTAATTTTTAGGAGCTAATGTTTTTGATGCAAGCCTCTTCATTAAAGCACAAACAACAACTTGTCAAAAGTTCCCTATGATACCATGCATGCGCTAGAACAGACACGCTCATCCAGTAGCTCATTTTGCTCGCGTTACCCGCCATACACATTTTTTTCTATTATGATCTTTGTCTTTGCTCTTATACGAAAGCAGAACCACGTATAAAAAACAACAACACAATCTACAAAAAAAAATGCAAGTAAAAGCATCACAAGCCGCTGTTGACGATCTTCTAATTTTCAACGCGTAAACAACAACAAATGCATGCAAATTATACGTTGCTTGTGTGTTAATGCACACAGGATTTGTTTTTATTTTGTTTTTTTTTTTTCATTGCCAAAAGATACGATGCGCAATATCTCTTGTGTTTGGTTTTGTTTTTTAAAAATCATTTGCTCTTTTGTCAAATTTCGTGCGCTCCACTGCGCTAAAATATATTCAGGTTCAAAATCACCGAAATCGGTCAACCGCTTATATCTCCGCTCCTCTTTGTAGGACAGAAAATATGCCAAGGACAAAATTGTGGATCAGAATATTCTCTACAAAAATGCCCTTAACAGTTTTAACCTAAAATAAACAGTTTCCACGCTATGCGACTAGATTGTTTGAATAACGCAAAGTAGAAATTTCATACTTTAGAAGAATCTACACAAAGTTAATATAAAATTTCATAACGTGGAAACTGTTTGTTTTAAGAAGAGATTTATCTGATCTACAATTTTGTCCTGAGCATATTTTCTGTCCTACAAAGAGGAGCGGAGATATAAGTGAATAACCAATTTCGGTGATGTTTGAATCTGAATATCTTCTAGCGCATACATGGTATCATAGGGAACTCTTGACAAGTTCTTATTTATGGTTTATTAAAGAGGCTTGCATAAAAAAAAATGAACTCCTAATTTTTTTGGTTTTAAAAAAAAAAAAATGGCAATCAAATACAGGGAAAGCTCCCATAAGCGGACACCGATGGTAACCTACTTTCTGTCCGCATATGAGAGATGTCCGCTTGTGGGAATGTCGTGGCCACAACCAAAAATTGTTCGTTCCCAAGAATGTGTCCGCTTATAGGAAATGTCCGCTTATTAGAGCGTCCGTATCCTCGAGCTTAGAGCTAAGAGCGTATATATCCTCGGGCGCAGTTAAAAGTTATGTCGCAGAAAAAAAATAAAGTTGAAGAAATTTATTTTTTTACGCGTAGTTTTCAAAATTGTATAAAGCCCATGAGGTTAAAAATTCGTTTGACTCTGCTCTTTACTGACAAAAAGTTTATCAACTCAACCTGGAAATTCGTCAATATGTAAAACTTTGTTCGTGCCGGTGAATTTCTAGGTTAATTTGATAAATTTTTTGTCAGTATAGAGTCAACAAAAGTTTCTGTTAAGATTTTTTTCCTTGAGTGTAACCAAGTACGTATTGAATAAGTTTTTTTTTTGTTGAATTATACAAGTTTCTTAGGAGTTATAAAAAATTTTCTAACTAAGCTAACTTAGGCAAAAATACTTATGTATTTCCGTTCAATTATTGTAAGTATTTTAAATTTGATCAAGGCAAAGATACTTAAGGCTTTTTTACAGAAATTGTTTTAAACTTGTAACGGTGATTTACGTTACAAGAGAGGAGCCTGCGTAACCACAACAATAAAACTTCAATACCAGCCAAGCAACCAGTATACATAGTAACAACAACAAACAACATTACCAGTTAAGCTGCCAGTATACAGCCATCGAAATTTGTATTGTTCGAGCATCCATACTGTAGACTTCACAACAGGTTTTTGTAGGGAACTATGCAAAAGGGTAAGGCAAAAAGGGTAAAAGAAGTGCCCGCCGTTGGCACTGACTTGGTTACCACATCAGCTTCGACTGTTAGTTTACCACGCAACGTAGCAATTTTTATTATTCGGTTGGTTATCACATCAACTTCGGCTGATAGTTTGCCATCCGACATATCAATTTTTGTTGGCACTCGTTTGGTTAACACATCGGCTTCGGTTGATAGTTCGCCATCCGAAATATTAATTTGACCTTAGCAATTATTATCATACGGTTGGTTACCACATCGGATTCGGTTGATAGTTTGCCATCCGACATATCAATGTGCGTTGATACTCGCTTGGTTACCACATCAGCTTCGGCTGATAGTTTGTTATCCGACATAGCAATTATCATTCGGTTGGTTATCACATCACCTTCGTCTGGTCGTTCCACATTCAACAAAGTTTCTTTCCTTTTTATAACATAGATTCAAGTTATTGACACACGTGGTCGAGCTCTGCCGGAACGCTATTGTTGGAACTGCAAGGAACATTATCGATACCCACCGAATATACCCGAGCACATAAGCCCCGAGCATATCCGAACGAGCCCGAGATCATCTATAGCGAACATAGCCGAACACACAAATACCGAGCATATCCGAACGACCCGAGCTCATCATCACCGAATATAGCCGACTACCGACCATACCCGAGTTCATAAGTACCCGAACTAGTCCGAGGGTGCCAAGGCGAACGTTAGTGAAGAAATATATTTGAAGAATTATTATTGTTGTATTATACGTATAAGCAGAGAAATAAGTGTAAAGAAATAGGAAGAGTGATTGCTGTTGTATTGTAAGAAGAGACGAATATTTATACACTGAAATAAACCACATATATTTTATTGTTAATAAAATCAGTGACATCTTAGTATTGAAAATCATCGTCTCTTAGTTGCGAAGGTTCAAGGGTCCTTCTTTTGATCCTGGAGCGCCTGAACCATACCTCAGCCTACGATAAAAAACCCCGTTACAAACTATTCAAACAAAAAAAAAAAACATTTTAAAAGAACTTTATACGTATATTGTAAGTTTGAGACACAAATTATGGGGTTTTTTTTTCTACAAAGAAAATTTCTACAAAGTATTTAAAATTATTTGAATGAAAATATGGCAACACTACTTAGACAACTAACAACAACGTGAACTTCATGTTGAACCCATTTATTTTGCGTTGTCTGTGGCATGGTGTGGTCGTTCTTACCACGGCTTTGGCAATTTTGCATCTTCAATAAAAATACAATTGATCGGGACAACAATAAAACTTACAACAACAATAACTGCAGCCCACAAACCAGCAACAAAATAAGTGGAAAACAACAACAACGAAAAGTTGCAAGCAGCAAGACGGCGACGACGACGACGACAACGACGATGTCGTCGCAGTCGACATTTGTTGCGGTCTCATTGTTGGCCAAGTTCATGACCACGAAATGCACATTGGCAATACAGCAAGCAACAACAAAACGAATATAACAACAACAACTAAAACACACACATTTCGGAAAACTGCTTGTTCCAGTCGGCGCAACATGTTTCGGCTTTTAGCGGTACGCTTTACGTTCTTGCTCTATGCCGCAGCGGCATTAAAATGAATTTTTGAATGGATCGTGTTGCCAATTGTACGCCGTTTTTTGGCCGCGCAGCTGCCAGTTCAATGCTCAAACTGATCGCAATGATCACAGCCTCAGCTATTTAATGTTTTAAACTAATGCAGCGACGATTATGACAAATATGTTTAGAAAAATAGCTCTACTCAAATATTACAGACTAACTTGAACGATCATCACAGAACGTCATCGATGCTGATCGATTTTGTATGTTAAACGTTGCCACACATTTTTTTTTTTTTTTGTTTTTTATATATTTTATTGCCATGGCATTCATTATTTCCGCTTCGTACTTAAGTTCAGGTTGACCTTCTTTTAGTGTCTCTTCTGAGCCCCCTCTCACGCTCTTACATGGATTTTCACTTGGTTTCGCCATGTTTGCATTCGGGCGCAAATTGCACTGAATGTTTTTGACTGTGCTCTGGGAAAAGCAATCGTGATGTTAAACATCATCAATAAAACAGAACAGAATTCAGCTAAATGTATTTCGACCAGGAACGAGTGAGAATTATCTACTGGCCAAAGTGAGGTGTTGGCGAATGAATTTTTAACAAAAGTTTTACATCTACATCTTGAGGTCATCGGAGCAATTTCAACGTCTGTAGTGCGACGACCAACTACAACAGAACTCTAATGAGACAAACTCTGTGGTAGAGCTAAGAGAGGAATAGAGTCGCTGACTACGACTTTTCAGCTATGGGCTGAAAGCAACAGGGACTGCAGTAAAACTTCACTGCAGTTCATAGTTCTTTTCATGGAAGAATTGTAAACGAGAAATAAATTTACAAAAGTCATAACTGAAGAGAAGCAACATTTTTATTGTGTATTCTTATAGGAGGTAGGCGTGGTTGTTTTTTTAGTTTACTCATTTTGCAAAATATATAAATATAAAGAAGTTAAAGTCATTTCAGAAGAATTTAAGAAACATTCACTGTTAATGATTGTACTCTGTATGTGAAGTGGACGTAGTTTTCTGGTGATTGCAGCTATATTAAATTCAATACATTTTTTAAGCTAAGGAGATTTTTAGCGTTAAGCCCAGCATATCAGTTTTTACACCAAATAGACCAATATAACCTTTATTCTAAATATTGACTGATTGATAATAATGACCTGTAAATAAGACACTTGCTTTCTTGCTGGAGATCTATGGCTTTGGACATCGTATTTAGAAAACAGAAATATATTTTTCATCACATTGGGATATTTGGAGTAATATACCCGAAAAATTAATTTTAAAATACTTTTGAGTTGTTTTGCAAATATTAGATGTAAGACAACTTATATTCAAGGGGAAGGGCAAGAAAGAAACTTTGTTCGTCTTGTACATTACCTCAAAAGAAACCCAAAAATCCATTTTTTGCATATATAACCTGAATTATCTTGAAATCCTGAGTGATGAATCAATTCCGATCTCTGATTTGGACCATTGTTAGACCTATGGTCACGTATATGGCACTTGCATGGTGGTCCAAGATCCACTAACGTACAACAGCCAACATGCTAACAAAGCTGCACAGTATAACGTGCATTGCAATCACTGGGGCAATGAGAAAGTGTCCAACTAAAACTTTGGGGTACTAATTGGGCTACCTCCTTTAGCGATAGCTTTCGAAAAAGAAGCATGTCCTAGAGTACTAAGAATGCATGAAATTGGTTATTACAAGTCAGGGAATTTTAAGCCTTTCACATAAGGATACTTCAAATCGACACCTTTCTTAAAACCCCAGGCAGCCAAAGTTAAAGTTTTCGAAGCGCCACAGGGTAGTTATATTCAACAGGAAATTGTGGATTCACAACTGATCCTGGCTCACAGTTATGATTTACTAAAGGGTCTAAATTTGAAAACGAAGAAACGGAAGTAGGAGTCTACGGTTACAAGTGGGTAGGGGTTTCCAAAAAGCTCTTCTAATGGTGTGTACTCCAATCATATTCCAAGCGGCGATTCATGCCATTGAGGTATGTGCGCCCGGGAAAGTCTCCGTATGCAACTTTTGCTGCACATATCTGAACACATTTTCAAATAGTTGAGCGGCATTAAAGGTCCTACCGTCTTATGAGCTGGAATCAAGATAAGTTTCTTGTTGCTTTGAAATACTAAATGCACTGAGAAAAAACAATAAAATAGAAATATGGTGGGTACCAGGTCATGAAGTTTTTGAGGGCAATGAGAGAGCGGAATGCCTTGACAAAAGAGAAACAGGTAAGGCAAGGGAAGGGAAGGGGAAGGCATCTTTATCCCCACTGACGGTCAGTTCAGTCTTCATGAGACCCCCACGAACAACGGTCTATTGACTTCGCCGGAGCGCGAAACATGGTAGTTAGTAACACCAGATTTAAGCACTTCGGAAACTCAACGTGCTTTGCCCTATACTTAAGAAAGGAGGCCCTACAATCTGCGCCAATTTTCGAGGTATCAGTCTTATTTCCATCGCATACAAGCGTACTGTGTGAAAGACTAAAGCTGGAAAATTCACCATAGACCAGATTATCGCACTACGACAAATCCTGGAAAAAACCCACGAAAACCAAATTGACACCCATCCTATCTTTGTCGATTATAAAGCTGCGTTCGATAGCCCGAGAAGTCATCTCTGTCAAGGTAGGAAATTACCTCTCCGAAACCTCTTTAATAACGAAAGAGGTTTCAGACAAGAGGTCCACTATCTTGGGATCTCTTCAACATAATAATGGAGGGAATCGTACGAAAGGCCGGTGTGTGTCATAATGGCACCATTTTCTACAAAGGTGTTCAGCTTCTTGGTTACTGATATTGATATTGTTGGCAGAACCAAGAGAAATGTTACCACTGCTTTCACTGCTATCGAAAAGGCATCAGCAAAAGTGTGTTTGACGAAAAGTGGGTCTTCAAAGAGGGAGACGTGGCATCTAGACTCCCACGCTTCATCTGGCAGCTATAACTTTGAAGTCGTCAAGGAGTTTACATACCTTGACACCACCGTTAACAACAACAATGATGTCAGTCTGAAGATAAAGCGAAGAATAAGAATTGCTAATAGGTGTTACTACGGGCTCAGTAAGCAACTTAGTTTCAGAGCCCTCTTGAGATAGACAAAACTAACACTCTACAAGACGCTCGTTCTACCTGTGCTTCTTTATGGCGATGAGGCTCTGAGGATGTTCAAGAGAAAAGTTCTTCGCAAAATCTTCGCTCTTGTCCGAGTCAGCGATGACTTTCACATCCGAATGAACCAGGAGCTGTATGAGCTTTACGAAGACATTGAAGTATTTCAGCGTATAACTGTGCAGCGACTACGCTGGCTGGGTCATGTACATTGTATGGACAACAGAGCTTCAGTGGAAAAGGTGCTCGTGGCGAGGGTCGTTGGTCGACAACGACGAGGGTGACCATGCCTCCGATGGATGGACCAGACCGAGGTAGCCCTTAACGCATTTGATGTATCTGATTGGAGAAGGCGCGCAAAGCAGAGGCGACTGGCTGGAGCTGATGAGGTAGGTCGAAATCCTAACACGGATTGTTATGGCCACCTAAGTAAGTAAGTAACTTTGCTTAGATACCATCTCAAAAAAATGGGACTATCTGATGCAGATGTCTGCAGACTCTACGAGGAGAAAAAACGAAACTCCAGAGCACATTTTATGTGAGTGTCTGGCAAACTGCAGTCATAGATTTTAGATCTTTGAGGGGACGGAGGCATCAGTGCCCCAAAAATATGAGATACCAAGCTAAAAACAGTGCTGCTGTTTATAGAAAGCCTAAATCTGGAGAAATAATCAAGGGAATGCATAATATATCCTATGGGTTCCGGTGCACATGGGCCCACTACAAAAAAACAAACAAAAGAAAATCTAGCCAGTGGGGGACTGTCGAGAGAGAAGAAAGCTTAAATCTATGAAATAACATAGCTGTTATGAATTTCCGAAGTAGCTAGAGTCAACTCTGTTTTTTTTAAATTACGAGTTATTGGATGTTTTAACTGCTATTGTGTAATGTTTGTATATAAAAAATTTGTAATAAACTTCCTTTGGTTGGGTAATCGGTAATTGGCTCGATAATCGGTTGGAAATCGGTTCGGCAATTGGTAAGCGGTTGATAATTGCTTCAGTAATCGGTTGGTAATCGGTAATTGGTTAATTATCGCTTCTGTAATTGGTAGTCGGTTGATAATCACTTCGGTAAACGGTAATGAGTTGGAAATTGCTTCGGTAATCGGTTGATAACCGCTTCGGTAATTGGTAATGATCGCTTCGATAGTCGGTTGGTAATCACTTCGGTAATCGGTTTGTAATCGCTTAGGTAATCGGTTGGTAATCGCTTCGGTAATTGGTTCGGTAGTCGGTTGGTAATCGTTTTGGTAACCGGTAGTGGGTTGGTCATCGCTTCGGTAATCGGTAATTGGTTTGGTAATCGGTTGGTGGTCGCTTCGGTAATTTGTTCAGTAATTGGTTCGGTAATCGGTTGATAATTGCTTCGGTAATCGATAATTGGTTCTGTAATTGATTGGTAATCGCTTCGGTAATTGGTAATTAGTTCGGTAATCGGTTAGTAATCGACTCGGTAATAAAAAAAAAGCTAGCATAACCACGGCATAAGTAAGCAATGCTGTACAAAGCAACAGAAATGAACAGCTAACAGCGTGATGATATTGCTAACAGCGTGATGATATTGCGAATCAATAGTTTTGTTCTCTATCAAAAAGTGTTCAACACGCTTAAAGAAGTTTTCAACTCAATATTGCATATGGAAATATATCGAATATTCATTAAATCACAGTCTTTCGATTTCCTTTTGAAAGAAGCACTAAGTGGTGACTTTTTATGTTAATATAGCTAATTTTTAGAAAATTATCTCTTGAGACAAATATGGATTTTTTACAAACCATTCAGCCATTGAGTCCAGTTTTATGGACCACATTTCATATGTTTTCTGCTATAGTTATCTTTTCCAAGTAATTTTCAATTTTAATAACTAAATTCCATGCGGCCTTCACTTGATGAGCGATTCAGCTTTCATCAGAATCATGAAAGATTTCTTAAACTCAATTTGCATTAATTATTAATTCTAACTTACCTTTTATGCCTTTGAATAAAACAAATTCTCTTCATGGCTTTTACAATCTCGCGCGATAACTTCAGTAAATTCTTAGATTTTCATTACCTAGAGTACCTACATTTGAGGATAATTTAAAAAAAAAAAGAAAAAATGGGCTAATAACCTGAACAATTTTTTTTATAGAACTTTTTAAGTACGCTCGTAGATAAAACACTAATTGACTTCATTCAAGCTTAAACTTATCTTCCTTAACACAATTTCGGTAACATTGTTATTGATATTTAATGTCTTCAAATTCTGTTTATGATAGCATTAAAATTTTAAACCATCAGCAAAATACTTTCCAAAGTCTTAAATATAACAACCAACTGAACTGTTCCAGTTCACCTACATTCAATTCAACTTAACCGCCTGGCAATCGTTGGACGTCTACTTAAAAAGCGGCTACCAAATTCCGTTAACAAAAAGTAGCATCAAGAAGCTAAGCGCCTTAAAAATTCGTGTCGATAGCATTAGATGAAATTTTAAAATTTCCGAAAATGAGCTTCATTAAAAATAAAAAAAAAATAGAAAAAAATTAAACCAGCTAACTAACAATAAGTAGCAAGAAGCGGATGGTCTGGTGGCATGAAGCAGAAGCACAGAAAAGTTAAGATCATGCATTTCAATCATCTGACAGCAGCTGATTTAATTGTTTTCTAATGGGAAGTTAAGTAGGGAAAAATTGGGGCAGGGGAGGGGGAGGGGTAGGGGGAGGGGGAAATGTTTGCCTCACTCGCTCGCTACCGTTTAATGACTTCGAAAAATAGTTGATCTTTTTTGTTGCTTATATTTGTGCTGGCAACATACGAGTTGCAGCTTAAATATCTGTCTATAATACTATAGATTTGGCCTAATTGAGCAACGGAAGCTTACAAGTGGCGGATGTTCCATGTGAGCGCTCTAAAAATAAAAAAAATAAAAATACTTTCACTGACTTTTTCCCCATTCATGCTTTGATGAACTTTATACAAAAAGCAGAACTTCTAATATGGCAACATATGTTTAACAAGTGGTTGTTATTGTTGGCTGATTTTTCTTTTAGAAAGTAAAAGAAACAAATGCTCCAGCGATCAATGCGATCTATACAAATATTTAACTATTGTCAGCCACCGCCGTGAAACGTTGAAACGTACCAACGACTTTTGTTCAGGTGGCAGCACCAAAATAAGCAAACAATTCATGCTCATTTCTAATCACTTACTTGTTAAGAAGCTTAACTTAGAGTTTTGTGCGCAGATCATGCCGCTGATCGCGATATTTTCCTTAACGAAAAAACCAAAAAAAAAAATACTTTCAAAAAATATTCTCACATATGTTGCCAGAGTATAGTTTTTTTTCGTTCAGTTTGTGGCAATCTAATCATTGAAAACATTCACTTTTGACTCCGTTTAACGTTGACTATAGATACAAAATATTAAATGGTATTTGTTGTTGTTGTTGCATTGATGCTGCTGCTGCTGCACCTGAATGTAGCCAGCTTGTTGAGCGCCTTGGAATCGATTGAGCTGCGCTGCGGTCGCGCTTATTGTTGGCCATGACCGTGCCAAATATTGTTTGCACTTAATTTGGTGCGGCATAATTTTTAAGCAATCTGTTTAAATTGTTGCCGACTTGGCAACATGTTGTTGCTGTTGCATTTGATTTACGGCTATTTGGGCTTTTCTCATTTCTTTCTCACTAGATCAGCTATGGTCCTCAACAGCAACAACTACGATGATGATGATGATGATGATCTGCAGATAGACGCCAAACTCTAGTTATTGGCATTTTGGGGTTTATTGTTGTTGTTGTTGTTGTTGTTAGAGTTGTGCTGTTGTTCTTCATTGCAGCACATCTCAGTTTGATGTTTGTCTAGTTGTTGTTTCGTTTTTTTTTTTTTCACCCCAAACGATGGGTACCTTTCACTGTTTGAAGTACCTACTTTGAAGTGCGGCTTTTAAGCTTGTTGTTACTGTCTGTTGTTGTTCTATTTTATGTTGTTGTTGCACGTTTTCTTTCTTTAAAAAAAAACATACCAACTACATGTTATTGTTGTAGCTTTAGCCGATTTTCTTTGGTAATTGATTTTTTTTTTTTTGTGTTCAATAAATTTTTTTTTTTTTTTAACAATTCTTTGCTTAAAAAAGAGTTCTGTTATTTTTCTTTTTAAAATTGGGTGAAATGAGCACAAACTATGTTTGTGGCAATATCGCTGCATTGTTGTTAGTTGTATTTTTTTTTCTCTGTTGTTGTTTGGTCTGTGACATTGATGCAATTCGGTTGACCAATGTTATTGGTTACGTGAAGGTTCACGAAACGTCAAATAAATAGGTTGCAAGAAAATCGTTACTTTTTTTGTTTTTGGTTCCCATTCCGTGGTTGTGCTCATTTTGAGTCTTGAAGATTGACATTAGATGGATTTGCTTTGAAACGTGTTGTTTACGGATTTTAAGCACAGATTCTTGAATTTTCTTTAGCATTTGTTGTTGCTTAAAAATAAGTAATATAACAAAGTATTAAAACAATTTCTTCCACATCTGTGGTAGAAGATACATTTCTATTTTGCTTCAATTTTTCCTTCAACTGCGTTTAGTAACTTTTCTTTCCTTTCAATAGGTATTGTCTAAGGCTATTTGTAATCTAAAAGTAAACAAAAAAATGTCTGAAATTATAGGCATTTTTGGTTAAATTATATTTTTACAAAGTATTCTGTTTTATTCGAGTTAAAATATCTGAACCTGTGTACCTTTCATGATAATAAAATATTTATCTGAGAAGTGTAAATAATGCTCAAATTTAAAAAGTTATGGGAATTTTCCTACCCAAACCCCCCTTCCCCCCTCCATATTTTCAAAACTATTCTAAGATATTTAAACTAGCATAGAAAGTTTAAAAATGTACCTCTAGACTATACCTCCAATAGCTCTTTAAAGATAATAAAATCACATGGGCGAAGAAATGTCAAAACTTAAAAAAACGTACATGTTATTCATTTCGAAAACATTTTGCACCCCGACTTTGCCTCAGAGAGTTTCTAAGAAAAAGAAGTCGGCTTCAGGCAGGCGAAAATGATGTCTTGATTATAAAAAACTTGGCAGTGGGGGAACTATCGACCGAAGTGAAAACGTAAAGCTATGAAATAACAAAGCTGCTGTGAATTTCCGAAGTAGCTAGAGTCGGCAAATCAGACGCGATATACTTTTTTTAACACTTTTTATCAATTTATGCGTTATTGAATGCATAGACTGCTATTTTTTAATGTTTATATATCATATATTTGCAACACAATTACTTTGGATTAGGAATCGGAAATTGGCTCGGTAATCGGTTGGTAATCGCTTTAGTTATCGGTTGTTTATTGCTTCGGTAATCGGTTGGTAATCGCTTTGGTAAACGGTAATGGGTTGGTAATCACTTCGGTAATCGGTAAACGGTTGGTAATCACTTCGGTAATGGGTTGGTATCGCTTCGGTAATCGGTTGCTAATTGCTTCGGTAATTGGTAGCTAATTGCTTCGGTAAGCATAATGGGTTCGTAATTGCTTCCGTAATCGGTTGGTAATCGCTTCGGTAATTGATAAACAGTTGGTATTTGCTCTGGTATACGCTTCTGTAAACGGTTGGAAATCGCTTAGGTAATCGGTAATTGGCTCGGTAATCTGTTGGTAATCGGTAATTGATAAGAGGTTGGTCTTCGCTACGGTAATCGGTAACTGGCTCGGTAATCTGTTGGTAATCGGTAATTGGTTCGATAATTGGTTGGTAATCGGTAATTGGTTCGGTAATTAATTGGTAATCGCATCGGTAATCGGTAATTGGTTCGATAATCGGTTGGTAATCGGTAAGTGGTTCGGTAATTAATTGGTAATCGCATCGGTAATCGCTAATTGGTTCAGTATTCGGTTTGAAATCGGTAATTGGTTCGGTAATTAATTGGTAATCGCTACGGTAATCGGTTGGAAATCGCTTCGGTAATCGGTAATTGGCTCGGTAATCTGTTGGTAATCGGTAATTGGTTCGATAATCGGTTGGTAATCGGTAATTGGTTCGGTAATTAATTGGTAATCGCATCGGTAATTGGTTCGATAATCGGTTGGTAATCGGTAATTGGTTCGGTAGTTAATTGGTAATCGCATCGGTAATCGGTAATTGGTTCGGTAATCGGTTTGTAATAGGTAATTGGTTCGGTAATTAATTGGTAATCGCTACGGTAATCGGTTGGAAATCGCTTTCGGTAATCGGTAATTGGCTCGGTAATCTGTTGGTAATCGGTAATTGGTTCGATAATCGGTTGGTAATCGGTAATTGGTTCGGTAATTAATTGGTAATCGCATCGGTAATCGGTAATTGGTTCAATAATCGGTTGGTAATCGGTAATTGGTTCGGTAATTAATTGGTAATCGCATCGGTAATCGGTAATTGGTTCGGTAATCGGTTTGTAAACGGTACTTGGTTCGGTAATTAATTGGTAATCGCATCGGTAATTGGTTCGGTAATCGGTTTGTAAGCCTCAGTAATAAAAAAAGCTCACCAAACATGTTTGCCTAGCCTAACCACGGCATAAGCAATGCTGTGCAATGCAGCAGAATCTATAGTTTTTCTCTCTACCAAAAAGTGCTCAACGGCGCCTGAAGAAGTTTTCACTTCAAAAACGTATTTGTTTGGCAGACTTATACGAAGTTAAATTTTTTAAGTCTGACATACCTTTTTTTTACAAAAGATGGCAGAAAATAATTTTTTTAGCTATCCAGATACATAATTCAAAAATTTCTGTGAAAATTATCTTAATAAAAATGGCCAGCTAAAAATTTCACCTAAATAAGCCTTGATTAAAGCTTTATATAAGAAATTTCTGTAGGAAGAAGAATATAAACTTCCTTGAATAATCATTGAAACAAGTTTTATACAAGGTATATGCAAGGAGAAAAGGCCTATAAAATTAATTCCTGTATGAAATAACTTTCATAAATTTTTATATATGTTTTATATAATATTTTTTCAAGGTTTATTTAACAACTCGGAAACTGTGAAAATAATAAGGTTTTAATTTAATAAATATCACGTAGACTTCAGCAAATACATATTTAATTTTTTCTATTTTAAAATATAAATCTAGTACATTTTCAAAATTTCAGCCATTTCAGTCTATTTTGGAATTTTCTCTAATAATATTAAAACTTTGTAACTATTTTCTTTGAATTTTCTTAAGTAAATCTTAATAAAATCCTCAATTAAAATCATTTCATATAAACACTTAATTTGCCTTTCATAAATTGCTTCGGTAGTTCAGTGGTCCAAACAAACAGATTAACAGTCAATAGTTCCGTGGTTCGACGCCGGGCATTGGCAAGTTGTTTTTATTCTTTTTTTTCTATTATTGAAATAAAAATCGTGTAAAATAATCAAGACAAGTTTTTGTATCATAGAGATCTACTTGACTAAAAATCTTCTTGAATACTTTTCAAAATTTATCTCTGAATTATTTCTATAGAATTATACAAGAAAATAGAAATTTCAATGCTTTTACAAGGCACAGTGAGGAAAAGCTTAAATAATTCCTTTTATATAAAGCCATTTTAAATTGAGCTGCAATCAGTGATGTTCCTCTACGAGTCAACTGTAATGGTCGACAATTTTGGTATAGACAATTTCGACAATTTATAGACAATCTCGACAATTTTAAGACAATGTCGATAATTTGGTGGCAATGTCGAAAACGATTCAAGTAATATAGACAATGATGAAGACGTTGACAGTTAAACGTCGATAATTTTGATTTATCGACACTATATTGACGTCGCGTCGATAATCGGGCAGTCTACACAATGCAGTATACGCGGCACATAACTGGCTGGAAAAACTATAAATATTTAGTTAAAATTTTTATCAGAGTTTTTAATTTAAAAACAATTTGTGATCAAAAAATATCTAAAAAACAAATTTCGGCAAAATAATCACATAATGTTATCAATTTATCACCAATTTTTCAAACATGTTGATTTTTTTCGATGTACTATCTATATATCTATATATCTATTAATCGATAATATTGAAAACTGTGAACACGATATCTCGAAATGTTCGACCAGAGTGAAAATAAAGTACGCGTTGTCTCACAGAAGACCCCAGCTATAGAGAGGAACATTGAAGTCGAAAGATAATCTTACGAAGGAATTCGAGGCAAGATAAATAAGAGGAGATATGCCATGTTTCAAGGCGTTTTGTTTAACAATGCCGAATACTTCTGCTAGTTAATAAGAAAACTAGTAAGGAATGGAGCTTCGGCAGGGTACTGAAGCTAAAATACACCCCCGCGGCAGTATTGAAGTATATTCGAAGTCTTTAGCCACAATAGAATCGATGGCATTCAATTTCATATATTTACGAAAGTTTTCCTATTTTGATGACGTCACTTTGTATCCGATTTTTTCAAATATCATAGTGATAGTCTACATTAAATATCAAAGCCTATGTGGAAAATTTCAAGACCTTACTTTAATTTGATCAGATTTTTAAGAGATTTTACTGTTATTATAAATCTACTTTGTATGGGAGGTAGGCGTGGCTTCCGATCCGATTTTCCCAAATTTCATAGTCAGGATTTATATTGAAGATCACAGCTTACGTGCAAAATTTGAAGGTATCCCTTTAATTGTTGTAGATTTTTAAGATATTTTACTGTAAAAATAAAGTCACTTTGTGTTTGAGGTAGGCGTGGTTTTCATCCGATTGGGCTCATTTTTGATCTTCCTTTTTTAAAAAAGCTTATATTTTGGATTACATCACGATAGCTTTAAAATTACGGCTATAATCGTGTCGACAGACATACAGACGGACAGTCAGACGGACACACGGAAATCGACTCAGGTGGTGATGGTGATCAAAAATATATACACTTTTCTATACCTGCCACGCCTCCTTGTCGGCGTTAAAAATGGAATGACAAAGTAGTAATATACCCCTTACAGTACGCGTTGAGGTATAACAATCCTGTATAACTTCTACAAGTTAAAAAATACCTAAGAAATTAACGCAATTTTATTCATCCACATTGATCTTCACATGATTTATAATCTCTCAAACAAAGTGATCGCATTCTTCTCTTTCACCAAAAAAAAAAAAAAAAAAATTCACCAAGCATTCATAAGTCCTTGTCCGATCGCATCCATACAAAACATTCGCTACACATAAATTATGTTAATTTCAACTTGACCCAAATTGATAAAAATTCTATAGCTGAAAAAGTTCATTTCTCGCCAAGACACAAAAAATAAAAATATAAACGGTTAAGATCTTGTCTTACGAGTGCTAAGCAAACAGCTAGAGTTTCCTTTCCATAGAAACAGAATCTGCGTTGTGGTGCTTAAAAATAATAATATAAGAAGAAAGAATCTTAACTAAATGGATTTTGAAGTGCGCTCACAGCTTTCGCGGTTCTTCTCCTTCCACTGACAATGCTATTACAAGCACACCAACTTCGTATATCTGGCATAACTATGAAAAAATACCCGACGTAGAGTGAATGACCGGTATATGTGCTGTAAACAACTTTTATTGAGGCGCAGATATGAAGCTCGATTAAGTATCAGCCCCACATACGCGAGTTCTTCTCGCTGGCAGGCGGACTGACTAGTTGCAGGTATTTTCGTTCTGCGCATGCGCTCACGTTGCTTCCTTTTATCTCCTCTTTATACTGCTGTTGTTGGTGCTAATGTTGCCGTTGCTGCATTTTGCAGCGAAATAGAGAGTGAAGAAGTGTAAAGAAAGAAATGCACCAGCAGCGTGCAGGAAAAAGGAGGAGAAACCGCAGTCTTACGGTCATAATTTCAGCACCGCAACGTAACGCAGCGCTGTTTTAATATATTTTTATAAAAATATTAGTATTTTTTTTTTCCTATTCTTGTTTATTCTCCACTGTGTGGCATTCATGTGTGCAACGCTGCAAGTCTTTGGAATTGCATTTGGAAGATGATTTCTACTGATTTGCTGCATTGTTGGAATGGTGTGCGGGTAGGCATGGGTTCAACAGCTGTAATGTAAGTGAGTAGTAATGATGCGTTGTTGCCAGTGTAGCGCTATATACATATATGTGTATTTGGAATGCATTGCTCAGCAGTTTATTGCCAGAGACAGACTGCGTATTGTAAAAATTTAATTGAAATTTTTCACAGTGGCGTAGCATAGCAGGCTCTTGACGCAAAGCATTCACTTTACCTCACTAAAGAAAGTGAAAGTGGATTTTTATGGTTCTTATGGATATTAAAGTGAAATGGGCAAATTTAAACTGAGTGTGAGTTAAGTTTTAGAAAAGTAAAACAAAGGATATAATAATATGACTGAGCTCTGATATCAGACTGAGATCTGATATAATAATATACATATGATCAGACAGACCAGAGTCAAAAAAGATATATATACTAAGTTGGACTGTTACTGTTACACACATCTTGTACTATAAAATTAAAAATAATAAAGGTTTTGGACCAAAACTTTTTTACATATTTATTGATATAGATTGTATACAAAAAGAGAGCATTCATTCGAAATATCCGCCTCTGGCCTTTGCGTACGCCCTAAGTCGGACTAGCCCATCATTAATAGCCTTACTCACCTTATTCATTGAAGAAATGGCCATAGCACGAATCAAAGCGGTCTGAAGTGAATGAATATTGGAATATCTATTGTCGCAAATCATGTCCTTTAAAACTTTCCACAATTTATAATCCAGTGGTTAAAATCTGGACTGCCAGAGGGCCTTCAGAGGAAATGAATGCTGGGAAATTTATTTAGAGCCAGGCTTGGGTTGTTCAAGAGTTATGGGCCGGCGCAGAGTCCTGCTGGAAAGTTCATGACTGGTTTTGGAACAGAGAAATAGTAAAGTGACTTTGCAACAGCTTCCACCAAAACACCCCACCAAACCATGACTGAAGCTGGACGATGGCCTTCTTGAACCTCTGGAATCAGTTCATGTGCTTCCATAGATGACCATGCGTACAACCTATCATTTTGTTTGTTAATTTTTTCTGCACGGTAAGAATTTTTTTACCGGTAAACAAAAATTTTATGTGCAAGTTACCTTTTCTTGAGCGTCCAAAAATATTCGATCTAGGGTTGAATGAGTTCAGTCATTTAAGAACAAGTAAATAAAATTAGCTTTAAGAGTGTGTTGATTTCTTTGCAAATATTTGAAGTTGTGTCCATAATATTTTAAATTTATTATCGTAATTAAACACCACTGTCGGGCAGTCTTACCGTAGAATTTATGCAACTCCACGTCACTGCCACTGATGATGATGACTGCTTTTTGCACATACTTATTGTTAGTAGCTAGCTGCCCAAGCACAAGATGGATGAAGTGGAAGTCCAACAGGTAGTCATATCGTTATGGTACCCTACAATATGTCGTATATTAAAGACAAACTGCCTAATGGATGGGATGCCGCGTGTGTGCGTATGGCACAGGCGCAGTTAACGAGCATTGAATATTGAAGTAAGGTAAAGCTGGGACAGGTAGTAAAGTAAGTGTGACAAGAAATAGTGTTGCCAGTTATGGCGATATTGCGTCAAATTGGTGGTATGAACCAGTGATAAGAAGATAGGAAACTTCATGTTTTTAAGGGTATCTTAGATTTCACCTTTTTCAACTAACTTTCTATGCAAAACTTACTTACATATTAGCTGCATTCCCGTGGTCATTGATTTAGAGCATGGCTCTATTTTATTCACATTGCTAAAATAAAAATTAGAACCAGCTCTTTTCCTGGCTTTATTTCTGATCTTAATATGCTGCCAAGTTTAAAGCATTTTTGTCAAAACGAACATAGTTGACAAATTTGAAGTACTCTTCGATGAATTTTTGTCTTACTGCTCGCACTCGTATTTTAACACTTCATCGCGAGTAGTGCCAAATTGTAATAAAGTTGAACTAAAACTGTTCCACTGAGATTTGAACTGGTCCACTGCTACTGGAATGCAGCTATTGTGAACATCAAAATAAAACATTTTGCTTGGTATCCAATGGAAGTCAAAGATATCTCCAGTCTTTTTCTCCAATCACCAGTGTAGATTTGATCTCTGTCTGAGAAACAAGGCATTTTCCAAGAAGAAGATACCTTAGTCCTCGAACATTTTATCTACTTGACCTTTATTGGATTTCAACTTTTTTCCTATTTTCGTAAATTAGTTATAGAATATTTCCTTAGCAAGATTTCTATTTTTCCTCCAGTTTGATATTATTTTGAACTCCAATTAAATTCTCAATTTTAGAGCATTGCTTGTTTGCCTTACCTTATTTAAAGTTGATTAGAATTTGCAGAATGACGCTGAGCAGCACACGCAGCTCCGTCAAGGTAGGAAATGACCTCTCCGAAACCTTTAATACCGAAAGAGGTTATAGACAAGGCAATCCACTGTCTTGCGATCTCTTCAACATCATCATGGAGGGGATCGTACGAAAGGCCGGTGTGCATCGTAATGGCACCATTTTCTATAAAGGTGTCCAGCTCCTTGCGTACGCTGATGATATTGATATTGTTGGCAGAACCAAGAGAGATGTTACCGCTGCTTTCGCCGCTATCGAAAAGGAATCAGCCAAAGTGGGTTTGACGATAAATGAGGGTAAAACAAAGTATATGCTGTCTACAAACAAAGGAGCGCGGCGTTTAGACTCCCACGTTTCATCCCGCAGCTATAACTTTGAAGTAGTCAAGGAGTTTGTATACCTTGGCACCGCCATTAACACTAACAACGAAATCAGCCTGGAGATAAAGCGAAGAACAATAATTGCTAATAGGTGCTACTACGGGCTCAGTAAGCAACTAGATTCCAGAGCCCTCTCTCGATCGACAGAACTAACACTCTACAAGACGCTCGTCCTACCTGTGTTGCCTTATGGCGCATTCGCAAACTGACGCAGCCGCTCTGGGGGTGTTCGAGAGAAAAGTTCTTCGCAAAATCTTCGGTCCTGTTCGAGTCGGCGATGACTCTTGCATCCGAATGAACCACGAGCTGTATGAGTTCTTCGAAGACATTGACGTAGTTTGGCGTATAACTGTGCAGCGACTACGCTGGCTGCGTCGTGTCCATCGTAAGGACGACGAAGCTCCAGCGAAAAAGGTGCTCGAGACAAGGGTCGCTGGTCAACGACGAGGGAGACCATGCCTCCGGTGGATGGACCAGGCCGAAGAAGCCCTAACCGCACTTGGTGTATCCGATTGGAGAAGGCGCGCGCAAAGCAGAGGCGCCTGGCGTGAGCTCATGAGGTTGTTACGGCCACCTTAATAAGTGAGTAAGTATTATATTTCAATACTTTCCGTCTTAATTTTCAGATTGTTAAGATTCAAAGGTCTTATGATTCAGAGTTATTTTTTCGGTTAACAAAGCTTTATAATACAATTTTTGCGAAACATTTTTTATTTGATTATGGCGCACAAGCAACGTTGACTACTTTCATTCCAATGATGACGTGAGTTCAAAACCTACAATTGGAGTTAGTTTAAAAATTATAGTATAAAAGAAAAAAAAAAGAAATAAATTGTGTTAACAAAACCAGTTTTGTTTTTAGAACGCTATGGTTTAAAATCGAATACAACTTGTAATAAGGTTTTTAATCCACATCGGGTATTGCAATTCAAGCCCATGCGGGAATTAAACTTAGTTTTAGTATTTAGCGTGGTTTAAATTTTAATACAATTTCGGTGTCGTCATATATACAGTACAGGATTTACTAAAATTTAGTCCAAGATTTTTAGCAGTGTACTAACTCCGCCGGTTTGGTGTCTGGTGAATGATAGCTTTCAAAGCCTGTTCAAAGCCAGAAGTAAAGTAGGATAGTTGTGGGTAGTATGCTTAGAGGCGAAACATGCTTGCATGTAGAAGTCTTGTCCTACCCAAGTAAAAATGACAGGGCCCAGCCCATTAAGAGCTCAGAGTGACGTCCATCTTGCTAGCAGGTCAAAACGATATATCGTTTTGAAAAAAGCCTACGGGGATAGTCAAACCCGTCAAATGAGGATGACCTTATCTATCCACGGCAAAGAGACTCAAATTAAGGCTGTATATGAAGGATTGCCATGATGTCATTGACACGGATAGAATTGGTGATTATATTTGGCATTCCTCGTTCATGATATCGAGATTCGGTAGCCAAATCCTTTTGGAATCAACTTGTTGCAGTTTATAAGGCGGCAGTATTGACCGCGCCTACCAAAAAACTGGCAATACTGACAAGAAGAAGAACAAAAAAAAACAACAATAATGTGCACATGGCAATAAAAGAAAGACAATGAAACCATGCAGCAGAGGAAGCGTAAATTTGTGGCATTTGTGTGCACATGCGCACAACTTGCAATTATGCGTTGCTATTGTTGTTGCTGTTGTTTGTTGTTGCTGCTGATAAGCTGCATTCCATCTCTTTCTCTTGGAAGTCACTCATGCGCTTGCATCACGCCAAGGTTGCTCATAAAAGCTTGCATGCTGCTTTGCGGCTGTTGCTGTTGCTGCTGACAATGCTGCCGCCACATATTGCTGCAATTTGATTAAATCAACGCGCAATTGCGTTAGTTTCAAATTTGTTGCTGGTGTTTGTTGTTTTGTTTGTTGTTTTTTTTCTTTCTTTTTTTTTGCATATCCTTCAACCTTCTGAGTCAGCCTTAATAAACGAAAGTTGCGCATGCATTGAACATTTAAGGCGCTATTTTTCAATAAAAATCTTGCTGTTAGCAATATATGCTTATATGCTGTTGATTTCGTATTTGTTGTTGTAGTTGTTGGTTATTATGAGTGCTACTCACCGCATTCTGCTGATGATTTAATCAGCTCAGCACTTCTTGGAAGCCATGTGTCTGTAGTTCATCCGCGCATTCGCGCTATAACCAAATTATTTGCAGGTTCTCAAGTTTTCTGACTCTGAACGCACTAACGGACAGACGAGGATTGCTTTGATTTTGTGCCTGTGCTCCTGATGCTTAGATTTAGATTTTTTTATAGTCTTTGCCTGACTTTTATAATTGCTGATATGGAAAACGAGTTATCATTGAGTAGCTATGTTTTATTGCTGTTGCGATGTTTATTGCTGTTGAATCGATCTATGTTGTTAGTGTTGGAGTCTTAGTTATGGCCACATAAGCGGCAGCATCTTGTTAGGCGAAAGTATTTGTAGCTCAACGTGTAATTGTTGTATGGTGTGACTGTTAAACCGGTTGTCGCAATGGATGCATTTCTCAGCGTCAGTCTTATCTATACCAATTTAATTAGCGATTAGATAGGACAACAATTAGAGCTGTGAACTACATTTAATTGCAAAAAAGCAGCAATAATTTATTTGCAGGAAATTAAATGTAAATGCAATTAACAGGATACACTATATGATAAGGTCCAGGCTGACCTATATGATAGAAAATTGTAACAACTCTTTTATTTATGAGCTTTTTATCAACAAGGCTTATGCTTAAAGCTCACTGTTTGCTATAAAAACACTGTTTGATAGTTTTTATGGCTTTTTTTTATTATATTTTAAGACCTCTTATTTGTCTAAGAAACTTATAGCCAACTCTTGCCCTCATCTTAGGCCTCTTAATCGCAAACAATTAAAGCTCAACTGATTAAAACTTGTTGATTGTCATTTTCGTTGACATCTAATAAATTGTCACAACTCAACTTTTTGTTGTGTGTTCTTAATTTCTTTAAATATTGTAAACAGCTGCTTAAAACACAACAGCAACAGTCTCAAAAATATTACAAAAACAATAAAAAAGATGATAAATATTAATTCTCATGCTCACCCACTTGAGGGCCAAACAGCAGAAAAAGCCAAATAATACTACAGAACCTGCAACATCTCGATGTGGGCTAAACATAAAATTTTACTTTGTAAAAAATTACACAGATTGTGGGTGATGAGTGGTAAAAAAAACCACAAAACAATCTTTCAAAACTTTTGCCTTATCTACTACAAAAAATGCGATTCAGTCTTAAAAAAAATTGTTGTTTGTCATAATCAGCTAGTTGTTAGTTTTTTCAGAGCATTTCTTTTACGGTCTAAACAAGATATTTTTTTTCAGCTTCACACGCTGCCATGTGTGCGGTCTAAAAAGTAACCATAATGGGTATATTAAGATCGAAAAAAATGTTTTTAATTTACACAAAACTTGTAGCAACAGTTGTAACAAGTTCAATAAAAGCACTAAAACAAAAAAAAAACAAAAAACAAAATCATCTCATGTTGCTTTGAATTGCTTTAAAATTGATTTTTAGTCTTAGAGTCTAACATGATGAGTAACCAAAAAAATTCAAAAATTACCATAATAATAGCTGGAGAAACATGATCATTCTAGTATTAATTGGGGAAAAAATTTAATTCTGAACTTGGCCCACCAACCAGTCAAGCCTCAACACTGACTCACAAGCCAGCTGAAATTAATTTAAATTGTTTTTGTTATTGTCATCATTGTAAGTGATCGCGTCAATTTTCAAACATTCCAAGCAATCAAATCTATAACGTCCAATTGATGTTGCATCATCTTCCTTGGCTCTTGATCTGCTGCTCATGTGTGAGGCAATCAATAAAAATTCTACACAATAAATATTATGCGCTGTTCTGAACTGAACTGGACTGTCCTCGATCAGTGTCAGTGTCTAAGCACGTCACTTGTTGTTGTGCTTTTGATTGATAGATTGCATGCCAACAACAACAACACAACAACAGCACCAATAAAATCATACTACATAAAAAAAATCAAAAATAAAAAACCAAAAAGATGCTATATAAAAAGAAGTCTGCCGCTACGACCTGATGTTGTGCCTCAACATCTCATATCCATATGTATAAAATTTGTATTTTTTATTTATTTTGATTTGTTTTTTATACTCTGAGTTTTTATGTTCTGTTTTTTTTTTGTTCGTTCTATTCTTTAAAATCCGACATAATTCTTCCTTAACATCGAAGACAGCGTTTTTATTGTTCACATCTTTGTTTGGCTTTTTTTGTTACAAAATCAGTTTGTTCGGCATTATTGTATGACGAATGCCGAATATGAATATGACGAATGACTAAATGCCATGTTTTCATGTATTTTCAAAGTTTTAAAAGACAAAATTAACGTAGAGTGGTAAAATAATTCGTTCCATGATTTAATGTTTGTGACCTAGGTAAAAAATTTTAAAATTTATTCAGTACTATTAAGAAATTTAAAATATTTAAACATATCTTTTATGGTTTACGGCTACTGTACAGTTGAAGTTAGGTTCCTTTTGTCTGCAAAAGCCATGAATATTTTCCTTAAGATAATGCTTGAAATAATGTGTATATTTTGTTTCGTTCTGAATTCGGTGTAAAAATCGGAACTGAATTGCGAATTTGATTTTAAGCAGTGTTCTACATTCTGACAGGAGTTGCCAAATTCAAAAAATACCACAAGTATATTGGGAACTCAATTGTTTAAGTATGTTGTGTATGCTTTTTCCACTTTGATCTGTTAAGCTCCATGAATTTGAGGTTATTTTTTAAGGAAAAATTATATTTTCTACTTTGTGAAGTTAGCAAAAAATGAACTGTCTAATGTTGCTGTAGGTATAAACCTATGCGCGGATAAGTATATGAATAAAAATAAAAATATGAATATGAATATGAATATGAATATGAATATGAATCTGAATATGAATATGAATATGAATATGAATATGAATATGAATATGAATATGAATATGAATATGAATATGAATATGAATATGAATATGAATATGAATATGAATATGAATATGAATATGAATATGAATATGAATATGAATATGAATATGAATATGAATATGAATATGAATATGAATATGAATATGAATATGAATATGAATATGAATATGAATATGAATATGAATATGAATATGAATATGAATATGAATATGAATATGAATATGAATATGAATATGAATATGAATATGAATATGAATATGAATATGAATATGAATATGAATATGAATATGAATATGAATATGAATATGAATATGAATATGAATATGAATATGAATATGAATATGAATATGAATATGAATATGAATATGAATATGAATATGAATATGAATATGAATATGAATATGAATATGAATATGAATATGAATATGAATATGAATATGAATATGAATATGAATATGAATATGAATATGAATATGAATATGAATATGAATATGAATATGAATATGAATATGAATATGAATATGAATATGAATATGAATATGAATATGAATATGAATATGAATATGAATATGAATATGAATATGAATATGAATATGAATATGAATATGAATATGAATATGAATATGAATATGAATATGAATATGAATATGAATATGAATATGAATATGAATATGAATATGAATATGAATATGAATATGAATATGAATATGAATATGAATATGAATATGAATATGAATATGAATATGAATATGAATATGAATATGAATATGAATATGAATATGAATATGAATATGAATATGAATATGAATATGAATATGAATATGAATATGAATATGAATATGAATATGAATATGAATATGAATATGAATATGAATATGAATATGAATATGAATATGAATATGAATATGAATATGAATATGAATATGAATATGAATATGAATATGAATAAGAATATGAATATGTATATGAATACGAATATGAATATAATATATATGTAATAATAATACAAAAAAATAATTTCATCAGAAAAATAAAAATTGCACAGATTGATATATTAAAATTAAATTAAGGTAACAATTTGCCTCATGTATATGTAATATATCAACAGATGTTTAAAAAATCATTTGTAAAATTTCACAAACAAGACTAAAATGCTTAAAATAATTTCTTAATATTCAAGGGTCTATCCAGTACCAGAAAAAAGTCGATGCCACGAACCCTGCAAACTGCCGACCCATAACGATATGCTCTGCGCTCTCTTAAGTTATAGAGATCGTTACGAACGTCCACCTAATGAAGTATCTGTCGGTCACTTAGCACGACGAATTGCTTATTTATAATATGAAAATATGTTTTTCAAAAAAATTTTTCCAAATATTTTAGATGTTGCCTAAAAATCTTGTCAAGCAAACAGTTTCTGTAGTATGCCTAATCTGACTCATTTCGTACAAATTTTATTTAATGAATTTCGACTAAATTTTTAATATTCACACAATTAAACGTTTTGCTGTTGACTTTATCTTAACGACACAATCATCGTGAGTCAGTCAAACTTTTCCACAGAATCTTAAGTGAAATCGATATGGCTTTTATTTTTTGCATTTCAACACCATCGCTGAATACGGCAGATAAAAACTACTCACCATATTACATTCACCTGCAACAACGATAGCAACAACAACAACAACAATGTAAATAATAACCCAATTGAGTTTAAATTTATGGGCATGGATTAAAGCTGCATAAATTAGCTGCTGTACCGGGGCCAGAAATTCTTAAAATATTTTCTGTTTAAATCTTCACTGTTTGAGCAATAAAGACACAAATATTGACGGCACTTAAAGATATAGTATCACACTATCTGACGAATTAACCGCACTTTTCTCATTTCGTAAGCATAAATAAGTAGTTTTTTTCATATCTGACTAGCCACAACAACAACAACAACAAAACTTACTGATGACTACCAATATTCGTAGTATTGATCTAAGACGCAGTCGTCGTTTTAATGCGGCCCAATCGAGCCAACGAACCAAACAAAACCATATGGCAAACAACCAATGTCTTAATTGGAACTTTTCAATGTTTCAAATTATTTATTGATTTATGAATCAGTATCTAGCTGCATGGCTGGATTTTCAACAAACAATCGTCTCTATGTTAAGTAAATAAAAGCCGCATTTTAAACGCTTTAACTTCACTTGCCTTGGCGTGAAGCTTGTTTTCGAACAGTTTCTTTTTTTTTTTTTTGTTAGCCATATTTTGTTTAACGGTTCCCAAGCCTTAACGCTTCAAACGCCCTGCAGCTTCTTCTGTCTTTTTTTCGTTTTTTTTTTCACTCCATAGCTTTGGTTAAGCTACGCATTTGTTTACCATGAATACAAAAAAAAAATAGCCCAATGCAAATAAATCAAAATCTCGCTTTCCTTAGAAAAAGTTTAAAATGTAAAGTTTTGATTTTATTTATTTTTGTTTTTTTTTTCTTCTTATTTTATGAGCTTATTTGATGAATGCCTGCAATTATTTCGTTTTGGTGTCTATGAAATTCTTGCAGTGCTGATACCAGATGTTTTTCTATTGTTTTTTAATTAGAGAACGGAACTTCGCATGTGTCCCGAAATTTTTGGGCCAACCACAGCAAGCACGCCACAAAAGCTCTTTGTTGAAATATTGCATTTTTTAACATTTGACTTTATGGCGTTTTTTTTTTGTAGATTTTTTCCCCATTTTTATTATGATTATTTTTAATGACTTCTTATTAAATCTATGATTAATCTTATGGTTTTGGTTTTGGCTTTGGTTTTAGATTTGGGTTGGGCTTCTCTTCATTTTTTAGGCATCTCAAACAGTTGTTAGAACAACAAAGTTATATTTTTTTTTTTTTTTGTTAAGGTCGTTTTGAAAGCTAAATCATGAGTGAAACAAAAATATATATATAATCTATTAACTTATTTGAATCTTTGGTTAAAAAATATGCGGATAATAAAACCGCAGCTCGGTATAACAAAGCTGCTGCACTTGTACTTGGTGCGAACTGTTTCTTCACAATCTATCACACAAACGTGTTCCCACGCCTTCAACCATCCATCTATGGCTGGGAAATTGTTTTAACCGCAGTAGATTAGTTTTTGCTGAAAAATGAAGGAAGGAAAACAACAACGTTATGTGTAGTTAACGGTTATTGATTACCAAAATCTGGCTTATAGGTTTAAAGATTAGCGCTGAGATTAATATTGTAGCTATGCAAATAGGTAGGTATTGGTTACTAAAACCAAAACTCAAGAACCGAAAAGTAATCTACAGTGCTTAATTACAAGAAAAAAACCACATTGGAGGTCAAACATAGATGATAAAAAAGATATTTATGGAATGATAGACAAAATGAAAAGGAACTATTTTTGAAGATATTTCGTTGGTTTATACATTAGGTGTTAGATATTCCTTTTATGGAATATATATTTCTTGTCATATATACCTTGCGAGGAATTTCTTTATGCAACTCACAAATTCAAAAATAATGTTCGTAATAATAGGTATCTATTGTTTTTCATTTGTGAACTGGTTAAAAAATTTTCTATATATTTTTGTGAACACAAATTATAGAGATACGGCAAAACTGAAACTTCAAATTTGAAAACAGAAACTTTCATTAAAAAAATAACTCTCTTGAAAGATCCGTTGAACTCTCAATTATCACTAATGAAATAGTAAAAATATACAATAAAAATAAACTTATTCAAACTTTATTGTTACTATAAAGTATAATGTGTATTTAGAGTGGAACGAAGTGTATTGAAACAAGAAATCCTCAAGGGTTTCATTAAATTTTGATAGTTCTCATCGCAAAAAAATATTGTGCATCTTTAGTTTTTTCTGCTACATAACTTTTGTGCGTGCGAGAGGTATTTTATTAATCATTGTCGTGGTCTTTTTTTCAATCTGATATTGAAAAAGTTAGGACTCAATTTTTATAATACAAACTTCTCTATTAAGGCATTGCTAACAACCTGTAAAAGTTCTCTATGTTACCATGCACGCCCTAAAAGATATCGGAATTCAAATCTACCCAAAACCGGGCATTTGTGAATATCATAACTCCTCTTTGTCGGTCAGAAAATATGAAAATCTGAAATTTAAATGTAAAATTTTCCATAAAGTAAAATTTTCCATGCACACAGCTTTAATTGCTGAGTGCAATGGTGAATCAAATCATTAGGGACTCCCTAAATACTACGCTCTATAGTTGGTAACCGGTTGGTAATCGCTTCGGTTATCGGTTGGTTATCGCTTCGGTAATCGGATGGTAACTGCTTCGGTAATTGGTAATTGGTTTGATAATCGGTTGGTAATCCCTTCGACAAACGGTAATTGGTTCGGTAATCGGTTGGTAGTCGATTCGGTTCTCTGTAATTGGGTGGTTATCTCTTCGGTAATCGGTTGGTAATCGATTCGGTTATCGGTAATTGGTTAGTTATCGCTTCGGTAACCAGTTGGTAATCGCTTCGGTTATTGGTAATCGGATGGTAATTGCTTCGGTAATTGGTTGGTAATCGCTTCGGCAATCGGTAATTGGTTTGGTAATCGGTTGGTAATCGACTCGGTTATCGGTAATTGATTTGTAATCGCTTCGGTAGTCGGTATTTGGTTCGGTAATGGGCTGGTAATCGCTTCAGCAATTGCTAATTGGTTTGGTAATCGGTTGGTAATCGATACGGTAATCGGTAATTGGTTGGTAGTCCCTTCGGTAATCTTCAATTGGTTCGGTAATCTGCTGGTAATCGCTTTAGAAATTGGCCTAGTAGTCGGTTCGGTAATCGCTTCGGTATGCGGCTTGGTCGATGCTAAGTTATCCCTAAAAAGGTCAGCAATCATTTCTGTTACGCTAACAGCGTGATGATATCGCGAATCTATAGTTTTGCTCTCTACCAAAAAGTGCTCAACTCGCCTTAAGAAGTTTTCACTTAAAAAAATAAGCTATAAAACGACAAAATATTAAAATAAATTCTAGATATGTGTTTTGATCAGAAACTAACAACTCATCAAAAGCTTTCTAAATTAATGTGCGAAAAGTTTTTATTTCAATTTGAGCAACATATAAAATGAATAAAAACTTGAACGAATATTCGATGATATTCCTTTTGTAACGGAAAGATTCTAAAATTTTCCTTTATATTAAGAAAAAAAAAGGTACCAAAATATTTTTCCAACAGCGCTATATGCCTACAATCGGCTCGTTCATCTCATTATTGCTGTACTTCAAAAAGCCAATTAACAGCAATGCGTTTAATTTGTAGCAAAAAGTCGGGTAAAAATGAGGGCCGATACAGATTCACGCACTTGCGACTATCGTGATCGTGGTCAGACAATGTCGAAAGAGCGCTCTCTTTATCTTCAACAAAGTTTGACCGCGAAGATACTGTATATCAAGCTGCCTGCATAAGCGACCAGATACTTGACTGCATATTTATCACTGCAAGTTTGCAAATATGCGCGCATCTCAAAGATACTACTTCTCAGCGTTCTACTCATATCGGCTGACGTATCTTTGCGCCATAAGATTGCACAGCACTGCCAGGCAATCTCGCTTCAACATCTTGCCAAGTATCGACAAAGAGTCCAACTTGATAGCAGGCAAGAATCGCGCGACCTGATCAACTGGCTGATCGTTCGCATAGATAACAATGGACGAGCGCACATTAATTAGGTTCCTGGGCTTTGCATGTGCGCATCCCTAAGATACATTAAGGACTGTGCGGCGAATTAATCGTGCTGAAGAATTAAGCTAAATCGAGCGCAACAATGTTGGCTTGGAACAAGCAAATCGCAACAATTCTCCATGCGGCCGAATGGTTAGATGAATGCTTGAGTTGATGCTGGTTACGATAAGATAAAAAGATACACTTTAAGTGACTAAAACTTAAGTAGATATAAATTTCTGTTCATACACTCTTTAGGCTCTAACTTTCTCCAAATAAAAACGAAAACTCATTCAAAGTAGCAGCGCTGAGTTAACAACGCGGGTTGTCGCTGTTGCAGTTGTCAGCAACGCATCAACGGCAACACCAAAACCAACAAATATTGCTCGACCCATCAGCGCTTTCATAACGAACGCATAAACAGTCGAACATTTTTAATTCGTTAGCTATGTCAACGCATAATTCTAGCAAATATCAGGCAGATTTATGACAGCTATCAATACCCTTCCTTGTGTGGTATATGTGTGGCTATAGAGCCCTTTAGGACCACTCAGCGCCAACAGCAGCAGCAATAGCTAAATTTAGTAGTTGTTGTTGTGGAAAATTATTAGTTGGTTGCTTGTATGTTTGTTTTGTTGTTGCTTTATTTAAAAATAAATATGCACTTAAGTGCATCTTCAGCTCGGTTTGAGAATTATTGCTACGCGTTGCTCCCTGTTTGTTTTTTTTTTTTTTTTGTTTTATTTGTATTTTTTTCATAGATATCTTGTAGCTATTTCTGGCAGCTAATAAAATTCAACGTCTACTCAGATGGCGTCTAAAGAGTTATTTGGTATGACATTTATATGTTTGGAAATAACTTGACTTTATTGTAATTATGCATGACATCTATGTTGGTTTTGGTATGTTTTCTATAAAATATCGCAAGCATTTAAAAACATTTAAAATTGTTTGTATATATTTAGTTAATTTAGAAGAGTTTAAGTTGAGCAATAAAAACTTGTTTAAACGGCATTAATACTGCAACTCTAAGCAGACTTTTTTTTATTTAACAATATTAACCCCTTAAGATGCAATGTGGGCAAATAGTTTAAATTAAAATGCAATAAATTTGAATGTTTACGAAGGTGAATTTTTTTGGTAAAATATGTAAAATTATGGAGTTTCTTAGTAGTCACACATACTCTCATGATTTTCTGATCTGTCGGTACTTAATGCAACTTTGAGATACTTTCATTACTTTAGATAAAAAATGCGTGAATCAATTAGTTGTCTATGCTAATTACTGAAAAATCAAGAAATTTTGAAGCTTTTCAGAGTTGAACATACGTAGTGGAACTTGGATATATCTTAGAAAATGGGCGATTTTTAAATTTGCTTGCTGCAAAATAAGCAGGAATTTTTTTCTATAGTTTCTGCAAAACTATTAGCGATATCATCACGCTGTTAGCGATATCATCACGCTGTTGGCGATATCATCACGCTGTTAGCATAACAGAAATTGTTGCTGTACAGCATTCATTTTTAGGGACTCAGGCATACATCGACTTAACCGAAGACCGAAGCGATAACCGAACCGATTACTGATTACCAGGCCGATTACCGAAGCCATTACCAAGCGATTACCGAACCAATTACCGATTACCGAGGCGATTACCAACTGATTACCGAACCAATTACCGATTACCGAAGCGATTACCAACCAATTACCGAACCAATTATCAAAGCGATTACCAAAGCGACTACCAACCGATTACTGAAGTGAATACCGAAGCGATTTCCAGCCGATTACCGAAGTGATTACCAAGCCATTAACAATTATCGAAGCGACTACCAACCGATTACCAAAGCAATTACCAAACGATTACCAATTACTGAAGCGATAACCAATCGATTATCGATTACAGAAGCGATTACCAACCAATTACCGAAGCGATAACAAACCAATTACCGACTACCCAAGTGATTCCCAATCAGTTACCAATTTCCGAACCGATTACCAACCAAGTACCGAGCCAATTACCGTTTACCCAACCAAAGAAATTTCTGTTACAAATATATTATATATAAAAACTAGCTGTTTATACATTCGATAACGCATAAATTGATATATAAATTAGAGTAACAAGAAAAACATTGCGCTTACATGAAGATGTACGCATGAAAAAGTTTTCAAATGACGGATTTTTTGTAATATAAAATTTTCTACTTTTTTTTTAAATTTTTGGTAACGTTACAATATCTGGAACCCTGCCCACCCCCCGGTACTAATTGTAGTGATTTTCTAAGCCCCTTCCCCTACATAAATTGATAACGTAGTTTACAGACTACCCCTTAATGCAATTCTGAGCTGTAAAACAAAACAAAAAATGTTTTTTTACTTCGTTTGACATGCATTGTCTTAAGGTCTGAGGTCAACGGTGATCATTTGAACGGCGTTCAAAAGTTTTGATTGCTTTTAATGGAAACTGTAACAAAACAGTGAGTGAGAGCTATAAAAATTTGTTAATTTTTAAACGCAAGGAGATTGACTGGCCACCTTTAGCGTGCGTCCACACTCATTCAAAGAGTGACATAATCGTGTTTACGCTCTTTATGTGAACATAAAGTGATGTGAACAATAGCGCTGGGTGAAGTCATGCTCTCTCTCTCTCTCTCTCTCTCTCTCTCTCTCTCTTGCGGAACGCGTAATCTAGTTTAATCATTATTGGTTCGTGGCTAGGCTATAATTAGTATTGGAAGTAATACTGGAAAACTTTGAGACGAATTGTGACATAAGGGTGGGGGGTGGGCATGACAAGCCTATGTTAAAAGAATGGCTTATTTCTATGTGTTTCAATCCAGCAGGGAACTACCTCCCATTACGAAGTTATCATTATGTAACTAGTTCAGAAATGATTACTTTCCCTAATGGGTAGCACAAAAGATGTTCAGCGTAGAACAGTTTGCCTTCGATTTCTTCTAAAAAAAAAAAAAGCATACCAGCTCAAAAGTTATTGTGAGTAACCAGCAGAAAAGTGGACCAAATTTGAAATAGTTCTGAACTAGTTCGAAAAAGAACCAGTACTAGTTCCACTACAATGCTCTTTAATATTGAACGAACTGACACTTTTTGCAAGTTGATGTTACAGGAAAAGACAATTGAGCCCATAAACACTCCTTTTTTCCCATATTTGAACTAGTTGCTTTAGCCTAAAAGTGGTCCTATTTTAACTAGTTTCAAAGTGAACATTTAAAAAGTGTAAAAATTTAGTGTACTGGAGCAAAGGTCCTAAAAAGCTGATTTGTACGATCTTTTCCATCCACAAAATATTTTATTAAAAAAGACATTTATTATTCATTTTTTACTAATTCTATGAACTAAGTCTTTAAAATTTCACAGAGCAACAACCAATTCCGTCTCGTGCGCAGAAAATTTTAATAGCCAGAACGCGTTTTCGACCCCAACCAGTTTTCAACCACAACGCGTTTTCCATAACAAAGCCACAACGTGTAATCAGATTCCATTCAATTTTTTTTCAGCAAAATTTTTGAAAACAAATGCAAAGCGTCCTGTTCTACACTGAACGCTTTTTGTACATAAGCAGAGCTACTTCGAATTGCACTAGAAATAAGCTAGTTCACTTTTCAATTGACTCCAAAATAACTGCTGGGTAGTTTATTATATGATTCCCACACACGAATATTTTAGCTGTAAAAAGTAAGTTACTGAACTATACTTAAAAAAAAATAATTTTAAAATTATAATTCAGCAAGGAATAAAAAAGGTGTGCCTCCATCCACAAGGAATTTCATTTGAAAAGTAAAGGTTCAACTTAGAAAAGATTTTAAAAAAGAACTACTTTTAGGCTGTGCAAAAATGGACCAGTTAGGAACTATTTATTAAGAAACTAGTTCAGATATGAGGAAAAATTAATGCATATGAGAACCATTGTTTTCTCCTATGATATCAACCCATGAAAAGCATCAGTTCGATCAATACAAAGGTATAATGTTGTGGCACCAGTGCTTTTTGGAACCAGTTCAGAACTAGTGCAAGTTTTTTCTATTCTACTGCAGGGAACTCACAATTTTTCTCTAAATAACTTTTGAAATCAGCTCTGCAAATTGTTCTTGCAATTTTCAATCGATTGTCATGTTTATTTCTGAATAAATTATTTAATTATTTCATCTTTCGTTACTCTCTCCATGAACTTCTAGCCTGTATATTCAAAAGTTTTATTTAAAATTTTGAAAAAAATATATACTTATTTTATTGTAAATCGACTGCTTGAGTTTCTGGTATAAAAAATTAATATGTGCTTAAGAAGTTTATGGAGGATAAAAACAAATGATGATCATTGGATGCTCGTCCAAACTATAAGATTATTTTAATTAATAACAATACATAAAAATACTTAATAGCAAAATTAAAAAACATTACATTTAGTTTCACAATATTTGAAACTACACAAATATTTTTTTCTTTGAATTAACAAAAAATTAATTTTATGAGAATTTAGTATATTTTGCTCAGTTCATGTCAGTCTCTTCTCTTTACTGTGCATTGCTAATTATTACCGTTGTCAATAAAATAAATCAGCATAATTTTTTAAAGATGCGCTTGCCATATAAAAATAGTTTTACCAATTAACATAAATTTTAAGTGTTTTTCATCACATTTAGGAGAAATTTTGTCCGAAATGTTTTTTTTTTCTTTTTCTTTATAGTCTTAAGCAATTTTGCATTTAACTAATTTTCAAAGGTTGTAACAATTTAAAATACCGTTCTTTTCTCTTTCAGGCTTCACAAATAATGGCAGCGCAAATTCGTGTGATTAAAGCATATCCATAACGTGCATCAACATTGGTTGTGGCAGTGCCAGTTACAATATCAGTAACGTTGTCAACAAAACACCATCAAAATCTTAGCATTAGCATCAACATCAACATTAACAACACCCAACAGCAACATCAGCAACACCAGCAACAACAATAACAATAACAACTAAGCCAAAGACTATGCAATAATTTGAGCTGCCTAAGTGGCATGATCCACAAAATAATAGCTACACCAGCTAGCTCATCACATGGACAAGTTGAGAAGCTGCACACGCGCACTCATTAGCATTTTTATCTTGACGGAAGAAAATCATAAAAATATCTGACAACTTCATTCCGCAGGGTTAAAATCTTGGTTAAATGTTAAATCAGCGACAGTAACAACATGCTTGGCAGAGATATCAAAATCTATAGCAGATTGTATGGAAAGTATACGCTGCCAGCAGCAGTAAACCCTTCACAGAAGCTGGCCTGCGACAAGGATGTCGCAGCGTCAACATACTGCTTTGTGCGCAACTTAAACTGATTGTGCGATTAAGAAACGACTTTTGTGGTCAGTTCAAGCTGGAGCAACGAAAAGAATCCAAGCAGTAAAGCGTTGCTTGGATAGGCAGGATCATGGTAGGCTGCAGGCTTGAGCACGTGAGCCATCATTAACTTATAACAATAAAAATCAGTGGCGTAGTCATTAAGTTTGACAGCCAGCAGCGGAAGTTGTTGAGGCTTAAAAGGAAGAAATATGTTGTTATATGTTTATATATTTTCTATTAGTTTTATATTGTTTTTTTCTTCTTCGGCCTTAAGGCGACAAAAAAAATTAAAATATTATTAGACAAGAGTTTTAATTTATGGGTTTTTAATTTAATAAAAAAAAAATTTTTAATTTTTGAATTTTTAATTTAGAAAAATAAATAAATTTTTGTTATATAAATTTATAAAATAAAACCTTTAATTTTTAATAAAATTATTATCAACTTTCATATCATAAAAGCTAAAATACGGGTAAATGTAAAATACGGGTAAATGTAAAATCCGAATCGTTGTCTGATCATGCCCATATGTGTTTCGCTTAAGGGGGTCTTCTCATTGAGCAACTTTTTTTTTCAACTTTTTTGCAGTTATTTATAGCTTGGGTAGTTGTGAATATGCCCCTAAAAGGATTTTTAGAAATTCGAAATACTTTAGAAGATACAGCCTTTTTTGTGAAGCAAGGTCTGATGGACAAGAAGGTGATGGAGGTAATAAAACCAGCTTACGAAGTGCTGTCGGCAGATAATTTGCTTGAAAGATGCCTTGGATCTGAAACTCAGAATTCCAATGAGTCCTACAATTCTGTTCTTTGGTCACTTTCGCCCAAACACATCAACTCAGGCGCACGCACCATCGAAGTGGCCAATTTCATTGCAACGTGCCTCTTCAACGACGGTTTTATACCCATACTTAAAATTATGGGCTTGATGGGTATTGCGATTGGCAAAAACGCATACGAATACGCACTATCTCGCAATGAAGACAGATTGAACCGATCAGAGACTCGAGCTGCGGCATCATCAAAAGCTGGCAGAACGGCTCGCAGAGCAGAGAGGGCAGCAGAAAGCAGTTTCTACGAAAAAGAGGAAGGTGGCCTGTATGGAGCTGGCATCGCCGACTAATATTTGTAAGTAAAAATTGTCAGCTCTTTAAAACTGCATTTAAACATTTTTGATTTTTTTTTTTTTCCCCCAAAAAAATTACTTCAAACTTTAAACGCGTTTATCTCGAACCCACGTTTTTCGAACTGGCGGCCATGATATCTCCAGTTCAACTGAACCGATTTTCATGAAACAAAGTGGAATCGACGCAGAATTGTCACCATTCTCAGGTGAACCTCGACCATAATTTTAAAAAATTTTTTACTATTTTTTTTTACACTAAACTACAAAAAAAAACCCCGAAATTGAAATTTTTTTTTTGAATGGCCGCCATTTTGTCAAAAAAAATCACAAAATTAAGCTTGAGGTTCACCCGAGAATTACATCTATACTGATTATAACCCCGTTTTTTTTTTCATTTCAGACGCTCCGGAGACCCGGAATCGTGGCCGCCGTGACGACACCTTTTTTTTCACCACCAACTTTGAAGTCTCATTACTTTTTGAACAGCCCACGTATCGAGGCAAAAAAATTTTTTTATTTACTTTCAACCTTTTGTAATACAGTAAATAAAAAATGTTTTCAGTTATTCTTTGCGTTTTCAAATAAGAATTTTTTTAAAAAGGGTCCAAAAAACGGGTTTTGAATGAGAAGACCGCCTTAATAGTTCTTATTAAATACATCATTATTTGTTTATTATTGTATATATGTTTATTATTTTAAGACTACAGCAACATAAACAAAGAGATCTACCAATATGCTGCAGAAAATATTAAAATTTCAACAATATTCTTAAATTTAATATAAATGTATTGCTCGCTAGGACCATCCGGAAGAAAAACCGCAACAAAGTTCATTACGTAGCTAAGAATTAAAAGCAAACATACGTAAAAAGTGACTATCCCTGTAGGAAAATCAACTAATTTAAAAGTATTTTTATATCAACCACAACTAGTTGAAATTCTGACTTTTTTCCATAGAACGAACTAACATATTTTGTATGGTGATGTCCGCTAAATAAGTCAATTGACTTTCGTCTGCATATATTTTCAACTACTTGTTAAATTAGTTAAATTTAAATTATTTTTTTAATAACTTTAAAATAACCAATTGAAAACTATTCAATATTCCACTTACTGAAGATGCATTTAGGAGCATAACAATTTGAAATTTCTCTGGTCTTGTGTCGACCAGTACAGAATATAAATTCTGAAATATTAAATCTGAAAGCAAAATGTACACAAAGTTAAAAGTGATCAGAAATTTTTAATGGAATATTGTGAAATGTCGTTCTTTGTGGTGCTTTAATTGATATTAAAATAATTCAAAAGTGATTCATGCCAAACTTCATTGCCAGTTAATTCAAAAAAGGACTAGTAATTTCATTCAAGGAGCGCAACAGAAGTACGCTGCGATGGTAGGTATAATTTCATTATTCCTTTCTTCATTGGACTATTTCTGCTTCCAACAGGTGATAGTTCCAGAAGCTGGAGAAACTCTGCGCTTATATGTGAGCATGCGTACCAAGAAAGCAGTTTCTAAAAACGGGCACGCCACCGCCTGGGTACATGAGCGCAGGTGCCGATCCAATTGATCGGAATTGTGTGGATACTGCGCCTGTTATTTAACACGAGTCAGCTTTTTAATGCTTCATTTTAAAGTATGAGCTAAACAAGCGTGTCAGCGGGATTTTCCACGCTTTGCAACCATCAATCATGGTTGATGGACACAACGATATTTTGCTTAGTGCTTCTTTTAAGTAACAATCGCAATGAAGTGATGGAGCAGACTCGACGCTACGTAGGGAAAGGCGTGCGTCCTTACTACTGAAGTGATGAGGTGTTTGCTGAATAGTTAAGCAATGCATCTATTTCCGTACAGAGTCTAAATTGTGCAATGTTTGCTAAACACTACCAGTTTGTAATTTGAATATCTTAAATAATAAAGAATTTTTAATCGTTTCACAGGGTTTTGAGGCAGTTTATCAGTTTTAAAGTGTGTTTAAACAGTGGTAATCTAAAAAAAACTTGTAATCTAATAAAAATTTGCAATTAAAACATGTCAAAATCAGAGTAGTTGCCGCCTTAATATAATTCAAAGTAGTTTAGCAACCACTTTTTTTTAAGTAGTATTTCAATTACTTCATATAGAATGCAATAAAAACTATTTAGAATTGAAGTGGATGCCGCCTTAATATAATTTAAAGTACTTCATATACTAGTTTATTTTAAATTGGTTTTTTAATTAGTTGATTTTAAAAACAAGTAAGTTTGTTCCTATAGGGTTGTTTTATAAATAATATTTAAAGATATAGAGGTAGATAGATATAGATAAATATAGATAGATAAAGATAGATATAGATAGATATACATAGATATAGATATAGACATATAAAGATAGATATTGACAGATATAGATAGAAATGGATAGATATAAATAGATATATATAGATATATATAGAGAGGTATAGATAGATGTAGATAGATATAGATAGATATAGATAGATATAAATTGATATATATATATATATTGATAGATATAGATAGATATGCACAAATATGAATATATAAAGATAGATATAGAAAGACATAGATATATATAGACAGATATAGATAGATATATATAGATAGATATAGATAGATAGATAGATATACATATAGATAGATATAGACAGATATAGGTAGATATAGATAGATATAGAAGATATTCACAGATAAAGATAGATAGATAGATATAGATAGATATGGATAGATATAAATAGATATATATAGAGAGGTATAGATAGATGTAGATAGATATAGATAGATATAGATAGATATAAATAGGTATATATATATATTGATAGAAATAGATAGATATGTACTAATATAAATATGTAAATATAGATATAGAAAGACATAGATATATATAGACAGATATAGATAGATATATATAGATAGATATAGATAGATAGATAGATATACATATAGATAGATATAGACAGATAAAGGTAGATATAGATATATATAGAAAGATATTCACAGATATAGATAGATAGATGGATATAGATAGATATGAATAGATATAGAAATATATTGATAAATATAGATGATAGAATTTTCTGATATTCTGTGGAAAAATTTTATTTTTTTATGACTTCAGCCTATAACTGATCAAAGTAAAAAAAATTTACAGAGGCGTCAATTGAAGGACAAAAAAAAAAATTAATGTACTAGCAGTCCACAGTGGTCCGCTTTTTTATATAACGCAAAAACTTCATATAAAAAAATCCTAAAAATGCTAAGGTTGGCCAGTCAATCGCCATTCCAAGAAGTATTGGCGGCATAAGAATCAGTTGCGGCGCACTTACAACTTGCGTGTCCATTGGGGAGGATCGGTGTTGATTTGGGCTGCGTTTTGTTATGAAGGAAAGACTCCAATGTGTTTTATATCAACAAAAACGAATGCGGAAATGTTAGTTTATTTATTGGACAATGAACTAATACAATTTACCGGCCAACTTTGTTTCGATAATTGGACTTATCAGCAGGATAATGTGCCAATACACTGTGCAAAGCGTACAAAAGTTTTTTTACAGCCAGAAATATATCATTACTGCAATGGCCAGCAAAAAGTTCAGACTTAAGCCCCAATGAGGATCTCTCGGGGAGTCCTCTATGGAAAAGTATATAAGGATGGAAGGCAATTTGAGGCAACTAGGAAGTTTGATATAGAAAAATAGCTAGAATGGCAAAATATCAGCCCATGCACCCTAAAATCCTTGATTAATTTTATGCCATTCCGGCTGAGCCAAGTTACTTAAAAAAAGGAAAGCATATAAATTACTAATATGAAATTTTATTTAATTTTTTTTATTATTAAGCTCAAAAATTAAGCAAAAACGCATTATGTTGTGCCATATAATTACTTACTATGATGAAATTTTGTATGTTATTTTTTTTTTATTTAAATTAAAGGACAATTGAATACAGTCTTTGTTATGTTATGTAACTGTTGTCATATATAGTATAACTGCAAGAGCAGAATTTTGAAACATTTTTATTTTAGCGCAAAAATTATTTGACTAATGGTGTACATATACGTATAATTATTTGTAGGAAGTACAATGTGCTTATCCACTCTCACTCCCAATGTTTTGACAGTTTGCATTGAAAGCAACAACATAAACTTTTCACAGTGTGATCTCAGCCCTTAAGACGATGCATGTCAAACCAAATAAAAAACATTTTTTCTTTTGTTTTGTTTTGTTTTGCAACTCAGCAATGCATTTATATGTATTTCACTGTTTCTTATGTTGTGCTGTGCTAGCTGAGCAGCAAAAAAGAAGAATAGAGAGTAACATGGAGTTTATAGAAACTCTCGCCACAAAAGCGCGTGAAAAAAAACGGTCAAGCAATTCTTGGCATTGGGAATGATTTCTTAAAAAACTTAATGCTGTAATTAAGCATGTTTAATACTAAAATTTTGCAATTAAAATAAACCTATACTGTGCTGTAGCTCAAATATGACATTTTAAAACTTATTTCATAAGAATCGATTCAGTACTTTAGGAGTTAAGCTGGAAACAAAAACTTGCACTTCAATTTTATATAATAGTATAGAAGTATATATATATGATAGATAAATATGAAACATAATTCAACACAAGCTTATTTTAGGTCATTCTTCACTAATGGGTTAAAGCTAATTTAAAAAAGGTTATTCGTCTGCCGCTTAAAAAGTTGCCAAAGATTGTCAGTGTTCAGTGAACTCTGTGAATGTGGTTAAGTGAAAAGCAGTCTCAAGTAGCTCTCGAGTCATTTTCACCACAGCAAAGAATTAAAAGAAATTTCCATGAAAATCAAATCAATTAACTACGCTGCTTCAATTCATTGACAGCGACACATCAACGCATCAGCAATTATCGCCAACTTACGATCTGCACAGCCAAAATGTTGCATTTGTAAAAGTGTGTCAACAGCACACACACACACAAAATGCAGTCGCTCTGCAAAGCATGCTTGCGGCCTCCAGCTGCATCCCATTCTGGCCCCATGTTGATGTTGGGCGCGCCCCATGTTGTTATCTACAACGCGGATGCACGTTAATTTTGTCGTTGCGAATTTTTATCACTTGCAATTGCAAATCAACTCATCTGAACATGGAGTGCTGTTTACCTCCAACTGACATGGTTTAAATTGTTGCTACTGAGGATTGTCATGAACACCAAAAGAAAAGAAAAGAAAAAAAAAAAACTTGTTCTTAACACTCGAAGTTAATCGAATTCACACTTGATTTGAATTGATTTTAAATTTTTACTTCAATTTGAAAGCAACAAATGTGAACGTTCTCTCAGTACACTTGACAAAAATAGCGAGCAGGCAAATTGAAATAAAAAAAAAAAAAGATTAGATAGAAAACTGTGTTGACTGAGCAATGACTTGAAATGGGCAGACGAAATATTTTGAAGAGGTAAATATAGCAAATTACTGAAAGGATAAAAAAAAAAATAGAAAACGAAAAAGTTGTTCAAGAATTTACAGAAATAGTCGTAAAAGTTAAATTGGGTTTATTAAAATAAAAAAGTTCAACTTTTTCCAGCTTACTTCAAATTTAACATACAAACCCTTAATAGATATATTAAAAAATGGGCATTTCCAGGGACACGAACGAGACATTCGTACGCATAAAATACAAAGAAAACCAAAAATGCATAGAATGATGTGAAAATTTGATAATGATTATTTTTGCGAATGGTAGAAACATTTAGAATATCTAATCAAATTTGCTATTCACTTCAATTCCACTCTATATCTCAATATCAGTTAACTGATTTAATCTACAGTGGCTAAATGAGTATTTTGAAGAACAATCTAAGGTATCTCTTGAAATAAAAATTTGCTCTTATCAAACTTTAAGCCGAAGAACTAAAACTGGATGAAAAGTGTAGCATCTCTTTAAAAGAGGAGCTTTCAAACATTATATTAAAACTTCTTATTGAATTAAGTAACGTACAAACAGAAAAACTTCAGAAATTTTATTATATCACAGAAGAAAGGGGAAAACAAAAAAAAAAACCCTTATACCATAAATTTTAACTGTATTGTATAAATCTGAATATTATTATTATATTATGATATTTTACAAACTGAACTTTTAGTCACGGAAACTAAAAGTTTCTAAATATAAACATTCTCGGATTCCAACTAAGTCTTATAAGCTTACCTGGTTTACTAACAAGGAAAGGTTCCCAGGTGTCACTCACCGATTTGAATAATTTTTGGATATGTGATAGAGGACAAATATCTAAGGTAGGCGTATTTTTTTATACGTGCTCAATCGATAGTTTACGGTTTCAAAATGACGTTTTAAAATCGGCGAAAATTTGCTACAATTTATTTTTGTATATATTTTAAAAAAAAATATATACAAATTTGGTATCAAACGAAAGGTATTTTAAATCCACACATTATGACATCCATTTCGGAGAAATAAATTTCATTGTAGTTTTGTTGTTGTAATTTTTACTAGTATTTAGTCGATATCATAAGGAGCGAATTTTCGAAATTGTTTCATTCTCATTTATATTTGATGTAAGAGAATTCTAAAAGTTACCTTTTTTTGTTTTTTTAATTTTTGAACTTTTTATATTAAAATTTTCTTTATTAAAATACTCATATATTTACTTAAAAAAATTTTTTTTTGAGATGAAAACCACAATAAGGGTATCAAAAGTTGTTGTTTTTTCTCCAAATTTCCGTATTTGTAAATATTTGATCGGAAAAGTTTATATTTAACAGGGCTTCTATACAACTTTGTGCTTTTAACTTGTTTGCCCGAAGGAATGAGAAAAAACCATCGGAAATATAAAAATATGACTTTCTATGTAAATTTCTCCGTTAGTTTTCAACATATTTCACAAATTTTTTTTTTTATAAAGTTTAATTAAAGTACTTGCCAAAAAATATTTTAACAATACCAATTACTGTACACTTGTATTTTTAATATTTTTTTAAAAAAAAAACCCAAAATATTCAATGTTTCCTCAAAAAATTACGTGAAATTTATTTTTGTTGTAAAAATAATATAAATTAAAAATTGCATTTTAAACTCCCTTTCACATGGCATGACATTTATTAGCAAAAATTGATTCAGTTTTAAAAAAAATTTATTAACTATTTCTATCATAAAAAAACAACCCTTTCGATTTTTTTGATGAATTTAATTTTTTTAAATGTGTTCTTTTTATAATTTTTATAAAAGCGTATAGCTTCAAAAATATTTTATTTAAAGAAAATATCCCAATATTCTTTTCCAATCAAAAATTATTACTAAAAACCTATTTTCATACCATATGGATCTGTATTAAGAAAACTCCTGTTAATTATTAAGTTTAAGAATAATCATGCTCATTTTGAAAATTTTAAAAGAAACAAATATACTTTTCAGTTAATAACCCTTGGCTGTCACACCTCGCTCCAAGTATATAGCTTCCACCCTATGGTAACTCATTACCTCAACTAACCAAGGGTTAATAACAGAAAACTATAAAAAATATTTGTTTCTTTTAAAATTTTCAAAATGAGCGTGCTTATTCTTAAATGAGCATGGGAAGGATATAGAAACTTAATAATTAACAGAAAAGGAGTATTGTTGATACAGATCCACATGGTAGGAAAATAGGTTTTTAGTAATAACTTTTGATTGGAAAAGAATATTGGGATATTTTTTCAAGTAAATTATTTTTGAAGCTATCCTCTTTTATAAAAATTATAAAAAGAACTTTTTTAAAACAATTAATTTCATCAAAAAAATCGAAAGGATACACCCTGTTTTTTTATGATAGAAATAGTTAATAAATTTTTGTTTAAAACTGAATCAATATTTGCTAATAAATATCATGCCATGTTAAAGGGAGTTTAGAATGCAATTTTTAATTTAAATTATTTTTACAACAAAAACAAATTTTACGTAATTTTTTGAGGAAACATTGAATATTTTGGGCATTTTTTGAAAAAAATATTAAAAATACAAGTGTACAGTAATTGGTATTGTTAAAATATTTTTTGGCAAGTACTTTAATTAAACTTTATGAAAAAAAAAATGTTGTGAAATATGTTGAAAACTAACGGAGATATTTACATAGGAAGTAATTTTTTTAAATTTCCGATGGTTTTTTCTCATTCCTTCTTTGGAGAAAAACAAAATTTTTGTTACCCATATTGTGGTCTTCATCTCTAAAAAAAAATTTTTTTAAAGAAAATATATGCATATTTTAATAAAGGAAATTTTAATATAAAAAGTTAAAAATTTAAAAAAACAAAAAAAAGGTAACTTTTAGAATTCTCTAAAATCAAATATAAATGAGAATGAATCAATTTCGAAAATGCGCTGCATATCGACTAAATACTGTTAAAAATTACAACAACAAAATTACAATGAAGTTTATTTCTCCAAAAGGGATGCCATCATGTGCGGCTTTAAAATACCTTTCGTTTGATACCAAATTTGTATACATTTTTATGGAAAATAGTGAAATTGTAGCAAAAAAACGAAATTTTCGCTGATTTTAAAACGTCATTTTGAAACCGTAAACCATCGATTGAGCACGTATAAAAAAATACGCCGACCTTAGATTTTTGTCCTCTATCTCATATCCAAAAATTATTCAAATCGGTGAGTGACACCTGGGGACCTTTCCTTGTAAGAATCTTGAAAAGTTAAAAAAATTTTAAAAATCGCGATTTCCTAAAACTTATCCATTGAAAGTAAATACAAATAAACAACTAATAAAATATATTCAAACATTTCAGTTATTTTTACTTCGATAGCTAAATCCCCCATTTTTTTGCAACAGTTTGAAAGTATTTCAGAATTCTTTTCCCTTAATTAAGTCAAATGCATTATTAAAAAAACTTGTTTTAATTTGCAGAAACTTCGTATTTATTGTTTTTTTATTGAGAATTTATTAAAAAATTCAAATATTTTTAATTTTTAATTCAATTTTAACCATTTTCTTAAAATGCCCATATATCATCTTACTATAACTCAATTATTTTAATCCTTATATAAGCTCAATAATTTCTATATTTTTCTTAGCCCATAAAGTATATTTAAAACAACAAAATGGCACCATGTTGCTTTGTGTGGAAAAAAAATACTAAATATTCATGTTATGCGTTTTCTGCTTATACCCCAAAAACGGTTGTAATTTTTTTTTTCCACTTCGTGACATTTACTGTGCCGCCAAAGGCACGTTCCACACGCTGCCGCCAGCATTGTGGGTCCGCGCCCACCCAATAAATTTTGTGCATTTTCAAAATTCGCCGCAGTTGCTGAAATAAATCACAAACGTTCTTGATTTTTTTTTTTATTTTATCTCTTCGAAACCTATGCATTTTATGTATTTTTTTTTCTGTATTTTTTTTTTTCTGTATTTTTTTTTTTTTGATTTTTGTGGTTTAATTTTTTATAATAAAGATTTGTTTTATTGGCCTGATGTTGTGCCCTTCATGGCGCCGCTGTATGTTTTTTTAAATTTTGTTGATTTTGAGTATTCAATAAATTTACGCATGCATTTTTTAATATCTTCCTCTACCTCTACTTTTAAAGTTTACCGCTTCCTGCTACATGGCGACAAATTTCTTAAGTTTATATTCTCTGTTCACACTTGGCAGCTCTAGACGTAGCACACCCTCTATTTTTGTTGGCCGTTTGCTCCAGATTTAATATTTCATATTTCTGTGCTTTAAACTGGAATCCGTGTTTTTGCTGCTTTTGACTTTCATCTGTTTTGTGTGCAGTTTTATTGGAGCTGCTGTGTTGACATCCATTTGTCATCGACATTAAGGTGTTTGTCATAAATTTCTTCGAGTTTTGTGTATATTTTTTTTTTTATCATTTTCTAGGGAGGCAATAAAAATAATTATATTGCGGTAGTTTTACTACTAGCTTTACTACCAAAGGCAGACCTCGAAAAGTAGGAGTGGAAATGTCTGGGTGAATATGTAATAAAATTGAAGTTGAGAAAATATGAATGAACACTACAAAATTTCCTTGCATAAGTCAACATTTGTTGTACCAGATTCATTGTAAACCGAATTCGTTTACTGAAGTTTCCAAATTTATTAAGATTTTTACTAATCTAGATTTTTTTATTGCTACAAAAACGATAATTTTGTAAAAACCATCGATAAGAAACTTTGGTGCTCAATTGATCCTTATATTGTAAAAAACAACAAAATCGTATAAAATAATAAAAGCAATGTCGATGTTTTATCGAAACTATCGCCTGTCGAAAGTGATGCAACATACCAAATTTCGAGAAATTGTCGAACATCGAAGTGTACGAAGTTTTAACATGTCGCCACTGCTGGTACATTTAACTCCTCTAGGGATTACACCGGGGAACCCTGAAATGTATGCTCGAACTACTCTAAATGTTCGAAAATATCTGAGCAGCTCGAAAAATCCGGGTATGGCTTGAGTAATTCGAGATACTCGGGTAGCCCGTTTGCTTGTAAAGCTCGAAATTGAGAGCTTTTCTATAAATATTAACTTAAAATCTACATTTTCCGTCAGTTTTTGAGTTTTTGTATGGAAATTTTCCAGAAGGGTGGCATATATGGGGTGGGTGTGTTTAGGAGAAATGTTATTTGACCCCTCTGGAAGTCAATTCAGGAGGGGTATGAACTAGAATTGACAGTTTTTGTGTTTTTTGTATGGTGACCCCCAGAAGGGTGACAGATAGGGGGAGGTGTTTTCAAAAGAAATGTTGAAAGGTAAATGTTGATAGGATCAGCTGCAATATTTGATCCTCCAGGAGTCAAAACGGGGAGATATCAACTATAATCCCTAGTTTTTGTGTAGTTTGTATGGGCACCTCTAGAAAGGTGGTAGATAGGGGGTAGGTGTGCTCAGAAGAAACGTTGAAAGGTAAACATAATTAAACTAACTACTACATTTGATTCCTCTTGATATTATTTTTGATAATTTTATCTAGTTTTGTATTTTTTGTAGGGTAACCCCCAAGGCAGGTAGACATGGGTTGGGTGAGTTCAGAAGAATTGTTAAAGTTGAAAAAAAAATATAACCTAGTGCTACATATTACCCCTTTAGAGACCAATTTGAAAGAGATACTTCGAACTAAAATCGACATTTTTTTCAGTTTTTGAGTTTTTTGTAGGGGAATCCCTGGAAGGGTGGCAGTTTGGGGTGTTCAGAAGAATGTAAAAAAAAAAAACGAAATGGCCATTTCAGCCCTTGACAGGACTTTGACCGAGCTTCTATTGATCAATTGTGTTGTGTGCGTTGTGAAATGTTTGAACACAAATGAACTGGACCTAACAGCTTTATGCCGACTCCGAACGGCTTATGTTCTCAAGAAGCCCTTCATTACAGTTTTTTACTCTCTGAGATTTGTCATTGTCTACAGAGAGGTGACGGCCGAACAGAAAAATTAATTCAATTGAAAAAACTTTCTGTATCAGATGGGGGATTCGAACCTGGGTTCTCAGGCGCATGAGCTACACACTTTACCCACTACGCCACGGCCGCTACTCAGAAGAATGTTGAAGATGAAAAAGTATGAACCTGGTGGTACATATCACCCCTCTGGAGGTTACAACGGGAGAACTTCGTCAAAATATTTTACGAACCCTGAAATGCATGCTCAAACTACCCGAAAAGCTTAAAAATAATTAAGTAGCTCGTTAAACCTCAAAATTCCGAATATGGCCTGAGTAATTTCAGATACCCAAGTAGTCAGGGTGCTTGAAAAGCTCGAAAATTGAGAGCTCTTCTATAAAAATTTACTTTTCCACAATGGGGTGTGGCCCCTCCAAAAATTAGGAACGCAATTGAATTTTATAAAACACTATCACTGCAAACTATATTTACGAGATGGGACAATGTGGCGTGGCACCTCCCATAAAACTCGTAATCTAAAAATGCATCAATTTTCAATAAAGACTGAATGGAAGTTAATATTATCAGACAAAATTAATGAAAAAATAGTTGAGATTAGATTATGGAAGATGGCACTTCACAGATTATACCAAAATTTAAAAATCTTATTTAACTTTCCACTTCAGAAGTTTAATTTTTATTATTAAAAATGAGAGTAATTATGATTCGACATTTAAATATCAGCAAAAAACGAAAACGAGACTGGACAAAGATCCAATTAAATCTACCGGCATTCTCTGAAAACAGTGCGAGTTTTGCAGCTAGTATTTCAATACTTTCGGTCTTTTCACATGAATTCTTATGGCATCTCATGAATATTATATAATAATATAACATTATTTTACCATGGGATCTTCGTTGGAATGATCACATTTTCCATGTGTTGAAATACGCGGCCAAGTGCTTTGGTTTCTTTAAACGGTGCAAGCGATACTTCACCCCATCTGATCTTCATGTGATCTATACCTCAGATATAAAGCCGAAAATGGGGTACAATTCACACATTTGGACAGGAGATTCGAGATCTTATTTGGAGCTTCTGGACCGAAATCAACGCCGTGCGCTATATATGATTGGATATGAAAATACATTTTATCTCCTCTCAGTTCTCTTGGGCATCGACGCAATGCTGGCTGCCTAAGCTTTTTGTATAGGTTCTACCATGGGAGGTTGGCATAGCCAAACGCCACCAGTGCATAGCCTGACACCACCAGTTCGTATATTTTCTAAGTCTACTCGGGCAGCTTTTCAAGCCCATCCCTTTACCATTGCGTCGGTGCCCAATATAACCTCACATGCCGAGATAATTCGATTTTTAGTCGCACAGTAAGATTGTGGAATAATGTCCCTGTGAGTGTGTTTCCCGGAAATTTCGATCTGTGTAAGTTTAAAGAAAATTTTCACCGTCACTACTCCATATTTCCACCCTCAAACTAACTATCACCCGTCTTCCGAATCAACAAAATGCCTTCGCATTTAAAGGGGGCATCCCCTGAGCGATGGTTAATTAAAAATAAAAAATATGATTCAGAGCTACTTCTATGGTAAACAAACAATTTTTAATACAATTATGGCGCAGAAAAACGCTAGCTACTTTTATTTCAATGATGTCGTGAGTTCGAAACCTATAATGGAAGAAAATTTATAAATAATAGCATAGTATAGCATGGTATAGTACGGCATGGTATAGTATCGTATGGTAAAGCATAGCATAGTATAGCATAGTATAGTATAATAGTATAGTATAGTATAGTATAATATAGTATAGTATAGTATAGTATAATATAGTATAGTATAGTATAGTTTAGCATAGTATAGTATAGTATAGTATAGCATAGTGTAGTATAGTGTAGTATAGTATAGCATAGTATAGTGTTCAATAGTATATTTTAGTACAGTATAGTAGAGTATTATATATTATAGTATAGTAAATTGCATAGTAAAGCATAGTTTTGTATAGTATAGTATTGCTTAAGTGTAGTATAGTATAGGACAGTATAGTAATGTAAAGTAGCATAATATAGTATAGTATACTATAGTATAGTATAGTATAGTAGAGTATAGTATAGTATAGTATAGTATAGTATAATATAGTAGAGTAAAGTATAGTATAGTATAGTATAGTATAGTATAGTATAGTATAGTATAGTATAGTATAGTATAGATAGTATAGTATAGTATACTTTGTATACTTAAAATATATTCCAAAATTTTTAACCGTGCATCTGATCAGATATATCCATAACATGTCCTGACTTAAATAAGGTGTACTTTTACTGACTTACAATCAAAAAATATCTTAAATTTTTATATATTATAGGATAGATTTATTTCAGACGAGTTTTAAAGAAATCCTTCTTAGTAAAACTCTTCTTGTGCGCACAATATTTTGCACAAATTTCGATTAACAACTTCGTGTCAAACATGCAACCATGAATTTTGGTTGGAAAATTTCAAAGACTTTTTAAAGTACAGCCAAGCAAAGTACATTTTTGACTGTAACAAGTATTCTCACTTAAGTCAGTAACGCAGTGAAATACATAAAGTACCACAGAACAACGCATCAAGATTTGTCAGCACAGCGAAAACTTTAAAAAAGGTGGCAACATTACCACAAATTGTCAGCCAAATAACAAGGAAATTTCACCAACAATTTCTTGTTGCACTTGCAATAATTCAAGCTAGCTATTTTTTTTGTTGTTGTAGCTGTTGTAGCTGCGACTGTTGGTGTTGGCGGCTTATTTGAGTGGTATTGAAAGTGCATAAAATGCGTTGTTGACATTTATTACATTTGTCTCAAAATACTACGCCATTTGCTGTTTTTATTGTTAGTTGGCTTTTTTACTTTGTTTCCTTTCTGTTGACTGTTTGTTGCCTGCTTCATTGCTGCTTCATTCGTTGCATATTTTATTGTCAGCGCATTATGCGCTGAGAAAGTGCAAATTCATGTTCGTTGACAATTTCGCATTATTTGTAACTGATGTCATTTCATCCTCCTCGACTGTTGACTCTCGACTAGTTGTCGCTAAAGAGTATGTCAGAAAATTAAGTTTTAATTTTTTGCTTTCCTGAAATAGGCATAAAAAACAAATCTTTTATTGGAGAATAATGTAATGTGCTGCAGAAAATAAAATAAAATAAAAAAATCAATAAAATAATGATGGGAGGTTCATAAATTATGGCAGCTGTTATGGTATGAAAATTGTAAAATTATGTATGAGGCAGGCAGCAATATCTGCAGTTGTAGAAGGAAAATTTCACTCATTAGGCAAATGTCAAACAATTTGTTAAAGTTTCGATGAGCTGTAAATAGAGAAGATGAAATTTTTAAACGTGCATAATTTTTAAATTGTGGCGACCTTAATTTAGCTAATTCTTAAGCTGCAGTTTAACAACCATGGTTGGCTTGTGGAAATAAAAATATTTTTGTGTTGTGACATCTTACAGCATTTATGCTGTTAAACTTTATGTTGCTTTTCGAGAACAAATAAAAATTTGTTCAATTTTATTGCATTGAACAAAGTGCTTATTTTCAAGACATAAACTTTCTATCTGTGCGCTGAGTAGCAAACCTAATGATGCACAGTGGGTTGTCTACATATAAGCGTTGAACAAATAAAAAAGAGTTGGAGTTGTTGCATATTGATATTGGATATAATAACTAATTTAGAACTGCTGAACTCAGAAATGAGCTCAGATAATCTACTACACATCGATTTTTATAAATTTTTTTGCTTAATATAGTGTTTTCAGAAAAGTAATTTGTATCTATGAAATTTTTACTTTAAAACACTTGGCTGATGACGGTTTTTGGCCCCCTCTGAAAATAGTTTATATATAATAGAATTAAAAAAGACAATGGATTTGTCTCTCAACTGACTGTTTTTTTCTCTTTTTCATAAATTTACTTGTCTATTAATACAATATTCTAGGGTTTCGATAAAGCCAATTTTTTTATTTCCTTGCTTTGCACAACTCACTGTGCAACGGGCGAATGCTTTTGTTTTTCTGCCGCTAATTTTTATGATGCCACCTAATAAATTAATATAAATCACATGATTTTTGTCTTGATTTTTAATTTTAATACTTTTGCGTTGTTCTTCTACAATTTATCATTGTATCCCGCATTTATACGATTGGGATTTCAATAAATTTCTGTTCTTTTTTTATTATTAAGACGCTCATAAAAATCTCAATGCTAAATTATATATTGTCAAGATTTCATTGTCAGCAGCCATTAGATACCCTAAAAGCATCCATAAAATGTTGTTTGAAAGCATCGCTTGGATTATTAATGTATCTATTAGCTACGGCTTGTTGAATTTTCTGAAGAAATTTACTTTCGATAAGCGCAGCAAGCAAGTGTCGCCCGTTGAACTTTTGACATTGAGTTAGATTAAGTTTTGATTGCTCGCTTGTTCATGCTTAAACGTTCATTTATAAGTTTGATTGGACACTTGAAGCGCTCATCTGGGCGGTCCTGGTACTAATGTGTTGCAAAAAATTTTTCATCTCTGGTATACAGCTGGTATACATCTGAAATAAAACTTGAAACTTATTTGAAATCATGCTTAATATTGACTTAATTTGTCAATAATTGGTATGAATTAAACATTATAATTTTCTCATTAATAAATTAATTTAATCTTATTAGCACTGTGATCAACTATTTCTTTCTCATCTATATACATAACAACATTTCATATGTTTCATAATACCAGCATATAACGACTATCATAAACTGGCAAGATTATTGGCCCAAACACCTAAGCTGAAAATTTTAATCATGCCATTTAATGGCAAAATTATGCAAAACAACAGACTTTCAATTAAAAGAAGAAAAAAATCAACCAAAATAATAACTGATTGAAAACATATTAATCCCATTCATCAGTCATTTTTAAAACATCCTCGTCTCATAAAAATTTCAAACAATGTCCGGTGTCAGTCGAGTTTTTGGCTTGTTGAAATTTAAATAAATATTTAATTAATTTAAGACCTTTTTTGCTTTAATTGCCCTTGGGTGTTAATGTAAAAATTTGAAAAATTTTACATGATATTTTTTTTTGGTGAGCAAACCCATTGATTGCTAATGATCTGTTTACATGAATTATGTCTAAATGTTTCAAGGTTGTACAATGATCATGTAGGTACTATGTGTACCCAGAAATGCTTGTTAAACTTTATTCCCACTGATTTTGATGGGAAAAAAAAACACCGGGAGTTAACACATGTTTCCTTATAATCACCCCAATCATGAAACATTTTCTCCCGTGAGAAAATAAGGTAAAGATCAAAAACTTTTTTGGAAATTTTTAATGCAAATTTGTTCATCAACCGTCAATATTCATGTGTGTGACTCGTTTAATGCATAATTTTTCGCATTTATCGATTCTGTAAATAATCGATATGTGCTTTGATCTCCTGAAGGATCATGAAGTTGAAATAGGTCCGAAAGTTCAGAACATACCAGTTATCCACTTAATAGATTATAAACAAACATTAATGAAAACATTTTCTATCTTCTAATGATTGCCATCCCATTAACTTACGCATAGCTATGCAGGATGGAATATCACCTGACCTGATCTATGAAAATGTATATATGGTAAACAGTTTTTTATTCTCTCAATACGCTTAGAACTCACCGTGTAATACGGACTCCAAAGTACGGAACAGTAATCAAGTCTACTGTTGACCAGAGATACGAATAAAGCTTTAAGAGACCTATGGTCGATAAAGTCTGTTGTATTTCTTTTGATAAAGCCTATCTTGGAATACGCATTTGAAATTATAAAATGTATTTAAGCGATTCCAAATTTTAACTTGGAATCGAAAATAACAACAAAATCTTTTATGTTATCATTTCGATTAAGACTACTGTTGTTTATGCAGTATTGATATGTAACAGTATTTATCTTTTTAGCATAAGATAATGGATGACATTTATTAATATTTAGAAAAATATTATTGTTAACACACCAACTATGCAAGTTTCTTAAATCGTTTTGAAGCTTTAAACCATAGGTTCTCAAAGTGGGCATTATCGCCCTCCTGTGGGCACTGAAGGCACCCTGGTGGGCGGTATTGAGCTCACGAAAATTTGGGGGGGCGCTGAGATGCTGCTAGAGGGCGGTAGGAAGATGAAAACTTAGTTTAAAAAATAGTTTTGGTAAAAGTTAAGTAAAGCAGTGCATACTATTCACACAATAATCAAATTTTTCCGAATATCAAATATTTTGTAATGTAATATTTCCTCAGTGGTTTGTCGCTCTAAATAAGGAAAGAAAGTCAAGGGATTCAATCACCGTGTCTGTTAGATGCTTTTGAATTATGAAGCGAATAAAAGTTTGCAGCGAAAAGAATAAATGTATGAGCACCGTGAATATTGACCGCTACCCCGTTCTGACAGTGCTACAATCGGTTCGCAAATTAGGAAATGTCAAAACTGGTTCGTGGACATGTAAAAAAAAAATCCCAAATACTGTTTCAAAAACAAAACTAATGAGAAAAAACTAAGAGAAATTTGTTGCGTATACGCAAGGACACAATATTTTAAAATTTCTGCTACGTAGCCACGTAGTATGTCTCACTTCGGATACTTGTCTGTCAAATTTAAGGCTTTTTGGATACGGTGAATGTTTTGGACATATCTATTCAGCTCTATCTTGCACATCAGAGGGCGCTGTAGTACAAATCTTTTAAGAAATTGTGAAAAAATCCAAAACCGCTCAATCGATTTAGATGAAAATTTGAATCATGTATAGGTATTTTTGAGTACGGCTAGTGTGTTGACACTATCTGTTTTTTCCTCAATCTCGAAATATCTATCTGGTTTTTGGGTACGGTGAGTCTTTTGGTGCTATTTGTTTTGCTATATATTGAACACCAGGGGGCGCTGTAGTAAAAGACACAATAAGGCGTAGCAAAGCGCGATGGGTGATAACTATCTTCTTTTCTTTACTATTATATTAATATTAACTCTTTGAAGTACCATAGAACAAAATTTGAACCACTGAAAAATAAACCTTTGTGGTAATTTTTTGGGTAGACAAAATTATTTATATTAAAAACAGACACTAAATATAATACAAAGAACAATTCATAGTAAAATTATTTAAAGTAAAATTTATAGGAAAAATAGAAGTCTTTTTTCATACAAAATTAATAAAAAAAAATATTCGCTAAAACGACGTATTAACAACAGAAAGTTCAGAAAAAATACGTTATTTTAATAAAAAATTTCATATAACAAAGTCGGCTTTGTTATGGTATAGATTCGAAAAGAATCAATACGGGTTTTAAGCCTCGTTTCTAAATCTAATAAAATTTAAATCACAGAATATTTGGCAGACGAAGCTGATATCTAAGTGATAAAATAGGTTTATTAATAATTTGAATCTGATTTAAATCCTCTTTCTAATAAAGACGTGCTTTAATCTTAAAATTAAAAATTATATATCTGACAAAAAATGTATCCTTTGTATGTATTAATCGTTGCGCATTGTTAGGTGTATAATGTTTCACACATTTTACACACCCTGAATGCAACACAGCCCTGGTGAAGGTGTTCCGGGTGTTCCAGCTAATAAATAATAAAATAAGAAGTTATAATTTTTCTTTTTTCATAGTTCTTACGAAAAAATTAGCTTTTTTCCGAAGGGGACGCTGAAAAAAATTTTAACTTTAAAATGTGCGTTTGACCTAAAAAGTTTGAGAACCTATGCTTGTGACTTGATTGAAAAGCTTAACATCATAATATTTTAACAAAAAGTAAGCTCTACAGAGAAATAGATAGTTTGGGCTCGAAAAAATAGTCTTATCTCAATACTATTATTTTTAAAATCTTAAAAACTTGAAAATTTTATTTGAGAATCGAAAATTTTTGTTTTTCTTTTTAAACACAGTTACGAAAATTTGTAATGTAGCAAATTTTTTCTCAAAAAATAATGAAATTTAAAAAAAATATGAAAAAATGTCACGTCTGCTTTCAAAATTTGACGTTTTTGCTTATAAATTAAGTACCTAAAAATTTTCTAAAAATGTATGCTATTAAATACAACCACATCAAGAATAACCAACAAAGAATTAAAAAAACCCCACTCTATAAATTTAACTAAAACGCATCAAAGTCGCAGACGCCACAAACCGCATTGAACGAATCTACAAAAGAATTATTATTAAAAATCAAAAGTTTTCTTACCACTTTTCAAACAATTCATAAAATTACACTCACACAAATGCAACGCACCAGTCCACATAGTCCCAAAAACACAAAAAAAAAAAAAACAAAAAAAAATACTATAAAAAAAAAATAACAAATATTTTCGGTTCATTCGACTGAAATCGATTTACGAGCTGATTTATTGGAGGGCGGCTTAAAAACTCATAAATCAAAATTCATCAAATAAAAAAATATATATGTGAAAGATGTGAAAAACTTCAATAGCAGAGCTCTAACAGAATGAGCTGAAATGGTGATGGTGATGAGCAGGATGGAAAATATTTTTTAAAATCAACAAAACCGAAATTAAATTAGTTCTGATTTATCTGAGGACCAGTTTAGTAGAGTGGAAGTCAAGGATCCAGCCATGTTGTTCCACCTTACAAACATTAATAATTTTAATTAAGCGCCTGTTGTACTTTTTTTTTTTTTGTTTTTATTGATATACGTTGCAAGACAAATAAACATTCCGTTTAGATGTTTTTTTTTTTTTTTTGTACTCTTAAATTGAATTCTTTAATATAGTAACTGGCGTTTGTATTATGGGTTTTCTTGGTATTTAACTTCAGTTGAGCTAACAATAAGGCGTGCTCGTTGACCAACTTAATGCGTTCATTTAAATTGATGATTGGTGCAAAATAATGGAGTCTGTAGTCGTCGTCATTGTCTGTTTCAATATTGATCATATATTTTGTTTGTTCATGTTTTTTATTATGTTTTTTTTTTTTTTTGTTATTTTTTATGAGAATATCTCGACATTGAACAGTTGTTTAAACAAAATTAATGAACTTTAAATATATGTGTTTTTTTTTTCTAAGTTATTTTTGAAACGTATTTGCATAGCTTAGAAAATATTTTATTATTGATTTTTTAATAGATACTAATCGGTGTTTTTGTCGTTTAAACGAATAACACGACAGCTTAATGTTGTAGATAAATATGTTAAAATTTATATATACAAATAACTATCTGTGATTGTGAATTATGAGAAATCTTTTGACTCGATCAAATTTTATCAACATGAAAACAGGTTGAATCTTTTTTAATCCAGCGATTAAATTCCAAGTAATCGCAAGAACATTTGCAGGTTTATGTTCTATGGAAGACTTTTTGAAATGTTTTGGCACTTGCAAAAAATTCCCTTGCAAAATATTACACCATGTTATATTGAGCTTAAAATGCAATTTTTAATTTAAATTATTTTTACAACAAAAACACCTTTTGCGTAACTTTGTGTAAAACCATTCAAACGTTTGGGGTGTTTTTCAAAAAAAAAAAATATAAAATATATAAATGCAAAGCAACCGGTATTGCTGAAATAATTTTTATGAAGTAATTTTTTTGGACTTTTCGACAAAAAAGAATTGAAGCAAATATATTAAGAAAACAGCGGAAATATTAGCATGGAAAGTCATATCTTTAAATTTCGAACTATTTTTTTTTTCTCATTAATTCGAGCAAAGAAGTTTCTTATAAATTTTTCTGATCAAACATCTACACATACATACATAAAATTCGAGAAAAAACTTTTAATACCAATATTGTGGTCTTTTTATACAACAAAAAGACATTTTTTTTAATACAATAAATACATTTAAAAAAAAAAAATATTAATATAAAAAGTTAAAAATTAAAAAAAAAAAATCATAAGAACTAAATTTTAGATTTAGTTTATATGAGTGAAAATGAAACAATTTTGGGTAGGTCCTTTTGATGGTATCGACTAAATACTGTTAAACTATTTCAACAACTAAATAACATTAATATTTCCTTCCAAAAATTAGATGCCATCATGTGTGTCTCTTAAATACCTTTTGTTTGATACCAAATATGTGTATGCTTCTATGGAAAATAGTGAAGTTATGTAGGGGCTCCGGGAAAATACTGGCTAGTGCTTTATTATAAAAAAACGCAAAAAATATTGCATATTACCTTTGGACAAACAAAATTTAGTTTCCATTTCAAAAACAAAACTCACATGCAAAAATAATTCATGTGCGTTAACACACAAGCATACATATTTCTTGCTGTTTAAGGGGTTACATGACATTGGAAGTTTTTTTAATCGATCTTTTTTCTAATATCTTTTTTTTAATAATTTTGTATTTTTTAATTTTGTATATGTTTAGTAAATATTCTTATAATTCTAAGAAAAAAAATGTCATGGAATAATTCCTACGGGTTCAAAAATTACAGCCGGATTAGTGAGAGCGCATTTTTAATTTTTGCGTTACCTACGTACGGCAGCTGGTATATACTTGTTTTACTTACTACCTGACTTTTGGTGGTTGTTATTACGGACCTACTTGAAGAGTGAAGCACAAATTGCTAAACGATTGCAAAAAACTATAAGAAACAGCACAACAAAAGATAACGAAGGCATGCATACAGTACGAATCAGGCATGGCAGATTGATGGTAACCTTTTTTTTCTTTGTTCACAAACTTTGAACGCGCTTATCTCGAAACCATGTTTTTCGTACTAGTTGCGGCACTAGCGGGTTCATTTTTGAAAATTTTTTTTTTTTTGGGTTTTTTTTCAACTTGATTTTTTTATGAATTTATAAGTCAATATTTTCTTAGAAAAAACACACTATTAAATTTGGAACATCACCAAAAATTGAAAAAAAGTTTAAAAAAAAAGCTCATGTCATACGACAACCAATTTTGTTAAGTTTTAAAAAAGTCATATTTTTCCAGATCCGACAATTTTTGCAACTCCTAGCGCTGCAAACACGAGGCCCCGTTTTTTTCTCTGCCGCCAGTTTGGAGCTCTATAAAGCTATGTTGGAGTGAAAAATATATTTTTTGAAATTTTTTTTCTCGTAACTTGTTCAATTCTCTACAATAATAAAAAAAAATTTTGGAAAAATGTTTGTTTTTGACTGAGTTATGAATTTAAAAAAAAAAGGTATGTTTTCTCTGCCGCGAATGTCATGTCCCCCTTAAGTGAGGAGTAAGTGTTTGCGCTTTTAAAAAATCGATACTCTTTTTTTTTTTGTCTTTTAAATATCTTAGAATATACTCTCAAAATTTGAAGTCAATCAGAACAAAAGTCTTGAAGTTATTGACTACGTAGTCACCTCTCCTTTAAACCTGTAGCTTCAACAAACTTTAGACACGTTTTTCTCGAAACTACTTTTTAAAAGACCGTGTTCACTGCCATTTAAAAACTACATTACTCATTCATTTCAAACTTGGTACACACTTTCTACATATAAAAAACCTCCCCAACCATAAGTTTTAGAATTTTTTTTTAAATTTAGGACGTTTTCCATTTGTAAAATTGAAATTGAAATTGTCATGAAAAGCTTCTTGAGAACATAAGCCGTTCGGAGTCGGCATAAAGCTTGCAGGTTCAGAATTTTTGAAATCTTTTAATCAATTTATGCGTTATTGAATGTATAAACTGCTATTTTCTTAATTTTCATACATAATATATTTGTAAAACAATTACTCTGGTTGGGTAATCGGTAATTGCATCGGTAATCGCTTCTGTTATCGGTAATCGGTTGGTAATCGATTCTGTAATCGGTTATCGGTTGGTTATCGCTTCGATAATCGGTTCGTAATTGCTTTGGTAATCAGTTGGTATTCGTTTCGGTAATTGGTAATCGATTGGTAATCGCTTCGGTAAACGGTAACGGGTTTAAAACCGCTTCGGTAATCGGTTAGTAATCGCTTCAGTAATTGGTTGGTAATCACTTCGGTATTCGATTCGGAAATCGTTTGGTATTCACTTTGGTAATCGGTTTGTAATCGTTTCAGTAATTGTTAATCGGCTTGTAACCGCATCAGAAATCGATTCGGTAATCGGTTGGAAATTGCTTCGGTAATTAGTACGGTTATCGGTTGGTAATCGGTAATTGGTTCAGTAATCGGTAAGTTATCGCCTCGGTAATCGGTGCTTGGTTCGGTAATCGGTTGGTAATCACTTTGGTAATCGGCCTGGTAGTCGGTAATCGGTTCGGTCTTCGCCTTGGTCGATGCTATGTTATCTCTAAAAAGGAATGCTGTACAGCAGTAATTTCTGCTACGCTAACAGCGCGATGATATCGATTTCAAATTTATCAGATAAAAGTAAACATTTTCAGATTATTGTGTTAAAATTTCAAGTCGAGTAGAGCGTTTTTTAAGCTTTTTACAACTGTAGGAATTTTCGACCGCTGTTTCGCTCTTTCTGTTTCTTTTTCCAAGGTATCTTTTTCTGTTGTAGGGTCCATATAAAGGGTGCTTTTTTAGAGGTATTGAACTTTAAGTTGGCAACACTGCTACAACTGGCAGCCATTTCGTAAGATGTCAAGTGATTTGTGTTAAGTTTGGTTTGCCATTTAAACGGAGGACACTTTTACTCGAAATCTACTGTACCAATATTTTTTAAACTCTGCACACTCTTTCAACACATTAGCAGCAAGGTACGCTGTCGAGTTTTTTTTTTCCAATCTTATGTAATATTTATAATAGCTATATTGCTGACTTTTTAGTCAAAAATCAGTGTTTTGATACTAAGCAAGGCCGTAGATAGCAAAGTATTGCTCGCAGAACTAACAAATTTCCCCAAAATTAGGAAACACTAAAATGATAATAAAAATTTAAATTTTATTGTGGGGGAAGAGGGTGTTTGAACTAAACTTATTATATTAACTTCATTGTAAAAATCATAAAAAGACTTTGTCGATGTTCGGGAAAGCAAATAGTTTGTCTATTTGAAGCAAAACTTATCGTCGAAATTATTAAAAAAAAATTTGTTTTTGATATTTTTAAAATTACCCAATTTCACCACATAAAATAATTTTAGAAAAAATTCAGTTCCATATCCCTCCTCCCTCCCTTAAATTTTTCATCTTTATTTTATTTTTACTGTTTTCTAATTTTGAAATAATTTTTAGTTCTGCAAGCAATAATAGCTATCTAGGGTCTTGTTTCTAAGCACTACTAAAAATCCAATAATGAAAACTCGACAGCGTTATCTTCAAACACTTATCAACTAGAAAATTGTTGAAGGTTTTTTTCAGATGATTCAGTAATGAGTGCTCCTGTCCACCACAAAGCAACTTTTTTCTGAGGCGCCCACTAAAAATTGCTGTCACCACCTCATTTCTTTATATTGTTAAATTAAAATTTCCCACAATACTCTTAGAGTGTAATTCCATTATATCCTCTATTTATAAATTCTTGAAATAGTTCATACAGATATAATGTTTTTGACCAAATTGATTTTTCCTCCCCTTAAAGGGAGTTTTGAAAAACTATACATACGCTTTTTTTGAACAGTTAAGCTTTTGTATACGTACTATTCTCATGACCATGACCTCTTCTATAGGTTGCAAAAATATTTTTTATTTTATAACAATAATATTAACAAATTCTTTGCAACAACCACTCCGCTGTTCAAGAAGATTTCTCTTGAAACTTCGTTGCCTATCTCTACATTAAGGCGACACGAATGTTTAATTTTGTGGAATTTTAAATGTATGCCCCGCTGAAACAGCACCACAACAACAACAACAACAACATTAAAACAATACGAAGAACAGCAATTTTTCACCTTTAATTTTTGATTAAAACGACATCGTTCAGCATCAATTAAAATACCGAAACAATTCATTTCGTTGTCGTTAAAGCTGTTGCCCAAATTAAAACAAAAAAAAAAGAAAAACAGGCAACATAAGGCAAAAAAAAAAATTCGGGAACATATAAAAAAAAAACTCCTAGCCAATGAAACAAACGGCTTGTTGATGAGGGAAACAAAAAATTATTGGCAGCTATTTGAGAAATGTTTCTCGTGTAAATAAAAGCTGTACGCGTTGCTCATTTAGGTGACAATCGCAGGCAATTCTTTGTTTTTATTTTTGTTCATTGTTGTATTTGGTGGTTGGTGGAATTTCATTTTCGTAAATTCGCACTCTTCTAAGTGGGCACCCATCAGGCTAAGACTGACTGGTCGTTGGTGCCCCAGTCCCAGTCCCAGCATGTTGTGCCACTTGTGTTCTGTTCGCACCTCTGAGTTGGTTTTGGTACACGCCGGTGTCTTAAAATATGTTGGTATTTTTGTGTGTTTCAGGTTTTGTTTTTTTTGTCTTATTTCTACTTATGTTGTCTCCTGATGTTTTATTATTGGCTTGTTTGTTGGTGATAAATTTGATGTTCAACAGCAACGATGTATTTTTATTTTCTTATTTGGTACAATTTTTGTTAAAATATTTCTACTCCTGCTGAGCAAATGCGTTCAGACTGTTCAGAGACTCACCTTTTTTTTACCCGCACCGCCTAGGTTGAACCAGTGACGTTGTTTTGTCGCTTGGCATCAATTTGATTATCAAAAAATTGCTCTGTTCTAAAGGTGGTTTCTGTGGAATTGGTTGGTTACCCTTGTATGACAATCATCAAAAGGCTGAAATCTGTTGTTGTTGTTGTACTGAAACAACATTCTGAAAGCTCTTTTGGTGCGATTATCACAGTGTGATGCATAAGTGGTATAGACAGTGACAGTCAGACAGAGACAGAGACAGAGGCATGGCGTTGAGCTAGTGTGCGTTTTCGTAATGGCGTCATGCTGATTTTTATTTGAATGTGTCACTGACGTTTATCATAAAAATTTCTGACATTTATTTTAATATATTAAGTGTGACAAGTGACACTTGTAGTCTTTGTTGTATGAAGGCCAAGGGTTGTTATTGTTTTGAATGTTGTTGTTGTTGTATTATTTGGTATTTTAAAAGTGTTCGAAGCTGAATGAATTCCAATGGTCTTGAATTTTTAATGATTTTGCTTTAGGTTTTCATATTTTTATTTATAAAAGAAACTCTGTTCATAACTCAATTCAATATCGACTTGAACGTGGTTTAAAAATATTTCAATTTAAATAAAAGCCCCCACTAAATATAAATAAATAAAAAAATCCCTTTGACCCATAATAACAAAGTTTTATCAGATCCTGCTAATTCCCATTTCTGTATTCAAATACTCTGCCATACCAAGGCATATAAAAAGTTGTTTTTTTTTTTTTTGGTTTGTTCAAATCTACAAACAAAAAATCTATTTGTATTCTTAACTTTGATAACCGCGTCGGATTAGTTGTGGTTGCAAAAAATAACACAGAAATATCGCTCTACTCAGCCCAGTTCTCAGCCCAGTGAACGCTACTAAAATGCTTTCCAATGAAGCAGCAGCAGCAGCAGCTTAACCCTTTTTAAAGTTTTTTTTTTATCATATTAGTTCAATTTGGCAACATTGGTAAAAGTTTGCTGGTATTTGTGCTGGAACGAACAAGCTTCAAGTCCTTTTTTTTTTTGAAGGACCCACCCCAAACCAATGCCCGAGGGATTTGCTTCGCAGTAATGTTGGTTAAAGGAATGAAAAACTTTAAATTGAATTTGAGGTTTGCTTAACCAGGCATTGAAGACGGCAGCAAAAACTTCGCGCAGCCAGTCAGTTTAACGTCAAAGTTTCAACTTGACTTTGCCAGGCAGCAATAGCAGCCTCCAAACGAGCAAAGAACCCGAATCAAATTTGCTCTGTTTTTGGACACTCAGTATGGCCAAAGCGGCTGGGCTCACTTCAAGCAGCAAGGAAAAAAATAACAACAACAAACCAAAACGCAAAGTAACAAGAATTATGGCCACAAGAAATCAATTTATTACGAAAATATTTCTTCGCCATTTGCTCTATATTCCAATTTTTGTTTGTGACTTTGCAGAAATGCAAAAAGTGCAAAAGTGTTTGCAAAAGTGAAAGTTTACCGAAAAGGATTAGTTTAGTCTTGTTGCTTAGCTAGGACGCGCTTCGAAACTTGAGTATGTTAAAATACCCTTTTTTTCTATGCTATATATATATCTGGGAAATATTTTATCGATGAAATTATTTAATCAAATTTTCAATTTAGTTTTTTTAGGCATGCATGCACAAGTAATAGTTGCTGGTTTTTTGCACACTAATGTACTTGGTTCAAAGCATTTTTTAGTGGCTTGAGTTGCATAAAGAATTGTTTGATCCTTTTTGTGGATTTATAGTCAATGATTTTGAAGAAAAATGTGCAAATAGCCTGTTTAAAGTTGTGGTTCATTTTTTTCATTTAATAAGTGAACTGTACTAGGCAGGAATTTTAATGTGAATTATAATGTAAGAACTAACCCTTTGATTTATTTTGCACAAGTGAAGCACGATTTGTGAAATAAAACTTCTAGAATTTTACGTTGATGTTCTGTGATATACAGCCTCCATCGCAATGTTTTGACAAGTAATAAGCATTAGAATTACGTGTCTGGCCCGTAGCTAAGATTTCTCAAGCGTTAGTGGAGGGAGGGGGAGAAGGTTTGATTAAAAAGTCTGTAAGTACCAGTCAGAACTGAGAAACAAGAATATGGAAATTTTTCTAGGCAAAATCGCTTACTTATAAAATTATTCTTAATTATTATTAAGTATTAAGTATAAAGTATTAAGTATTAAGTATTAGGTATTAAGTATTAAGTATTAAGTATCAAGTATTAAGTATTAAGTATTAAGTATTAAGTATTAAGTATTAAGTATTAAGTATTAAGTATTAAGTATTAAGTATTAAGTATTAAGTATTAAGTATTAAGTATTAAGTATTAAGTATTAAGTATTAAGTATTAAGTATTAAGTATTAAGTATTAAGTATTAAGTATTAAGTATTAAGTATTAAGTATTAAGTATTAAGTATTAAGTATTAAGTATTAAGTATTAAGTATTAAGTATTAAGTATTAAGTATTAAGTATTAAGTATTAAGTATTAAGTATTAAGTATTAAGTATTAAGTATTAAGTATTAAGTATTAAGTATTAAGTATTAAGTATTAAGTATTAAGTATTAAGTATTAAGTATTAAGTATTAAGTATTAAGTATTAAGTATTAAGTATTAAGTATTAAGTATTAAGTATTAAGTATTAAGTATTAAGTATTAAGTATTAAGTATTAAGTATTAAGTATTAAGTATTAAGTATTAAGTATTAAGTATTAAGTATTAAGTATTAAGTATTAAGTATTAAGTATTAAGTATTAAGTATTAAGTATTAAGTATTAAGTATTAAGTATTAAGTATTAAGTATTAAGTATTAAGTATTAAGTATTAAGTATTAAGTATTAAGTATTAAGTATTAAGTATTAAGTATTAAGTATTAAGTATTAAGTATTAAGTATTAAGTATTAAGTATTAAGTATTAAGTATTAAGTATTAAGTATTAAGTATTAAGTATTAAGTATTAAGTATTAAGTATTAAGTATTAAGTATTAAGTATTAAGTATTAAGTATTAAGTATTAAGTATTAAGTATTAAGTATTAAGTATTAAGTATTAAGTATTAAGTATTAAGTATTAAGTATTAAGTATTAAGTATTAAGTATTAAGTATTAAGTATTAAGTATTAAGTATTAAGTATTAAGTATTAAGTATTAAGTATTAAGTATTAAGTATTAAGTATTAAGTATTAAGTATTAAGTATTAAGTATTAAGTATTAAGTATTAAGTATTAAGTATTAAGTATTAAGTATTAAGTATTAAGTATTAAGTATTAAGTATTAAGTATTAAGTATTAAGTATTAAGTATTAAGTATTAAGTATTAAGTATTAAGTATTAAGTATTAAGTATTAAGTATTAAGTATTAAGTATTAAGTATTAAGTATTAAGTATTAAGTATTAAGTATTAAGTATTAAGTATTAAGTATTAAGTATTAAGTATTAAGTATTAAGTATTAAGTATTAAGTATTAAGTATTAAGTATTAAGTATTAAGTATTAAGTATTAAGTATTAAGTATTAAGTATTAAGTATTAAGTATTAAGTATTAAGTATTAAGTATTAAGTATTAAGTATTAAGTATTAAGTATTAAGTATTAAGTATTAAGTATTAAGTATTAAGTATTAAGTATTAAGTATTAAGTATTAAGTATTAAGTATTAAGTATTAAGTATTAAGTATTAAGTATTAAGTATTAAGTATTAAGTATTAAGTATTAAGTATTAAGTATTAAGTATTAAGTATTAAGTATTAAGTATTAAGTATTAAGTATTAAGTATTAAGTATTAAGTATTAAGTATTAAGTATTAAGTATTAAGTATTAAGTATTAAGTATTAAGTATTAAGTATTAAGTATTAAGTATTAAGTATTAAGTATTAAGTATTAAGTATTAAGTATTAAGTATTAAGTATTAAGTATTAAGTATTAAGTATTAAGTATTAAGTATTAAGTATTAAGTATTAAGTATTAAGTATTAAGTATTAAGTATTAAGTATTAAGTATTAAGTATTAAGTATTAAGTATTAAGTATTAAGTATTAAGTATTAAGTATTAAGTATTAAGTATTAAGTTTATAGTATTAAGTATGACGTATGAGTTATTAAGGTTTATTTTTTTAATTAAGTTCACCAGCATATTCCGTACTTTTAAGAAAAGTTTTTTTAATAAATCGTAATATGAAGAAATAGATAAAATGTGGAATATTTCCGTTCAATAAATAAATCAAACCTCCGACTCTATCTCGCAAATTCACACAGGTCATCGATCTTTCTACAACATTTTTTACAATGAAGATTGTACACAACAGCTTCTAGTTGATGAATTTGCTTTTTAATTTTATTTTTTGTTTTTTTTTTGCCTGTCATAGTTATCTGTGAATCTCAGAGATCTTGTTGCCAACAAATTATATTTCTCATTATCAGCAAAATTTTTACACCTAAAATAATAAAATAAAATCTTAGCACACCAAAATATTGCTTATTAATTCATAGCCTGTAGTCTGTCAGCGATACTGCTGAAGATTGACCCAATTTCGGGATATGCCATCACCTTCGAATTGTTGATTAAATCTTCAAAACTGGGAATTGAGAGACGGTGTGACGGTAAGGAAATTAAGAAAGCAGCAACGTGCTGCCGTCATCAGGTGAAATACACTTAAAAGAAAAATATTATATTGCTGATCAAGAACAGTGAATATAGCAAAAAAAAAAAGAAGCAGCAGTATGATGAAGATCAGTAGCTGATAAAGCGTATTTTTTTCAAGCATAGTAATACAAGACGACATTGCAAGCAAAGCAGATGATAATGATGACGACGATGATGACAGCAGCTGGCAACAAAAAATACCAAAATATATTTGAGGGCCAGCTTATTGGGGGGCTCATCTTCATGTACTACGCTGCAAGATCGCATCTGATCTTGTCTTACTTTTTTCTGTTCGTTCTTATTTTTATTTTTATTTTTGGGGTGGCTTATGAGGAAATTTTATACGCTACGATGTGATACTCATGGGAGCCATGATTAAAAATTCAACTTTGTACGCACGATTTGCTTTTTAAATCTTTCAATATTTTTTTTTTTTGCTTCTACTTTGTTGTGGTAGTTATTGCTGTATACACTTAAGCAGCTTTAAATCAAACGAGCGTTCAGTGTAAGAGTTAAGGAATTTTTTTTGTAATTTTTTTCGGCGTAGAAAGCATTACTTAAAGCTGGCAATTAACTACGCAGTGTTGCGCGCTAGGGCGGTTCTGGTCACAGCTAAAAATAATTCTCTTAAACATGCCGAAACTTGAGAATTTCACTTGTTGGCTTTTGTTTTCACCTGAGCCTGCAGATCAATGACTTTAAGCTGTTAGTTAAGTTGAAGAGCTCCACCCAATAATTGCCCCTGAATCTTTAGTTAGAGTTTCGCAGTAATCTCAACTATTATTTAGCAGTTTTCCCAGAAACTAGCAGAAACCTTAGCGTTGCTTAAGTGGCAGTCCAGCAAAAACGCTTAGTTCAAAGACTGTTATTAAATAAAAACTACAGCTGATTGTTCTGTTGCTACACGCAACTGTGGTGAGCTGACTTGAATACCACACACAAAGCCATTTTCTTAAATGGTTCGAAAATGATATGTTAAAAATGAAAAACATCAATAAAACAATAAACAGCACATCAGCAGCTTCGGGTATGTTTTAAATTGAAGCTGCCTGCCGTTCATTACCATGCAGCATGAGCTGTAACACTTGAAGTTGTTGCTGCTTCTCGAGAGTACAAGCCAAGTAACTTCACTTCAATGTTGTGCTGCTGCTGCTGCCTCTTCCTCTGCTGCTGTTGCTGGTGGTTAGTTTTCGTCATCATTTCCATTTCGCTGTCAGCACAAATGAAGAATAATGATTTACTCAATCAATAAATCATTGAAATTGTTGGAAATTAATTTTGATCACTCTCCGTGTGTACATCACCCCCCGCACTATGATCACTCTAGCTTAGGATCTGAGCGTTGTTGAGCCAACATTAAAGATGCTGCTGCTGCTGCTGCTGCTGCTGCTGCTGCTGCTTCAGTAGTGCCTGAATAGAAAAAAAAAGCTTTAATGGAATTTAATTAAAATCTGAAATGTACGTATTACAGCTTGTTTGAAATGCACTTTATTTGAAAATAGATGTACTTAATTTGATTGAGAGAAAGGGAAACCGGCAAATGAGTCGGACAGACGACTGACAGTAATAAAGTGGGCCATAATAATAAATAAGCTTATAGTACGTATAATAAAATGTTATATTTTTCAAATTAATTAATGGAAACTATGCAGCGCTATTTTCATCATCAAAATTTTTAGAAAAATAGAGCAAACTCTAATAACAATGAAATGTTTAAACTGTTTATTGCAATTACTAGAAAAGCTTTCGAGGGCAGTGATTAGAGCTGAATTCAAGAGCCTCTATTGGAGATTTTTGAATTTACTATCTATTGAATAGTGGTATTGTCTGCAGAGAGGGTGTAAAATACTTTCATACCTGAAACACACAAAAAGTTTTTAATACTAATTTTATTTTTTGGTGAAATAAAAAACAAATCAATCAAGAATTAAAGTGCTGGCCCTGAAAGTGAATTACTCGGTCATGTTTCAAAGGATTACATAGATTTTTTTTTTGTTTAAAATTTTGATTAATTGTCCGTCGTGTTTCACTCTTTTTCACTTTCATTTCTCTTCTAGTTTTTACAATTTTTCTTTAATTTCGCAATTTCGTAAAAAATTGAATTTCTTTATTTCGCAAAAAAGTGTGGTAAAAATATTTGTTGGAAAAATATTCAAAACCAAAAATAGCTTTTTAAATATTCTTTCATATGGAATGCATAAATGTAGGGTTTTTTAAAGTTTCTATCATTAAAATTTAAAAACGTTTTATTATTCGAAAAATCAAGCCTAACTATCATAAAAATTTAAGTTTTTTTTTTTTGTTTATTTTTATTCATTTTGTATATTTGTAATTTTGTTTACATAAAAAGTAATGGTATAGGGAAAGAATCATGAAAATTTTTCAATTCGTTTGTGAGTTATAATTTCAAATACCCCTTTAAACACTGCCACAGCAACAACAGCGCCACTTACCGGGTCAAACTTTAGACTTGAAACATCTACAGACCCAGCCGCACACACACACCAAATTTGATCAAAATCGGTGTAGTCCTTCAGGAGGAGTTCAGTGGCAAAACAACCCTATAGGAACAAACTAACTTGTTTTTAAAAACAACTAATTAAAAAACTAGTTTAAAATAAACCAGTATATGAACTACTTTTCATTATATTAAGGCTGCAACTACTCTGATACATGTTTAAATTGCAAATTTTTATTAGATTACATTTTTATATATATTGAACCATGTTATTTCATCAAATATTATTAACTTCAGGCCATCAGTAATAGTTTTCAATTGGTTATTTCAAAGCAATTAAAAAAATAATTTAAATGTAACTAATTTAACAAGTAGTTGAAAATATATGCAGACGAAAGTCAATTGACTTATTTAGCGGACATCACCATACAAAATAAGTTAGTTCGTTCTATGGAAAAAAGTCAGAATTTCAACTAGTTGTGGTTGACAAAAAACTACTTTATCAACTACTTTTAAATTAGTTGATTTTCCTACAGGGAATGTACAGAAGAATTTTATATATTAAGATATGAAATTTTCGGTATAAAAGTAAAAAATCTTTTGTAGGCATTTTTTTAAAAATTCTTTAAAAATAGCAATCGTTAGTATCCCAAGCTAAAATTTTGTGTGAGCCTTAAGAATTAATGTATTATAACGATACTATATTCAAAAGATGAAAAATTTACTGCAAACATTACAAAAAACATGACAAATAACTTCAGTCTAAAAAATGTATATAAATTTCATAAAAACAGTTCAAGAAAAGAACACCACAAGAAAGATCCATTCAAGGTCTCTAAAATATTACAAGTTTTTTTTCTGTGCTATTTTCCAATTTTTTACAGTGTTAAACTTAAAAAAGAAACTGTTTCCGCAAAAACAAAAACACAGTTTAAGTTATTTTCAATAGCACTACTAACCTACAAAGTTTAAAAAAAATCGGAATTACAAAGGTCAGATTTTGCTCAAAAATAGTCAAATTGATGTAGAATCATCGACATACGGCTTTCAAAAGTAGATACTTCAACTAAAGTTGTATGGCTCTTAAGTTTTTTACTTAAAAACTGAAATGGACAGGGCAGATATTACTTCGAAATTATGCGAAAGCAGCGGTGTCACTTTCCGGTATTTGGTAATTTTTTTGAAAATAATTAATTTTCTGACCATAAAAGTACCATTTTCTGGATTTTTTATGATTTCATTTACAGCAAACACGGAGAAATGCATAAATTTCAATTTACACAAAAAAAAAAAAAAAAAATGTGAAAGACGATTCCACTCATCACTTTCGTTGTCACTTTGAATATTATCTTCCGATTCACATAAGTGAAATGGAAATAATTGTATTTAAGCTAAAATTTGTAATTCAATATAAGTGTGTACAATTGTATAAAGTTAAAAAAAAATAAATAATTTATATAAAAGGTTATCTTAATTTTTCAATTTATTTTGAAAGAGCTTCTTTCGAATTCAGTCTGATTAATCAGATACTTTTTTATATATTGAGGACTTCTAAAATTGCATAAATTTGTTGTCAATTCATAAAACTTTTGCTCTCATTTGATACATAATCGTTTGACCATTTTGACTTTATCTCGAATAAATCGAGTGTTAAAAACTTTTGATTACGCAATTTTCCATTTTAGGAGGATGCTTCGGTCTCACCGTCTTACGTATATTTTAACAGCCAAAAAGTTCTTTTCAAGCAACAACTTTTAATTTCCTTTCAAATCCATAGTAGTTCCAATAGATGTGTTCCACTCTTTGTTAAAATTTTTTAAATTTATTTTTTATTTCTTTTCTTTTAAGTTCTTTCAAACCAATATTTTGAATAATATGGGAAAAGTCTCTAGTCCAAGACTATTCTTAAAATAAGTTTTAATTAGTTCTTTGAAGAAGGCGGCTCGATTCTTAAAATTCTCATCATTACTTTTATGCATTTTATTCTACAACAATGATTTTCCAATCAACACTTATTTTCAAACAATACAGCTTCTTCGGCTTATCAATGATCAATTTAACTCGAACTCTAACTGCTCTCAATTATTTTCTCACCCATTTCTAAAGCATTTTCAAACAAAACAACAACACGAAGAAGAATTTTCAACATTTCATCATTGACTTCAATTGAACAACATTCAAAATAAAAAAATTTAACTGCATTGTTTTGTAGGAAAGTTGAATGAACAGCAAATGATGCGTTTGCACGCACTTACAATGATGCGATGGAGGAAAGTTAAGATTCAGGCAACAGATAAACCTTAATTCAAGTTTTATACAAATTCTGTGTAAAATTGACTAATTAAAAGAATTGAAATTACAATGAAAAAGAAATACAAGAAAAAAAATCGAACCAACAACAACATTAACTTGTGGGCTAATAAACACCATTACAACAAGCTGGTCAACTGTTGACTTGTACATTAGGTGAACTGTTAAGGCAACAACGCAGCAGCGGCTTTTATGAAAGTTCGATTTCGGTGTTACTTGTAAACGTATGCAAGAAGGTACGCTTAATTTTTATTTTTATTTTTAATTTTATGGTTGATTTTCTACTTTGGTTGCTGTTGCTGTTGTTGTTGTAACAACATGCAATCAACGCAGCAATTGTTGCAACTATAGTGCGAGCGTTAACGAATTTTATTTGGCCCAAAAGTAGTTCCCAGTCCCTGCTTTTACCAATTCATCTGTTGCTTGATTTTTTTTCTTATTTTTTGAGCTTAGCTGAATACTTTGAATGCATTTTCATGTTGTTGCAAAGTTTGTCGATGTTATTTATTGTTATTGTTGGCAATTGTATTAGTTTGTTGGCAACAACGACAAGATTGCTGCAACATTTTTAATGATTTGCTCAAATTGCTAGCCAGCATCGCGGAACTGATTCAAGCAAATTCAGCTTAGATTTCAACATAAAAAAAAATTTGACTTTATTCGGAAAATTAAGCTCTTATTCAAGTTTAAATTTGGATATAAGCAGTTGGATTAGATGATAAGATGATGCTGAATATGATCATGAAACGAGTCAATCGGAATGTTGATGTTATGAGTAGCCACTTGTTTAAATCTATTAAAAAAAAACTTCAGTTATTTTAAAACAATTCGTTTATTTTATGCTTGCCAATTAATACTTAATACTTAATACTTAATACTTAATACTTAATACTTAATACTTAATACTTAATACTTAATACTTAATACTTAATACTTAATACTTAATACTTAATACTTAATACTTAATACTTAATACTTAATACTTAATACTTAATACTTAATACTTAATACTTAATACTTAATACTTAATACTTAATACTTAATACTTAATACTTAATACTTAATACTTAATACTTAATACTTAATACTTAATACTTAATACTTAATACTTAATACTTAATACTTAATACTTAATACTTAATACTTAATACTTAATACTTAATACTTAATACTTAATACTTAATACTTAATACTTAATACTTAATACTTAATACTTAATACTTAATACTTAATACTTAATACTTAATACTTAATACTTAATACTTAATACTTAATACTTAATACTTAATACTTAATACTTAATACTTAATACTTAATACTTAATACTTAATACTTAATACTTAATACTTAATACTTAATACTTAATACTTAATACTTAATACTTAATACTTAATACTTAATACTTAATACTTAATACTTAATACTTAATACTTAATACTTAATACTTAATACTTAATACTTAATACTTAATACTTAATACTTAATACTTAATACTTAATACTTAATACTTAATACTTAATACTTAATACTTAATACTTAATACTTAATACTTAATACTTAATACTTAATACTTAATACTTAATACTTAATACTTAATACTTAATACTTAATACTTAATACTTAATACTTAATACTTAATACTTAATACTTAATACTTAATACTTAATACTTAATACTTAATACTTAATACTTAATACTTAATACTTAATACTTAATACTTAATACTTAATACTTAATACTTAATACTTAATACTTAATACTTAATACTTAATACTTAATACTTAATACTTAATACTTAATACTTAATACTTAATACTTAATACTTAATACTTAATACTTAATACTTAATACTTAATACTTAATACTTAATACTTAATACTTAATACTTAATACTTAATACTTAATACTTAATACTTAATACTTAATACTTAATACTTAATACTTAATACTTAATACTTAATACTTAATACTTAATACTTAATACTTAATACTTAATACTTAATACTTAATACTTAATACTTAATACTTAATACTTAATACTTAATACTTAATACTTAATACTTAATACTTAATACTTAATACTTAATACTTAATACTTAATACTTAATACTTAATACTTAATACTTAATACTTAATACTTAATACTTAATACTTAATACTTAATACTTAATACTTAATACTTAATACTTAATACTTAATACTTAATACTTAATACTTAATACTTAATACTTAATACTTAATACTTAATACTTAATACTTAATACTTAATACTTAATACTTAATACTTAATACTTAATACTTAATACTTAATACTTAATACTTAATACTTAATACTTAATACTTAATACTTAATACTTAATACTTAATACTTAATACTTAATACTTAATACTTAATACTTAATACTTAATACTTAATACTTAATACTTAATACTTAATACTTAATACTTAATACTTAATACTTAATACTTAATACTTAATACTTAATACTTAATACTTAATACTTAATACTTAATACTTAATACTTAATACTTAATACTTAATACTTAATACTTAATACTTAATACTTAATACTTAATACTTAATACTTAATACTTAATACTTAATACTTAATACTTAATACTTAATACTTAATACTTAATACTTAATACTTAATACTTAATACTTAATACTTAATACTTAATACTTAATACTTAATACTTAATACTTAATACTTAATACTTAATACTTAATACTTAATACTTAATACTTAATACTTAATACTTAATACTTAATACTTAATACTTAATACTTAATACTTAATACTTAATACTTAATACTTAATACTTAATACTTAATACTTAATACTTAATACTTAATACTTAATACTTAATACTTAATACTTAATACTTAATACTTAATACTTAATACTTAATACTTAATACTTAATACTTAATACTTAATACTTAATACTTAATACTTAATACTTAATACTTAATACTTAATACTTAATACTTAATACTTAATACTTAATACTTAATACTTAATACTTAATACTTAATACTTAATACTTAATACTTAATACTTAATACTTAATACTTAATACTTAATACTTAATACTTAATACTTAATACTTAATACTTAATACTTAATACTTAATACTTAATACTTAATACTTAATACTTAATACTTAATACTTAATACGTAATACTTAATACTTAATACTTAATACTTAATACTTAATACTTAATACTTAATACTTAATACTTAATACTTAATACTTAATACTTAATACTTAATACTTAATACTTAATACTTAATACTTAATACTTAATACTTAATACTTAATACTTAATACTTAATACTTAATACATAATATTTAATACTTAATACTTAATAATTAATACTTAATACTTAATACTTAATACTTAATACTTAATACTTAATACTTAATACTTAATACTTAATACTTAATACTTAATACTTAATACTTAATACTTAATACTTAATACTTAATACTTAATACTTAATACTTAATACTTAATACTTAATACTTAATACTTAATACTTAATACTTAATACTTAATACTTAATACTTAATACTTAATACTTAATACTTAATACTTAATACTTAATACTTAATACTTAATACTTAATACTTAATACTTAATACTTAATACTTAATACTTAATACTTAATACTTAATACTTACTACCTAATGCTTAATAAGTAATACTTTATACTAAATACGTGTAAATTCGCTGGAGCATTGTCGTAGACTTTATATTTAACATAGTCCCAAAGAAAAAAGTTTAGTCGCACGTCCTCGTTGGCCAATCAGAGTCTCCTTTTAGAGAGATCACATGCCCTGGAATTGTTTTTAGGTAGATATGTCGTCGATTTCACGATTTTTTGTTTATTTTTTGCCAATTTTTAGTTACTTTTTTCGTTACTTCATATATGTTTTTAGAGTATCTTCAACATAATTTTTTGTTTACTTAAACCTAAGTTCAATTGAATCACATCATTTAACAAGAATTATACAGAGTAGAAATCGTTAGTTTTGAAAAAATTTAAAAAAAAAATGGAATACAAGTAGGTCTGATTTTACAGTTTGAATTCAATATGTATATGCATATTTAAATAGGAGAATTCACAATAGCTCCATACAAAACTTTTTCTGCTAGTCAACTGATTGTTCCTTTACCGATCTTCTTCGACAACAACTCCAAAAATCAAAATCAAAAACTCCCCCACTGACCGTTCTGTAAACACCGCGCATTCCTTCACATATCACAAAACAGCAAAATCCAATCTAAATTCGAATCATTAACGTCTTAATTATTTCCGCCATTTATTAAATTGAAATATCAAAGAAATCGCGAACAATTCAGAGTGCCAAACAAATTATTTCATTCACTCAATGCCTGAAGTGGAGTTGAGCTGATATATAAAGTGGCACCACTCACATCATCATCAGCATCAGCATCAAGTACGAACGTATGTAAACAATAAGTTGGACAGACGGACGTTCAGATGAACTGCAAGATATCATTAAGTCTTAAGAATTATAGCCCAAGACCAATAATAATAAGCAATGTAAGTGCAAAATTTCAAAACAACAACAACAATAGCAACAGCAGCGACCGACTTAAAACCCATTTCTTTTAGATTTTATGTATATCCATTTCAGCTGTCGACGCTATTCATAAAAATTTGTTGCGCTCACTGGCTGGCAGCGGTTATTTTAACAAAAACATTAAAAATTAAATAAAATTAGCCCAGCATAAAACAATGCGGATCATTTCATGAAAAAAGAACACAAAAAAAGGAATTAACAGAACGTAACTCACACAAACGAATTGCAACACTTTCGCGCTCGGTGCGCCCGCTAACACAGTCCGCCAGTTTTGCTAAGTATGAGCACAAACAAAAAAAAAAACTGTCTCAATGTAGAGCACGCAATATGCTATAGTGACTAAAACTAATTGACCCTCAGTGCGGTTGAATGCAAAAAAAAAAAAAACAATTTTAAATAATTTGGTCGCGCTTTCAATTTAGATGCCGCGAAGTCGAAAGCTAGACCCCAATTGTGGGTGCATGTAGGGAATGTGAGGGGAAGATACTGACCGTTTGGTCAGTCTAGCAGTGGTATAACTTTTCATCAACAAAGACATTGTTGTAGCTCTTTATTAATTTGTTGTTGGCGCTCGTTTTAATTAAATTCAACTGCGCAATCGCAACGCAAAATTCATAAAGTGTTGTTGTTGTTTTTATTGTTGTTGTTGTTGCGGTTTTTGTAATCATGCTGCTGATGGCGTTGATGCGAATTGATGTGAGAACTGCCTGTCAATCGGCCCAGTCTCTGGTATTGTTGTTTGTATTGCAAATAGCAACAAATTAATAGCATTTCTTCGGTTTGTTTTTTATTTATGGTCTTATAAATATTTTCAAGCAATCACTGTGTTTTTCACCCTTGTATCTAGAATAAGTGTGGAAGTGATGATGATCTCATATTTAACATGACCGCACTTATTTTCGTGACCGTGACGAATTCTTCATGTCACAGCTCTATGAGTAACTTAGACATACTTATTATTTGCACGACTCAGTGCTTGAGCAAAAAAAAAAAATATGCTTCTTTAACTAAAACTGGTTCCAATATTAAGGTAACTTTTATTTTTTTCAATTTTGCCAGAATCAATTTTTTTCGAAATATTGAATACGGCAACATTTTGCTACTATATTCAAAACTTTGTTAACGCTGCAGAAAGTAAACAAAAGTGAGGAGAAATTCATTACATAAGCATGGGAAAAGCCAAAGCCAAGTGGCTCGAATATTTCGGCAATTGACGATTTGAATTAAAAATTTGATAATTTTTCCAAGCCAGTGGTCATAACTAACTCGTTCCTAGTACTACCACAAAGTTTGCCAATTACTCAGTTAACAATTGCGTCTAAATATTTGAAGTTATTCCAGCTCAACTTGAAAAGATCTTGTATGAAAATAATTATTCAAGTTTTGCTTGAAATAGCCTTGTTGAAGCTTAGAAGTTCCAACTTCTTATATAATTTCTTATGTAAAAATTTATTCAAGGAGACATTTTTAGGAAGTATTCAAGAAGATTTTACTCAAGTATAATTACTTATATTGGGTATTCGAAAAAATTCGGTTACAAATTGTCGCTAGACGGATCTCAAATGTAATATCTATTCTTATATGAATTGGATCTAGCAATATAGTGACGGTGGCCGTGGCGTAGCTTGAAGAGTGAATGGCCCATACGCCAGAGAACACTGGTTCAATTCCCACCTGGTACAGAAAGTGTTTTCAAGTCAATTAATTTTTCTGTTTGGCCGTCACCTCTCTGTAGACAATGACAAACCTCAGAGAGTAAAAACTGCCATAAAAAGCTTCTTGAGAACATAAGCCGATCGGAGTCGACATAAAACTTGTAGGCCCAGTTCTCATTTTCAAAATAGCAATGTTCAGTGAAACGTTATCATAGTTTAAAAATGAGTGAAAATTCGGAACATTATCGTCATATTTTGCTTTTCAATTATAGAAAAGGTAAGAATGCGTCGCAGGCTGCTGAAAAAAATTTGTGAAGCTTACGGAGACAATGTTGTTACTAGAAAAACAGCAGTGAAGTGGTTTGCTCGTACTTTTGATCTGATAATTTTGATGTAAAAGATGCACCTCGCTCTGATCGACAATCACTGAAAAAGTCGATGAAATCATAGAGAAAAATTGAGCAAGTTCGGCACAAAAGCAGCGTGAACGTTGCTGGGAAACCAGGCATTCATCACCAAATAGTTATCAACCATTTAATGGTTATATGGCTGGATATACAAAAAAACTCGATGTTTGGATGACAAATGAAGTAACAGCGAAACATTTAATTGGCCGAATATGCATTTGCGAATCCCTACTACGTATAAAACGGAACGAAATCGAACTATTTCTGAAGCGAATGATTATGGGCGATTAAAATGTGGAGCAAGCACGACAATAATGTGTCATGAACAAAGCAATGTGAAGCTTCACAAACGGTGGCAATGTTAGGATTGACACAAAGAAACGTAATGCTGTGCGTCTGGTGAGATTGGAAGGGAATTGTTCATTATAAGCATCTACCACCTGGTCAAAAGATAGATTCTGTTCTCTACACCGAGAAAAAAAAGCAATAGGTAAATCACCTAAGTCGGCTTGGGTAAAGAGAATTGCATGGGAATTATAAACTTATGCTTATTCACCTAAGCAATGTATTGTTTAATACATTGCTTTGAAAGCACATACTTCGATACCTTGCCAAACAAAATATGGGCATTTCCAGAAAAAAGTCCACCGTGACACTTAAATTAAAAGTTATTACAAAATTATTATTTAATGATATAATCCTAAAGAAACATTTAAATTTTATTGATATAAGCAATTTGAACAAAAATTAATTTATTTTGATGATCAAATCGTCTGCACTGTTTCACAAATGAAATTTTTCTTTTTAGTAAATGTTCAGTAAACGTTTCGTAAACGTTTTTGTTTTAGTAAAAATGGAAGGCATTGGCTTAAAATAATGAAAAATGGTTGAGGCAAGGAGAAGCAGAAAATATTAAATTTGTTTTTTAATTACTGAATTACATAATTACTTAATTACCTAACTACTCAATTACCCAATTGAATTACAATGGAAATTTAAGTAACGTAACGCCAGTAACGTCACGTCAGACGACTAAGCCTAATAACAAAAAAACGGGAAAAGATTTTTAAATTTGATTACTTGGTAAATAAACTTATATTATTTCAAAACCTTCTAAAAGAGGTTGTATACAAACAGTTTTGCCCAATTCGCAGAATTTTGCAAATTTTGTAATCCAAGTCGAAAACTACTTCTGTTTTTTGTAACGTCACGCCAGAGCATAGTTTTGCTTATATCTTTATATCCTTAGGATCGATTATTGTAATTCTTTTCGTTAATATAGTGCTACTTAATTAGTACGCAAATATAAAAAAACATTTTTAAAAATTTTACTTTTTCATACTTTTTTTTAATATGTTTTCGTACAAATCGTACGTAACGCCAGTATGGAAATGCCCATATTTGATTCACCTAAGCCCAAAATCCAAAAATTAAAAACAACTAGCATGGATGGCTTAAGCATAGTTTTGAACTATTTTCTGCAAAAAAAAACAAAGCTGCGTCATTAGGCACTCGAGAGAAGGATAGATTTGATAATGTAATGGTCTTGTTTGTAATAAAACAACTTTTAAATTCAAAAATAACATAAAGTAAATTAAAAAACACACGTTAATATTCACATCAGTAAATTCTATTACATTTCATCAACAAAAGAAACGAAAAATATAAAAAATTTCTTTGCCCGCAGTGCGGAATCGAACCTGAAACTTTTGGTGCCAGTCCATCGCTCTAACCACTGATCCAAGCAGCCTGCTACTACTTGCTGACAACTGCAGCCATGTTGACAGATTCTGTGTTAACAGAAGCAATATGTCGCAGTAGTCTGTTGATAGCCATACAACAAAAATCTTTTAATAGATTATTGTGTTATGCTGCAGCATAGCTTCAGCTGTAATTAATATTGAATAAATCACTCCACGTAACGAAGGAGTTTAGCTTAATACGTAGTGTAGTAACTTCATACACAGTGGTATAGGTTGGTGTGGGTTCGAATCTCAACGGCATGCGCGAAGGTAAAATTTTTGTATATGATATTAAATTTAATTTAATTTAATGTTCTTGTTATAATAGACGTCAAGCAGCAAGAAAAGCCGAAGGAGAAGTCATTAATTTCTAAGAAAAAAAACGGTGTTGATAAAATACAAATTTGTGTTGTTGCCGATTTCAGTCAAGCAAATCACAGAACGAGAGGCAGCAGCTTCAAAATAAAGAAAAATAAAAAAAAACGAAAACCCGAAAAAAAAGTTATATTTTTGAAATTAAATTTTATTTTTATGTTTTCTTTTTTAATAAAACATTTATATACAAATACTTGGTTAAATTATAATCCAAATAAATATTGGCAGGTAAACATGTACAACTTAGGCGTTTTAATGAAATACTGGGGAGGCTGAAAACTGCCGAAGCCATCTTATAAATTATACTAGGCTTTTTTTTTTCAATTTAACATAAGCTTTTTTCTCGGTGTACTGTCAACAATTAACAAGATTAAAGCAAGAAATTCAATGAAAACGACCAGAATTGCTGAACAGAAAAGGTGTTGTGTTCCATCATGATAACGCCAGACCACACACATATTTGATGACCAGGCAGAAACTAAGAGATGTTGGCTGAGAAGTTTTGATGACTCCACCATATAGCACGGACCTTGCAACTTCAGATTATTATTTGTTTCGATCTCTACTGAACTCTCTTAATGGTCTAAATTTAAATTCTATGGAGAAAACCACAGAATTTTCGCTCAGAAAACCCAGAAGTTCTACACAGAGGGAATAATGGCTTTAGCCCAAAAATGGCAAAAAGTTATCGATCAAAACGGCTCATATTTCGTTTAATAAAGCTCATTACAAATTTAAGAAAAAAGTGTATAATTTTTGGTCAAATTATTATCCGAACTTTTTCGAATACCCAATAGAAAGCTTTATTCAATGATATATTTTAGGAAGTATTCAAGAAGATTTTTACTCAAGTAAATCTCTATAGCAAAAAAAAAAAAAAACTTGTCATTACACGTTTTGTATTTCAGTAAAAAAAAAAAAAAACTTGAATGAGCTCGGAGTCGAACCACAGAATTATTAACTGATAATCTCTTTGTTTGGACCGTAGGACTACCGAAGCAATTTATGGCTGTCAGATTAGGTGCTTATATGAAATGATTTCAAATAAGACTTTTATAAAGTTTTGCTTAAGAATATTCAAAGAAATTTGTAATTAAACTTTGACGTTATTCAAGTAAATTCCTGAAAAGACGCATATGGATATTGTATGCGTTTGTCGATACAAAGGTTCCGAGTTCAATCCGCTCTGTGTTGACAATGGTAAACCGGCGAAAATTTTTAAAATGTTCAAGATGTCTGTACTAAAATGAAATTAAATGAAACAAATAAATTAAAATCCAACTTTTTTTTACAGTTTTCGAGTCCTTGAATAAGACTTGAATAAAAACTTTACGTAAAACATATATAAAATTTTATATAAGTTCTTGAATAAACGAATTAATTTCAATCTCGTTAGATAGACCTCATATAAAACTTATTTTAAGAATTATTCAGAGAAGTTTAAATTATTTTCCTCCCTACATAAATTTGTTATATAAAGCTTTACACAAGACTTATTTAGGTGGAATTGTTACCTGGGCTGCCTGTTTAAGGGTTTAGTATACATTTTAAAGTTTTACTTCAACTGTAAATTACGAAGTCAAAAAAAGAAAAAAAAACAAAGAGATCGTTAGAGCAATAAATTTAGAAATAGCCTCATAAATATTTAAAATAAAAGCACGCTTTATATTCCTGACAGCTAAAAATATATCTTATTACAAATAAAAACAAAGAAAAATAATTCAAACTCAAAAAAAAGCCCTACATAGAAAGACGTATCATAATTTTGTACAGCTCATTCGAAACAAAAAAGCCAAACCACAGAGTCAAGAAAAACCTTCATATTTAATGACCGGCTAAATTGGAACATTTCGAACATAATTATTTATATGTATAACGTTTCAACAAACAAACTTACAAACTAACAAATTATTTATTAAGGTTTGAAGCTAATTAATCTTGGGCCTTGCTTTTTTTTTTTTTTTTGGACGCAGTTTTTGAGTTTTAATGAATGTTGTTGCCTTATTTAGGCTAAAGGTTTGTTTATTCATAATTCAAGAGCGTAAAATATAAATTATATAAATTTTTGTTGTTGCTTATAACTGTTGTTTTGGTAGCACGCTCTATAGATAATTTAATTAAATAATAGCTGAAATAGAGCTATAAGCAGAACAACAACAACTAAACTTGAGCTTATTTAAGTTAAATAGTTGAGAACGTGTACTTTGAAGAATTAAAGAAAGCATTACAAACAAAGATACAAGCATGTTGTTCTGAAGTAACCAGCAGAAAATAAGCCATGCGCAGGCGTCAAGTGAATAAAAGCTACACGTTACAGAACTACGTAAAATAATAACAATAACAATAGCAATAATAAACAAGGCATGAATTTATATGAGATATAAATATGAGAAATAAACTAAAAATCGTGGGAGAAATAAATTCAGTTATTTTATGCGTTCACGCTTACGAGCTTACATTTGCGTCTTGGTTCTTGAGTCTTGTCCTGACTCTTTCGAATCGCCGTGACTGCAACTAGAGCGTTGGGCTCTACACATTGACTGCAGGGCTCGTCTTTCGCGCTTGATCGGATTCTTTGAAGAATGTATTTAATTTTATGCGCCTGCGTTGCGGTCTTTATTGTTACTTTAAACGTCTATAATTCAAATAAAAATGAGCCAGAAGTTAAATAATGTTTAGGAAATAAATTTCGATTTTATTAAACAGCATTTTTATGGCTCATTAATTTTGCTAAGCTTAAAAAAATTTGCATATTTTTTCCAGTACACTCGCTGTTGTTTCATATTGAGTCGAAGGAAATCTTCTTTTTACTGAAATAAAAGTAAGTTATTAAAGGTAATTAATTTTTGAAATAAAAGTTATTAAAGGTAATAGGAAAAAGTTCTATAGAGGAACACAGTATATTTCTATAGACTCTCAGCCAGTCTTAAATTTCCAGTAAAAATACTAAGTAAACTAGTTAAAATACCCAGTTGGAATATGAACCCTCAAGGACGTAGTCTTCGAAGCCGTTTCAAAGACCAAGTGTGCGTATTTAGAATGAACGCTGACGCTGTGCAAGACAAGTCATTATATTGTCAGCGAAGAACCTAGGATGTTCACTCATAAAAAAATTTTTTTTGAATACTAAGATGTCAATGCGGATGCTCTGCAAGACTCGTAGGCATATTTTCATCACATATTTTCATGTCTATTTATCGAATTGTTTTTGTAATTTGGAAGCATTTAAAACAGTTTGTCTTGATTTCATTTGCTTATTGAAAGCACGTGCTAATTTATTTTGTGCTAACTTTGGGGTCGTTCATAAATTAAGTTACCAATTAAGGGCAGAGTAGGGGTTTTGAAAATCACTACGATAAGTAACGGGGGGTGGGGGGTTTTTATTTTATATGGGGGGTAATTGTATAAATATATACAATTTTTAAAAAAATCATAAAATTCATGCAAAAAATAATTCATCATTTGAAAACATTGTTATCTGTACATTTTCATGTTAGACCGTCTTAATTGATGGTTAACTATTGACGAGTGTTAAGCTCGTTTTTTTCATATGTTACGTTACTTTTTTGGGGTGTAGAAGGGGGGTTCAAATGTATTACAAAAAGTAACGGAGGCGGGGGGGATAAAATAACAAAGAAATTGGTCACAAAGTTTATGAACGAGCCGCCTTATATATATAGTATAGTTTGTTCTTTGTGTTGCGTTTTGTGCAATTTTTTTATGTGACATGTAATCTCTCTAAGTGTAAAAATACGAACCCCTTACAATTATAGAGAACATTTCAATCATAAAAAAACAAAAACACCCAGAAGGAAATTTGCTACTATGAAGCACGAAGCGCTTCAAGTTCTAAAACAACATTCCATTACTTTACACAGCACTTGGGCGCCTTGGAATCAATGGATTCTCAACACGCATTGCTTAGGGCAAAGTGTCAAGTCTAGCTACTTCTTGCATCTGTAAATGCATGAAGAAATAAGTAAACTTACTACTTTCTCGATGTACCGGTGTGATTCAGCATACATTGAGTATTAAGCAGTAGATTACTACATATAATTCACTTATTGTTCACAAAAGTAGTGCTACGGAAGTAATGTATGAAACCATGCAAGAGTCGGAATATAGAGTATATAGAGAGAGCGCACCATGGGGAGAGAGCGAATGGTTTTTTTTATATGCATCCGTTTTTCATAACATGTCTTAACGCCGTCGTTGAGGACATGTCAACAACAAGTCTTGCAAGGTGAAGTGAAATTTTGTTTGAATTCATCTTCGAAGACCACAACGGAAATAGATCAATCCGTTCTGCAAGAAACTGACATGTCTCGAAGACGTCTTTGATGCTGGATCGATTCATTTACTGCTGGGTAGTTGTATATTGTATGTATGTATGTATAAGCTGAAAAGGTTAAATTACTTAAAACCAAGATCAACAGCTGATTCTTAGAGAATTCTTAAAATTTTTGATTACATACTTCAGTCTAGCTTAATGTATGCCACATAACTTAAATTAATATCATAGATACAAAATTGTATTCAACGATGTATTAGCTACGCATTACAAGTTACAAAAAAGTCAGTTAAAATTAATTTAAATTTCGTAGTCAGTATTTTGAGCTGATTGCACCTCTGAGTCCATAATATCACAACAAAGCGATGCTCAAAAATAACTCAATAAATATATTCGTCCGATTTCACTGAAGTGCTGTCAAGCAAGCCAAAGAAACACACACACACACACACACACATCATCAGTAGTCATCATCAAATTGAATCGAATCTTTAGAATCTCCATCTGTCTGACACTCCATGCGGCAGTCACTTCATCTGTCTATGCTGTCAAAACCAGTGATGATGAACACACTCAAAACTGGCAAGTTTGTTGTTTGAACAAGCCCACTTGACACTTGTAGTTGTTGTTGGGATATGTATTGAGCATATAGCTGATGAATTTGTTAGCTCTACATCCCCAAAGATATCTAAAGAAACAAAAAAGGCAACTCACATCAAAGACACTAGCACCATACTTATGCTACCCTCTATTAAGGGTTTGTTTTTTCAGCAGTCTTGGAAAATCAACGTAAACCTCCAAAAAATTTGTTTTTTTTTTATATATTTTTTCCCCTGTTCCGTAAACAAACTAAAACAAATTTATTTATTTTTTAGTGCTTAGTAAACGTTTATTTGTTTTCCGATTAAAACTGACAAGCACAACAATAACAACAACAACAACAAATGCAACACCAACAACAACGTGTAGCCTTTAAAAAAGGTGCACTTCAAGTAGCAAACTGCACTTGAGACCACTTAAGAGGCAAAACCACAACGTTGAGCAGGCGCGTCATCGCAACACGGCGCTAACGTTGTCGCTGCTACTACAAGCAGCGCATCAATCAACCTGGACCACGTCTTCAGCAAAGATGCTGTTAAAGAGCAGGCTCAGCAGACAACAAAGTGGCCACTTCCTGTCCTGTTACACTGTCATCAAGTGTCAAACTCAGTAGGGAAATTATTGTAGGCACTCGCGGTGTGCAGTCAAGAGGTATTCTAGAAGGAAATTTTGGAATGCATTACTTTTAGGATGCATGATTTCTTCGGCGAAAAAGATATATGACTAAGTAGAGCATATTGGAATATGAAGAAACAGCTGACTTGTAACAAGCATGTTTATTCACAAGGAGTAGAATATTGGAAAAATTTTAAAACACGATGTAAATAATGCCGGGGCTATCAAACAATAATTAGCAATTCGTTGCAAACTTTACGTTTACACTTGTATGAAGACGAATCAATGAAGCGTAACGAAATGGAACTGTCAAAAAAATATATGTCACAAAAAATTTATTGAGACATGACTGAATTTAGCAAAATATAAGTTCGTAAATGAATTGTTTTGCAACAGAAAATTAGGTTAAATACGAGTAACATCGGATAAAATGACAAAACAATTTTTCATCGCCTTTAGTGTTAAGAAATAAATTTGAAATGTGCTACCAAACATGTTCACCAGGGTGGTGAAAGCTGGTACTGGCCTCATTTTCTTAACATGCCCACTGATCACATTTTATGGACTAATTGAGACGTAGATGAAGCTTTTAGGGTTCGCTCTTTTCATCTAAACTCAACTTGGGAAACAAACTAATTTTGTTGTTGAGATTAATATAAAATATCCCATTTTTGTGACCATGGCTGTATATAACAGAACTTATTTCACTGAGATTAATTTAAAAGGTAGTAGAAAATATTGCATTTAAATAAAATACAAATAATTAATACCTACTATAAAAAAAATAAAATAAAAAACCACCCAAAATTTCTACATACAAAATTGGAATAATTTTCTAATGAAAAACCGCCAAAGAAATTGGATGATTTTGCACATTTTTAAGCGAAATTTCGTTTTATGTTTGTGAGTTATTTTTCTTACAGAAAATAGCCCTATTGTGTAGTGAAATTTCACTATTTGTTTTTGAGAGATAGTTCACATTGACTGCTAGTGAAATGATAGTTATAACTCTCAATACTCTCAATAAAACTCAAACATCATTCAAATTCAAAATCGCGCATGATGCAGCACGGGGAGCGATGAACTGCCCATCTTCACACGCCCCCGCTTCCCGCCTCGCTGTTGTCATACCTTTTCTAATTAATATAATACATTTATGTATTTCGGTCTCCAGATATTTCCATTTATTTCATATCATTTTTTCGTCATCATCGCATATTGCGAAAAATATGAGAAAAACGCTCGCATCGCTTTAAAAAAGCTGTGACGTCTAAGCGTAGACGCACCAATTTTTTATATTTTATTAAGAAGGCATCAGAAAATAGTTGACCGTAGCTTTTAATTTTTTACGCTTTTAAATTTTTGTACCCTACACACGGAAGTTCAGACTTCTTACAAGCCTTATAGCAAGGGTAGAAATACTTTTTTAGAGGAACTTATTTTAAATATTCAAAATATAATCAAAATATATTTTATGTAATTATTTCCAAATTGAAAAAGTCCTCATTAACCCTTAAAAGCTTTTTTCATTTTAATACAATTGTCTACTTTGCAAACCTAAATGAAAAAACTGATTATTGAAAAATAGTGCTATTATTTCTGTTAGTTTTTGACTGAAGCTCAAATGTTTTAAAAATTGTTCTCACTTTCAGAACACTTTTTTAACCCTTTAACAACCAAATAAGAAAATTCTTGATTTTATATTCTAGACATTAGTTTCTAAAAAGGAATTCACAACTAAAAGGTAATAATTATGATAATAAAATTGTACCCAGTCGGAAAAAATCCTGTTTTAACCCTTCGCTTTCAAAATTGATCCTAAGAATTAATTTCACACACTTATACATTTACAAAAATTTATATATATAAAAAATTCTTACAACTATCCCATTACTTACCTGCTTTAAGCCCTTTTTACTCAATTTAAACCGTTTAGAGATCACATTTTCCAATATCTTTATTAGTATCTACGCGTGTACACCACCAACCTAATTTAATGGTTCTAGATAGAGTGGCCTAGGCTGGATGGCGATCGATGAGTGAGTCAGGACACATTATTTTATAGTTTAAGCTGTAATTTATGCTTTTTTTTATAAATTTTCTTTGAGCAATTTTTTTAAAATCTGCAGGATAATCTTTTGTTTTTTTTTCCAATTTATTACTTTTTCGCAAATCTTCGGGACAGGCCACTCTTATTTTTTCACACGACATAATTTTTATGTTCTTTTAACCATATATCAAATATTTCTCCATTTGGATAAAATCTATTTTATAGCGTGTTCACTCAAATGGCCGTTTCAATAAGTGGGCCACTTCGCTTTTTTGGCTAGCATTTTTTCTCACGTTTAATACCTACATGCCAAAATTTTGTTGTTGTAGCCTGAACACAAGCCATTTTAAAATGTTTTAACTATAGCGGGCAACCGAGCGCTCCAGCTTCAGAGCATACTCGGAACTGTCACAGTTTAAAGCTAAAATACTCGAAAAGGCGCAAGTAGATGCAAAAACATTTGGTACCACCAGAAAGAGGAAAGTTTAAAAATGTGGACTCAAAAGATTTTTTATGAATTTGAGTAGATTTCAGAAAATTACAGCCAATTAAAAATTATAAATTTTTAGGAAAAAACACTAATTCAAATATGCGTCAGTCTCTTAAGAACAAAAATTTAAAAAAGAAAATAAAAACAGAACTGACCATCTGTTAATGAGCATTTATTGTGTAAAGTTTCATTAAATATATATTATAATTAAAAATTGCATAGGCATTCTTATTGAGTAGTGTAAAATGCATAAAAACTATTTCCAAAAACCGCCATCTTTGGTTGACTGTGGAGACTACATCATGCGGTGATTTAACAAGCAAAACCAATTGTCTGCATATGAAATGTGTCTAGATTACAAAAGGGATTGAAAAATTTTAAACCACGTAACTTTTCAATAACCCTAATGCGAGAGTTTTTCCCCTATCTTCCCAAACGTGCATCGTCTACACATATAACAATAGTTTCAATTTTGAAGCAAATACCTTTATAACGAAGGATTTTAATATACGTAGCATTACAAAATGCAATCATAATCATATTTCGCTCCTTACAATACAAGGAACACCCCTTACAAGGGCCTAAAATGTATAAGAAGGCCCTCAGGGCCTTTGCAATTCAAAAGGATCTAAAAAAAGTCCCAAAATATCATCCCTGGTATAATCTCTTGAAATGCGAGAATATTTTCTCTTCTATAACTATTTCTCTCGCGTCCTTCTGAGTTGAAAAAAAAAAACTAGAAAAGGGCATGGTATAATGATTTACAAGGTAAAAGTGATAGTTCTGTTGGCGATTTGGAGTTGTTAAAAACACATTGAAAAAGAGAAAACGAAGAAGAATGCTTAAAACAGATGAAAAGTTAAACTTTGTACTGATTTGACAACACCCGATCGCCGCTCGTGAGAAAAAAGGTAGTTGCCAAGGCTACCTTGTAAATTATTGTATTATGGAAATGCGTTTATGCAAGACATATTCAACATGGTAGAAGTTGTAGTTAAAATTCTCTCTTGTGGTGGGTACAGCACCTGTCAAAATAAGTATTTAACGAATAAAAGCAAAAACAAATACAAATCTACCATGTTGAATATATCTTGTAATGCACTAAAGCTGTGTCGGCCAAAAAAACACTTGCACTGTTCTTTCAGCTGTGTGCTAGTGCGAGCACATGTGAGAGCGACAGAGACAGACACGGCTTACGAAGCACGCGTGCATAGGCGCTGGCTCACACTGCACTAAAGAGAATCAAAGCTCAAAAAATATTAGCTCATTTAAGACGTAATTAGGCAACCATGGGAGAAGAAAAGAAGGTAGCTATGCTTGTCTTATTATATGCGTACCATGAGTTTAACAATATTTTAAATAAAACAATTTTGATTTTAAAGTGGGCCTTAGCAAGAAGAAATTAGACATGGTCAATATATGTAAACTTTGTGCCAAATATAGCCACGAAATCCTGAAATGCAGAATCCGTTTGAATTTTTCAGTACAAAAAAAAAATATTAGGTGCAAAATGTATTTACAGAAAGTTTTGAGAGGGTGAGATGGGTACATTTTTAAAAGCTTAAAGGAAGGCCATTAGATACGCTTCAAGTCAAAACTCTTGAATCGTCAGCTTGTTAATTGGCAAAATTTGTAGAACATAAAGTTTACTCAAATACTTTTCTAAAATCAGCCCAGAGTCGAATTATTCATAAGGCAGAATAGGCAACGGCATAGGGTTAGCGCCCGCATCGGCTAGGGGCCTCGCTCACCGAGAATTTGTGTTAATTTGAAGAACTGTATACTCAGTGACAATATTATTACCTTGTTTTTGTAACATAATTTTATATTTAAAATTTGTTTTTTCCATTATCAACTTCAAATGCGATAGTCCAGTCTTACGATCATGTGTCAAATATGCTTGGTTGCTAAACTGGTCTACAGGTGCATAATAAGAAAATTAATAACCTCACACACTACGTTCCATGTACAGCGCAGTCACTGACTAGTTGGAGTACGTGATGCGTAGAGCTACGTTGAAGCAATCCCATTCTTCGGATTTCTACAGGCACTATAAAACTTTTTTCTTGCGTTAACTCTTCTCTGGACAATCAAACATCAACTCAAACATCTTGAAAAAGGTGATACATGTAAGCAATCGCCGTCATAGTTCTGAAAAGTGTGTCCGACACAAGGTGGTGTGCAATAGCCGATGCTACTAAAGCTTTGTCAAAAGGATACAATAGTTTCCAGGAAGTCTTGCAGTCTATTGTTAACTATGAGGCTCGCATCCGATTCACGAGGTCAGCTGCCTATTTAAGGACTTGGGAAAAAAACATGCAGTAATGGCAATATTCTGGACTGCCATACTAGATCGAATCAAAGGTAACAGTTTATCTTTACAAAAATCAACTATTGAACTTCGAATCTTTTCAAATCGCTTTTAGATTTTTGCTTTACAGCGATAATTATTTGACGATTACAAGATGAAGAAAATGAGAAAACGGATACCCAATACAGTGATGAAAATAAGCGTGTGTGAAGAAGACATTGGGCTTAGAGAAAAAGAGAATTAAAAGTTTACACTTATTTGCCTGTACAAGACATGCTCTATACAGAATTGTCGCGGCGACTAGAAGCTTATCGGGAATTGAATTCTCTGTTTGGATTTCTAGCGGATTTCTTGAGAAAGTCCAATACCTAATGCAATGAAAAAGGCTTGTACAAAGTTTAGTTAAGATTATTCTAAGGTCATTGAGCCTGAGTTTATAGACGAGATGGTGCAGTTCAAGTACTTCATGTTACAAGTAGTAGATATGGGGAAAGATAAAATTGTACCTGCCGAGGAATCATATAAATTGATTTTTGATAACATGGCATAATCAACTTTCTGGAATGTGAAGATAGCATTGCAAATATATAAAAGTCTGATGATATCAAACGACACGGGTGAACCTAATTTTTCGAAATTATAACTCATGGAAAACTGTCTTTGTTCATCAATGTCTCAGAACCTTTTCAATTCATTTATGATATATAGGAAAAAGTAATAAATTTTAAAGATTTTTTGAACGATTTAATATCTAAAAAAGTTAGAATAATTAATCAATTGAATTCATTTTTCTGTTCGGCCGTCATCTCTCTGCAGACAGGGGCAAACCTCAGTGAGTAAAAACTGCCATGAAAAGCTTCATGAGAACATAGCCGCTCTGAGTTGGCATAAAGCTGGTAGGTCCAGTTCTCGATCAGTTGTGTTCAAACATTTCACAACGCACACAACACAATTGATCATAAGAAGCTCGGTCAAAGTCTTTTCAAGGGCTGAAATGGCCATCTCGATTTATTTTTTTATTAATATTTAAACAAACTAAAACACCGACTACCCGAAATTGTATTGTATTTAATTATATTTTATGAAAAGATAGGCATACTTTCTTTTCATTTGTTTTATTGTTTAGAATGATGCCATATCTTCGTAATGTAGTAAAAGAAATAGCGTTATTAAGAATATAATTGCATTGTGCTCGAAAAAAATGCATTTTAGGAAGTTACAAAAGGGTAAAAGGGCCCAGAGGATTGCTTTGCTTAGGAGCCTCGACATGCTTAATCCGGCCCTGTGTCACCCTTTCATAGAAAACGAGAGATTTATAAATATTTTTAGGTATCATTCATAAACAGAATGAAAAGCAGGTGTACGAGAATATTACCCTGAGGTACGCCTGAGGTTGCAAAAAATTCATAGAATTTAATTTTATTTACGCAGACAAAACAATTTTTGTTAAATAAAACTTAATACAATAACAAAAAATTGAGAAAAAGAAAAATTGATTCCATTTTCGATAGTTTCCAGGGTAACAATTTAAGAGAAACTCTGTCAAAATATCCAAACGTTAAAAATGACATCAAAATCTAAAATTAAAATGGCATAAAAATGCCTCTTATAACAATTTTTTTTTTTTGCTTTAAAAATATTTGAAAGCATCAATGGTTCGACAATGCATTTTAAGGATTTAATATTATCCAAACTCCACAACAATGCTTAAATATATTTATTATTTAATTTTATAAGCTTAAATCAAGCCTAAGTTGATTGTTGAAAGTTTTGCTTATATAATTTTATGCACAATATCGTTTGTGTTATAATCAAAAAAACCGACAACAACAACAACAACTTAGGTAAGATCTAAGCACTTGTCTCACATTGCAGATACTTTCTCCTAATGTGCGGGCGTTACAGCTGCAAGAAGACAATGAAAACTTAGATATCAAAACAGCGATTATGTTTTGGCATTAAGAGTGCAACAACAACAACAACAAACACTGCACTTATGATGCATAATATAAGTTTACCAAATAAGCAACGTATTTTTCCTGCTGCTATTACCACATTTAATATTTTTCTAGCTGTTTTGCAACATGCGATCAAGACCTCCAACCTCAGGCGTAGCCGTCACAACACCACACACCGCAAACCGCTAACAAACAAAGAGTTATATAGCCACAGCCGCCGCCGCCGACGCCGCTAACTGGGGAGGCAACCCAAGCAAGAAAACGCTTAGATAGATTCAACAAAATACGCGCTAGACAGCAAGTATCTAAAAGATTTCCTGCAGTCATTTTGCATGCGATCTATCTATGAATGAGCTGCCAATATTGTGGTTGTTGTTGTTGTTGTTGGTTTTTGCTGCCTTCCTTTGCTTTTGTTGTAGTGCGTTGGCATTACGGCTAGTGGCAGCGGTGGCGGCGGCGACGACGACGATGATTTCAACTCGAACGAAAAGTAAAACTTTTGCATGCCGAAAATTAGCTAAATGTACCTTTATTTTTACAACATTCGCAGACAAATAGTGAAAAGCAAAATTATCTTATATATATGTATGTATGTGAGCCTGAAATTAATTCGACGATTATGCTAATGCCAATAGATACATTTTGTGGATAAAACTTATTTTCTCATAAATAAAGAAAATGTTGCAGCGCACTTTTGGCAAGCAGGCGTATTTTTATAGCCACTCACTCGCGGCTAAGCGGCCAAGGAATAGAAAAGAAAACAATCGCAGCTATGCAGAAGAGATAAATAAACGTTTAAATGGTCCATGCAGCTAAGTATCTGCACAAGTGGCCGCCAGATTTACTTTCGATTTGTTGCATTGAGATACTCAATTCATTGAGTGGCTATAGTTGGAAGGGCGTTTTTTCTTCGTTTTTTTTTTTTTTATATAGCTGCACTTAAGATGCACAAAAGTGTTGCAACAATTTTAAATAAGAGCTCCCAAAACACAAACAAGACTTATTCGTTAAAAAATGTTTACCCCCAGACGCACCGTTTCTGCTCTATTCATCAAGATCAAAAGCATCCTCTATAAACTTGTTCAAATTATGTAAGATTTTTATGTAACTTGCCTGGCTGTCAACTAAATCAATCTACAATAAAATAGAATTCAGATACTTTGCGACATTTATGAGCACTCAAAAATAAATATATACTTGAATAGATACAAATTTAGATACAGAGCTGAAGATAAACTGCAAGATGCGCATTATACCTGACGACTGTTTAAGATACATATCGAACAGACAGACAGACAGACAGACTAGAACAGGTGAAAAACTGTTAGAAATGTGACTGTGCGAGGCGCTATACAGCAGATCAGTTTTGCTCAGATAACGGTTAGTTGTAAATTCTACGAAGACGACGCGTATTCGGTTGGGAAAAAAACCCAGACGCCGTATGTAGACATGTCACAATTTACAGCCAGAGGGCGTAACGAGTCACTGAATCGCAAAAAGGACCAAAGAATTCTAACAAGCTATAGTGCGGAGATGACCTCCTGCGGTTTTCAAACAAATGGTATCGAAATTAAGTCAAAGGTGTGACACTTAAAGTTATTTTTAATGAACTGCCAATATATGTAGAACTGCATGACAAACAAGGTTGCAGCGACAAAGATTAGTTACGCAAAAATATATAGAAAAAAAAAAATTTTTACAAAAATTTGTCAGTTTCTAGATGAGAGCAGAGGGTGTGCAGTCAAAAGATTTATGTTTATGCGACGTGAAGGTTTTCTTGAGGTAGTAGTTAGTTTTTGGTTTTGGGTTTTGGGAATTTTGGGTTACCGTACGATTAGCGTGGCATCATAAATTTCTGCGGATTGTCTTGTGGTGTCATTTAGCAATGAAATAAAATTGAGTTTCAAGCGTTTAAAGCATTTCGCAGAATTAAGGTAGACACTCGGAATGTAGATAGTTAACAAAAACAAACCTATTTTAAAAGGATTAGTAAAGTCAGAGTCAGACATTAGATTCTATACAAAATACACAAAATTAAAAAATTTCTTGTAATAAAATTATCTGCATTTAAATATGTAGTTATGGGAAATCACAGAATTTTATTAAAAAAAAAAAAAATCATGCTCCCTTATAGATATCTTATCAGTAACTTGTTGCTTCACTCTTCAATGAACATCACTTCACTGTCACCGAACAGAAATAATTGTCAAAACTTGACAACATGTTGACGGAGGCACAAACAACAGCAGCAACACCAACACCAACACCATCGCCAGTAGCACTTGACGCCAAACCAAGTGGCACCACTGTAGCACCCTACTTCTTGAATACCATGCTCAGGCCCAGCGGATGCCACATTAACTTGCTGATAATTCCAGCTACTTGATGATCATGACGACAAAGTTCGAAATTTTTTTTTTTTCCCCTCCTCTTATAACATAAATGAAAATCAAAATCGTTTTCCTAGAATTATTCAAATCATGCTGTTGCTGTTGCTGATTGCTCCAAACGCAACCGCATTGATGACTATCGATAAATTTAATTTTCAGTTAAATAGCTTAAGCCTTTTATAATGAGCTGCTTGCTACCGGTGTAGACCGCTTTATGCTGTAATAGCATTTCTTTTTTTTACCCATGCAAGCAACAACAATTATTAAAGAAAAACTGCTTATATCGAAAATTAATTAAATAACTCATTGATTGTTAAGCAGCTACCATTTGTAAGTTAACATTTTAACAATTTCAAGTCCGAAAAAGAAAATGTATACACCAATAATACACTTAAAAATGTTAAACCCATCTACAAACACAAAAAAAAAAAAAAAAACATCAAAAAAGCCACTACAATTTATTTTATAATGCTCGATATCCTATGCTAACAATATTTAAAATCTATGAATATTGAAAATTAACCGCTCAATGTTTGTTCTAGGCTATAGGCTAGGTAACGGCTGCTTGTCTCTCAGCATCATCTTCATCAACCGCAGCAACAGCAGCAGCATCTTCGTCATCCTCCTCATTTTGTTCGACATTATCGGCGATTAATCTTTTTCCTAATAACTGATTCTCATGCAACGGCAGTGTTTTTTTTTTTTTTTTTCTACGGTAGCCTTGTTTAATATATACAGAGAGGATTTGGTTGCTTCTTCTTGGTCAAAACATCCGCTTTGAAAAAATATTTGATTGCTGCCTGTCTTGATGGTGCTGTTTTTGTTAGAGACCAGCTATTTTGCACCTGTGTCTATATATTGAGCATGTAAACTATTAGTTAAGCACGGTACACTTTCTTTGTACAAATTGCCAAAAAATATTTATTCTAGCTTTTGCGCCTAAACAAATATGAAAGTCAAGTTATGTTGTAAGTAATTGATTGAAGAACTAGTTCTTTGTTGGTTAAAGCAGCAGTAGATGCTTCCGGCTTTTGAGGGAAATAGTGAAAATATGTCTAATAAAGAATAGGATCTTCACTTTTTGCAGCAGTTTTAGATAAAATATTTGCCATTCTTTGTTTCAAATCAAAAATGGCTAAGCTCTATTTTTTCTCTTAAACGAAAACCGGCACTACTGATGTAGTAAAAGCTGGCTAAATGATCAAATTTGAACATCAGTCGAATTTTAAAATGAGCATTTGAAATATGTAAAGGGTGACCAGTAGAGTACATCGTTTTTTGAAGCGAAGCTTTTTACTCCTCGTTCTTTGATTTACTTGAGTAAAATCTCAAAAACGACACTTTTTAATTTTGACAGCGTTTTTCTTATAAATTAATGTTTCTTTTTTCCTTGCGTCTATTATAAGAAGAAAATGTATTTTCAATATATTAAAAATATACTTCGATCTTCCACTGGGACTCGAACTCGCATCGTTGTGATTAAGATTTCAAAACACTATGCACTGATCCAAAAGCCTCTGTTAAGCGCAGTTGTTGATTCAATATCAAGTATGTTTTACTAAAGCTATGTTGCAGTAGATCACAATAATCTCTTAATGGATAGAGATTTGTGTATTGGCTATTCTACGTATAAATACACTGCACATAAAATGTTCCACTTGCTACTACTTGCTACAATATGTCACCAGCATTGCGGTTTTAATAAAGTACAACTGAACTATGTTACAGCAGATTGTAAATCTAAATATGAAGAGGATTGCGTATTGACTTTTCTACATATCCAGCATATTTAGCAGCTATCCAAATATAACAACAAAAATGTTGCTTCTACTTGCTAGATACATACAAGATGTCATCAGCATCGGCAAAAATTAACGATTGCCCATAAGTGCGTTGAAATAACAATGAATGTAGCACGGAATAAAATAAATAAAATATTAATGATGTATAATAAAATTTACTGGTGTGAATATTAACATGTGTTTTATAATTTACTTTATGTTATTTTTAATTTAAAAGCTATTTTATTAAAAAAAAAAACACTAAATTATAAAATCTATGAAACTGCAAACTTCGCTTCTCTCGTATGTCCAACGACGCACCTGTGTTTCTTTATTCACATCTAATATCATTTTTCTGATGCTTTAGTTCATAAATAAAAAACCTGTGGTGCGTTTATGTAACTCTTCTCCACTAGTTTTTTCTCAACTCGTTGAGATTGTGACGTCATAATGACGACATTCTCAGCTAGAGTGTTCATAGAACTGTGGTGAGTTGAGTATTGTATTTTCTACTAGTTGAAAAGTGCTCGTCAGCTTTATACTTGTAGAGTCTGTCAATTTGCGATTAAGAATAGATGGTGTTGTGAGTATGATTCTTATTTCGTTTATATTTGTTAAAATTTTTTATTTATTTCGGGTGACTGAAATCCAAAAACAAAAATTAAAACATTCTTTCAAAATTATTGTTGAAATTCAACAATAAGGATTGCTAATAAAATCATCAACTGCATTGCTAAAATTTTGTATTGGTTTTAAGAATTAATTTTTCTTCAATTCGATTTTTCTCATATTTATACCCCAACGCGTACTGCGTAAGGGGTATATTAACTTTGTCATTGCGTTTGTAACGCCGAGAAGGAGGCGTAGAAAAACAGAAGGTATAGAAAATATATATATTTTTGATCAGCATCACCTCCTCAGTCGATTTCCGTGTGTCCTTCTGTCGACACGATTATAGCCGTAATTTTAACTACTACTTTTAAGTTATCGCGATGAACTTAAAAATATAAGTTAATTTTTATGGATCGGATGAAAACCACGCCTACCTCCCATACAAAATAACTTTATTTTAACCTTAAAATGTTATTAAAATTCACAAAAATTAAAGAAATGACTTGAAATTTGGCACGTAAGCTTTGATCTTCAATATTAATCTTGGCTATGAAATTTGGAAAAATCGGATGAAAACCACACCTACCTTCAATACAAAATTACGTCATCAAAATTGAAAATCTTTCGTAAATATATAAAACTGAATGACATCGTGTCTGTATGTACCCAAGTTCCACCCACGTCGTTTATTCAGCCCATACATATATTCTTCGGTAAGATGTGGAGTCTTTATACAAGAAAAGTGCGTGCGGCATTTTACTTTGTTTACAAATTACAAATTACTTTTGTTTACAAATATGTGGCAGCTGAGGGTAAAATTAAATTATGCGTATGACACAAATATTTTTACAGATTATACATAAAAATTTTATAGACGTCTAAAGACTTCGGATATACTTCAGTACGGCCGCGGGGGGGCGGGGGTATTTTAGCTTCGGTACCCTGCCGAAGCTCCATTCGTTACTAGTTTGATATTTATTTTAATTTTTTTGACATTTAATTTTTAATATAAACTTAAATTTTTTCGCTTTTATTCGCTTTTTCTATTTTTTCGAGTTTTTTTCGAGTATTTTTCGATAGTTATCGATAAAAAGTTCGAAAAATCTTCGGAAAAATATAAAATGCTACATATCTCGAAGGGGATATTGAGATATAAAGTAATTTCTTAATTTTTTGTTTGGGGAGCCATATTTTAAGCGCCATATCTCGAAGAAGAGAGAAAGGTTGTCACATTAAATTTAAAAAAAAAAAACAGTAAAATTTTCCCTGTATCGGGTATTTTCTAACGTCAGATCTTGGTGAACGTACTATTTTTTTTGTCTCCAGCCCCGATTGCAGTGTGCTGGTGCTCGGTGCTAGCATGTGGGAGCTCCGCGATTTCTGTTTGAACTTTTTACATGTGTTTGCTGTTGAGAGTGCATCACTCTGTATAAAGCTCCAGTGCTGGGGCTTTTGGGTGCGCACCATTCCGAATCCCGCTGGACAGCATCAACTACTTAAGCGACAGTACAGCGCGATCAAGCATTTCAATACAAAAAATGAAAGCCAAGTTTTCAAGGCTGAAATTCACGCAAAAAAAAAACAATCATTACAAACAATTTTCAAATTAAAATTATACAGTTTTTACCTTATATATTGATCTAGATGCAGTTGAGATTAAAAATTTCTTTTTATATTTACTTGATTGGCACAAATTTTTCTCAAACAAGAATACAATTCTCAATCATAAATGTCAAATTGTCAACCCACCACGAGTATCTCAATTGGTGAGTTTCATGATATACATAAACACTTGTTTTCTATCGGTAGAGTTTAGCAGAGTGATTGAGCATGACGTCACTACCAGTAGAGAATTTCTCAACTAAGTTACATGAACGCACCACGAAGAGCGAGGAGAAGGTCCACAATTTATTTTTTTCAGGTGGCGCCATGCCTTAGAAAGTTCGCACATCGCGGAAATTCAATATGCTGAATGGAATATTAATGGAATATATAGAGATTATATGAAAAAAGGCCAAAATGATGAATAATTGATAATGAATTTTATTTTTCAGCACGATATTTTAAACAATTTCAAAAATTCCGCGAATAAATCACACTTTCTGAAAGAGTGCAAAAAATACGTGCTTTGTTTAGTACAAGATCTAATAGTACTGTTCAAGATCTTCAATTTAAGAGCTTGAAGAAGTCTCTAGGTGCACTGGAACCAAAGTTATGGTATTTTTAAGATTTTGTAATTGTAGATGTATCAAATCTGCTCACTCTCCTTTTTCACGAAATTGTGTTAAAAGTAGTGTAGATGAATCATTTTTTACTATCTAAAAGAATTGTTTAATACACTTTTCAATTAAACTCATCTTTTTCAATGTGTTTTGTTAACTTAAAAAATGAAGCTATTTAATTGCATTTTTCTTTTCATTAATCTCACATATCATTTAAGATAAAATTGTTCACATATACTCGTAAATATGTAAGTGAAGGAAACGCTCCAACGGTAGAACAGAGTATATTCACATTTTTTGAATCAGAGGGTAGTTCAACAAATACCGTTCGTTTGCTCGCCGTGACAAACAGGACCGAGAACTTTTTCGGTTCGGTATCGCTCTCGAAGGCAACTATGGTGAATAATATAATCGAGTTTTATCAAAATTTTGATTTTTTCTTACTTATCCTACGGACTTATTGAATGATCTGTTAGATCTGAATTGTCCTTAGAATTTACCGTTCTGTATATTTTCATATCATCGTTATGAATAAACAGATGAGAGTCTTCTATGATGTGAGTTACATCAATGGTTGCTAAAATAAACAGAAGTGGTCTAAGTTGGCTACCCTGAGGAACACCTGATTCAGCAATAAATTCAGAAGACAATACGCCTAGGAAGCGTATGTGATAAGATCGCTCTAGGTTCTAGATGGGAAGATTTAGTTTCCCAGAATAAATCATATGCTATTAACTCTTATACCAACTCTTCAAAAGTAAATAAACCCTCTTTTATTGACGACTTTCTTAAAAATGCTAAAAAAAGTTTAAAAACCATTAAGCCCGGTCCATTAGCTTACAAGCAAATAAATAACTTAATTGGAAATAATAAACGTAAGTTTTCGTAAGTCGTAGTAAACAAGAGGTCTTAACAGAAGATAGCGATAAGGACTGTCCCTTTTGGAGAGCTAAACATTTGACGGAGCCCTAAAATGTTCAAAAACTGCTCTTATGTTTTCTTTAATAATAATCATTTATTATTAAATACGTTATTAAAAACCAAAAACATATTGATTCACTTTGTAAAAGAACATAAGAAATAATGAAATATCTACTGGGAGGTATGAAACTGTTTTTTGTTTTTCATCACTTGTTTTATATCAGGCCTGATAGAAGAAAGTTGAATCCTCATATCAGGTTCGGTATTCAGTCTATTGCGGTATTTTGTTTTTGTAGTTGCATACAATCCTGTTTCGCACAAGTAAGTTGTTGAGAACTGGAGGAGAACCATTCCGATGCTGGTGATGGTGTTTTTGTTCTTGGGGAAAATATGTCTCAAAACATGCGCGCACAGCATTGAGATATTGGACCAATTTTTCAAACATATCCTCTTGAAACATTTCTGAGTCGCTAACGAGCTCACTGAGCGATGAAAAGCTTTCTATACTCTCATGCCAACACGAATAATCCAATAATCGAATTTTTTTTTAACACTGGAAGGCGACAGGAAGACGACAACAACCAGAAGTATTTATGAACCGAATAAAATGGATCTTTACCCGATCCGACTCGTGATTTCGTATAAGTGGGTATGAATCGGGTTGCGTAAGCTAAGGGTTGAAAAGATTTGTATACTTATTTTTTGTCGGCTATACTAAGAGTTACAAAAAGCTATCCGTTGCAAATCACTGGTCTGTATTCCACGTTGAACTCGCTTCAGAGGTGAGTAAGGTTGCGAACATAGTGAAAGCTTGTTGCTGAGCCGAGCCGAAAAACACATTGGAGTAAAAGAGATGCATGACTTGGTTTCCTTATTGCTCCAATGAGTTTTTAGGGTCGGCTCATCAACAAGCGTTTACTATGTATGTACAACCTAAGGGTTTCAGCGTAAGAAAAAACACTGTTTATAGCGAATTTTTTTACATGAATGGATAAAGCAAATTAATTGAAACCTTTTGCAAATTATAAAGTATCAAATTAATAACATTGCGTAATTATTTTATGCAAAAAATATCGACAAACAACCTGGTGACCAAGCTTTTTCAAGAACGTTTTTGAAAAAGACGATTTGCGGAACTGGAAATTATATGATATCAAAGAACATTTAAATTTAGTCGAAGAGTCATCAAATCCTCTCCCAACGTTCTCTGATTATTATTTTTTTCAAATTTTTGCTGGTCATTTGAAGTGAAAGTTGCTATTTTTCACTAAAAATTCCGCTATTTTGTAAGTGGAACAAAAAAAATTTCTAAAACTTATGGTATAGAAACCAAGTTTGAAATGAATAAAAAATGTAGTTTTTAAATGGCAGTGAACACGGACTTTTAAAAAGTAGTTTCGAGAAAATCCGTCTAAGGTTTGGCTGTCGGAGCTACAGTGTTAGAGGAGAGGTGACTAATTGGTCAATAACTTCACGAGTTTTGTTCTGATTGACTTTAAATTTTGGAAGACAAAACAAATATTATTGATTTTTCAAAAGTGCAAGCCGTTACTCACCCCTTAAACAGCAACAAATATGTATGCTTGTGTGTTAACACACATAAATTATTTTTTCATGTGAGTTTTGTTTTTGAAATAAAAACTAAATTTTGTCTGTCCCAAGCCATAATGTGCAATATTTTCTGTTTTTTTGTTTTTATTTAATAAAGCACTGACCAGTATTTTTGCATAGTCCCTACAGAGGCTTTGCGTAGCCCTTGGGTTCCGCGGAGCACACTTTGAGTAACGCTGCTTTATAGAATAATCCTTATCTACAACTGAAAAGTCAACAAAATATTTTGTGATAGGCAAATTAATGTATCTACTCCCTAAAAAATGTTTATCATATTTTTAGCTTTCGCTTTAATCATATTTTTAGCCTATGCTCTTTAAAGTTTGAAACTTTTTTTTAAGTAAAAATCTTTGAAATTTTTTTTAAAATATTCCGGGTATATTTTCTTTACTTGCCATCTCGGTGTTTAGTAATCTAACATAATTAAAAATGATTTTTAAAGTATACAAAATTCATATTCTGGATTCAAAAAACCTATCCTGAAAAAATCCATAAAGTCCAAAGAAAGATATTTCTTTTTTTTTATAATTTTAGATATTTTTTAATTTTATTATTTTTTTACTTTTTCTTCTAATAATTGAAATAATATTTCGCTTCTCTTACAAAAAATAACAAATACAACGAAATTCTTCTGTTGATTTTTTTTTTCTAATACTAAATTAAATGATAAAATTTATTAATTCTATATAAGATACAAAAATAACTAACTTAAAAGTATGATGAGCTAAAAATGGAGTTTTATAAAAAAAAAAAAAATAAAATAATATTTACAAAAAGGAATTAAATTCTGTTTTTTTTTCGCAGTGCAATTTCTAGCTTACATTTATAATCAGTCATTTAAAGTTTAAAGAAATGCATGAACATGATCATGATGATGATGATAACAATGAACCTAAAGAGCGAGCTTCTGTGTAATGAATGAGTATAAAATTAAACAATTAGTTCTTGTGATGTGTCATGTTTAAGTTTGCTGTTCTTTCTTTTGCTGTTACAGTGTGTAATTAATATATAAATATGGCTATTTTAGGAAGTTTTTCTTTCTTTTCGTTTTCTTTTTTTTTACTCACTTAGATGTAATTAAGTACAAGCTAATTGATAGTAAATTCAAATAATAATACTTTAGACGCAAGCATGTTGGCTATGTTGTTAGTTATATACAGGTATTGTTTTTTTTCTGTATTTTTTTTTTCTTCTTTTAACTAAGCGTTACTTATTTACTTACAGTATTTTGACTTTTTGCGTACAATTTTTTTTAGCTTTTCTAACTACTTATAAACAATTACAGGACGTAGCAGTTGCTTGTTTGAGTTAAAATTTTAAGTTTTACAATTTTTTTTTATATATATATATAGATATAATAGATACATATCACATTTTTTTATTAAAATATTTAGATTTTTTTTTATTCATTTTTTTTTTTTTTTTTTGTGAAAAATCATTTTAAAATTTTCATTATTTACAAACAAGTGGAATGTTTTTTTCCGTTTTGAGTTGATTTTGACGTCTTTTGTTGACTTTTTAACAAAACTGTTTTTGTTGTCAGTTTGTTTGACTTGGTTTTATTTTGTTTTTTTTTTTTTTGTGTTAAAATTCGTATATTTTACAATTTTCTTACTTTTTTGTGCCACTTTACTTTCCACACCAATTCTTCGGAACTTTTTTTGTATCATTTCAGTTTGAGCCAGAAATCAAGTGTTTTTGCCTGCCTGCCTGTCTTTCTGTCTGTCTGTCTGTTCCAGCTCGGTCCAGTGAAACGTCTTGTTGCTGTCTGTCTTTTGTTGCCATTTCCTTGGACTTGGCGTCAAAATATGTTAGACTGCTTTTGTTGTTGTTTTCTTCTTTTTTTTTTTTTTTTCTTAACAATGTTGCATGCAACAGTAATTTTCAACATTTTGCTTCTTTTCTTTGCGTTTCGTTTCGTTTCATCAAAATCACTGTCGTTTTTAAGAGACGGCAGGAAATTCCAACAAGCTACATTAAAAAAACAAGAAAAAAATAACAATAACCTGCCACCAACTGATCGCTCGATCTGCAGCTTGCTAACTTGTTCGTTGCCGCAAAAAGTTGTTACGGCAAATTTGCAGCAACTCATTTGCATTTTGGCTGATTTGCTGTTGTTGTTGTAGCTGACTGCTGCTGCAGCGAAAGGTTCTTTATTATTATGGCTTTTGTCTCGGTTTTTTGAACATGACATGAACGAACGAACGAACGCAGAAGGCAACCAGAGCAACAAAAACCGTTCGTTCAGCTGAGCGCCCGCTTGTTGTGCTGTTGTTGTTATTACTTGTGCTGCTATCTAGGCACAACAAATATGGCTGCCAAGCATCAAAATAAACTTAAGCTCGTTTTGTTTTCAGTTCGCTTGCCTAACATGGTGCTTTTGTTGCGCGTGCTTTTGTGGCACGAATTCGAAGCAGTTCAATGTCACTATTTTCGAGGTTTCTGGCATGAAAGCAAAGCAGCGCGACTATCAAAGTTACAGTAAGTTAAAAAAGACGTCCAACTTCACATACCCCCTCTGCTCCCCCCGGCCCCTTAAATATGCACCGCCACTGTGCGACTCGAACTTGTTGAGCTGCCGCCGCCTGTTGATGACTGCGTCGTTGTCGTATTGTTGCTGCGTGGACTTGGGCAGGGTGGCAGCGGCAGGCTCTGATGCTGTATGCTACCCGGAGCAGGTGTGGGCAGCATTTGTTGCTGCTGCGCCCCCACTGGGCCCTGGCAGGTTGTCAACATAGTCGCCTGTTGCTGCTGCTGATTGGCATTGTTGTTCCTGTTGTGATTCTGCCGACTGCCGTTGATGTTGTGATGCATTTGAGAGCGAAAACTGGCGTGCTGCAAATGATGCTGCTGCAGCTGTTGCTGCGGATGCATGTGATGCAGATGATGTTGCTGCAGGTGATGATGATGCGGCGCAATTGGCATATGCACGCCGACGCCGCTGCAGTGCACTCCAGCACCACCCAGAACGCGCGTACGCCGCTGATTATTGGGCACATCGGGCAGTGCAAAGCGCAGCTTTTCCCAGAAAAGCTTGTCGCCCCACTGCAAATACGTGTTCGTCTTCAGATACAGTCGTAGATCAGGATCAAGTTCCTTCTGCGGCACTTCGCCCAACACAATGACTATGAGGCGTCGGCGCCGATCGCGCAATACCGATTGATGTGCTGACTTGAACTCGAAGCGACACCACTCGGACTTGATGAAGTTCTCGGAGAGCACCATGATGGTGCGTCGCGACGAGTCAATGGCTTGCACTATGGTGTCCGCAATGTAGCCACCCACGGGAAAGTCACGATGATGCAGGCACAGCTTGTAGCGTGTGTCGCCCTGTTCGAGCAGCGGTGCCAGCTCCTCGCCCACAAACGCCTCATCCTTGGAGCTGTACGAGATGAAGGCGTCGAAGAGTTTCTCCCGTTCATTCTTGTCCACATCCTTGTTGGCGTTGTAGAATAGACGTATGCCGAAGCGCGAATGGCACCAGACACGCATCTCCTGCCGAAAGATGAAGACGAGCAGTGTGCAGATAATGACAAACACAAAGCCAGTCAAAATGGCGACCAATATTGGCACATAGTCGTGCATGGGTGGTTGCGAGAGAATCATCTTCGTGGAGGTCATATTGCCGTGTAGTATGATGTTGTCGTTGATGTCGGCACCGCCAACGCCATCACCATTATTATTGACCATGCCACCGGTATCTGTCAAAAGGGGCTGCGTGCCGCATGCAACAAAACGTGCGCCCTCAGCAATGGCTTCGCTGCTCATGTAGATGGAGAATAGTTCACTGGCGCTAGTTGAGGCATTCAAACTGATCGTGCCATTGCTGCCAGCGAGTGCAGCACACTTTAATTTTTGCCGATCTTGCACGGCTTCATGGCGATTGATGTAGTCGCGGAACTTATCAATGAACAGACAATTGCAGCTCCAAGTATTGCCCGCCAAGCGCAGCTCATTTAGATAAGGTGGCAAAAAGTTCCAAATAGCAAATTCCACGATAAGATTATGATCGAGACGTAGTATTTTGAGGTGATAGAGATGCGTAAAGGTCAGCGTATCAATGCTGGCAATGGCGTTGTGCTGCAAATACAATTCCTGCAGATTGTCCAGACCCTGAAACTCGTTGCCATTCAGCTGACGCAGACTGTTGTGATTCAGCTGCAGCACTTCCAGCTCAAGTAGACCAAAGAATGTGCGATTTTGTACAATTTCAATGCGAGAGTGATTTAAGTGCAGCACCTTGAGACGCTTGCGTCCAATGAAGGCATGACTGGACAGTTCCTTGAAGTTGTTGCCATCCAAATACAGCTGCGTTGAGTCCATGGGTATGTGTGCAGGCAGCTCACGATCGTAGCCGGAACGCGAACAGTCTACAACATTTGAAGTCCAAGACTGATCGTGGTAGCAGGCACAGCGATCGGGACACTCCATCTTGCAGTCGCAGGCATAAAAGTCGCAGCAGTGACAGAGTGCAAAGCAATGCGCCTCATACTTGCACAGGAACTCATTCGATTTGGCCTCAATGAGTGGAACATGCGTCTTGCCGCGTGCGTAGCTCAATTTGCAGTAGATCTGATCGAGGTCCATCAGTTGGGGTTGCGTGCGCGACTCGGTGTTCACCTTTTGCAGCCAGTCCAAATTACAGTCGCACTGAAATGGATTGTGACCAATAAAGAACTCAGGTATGTCCTTGTCGTCGGGTATAGGCGAGAGACGCAAGGCATTGGGCTCCAAGGTAGTCAGTTTGTTGCGTATAAGATCGACACGTGTTAGATTCGGCTTCTTGAAAAAGGTATATGGCTGAATTTTGTTGATCTGATTGTCGTTCAAGTAGAGCGTCTCTACGCTGTTCGGTATGGAGCTGGCCGTGATCTCACTCAGCAGATTGGAGCTGGCATCAAAGGTGCTCAAGCTCAGCTCGCTCTCAATCTCAAAATAGTTGCCCAGCTGCGTGATGCGATTAGCGCGCACATCCAACCACTGCAAGCCAGTGGGTATGTGTGAGTAGTCGAATTTCTCCAGACGATTGTCCGAAATGTTTAACCAAACCAAGTTTGGCAGCTCGGTGAATAGGCCAGCGATGTTCTTTAGATGATTGCCGTCGAGGCGTATGGCTTGCAGCTGCATGTTGCGGTGCAAGGCGCCAGCTTCGATGCCCTTGATTTTGTTGCCCGAAAGATTGAGTATCTGCAGCGATGTCATGCGATCGAATACGCCGCGACGTATAAAATCAATGGAATTCTCTGTTAGACGCAACCCAAACAGATTCTCCATGATTGCAATGGAACTGTTCTCAATGCTGGTTATAAGATTCTCGCCCATATCGAGTGTCTTCAGCAGCGGCACGTAACTCAGAGCATCCGGCAGTGACTGCAGCTTATTGCCATTCAGATGCAAGTCTTGTATGCTGGAGCAGTTCTTGAAGGCTTGAGCGTCAATCTTGGCAATGCGATTGTAGTCCAGACTAAGCACCAAAATGCCGTAGAGACCGCGAAAGGTGTTGGCGCCAATAGTCGAAATACGATTGTTGGACAAGATCAGCGTATGCAAGTTGGAGAGATCGGCGAAGGCGCCCTCGGGTATGTGATCAATATAGTTCTCCTCGAGCTTGAGTATCTGTAGGCTAGAGAGTGAGCGAAAAATGCTAGCTTCAAGCTTGCTGATCTTGTTGGCAGACAGATCGAGCAGCACCAGACGCTTGAGACCCACAAAGGTGGCGGCGTTCACCCACTGCGAGTTGAGCTCATTGGCGGACATATCCAAGACTAGCAGATCAGCCAGATCGCTAAAGAGACCAGGTGCCAAGACGTTGATGCTATTGTTTTTCAAATAGATCTCCTTCACATACTTGGCTTCGGAGAATAGCTCGGGTGGCAGCGAGGTGAGGCGGTTCTCTGACAAATCGACTATGGACAGCGAAACCAGACCCTCAAATGCACGATCCGCAATAAAATTCATACCGTTGCGGGCCAAATTCAAGTTGGTCAAGCGACCCAGGGCAGAGAAGATGGCTGAGGGCAAGTTGGCCAGCTTGTTGGAGCTCAACTCTAAATGGGTCAGAGTTGAGCCGCAAATGCGTGAATTGCGTGTGCTGAGTGAGGCGCTGAAGTGAAAGTTGCTGATGTCCTGAATTTCGTTGTGCGAGATGTTCAGATGCTGCAGAACCTTCAACGGACAGATCATGCCGTCCGGTATGAGCCAGATGTTGTTCAAACTCAGATCCAGACGATCAAGCTGACGAAATTCATTGAAACTCGTGGTGGCGATGTCCAGCGACATGGTAGACCAATCCGAGTTATGGGTGCGTATTGTGAGATTGCGCAGATCTTGTAGACCGCGAAAGGAACCTTCGGTCAGGTTGCCCAGCTTGCAGTATTCGATAGTGAGCGCGCGTAATTCAATCAACGAACGAAAACTATCCGGACTGAGACTGCTCTGAAAGAAGAGCGCATCGTTGCATTCGAGCCGTAAGCGAATCGTATTTTGCGGTTGTATCACGCTAAAGTTTGTATTTTCCAACTCCGAATTGATGGTGCGCAGATGACAGACAAGCGTTATGTCCGACTCGCTGGTGCCGGACCAGCGACACTCATCGGGCGCCTGATAGAGCACCGTTTTGCTCAAAGCCGCACCGAGTATCGGGATGATGAAGATGATCAGCAGCGAGAGTATGATTTTCGAAAGTAAAGCCATGCTGAACATGATTTTGGCAATTTTTCGAAACTATTTTTTTTTTATGTAAAAATAATTTTTTTTTTTGTTTACACTAATTATATTTTTTTAACACTTTTTTAAGTGTTTTTTTTTTGTTTTGTTTGTGAACTTAGACACGCATATTTTTTAATCTTTTCATTTTGCGTGATTTTTGTAAATTTTCTTAAAAAAAAAAATGCAAAACACTGTTTTACACCATTTGATGTGGTTTGTTCATATTTTTTGTTTTTTTTTTTTTTTTTTTTTTTTCTTTAAGCTGCTACTGCGCGAAACCGTAATCCAATTGTTTGCTTATAAATGCGAACGGTATTTTTTCCTAAAGTTTTGCTTCAGAATTTATGATTTTTTTTTTTTATGTTTGATTTTCTTCTACTTCACTCTTCAAGTACTTCAAGTTTTTTGTTTAAACTTCCAACACGCGTAGCTACACGTGCGATCTACTTCAACTCTGCTCATAAACTGATTTCTCTAAATGCAGTCACTCGTCCAGCTAACCATTCAATAGAATATTCGATCTCTTGGCTTATTTGAGCTGCTTGCTGAGCACTCAATGAACATGCAACATGCAAGAAGTTCCGAACGATACCGGACGATATGCTCAAGACAGACAAAGAGTTAGTTGTTGCTATATTCTTGTTGTTGCTTGTGTATGGGCAATAAACAACAACAATATATAAATAAGTGGTGTCTTATAAGTATGAGCGAGTTGATGTCTTCGCCAGAGACAGAGTAAAAATATGCTACACCAAAAAAAAAAAACAACCACTATTGTAAACGGAGAATCATCATGGAAACACCGGTCAAACTTGTTTAGAGCTGGTTTTGAGTACACTTGAGATTGTGTGGATTATGTTCAAATGCAGATCATGAGTTCAAGTTGTATAATATTGTTAAAGATATTGGCAGTATATTTGAGAGAGAGAGAGAAGAGAGTTAAAATGATTAGCACCACTGAATTTTTCTCAAGGTCCATTGCAGTTTGAAGAATACATATGTAATTCTTGGGCTGCTATTCTGAGTGAAGTGTGGAGTGAAGTTTTCGGATCAAGAGCTTAATGTGAGAATTTTCAAATAAATTTTAATAACTACTCTACTTTAACTTACTCTTAGAAAAATAAGCAATATTGTCTACACATCCATGGTAGAATAAAACCAGGCCTGCTTATGCTCTCTTTTTGTCAGCCGTAACTGTCAAAATTGTTCGAAATTTTTTATATTGTTTTCATTCTGTTTCTGTTATTTTCTATTAGCTTTGACCACTTGAGCCTACGCTCTCTCCCTTGGATCTACCTGGCTTAACTCTGCCATGAAAATATTCATCTAAACTCTCTGAAATGAATTTCTAAATAGTTTTTATAAGAATTTATGAGTTTCTCTTATCTCTTAGACCATAGAAGTATTAGTAACTTGTAATACATTTTTCTTTTGTATTAGAAAAAAAATAAATTAATATTGACATAATACCGTATAAGAGTAAATGGTTGGGTAGCCAAGACGTAGTAGTTAATTGAGAGTCTTAAAACTAATATTTAGATGTGAAAAATAAGAGAGAAAAAAATAATTTCTATAAATTTTCTTTTGTTCGACTGAGAGAAAAATAATTATTTAATCTTCTTCTCTTGATCTAAAACCATTCTTCTCTTGATCTAAACTTGTTAAAAGCAACCAAGCAAGTTTTGTACTTTTGAGTGCCTTTAATCATGTAAAAAAATCCTAAAATACACAATATCATAAGAAACTGCAAATAATTTCCTTGGTTTTTTTTTTTTTGACCTGAAGAAAGAGCAAATTACAAATCTTGTATCTAAATCTGTATACCACTGAATTTAGTTTTAAGAGAAGATATAAACAGAAGACTGAAAAAGAACTCTCTCTGACTGAGAGTTCGTGAGAACTACTGTGAGTGTTTTACTAATATCCGGGCTTAAAAACTAGATTGGAGTATTGAGTTTTGCTAAGCAACTTAACGATTGAGACTGCCAGAATAACGACTTACTTACTTACTTAGGTGGCCGTGACAACCCGTGTCCGGATTTCGACCGACCTCATCAGCTCTCGCCAGGCGCCTCTGCTTTGCGCGCGCCTTCTCCAATCGGATACACCAAGTGCGGTTAGGGCTTCCTCAGCCTGGTCCATCCATCGGAGGCATGGTCTCCCTCGTCGTCGTTGACCAGCGACCCTCGCTTCGAGCACCTTTTTCGCTGGAGCTTCGTCGTTCATACGATGGACATGACCCAGCCAGCGTAGTCGCTGCACAGTTATACGCCGAACTACGTCAATGTCTCCGTAGAGCTCATACAGCTCGTGGTTCATTCGGATGCGATAGTCATCGCCGACTCGAACAGGACCGAAGATTTTGCGAAGAACTTTTCTCTCGAACACCCCCAGAGCGGCTGCGTCAGTTTGCGAAACTACCCATGCCTCAGCGCCATAAAGCAGCACAGGTAGAACGAGCGTCTTGTAGAGTGTTAGTTTTGTCGATCGAGAGAGGGCTCTGGAACTTAGTTGCTTACTGAGCCCGTAGTAGCACCTATTAGCAATTATTGTTCTTCGCTTTATCTCCAGGCTGACTTTATCTCCAGGGGGAACAGGGGGCGAACCTTCACATGGCAACGTGTCTGACCGCCTCAGCCAGAATAACGACATTCTGTAAAAATAGAGATAATAATGAGCTGGTAAGCAGCTCAATTTTAAATTTTTTTGCTAAGAATTTCAGATGTGGAGAGAGATTTAGATAATAGAGAACATAAAAACGTAGACCTGAAAACAAGTTTTGAGTTTTGCTTAAAATTCAAGTTAAGTTTATTGACCACCACAACAAGATCTGCCTCTCATTTTTTTAGAGAGAATATAACAATATGATAATGAACAAGTATGTTTTTTGAGATTTTTTTTTAGTACGAATAACTATAAATTCTCTAAATTAAAAAAGAAATTCTCTAAAGAGCCGTTTTAAGAGAGTGAGAGATTTTAAATTTAAGAGCACAAAATTTGAGTAACACTCAGTTTGCTTAAAAGTTAAGAGTGGGCTTTGCAATTATTTGTAAATCAGAAATGAGTTTTGCTTTTGGTCAGTAATTTTACCAGCTAAACTATTCTGTTTATTTCATACACACTTTAAGAGAGCTAATAAAAGAACTAGTTTTTCTTAAGTTGAAGAGTTTAAATGTAAAAAAAAAAACTTAAAAGAGAAACTAAAAGAGAAAAAGAGAAAACTTTTTATTTCAAGAGAATTACTTACGCTCTTGAGTAAGGTATTGGCAATAAAGTCAATTTTTTTATAAATAAATTTCATGATACTAAAACGTGATTAATAAATTCATAGCAACAAAGAAGTATTGCGGTGGGGGGACTCCGGTCAGGAACGAAGTTTCTTACGCTTTTCTACAACTCTGAATTTAATTCGAATTAAAAGATGTATAGTTTTTTTTTTATTTGGACGAATGAACGAAATTTTAAAAAAATATTTATTTATTGAAAATTACCCAACAGGTTAGCAAGCGCTCCATTAGCGCATCTGAAGCGCTCCAAAAAAACAGTAGAGCGCTTCAATCTCCTTGTGTAAAGCGCATTTTTTAACATAGTCATGTCATCAGATGTATGCGCTCCGCTCCCGCTGTAGAAAATATGAAATCGTAGCGAGAGCCGAGCTCTTTGTTCTCCTTGTATTTGGTATAAAAACGTTGCAAGAACCGGGCGCTTTACGTAAATATTAAAAAATGTTTAAAACAAAACAAAAAACAATCACCCAGCCACGGGTTTGAACCCGGGCATCTCGCTTACAAAGCAAGCACCCCAACCAGTATGCCATGGGCGCCACAATTTAGGTGAAAAATTTGGTTTATAATAACAGAAAAACTTATAAGCAACTCTTTAAAACAACACAAAACAAAAACGAAAAATAATCGCCGCCAGCCAGGTTTGAACCGGGGCATTTCGATTACAAGGCAAAAACGTCAACCAGTCTGCCACATCTCAAATGAAAAAATTGTGTCTTAAGAACAGATAACAGCAAGTTTGATAAAATCAAATCAAATTTTTTTTATTCACGTAAAACGATTAGATGAATTTTCAAAATTTTTTAAACTAATTTTTTTTTGACATTAATATAATGCTTTCTTTTCAAGTGCAACGTTATCGTTACGGAAAGTGCTACAAATACAGCGCTATACAAACAGCACTACTTGCAAGGAGAATGAAGCGCTCTTTATGTGCATGCAAGTAATGCGCATTGAAATTTTTTGCTGGGTATATACAAGCACTCTGATGAGTTTCAATTCTTTTGGACGCTGAACATGTGATTTTCCTATTGCCTCTTCAACGTAAATCATAGTAAATACAAAAAGTAATGGTTAAAACGAATTTCAAGGGATCGGTAGCTTTGTTCGTTATAAGCGATATTGATATTTTGGTAATTTATTAACATTCTTTATAAGTTTTATTAAAAACTCAACAAAATGCGTTAATGTTTACACATATTTGAATATTTTTGAAAACAATCTGTAAATTTTGTTATTTGGTTTCCTGGTACATAAATTCCTTATCAATTGTATGTTCAAATTTCTGTATGGATGCCGATGACATCTCGTCAAATGTTTTATTTGTCTGACTACCTTCGTGCCTCCACTCTACTGAGACTTCTTCTATACTGAAAAACTTTTCTCTTGCAATTCATTGGCCGTTAGTTTGAATTCTTTTTGAATTTTTGCTTTATTGATTATTATTATTTATATATATTATTACCATTATATATATATTATTACCATTATATATATATTATTACCATTACATTACATTAAATTAACAAATTACTTAATTACAAAGTATGTAAATGTCACTACAAAATCTATATTCCCTATGCCATATATATTTTAGAATTAATTATACGTTTTTTACGAAATTGCAAAAATGGTATAGAAAATTTGGTATAAAAAATGTTGACAGGTGATAAACTTATACGGCCTATACCATTTATAAGGGTTTTGCCCATTTGCATGAAACCGCTTAATATTTTATACGATATGTCAAGAAAAGTTCAAAGCAGCCGACCTTCATCTTCGGATTATAAGGACATCCATACATCTAGACGAATATCTACTTATGCGATCCTCTTCGGCAAGCAAACATTTTCATTTAGAAAAAAAAAAAAGTTTAGAAAGAGTACAAAACATTACTATTATTATCCCCTTATTTTTGCATTTATTGTAACATCAACAAAATTAAAATTAAATATTAAATATATACGTATATATCTAGTAACATTATTTCGGCATTTTTAATAACGCCTCACTTAGACAAAATGTACTTTAAAACAAAATAAATATAAAATAAACTGTTTTAAACTTGCAAACTATGAAAATAATTAAGGGGTTACATGACATTGGCAGTTTTTTGAAATCTTTTTTTAATAATTTTGTATTTTTTTAATAAGATTCTAAGAAAAACAATTTCATTGAATAATTCTTACGGATTCAAAAGTTACACCCGGATTAGTGAGAGTGCATTTTTAATTTTTGCGCTACCTACGTACGTCAGCTGGTATATACTTGTTTTACTTGCTACCTGTCTTTTGATGGTTGTTATTTTGTACCTACTTGAAGGGTGAAGGGTGAAACTCGAATTGCTAAACGATTGCAAAAAACTATAAGAAACAGCACAACACAAGATAACGAAGGCATACAGTACGAAGCAGGCATTGCAGATTGAAGGTAACCTTTGTTTTTCTTTGTTCACAAACTTTGAACGCGTTTATCTCGAAACCATGTTTTTCGTACTGGTTGCGGCACTAGCGAGTTCATTTTTTGACGAAATTTTTTTTTTGTATTTTTTTAAACTTGATTCGTTATCGTATGACACGAGCTTTTTTTAATTTTTTTTTTGGATTTTTTATGAATTTTTAAAGTCAATATTTTTTTCGAAAAAACACACTTTCAAATTTGGAAAATTGAAAAAACATTACGATAACAAACGATAACCAATTTTGTTAAGATTTAAAAAAGTAATTTTTTTCCAGATCGGACAATTTTTGCAACTCCCAGCGCTGCAACCATGAGGCCCCGTTTTTTTCTCTGCCGCCAGTTTGGAGCTCTATAAAACCATGTTGGAGTGAAAAATATATTTTTTTGAATTTTTTTTTCTTGTAATTTGTTCAATTCTCTACAATAATAAATTTTGGAAAAATGTTTGTTTTTGACTGAGCTATGAATTTAAAAAAAAGGTTTGTTTTCTCTGCCGCGAATGTCATGTCCCACCTTAAGACTTACAGAAAAAACACTGCATTTATTAAGTATCAAATAAAACAGCACTACACATCGATTTCTTATTTTATTCTTTTCGGTGTACAATCATAATGTAATTATTTTGAAATCCAGCGAACAAAGCGACGTGAAACTTTTTGCAGCGGAAGAATTTATATGCGTATATATTTTTATAAAAAGCTCTTAGCTCGCGAGCTAATTAGGTTCGTAGCTGGTATAAGGCCACCATGTTAATATTATGAAGCATAACCATAATTTTTTATTATAATTGGTTGATATCTACAGACTAAATTCTTATAAACATTTGGTGTCTACTATAATGGAGGAAGCATGAAGATTCTTGCACACCCTCCAAAGCAATGTCTTAAGTTTTGAACTGATTTTACTTTTAATAGTATCCCAAAGTAATTGTATAGGTTTAAAAATGGAATTTTGAGGTGGACAGCTTCATGAACGATGCAAGGCGCCATAGTAGTCTTAAGTTGTCTTCAGCGAATAAGTCTTAAATTCCGTCAATTTACAATAAATTTGTATAAATTTTTTTATTTTATCTGTACAAAACAAAAAAAAAAAAAAAAAATAAATAAAAAAAGAATTCGACATATGATTTCCTAGGTAAAATTTCTTGCTCTTTCAGACTATGGCTTCAGAATTTATCTTAAACTTATGCTTAAAAAGTTATAAAAAATTTCTTGCAAAAAAATACGATTTTATTTAAAAAAAAATTTTGTATATAAATTTTTTTATCCGTCCGAATGGAAAGGTCTGGACCGAATAGATCTGAACAAGAACTTCAACTTGAAAATTTTTTTTCATATTCAATATGTTCTAACTCAAAAACTATAAGATTTTTCAGAAAAATGGAGACTGTGGAAACTGTAATGCAGCATTTTTTGTCACTTTATTCGATGTAATTCAACTTATAGCATCTTTGTGTAAAACGAAACCTTTGTCTTAAGCCTCGTTCGTTTTCGGACGATATCTGACAAAATTGGCTTGATGTATTTTTTCCTTGCGTCGTCGTCTTCTGTTACGTTGCTTACGTTGCTCAAATACTCTTAATGTGAGTACTTGTTAAAAACATTATTACCGGATCGTAAAAGTCCAGCATATTGCGTAAAACTGACAAAAACCTTAAACATTTCATACTTATTACAAGCAATTTTTAATAGGTGGCAACATTTTTTTCATCAGCTGTTTCGTTTATTTTGTTAATGGATAATTGTTTGTTTACTTCTGCAGCATATTCAGTTTTAGGATTTATGTTCTTATTATTATAAAAATGTTTTCGGCGATTGCACCAAAGACTGGAGTGCCCTTTGCCAGCTCTGGATTCTTTTCCATTTCCAGCAATCCAAATTGTTCACTTGTTGTTTTCTTTTTACTAAAAATATAGAAAGTATTTGTGTATTAAATGAAAATAAATTATATTGTATTTACCTTTTCTTCATAGCAACTTCCATTTTAAAAATGTTCACAACGATGACAATTTACTAATCGTCAAATTTTGACATTTCGTTCGTAATTTTATTACGTTATCGTTCTTTACTGGAACAGCTGTTCTCGTTTATGCACGACATTATTTTTACATCAAGCTAAAACAGCTGACTCTCGGCTTTCCAGCGAAGGCTTCGTTAAATCGACGTGTCGTTCGTTTTACACAAAGATGCTATTAATTTTGTTGTTCAAAGCTCTATATATTTCAAAATTGTACAATAATTATGAAATTGTTCTTTATTAAATTCGGCCATTCCTGAATATATTTCTTGCGGTAGGACTGATTTTTTCTGCTATCACGCCCATTTCGTTTCGCATCGTTGATTCATTTTTTTTTTACAAATCTTAAGGAAGAGTTTGAATGAAATTTCCCATATCTATCCGAAATTCGTATTTATATAACCAAGGACATAAAAGAATACTTCTAAGACTCTTCGACGATGAATATATTGATTCGGTTTTGCGGTTTTCTGTGAAAATGCTTTGCTATTTTTCTTTATACAATTAACTAATTAAATTATTGGCTTTGTTAAAAATTTTTTGGAGTAATTAATTATATTAATTATTTTTTTTTTTTACTTTTGGATTCAATGCACAAGGCGGATTTTTGATTTTTGCATTCAATGCACAAGGCTTTTTTCTAAAGTTCAATGGCACCTCTATGCATGAAATACTCGTAAAATCTATTTAAAAGAAACAAACTACTCGTATATCACTTTGAACCACAATTTTTTTAATTCTGAGAGTTGATCGTTTAAGCTAAAGTGTGCTATTTTTATGACAAATAAAAATTTTCCCTGCTTAGGTTAAAAAAGTGAAAGCAAAAAAAAAAGCTAGTATGGAATGGAGATTAAGCAGGGTACCGAAGCTAAAATACCCCCCCCGCGGCCGTATTGAAGTATGTATATTCGAAGTCTTTAGCCACGACTGACACGATGACATTCAGTTTTTTATATTGACGAACGTTTTTCTATTTTAATGACGTCACTTTGTATGGGAGGTAAGCGTGGTTTTCAACCGATTTTGCGGTTTTATATTATATATCAAAGTACATGTGCAAATTTTCAAGACATTTCTTTAATTTTAGTGGATTTTTCAGAGATTTTAGTTTAAAATAAAGAAGTTTTGTATCGGAAGTAGGCGTGGTTTTCATTTGATTTTGTCAAATGTCACAGAGATGGTTTATATTAAATATCAAAGCTTATGTGCAATATTTCAAGACATTTATTTAATTTTTGTGAAAACATCAAATATCATGGTGATGCTCTACATTAAATATCACAGCCTATGTGGAAAATTACAAGACCTTTCTTAAATTTGAGCAGATTTTTAAGAGATTTTACAGTTAATATAAAGCCATTTTGTATGGGAGCTAGGCGTGGTTTTCATCCAATTTTTTGAAATTTCATAGTCAGGATTTATATTGGATCATAGCTTACGTACAAAAATTTGAAGGCACTTCTTTAATTTTTGTGGATTTTTAAGAGATTTTACTGTAAAAATAAAGTCACTCTGCATGGCAGGTAGGCGTGGTTCGCATCCGATTTGGGTCATTTTCGAACTTGATCATTATTTTTTAAAAATAAGCTTATATTTTGAATTTCATCGCGATAGCTTTAAAATTACGGCTGTAATTGTGTCGATAGACAGACAGATTGACACACGGAAATCGGCTCAGGTGGTGATGCTGATCAAAAATATATATACTTATCTATACCTGCCACGCCTCCTTATAGGCGTTACAAACCGAATGGCAAACTTAATATACCGCTTACGCAGTACGCGTTTAATATTATGTATTATCACTTTTTTATGCTCTTCACAAGAACCATTGTAAAATTTTTGATTTGAACAGTCAGGGAGCGGCAAAGAGAGTTTCTGTCACTCATGCTTTTCTGTTCTCTCAAATTCTTCTTCGTAATCAAGACACATAAAATACAAGAGAGATGATTAGCTCAGATCTCTTGTTTATATTTCTGAAGACGAACAACATATACATACATGCATATTATCAAAATTTCAGGTTTCTTTAACATGTAGAGCGGTGTTTTATTTTTGAAAAGTAAAATGTGCTCGTAAGTAAGAAGATATGTATGTAAATAATATGCAGATTAATATGCAGTAACGATATATCTATTAGTTTTGGAAAAGGGTGAAATATATTTTTAAATGGAAGAGAATGTTTTAATTGAAAGAAGTGGATTTATTAAAATATGGCGTGAAAATGAGAATAAAATACTAAGCATAAAATTGCAATAATATTGTGTTCTCTCATGTTTATCTTATACAGATTACAACAATATGCTGTGTGGAAAGGTAGAAAAAAAAACAATATTTTCAAAACACAAGAATTAAAATATTTTTAGTTTAATTTTGAACTAAAAAGCTCCGAATCAAAACCTTATTGTTAAAAACCTTAAATTTTCTACTTGAGACATCAAAACCTACGCATGAATACAAAAACTAGCAGAGAGACTGACGTACAAAAATGTTTAAACGGCGGCAAAATATACAACAAAAATTAAATCCTCCTCATATTAACTCTGCCTCTTCAGTTTTGCTAGACTAAACTCACTCCTCCATGAGCGCACCCACCACCAGTGCTCAGCAGCTTTGAGTGCATTTTTATTTTGTTATTTTCCCTTCATTTCTTCTTGTGATCACATCAAAGAGCGACGAATTTAATTGAGTGCTTTTTTTGCCGGAAACCATTAATAGATGATAATGTTGAGTTGAATGTGTTAAGCACAGCACAACCGTAGCTACTCTACCTACTTTGCTTTAATGTTGTGTTCCATGCTCAGTATAAATCCACTCAGTTCAGAAAATGTCGACTCGTCCGTGATATTTTGCAATTTAAATGCGGAAAAAAGTGTAGAAAATTATAACTAAACTAAGATAAAATATAAATAAACTGTAGGCGGTATATAAGTGAATAGTTTTGTGAAAAAATCGTATGCAAAAAGCTTTATTTTCATAGCTAAAATAATATTTTAAGTTGGCTTTGTGTCAAACAATATTAAAAAAAAAATGAATACATGAAAGAAGAAGCAGAAAAAAAGAAATCGACATTTATGTATACCAGCGTCTAGCTGGCGGAACGCGGCTACGTGTGTTTCGTGTGTTTAACTGAGTGTATGTGTGTTTGTGTGTTCTTGTGTGCATGGCTGCGCAACTGTCAAAGTGGGCCGAAACTCTGTGAAACTGTCAAAGATAGGCAGTGAAGAGAAACGAAAATGAAATGAAACACAATGTGAACTACTGGCAGCAGCAGACAGTGTAGGGAAAAATAATGAAACTTTATGGCATGGCATGAAAAGTGGAATGAAACAGCTGAATGAAAACAATAATGAAAGCGTTCGCGTTATAGTGGAACTGAAACATTGTATATGATAACAAAAAATGCAGTGTGAATGTGATATACAATAAAACAAAGCAAAAAAGAAAAAAAAAATAGCGTAAAATGTAAAAAAAGAAAACAATAAAAGTGAAATTTCTACGCTATTTAGAAAATGCATAAAATGATGTATGCAGCGACATAGATATAACAAATGCGCAAAAAAGATACAAACAAAACTGACCAATTTTAACGAAACCTTAAAAAACTCGAATTTATTAACGAAACGAAACGAACAAGCATTAATAATTAAGAACTTATATGTTTTTATAACGAATTATATTTTACTATAACAAAAAATTTTTTATAACATTCAGTGAACGCCGCAAAGCCGTAGTTTTCAGTGAAACGGCGTTGTTCTAGGTACCACGCCTGCTACTTCGCCGCCAATGGACCACATGCAGCATATCGCCCACAATAGCCGCCAGCGTTATCCATCGCCGCGTCGTCAGGAACTGCAACAAAAGTGCAATCGTGGTTCGTATTGTAGCGACACTAGCTCAGCCTATAGCGGCAGCGATACGATGGCCTCCATTCACAGTTCAGCATCTATGGATGCCGACGAGATTGACCTGTCGGGCCTGGTCGAGTCCGTCGTCGATTCTGATGAGGAAGATTTAGCGGAGAGCATGGATAGTCTCAATGTGCGCGATGTCGTTAGAGATTGTCTGGAGAAAGATCCCTCGGAGCGCACCGAGGAAGACATTGATACACTGGTCGAGTTCACCCAGGGCCTGAAGGCTTTCACGAATATTACGCTGGCCGTGCGTCGCGCCCTCTGCTCGGTCATGGTTTTTGCCGTGGTCGACAAGGCTGATACTGTCGTCATGTCGGATGGCGAAGAGCATGACTCCTGGTCAGTGCTTATCAATGGCCATGTCGAGATTGAGCACCCGAGCGGCTCAAAAGAAGAGCTGCAGATGGGTGACAGCTTTGGCATTCTACCCACCATGGACAAGCTTTATCATCGCGGCGTCATGCGCACCAAATGCGACGACTGCCAGTTTGTGGTCATCACACAGACGGACTACTACCGCATACAGCATCAGGGTGAGGAGAACACCAGGCGACATGATGACGCCGACGGTCGTCTGATGATGGTCACTGAGCTGCGTCAGCTTACATCGAACAGCAGCGGCGCTGCGAATCGTCGTGGTCATGTTGTCATACGCGGCACCGTGGAGCGTCTGTTGCTGCATCTGGTTGAGGAGAATTCCATGACGGATCCTACGTATGTGGAAGATTTTCTGCTCACGCATCGCATCTTCATCAGAAATCCACAGGAAGTCACCCAAAAGCTGCTCGAATGGTTTGAATCCGATGCACAGCCGCCTGCGGGCAGTTCGGCATCGCCTCAGGAGATACGCGACCGCGTGACACGCGTTGTGCTGCTTTGGGTGAACAACCACTTCACCGATTTTGAGACCGACGACGAAATGTTGGAATTTCTGGAACTGTTCGAGAGCGGGCTACAGCGCAACAAGCTGCTGGGTCAGCTGCGTTTGCTGCACATCGCTTGCGCTGCCAAGGCGCGTCTGCGCATCATCACTCTAACGCGGTCTTCGCGCGACGAGAGCCTGAACTTTAAGATAGTCGGCGGCTATGAAATGCGTGGTGCCACCTCCACAGGTAGCAGCATATTTATTGCGCAAGTCGAGTGCGACTCCAAGGCGCACGATGTTGGCCTTAAGCGTGGCGATCAGATACTCGAAGTCAATGGTCAGTCCTTCGAGCACGTGACCAACAAGCGCGCGCTCGAGCTACTCACCAGCAGCACACATCTGAGCATAACGGTGAAAAGCAATCTGCTTGCCTTTAAGTCTTCCACATCAGACCAGGTGGACTGCAGCGCACCGCCACAGTCGCCTACAATGGTTACACCTGCTAGCAGCGGTTTTGTCAGTAACATACGCTTGCATCCAAACACCGGCTCCTCCTCAGCCAGAAAAGAGTCAGCCACCAGTGTCGATCAACACATGGCTGCTCAGAGTAAGGGTTTTATGACCTTGGGACCTAAGCGACGCATTCAAAAGGCTTTGATGAAAATGAAAAATTTGGGCTCGGCTGTCTCTCACTCAAACTCCAATGCTGCCGGGCAGTCCAATGACGATGCCTTGCTTGACGTGCACATCGACGATGTGGAGTCCCAAAAGACGCCGAACAACAAGATGCTCTATCAATCGCAGTCGAATCCCGATTTAACCTCATCCTGCTATGAAGACTCCACGTCCATTTCCACGCCTTATCACACATCCGCGCGTGCCGCCAACACCATGCTGCAAGACTATCCCGAACATGTGCTCAAAGTTTATCGTGCCGATCAGACCTGCAAATATCTGCTCATCAATAAGGAGACGACAGCGCATGAAGTCGTCATGTTGGCTTTGCACGAGTTCGGCATACACGATCCCAGCTCAAACTTTTCGCTCTGCGAAGTCAGCGTGGGTGAGGGCGGCATGGTGAAGCAGCGTCGCCTACCTGATCAGCTGCAAAATCTGGCCGAACGTATAGGACTGTCAGCGCGCTACTATCTGAAAACTATAGGCAGCACCGAGAATCTGGTGCCCGACGAACTAGCCTTGGAACTACTGCGCGAGTCCACTGTGCATTTCTTGCAACTCAACGCCTACGAACTGGCCGTTCAGCTGACTCTACAGGACTTTGCCATCTTTCGTCAAATTGAGTCCACCGAGTATGTCGACGATTTATTTGAGCTCAAATCCAAGTACGGCGTGCCTATGCTAAGCCACTTTGCCGAACTTGTCAACCGCGAAATGTTTTGGGTGGTAAGCGAAGTGTGCGGCGAACACAACATCGTGCGACGCATGAAGATCGTCAAGCAGTTCATTAAAATTGCTCGTCACTGCAAGGAATGCCGCAACTTCAACTCCATGTTTGCAATCATATCAGGCTTGGGACATGCAGCGGTGTCGCGTCTGCGGCAGACGTGGGAAAAGCTGCCCTCAAAGTATCAGCGCTTGTTTTCCGATCTACAAGATCTCATGGATCCCTCGCGGAATATGTCTAAATATCGACAACTGGTGGCCGCTGAGTATCTGTCGCAGCTGCCCATCATACCTTTTTATCCCGTGGTCAAGAAGGATCTGACCTTCATACATCTCGGCAATGACACGCGCGTCGAAGGGCTCATCAATTTTGAGAAACTGCGCATGATTGCCAAAGAGGTGCGCACGTTGACGCACATGTGTGCCGCCAGCTACGATCTACAAGCCATGCTGGAGCTCAAGGCACACAGCCAGCTCTCCGCACTGTCTGCGCTAAATCAGATGGCAACTAGCGGCACGCAAATTGCCGCCAATGCTGGACAATCCACAGTCAAGCGTCGAAAGAAGTCTACCACAGCACCCAATCCCAAAAAAATGTTCGAAGAGGCTCAAATGGTGCGTCGCGTAAAGTCTTATCTGCAGAACATGCGTATCATCAACGACGAGGATACGTTGCACAAGCTGTCAGTCGAATGCGAGCCGCCACACAGCTCACGCAGCGGCGATCAGCTCAGCATCTACTCACACACCTCCTCATCATCGGCGCCCAATTCATCGTTGTCACTGCGTAAGCGTCAGCCATCGCCAACACGCTCCACAACCAGCTCTACCAGCTCAACGAGTGGCGATTTGAATCGTCGACACAACAACAACAATAGCGGTCCCAAATTTGGCACCGCCTCGCCGCAGGCAGTCAAAAAGATTTTGTCGCTAGCGGAAACAACGAAAATACGCAGCTATCAGCCACGTCATGCTGGAATTGCGTTGCCGCTAGTAGCTAATCCACATCATGTGTTTGGCAGTCATGCGTTAGGCGTCCCAGTCACACCTACCGGCACCTCAGCCAGCGCCAATCCCAGCCCCAACTCGCACAGACGTCTTGACGCAGTGCCTGCCAGCTATACAGCGCGTAACATACACGAACGATCACACTCGGACACCTTGACGCCGTTGCCCTCGGTGGATCTCTCAGTGGAGAGCAGTAGCGTCACTTCGTTCAGCAATCTGCCGCTAAGGAAGAGCACCATTTCCGGCTCACTTACATCCAACGACAGCGGCCACGGCTCCTCATATGCAGCGCCGCATGATGCTAACTCACTGTGCTCAGCCAACGAAAGTGCTCTGTACCATCTGGTACCCGGTCATCATCATCTAGGTGGTCGTAATCCACCAAAATTCTACAATGCCAATCCAGCTGCCAACAGCTTCTCAGCCATGCCTTCGCCCACCGCTCAGTGGTGCACCGTAACGTCGGCTTACCATGGCTCAAATACGCCGACAGTGCTAAGTAATAGCGCTTCGTCACCGCCGCCTCCACCACCACCACGCCCACCATCACGTGGGCCACGCCATCCACCTGCGTATTCTGTGGCTGCACACATGGCACATCTGCAGCGTTTGGGTCGCGCCCACAGCATGGAGGGCGTGTTGGCGCCTAACTTTTACCACAGCAAAACCACAAACGATGTTGACGATGACGACGAGGCGCAAGTATCTGCAGTTTGAGTAATCATTTTCATTCGATTATAATTTTTTAAATGAAATCAAATATTTAAATTTTCGTTTTTTTTTTTGTTTCGTAAAAAAACTTTCACTTTACACAATTAACTTTAAGTCGAAAACATTCGAATATCGCCAAGAAAAGACATTTAAATGTACAAACTTCTGAATTTATGCATAATCAAAACTATCTTAAAATAGCCTGTAATGAATGAAAAAAAGGATACTAGAATAATTTTTTGTTCTGCTTTATTTAAATAAGTAGTTGAAGTAAATTTTTATATAAAAAAAATATTCCTTTAAGTTAAAGTATCGAGGCCTGTACAACCAAAGACTAATGCAAATTCTACTCAAATCTTCTCTTAATTTTTCTTTTTCTTGTTTATATACTCGTATGAAATAATCATTCCACTGCATACGGGCGCTCGTTTTAACTCTTAAAATAAGTAAAAACTAAAAGATAAAAAAAATCTTTCGAATATATTTTATATCATATAAATTATAGATTTTTAAGGGTACAAAATAAAACGAAATATATGAAATTGCCTAGTTATTTATTGTAATAGTTCTGTTTTCAGTGATAAATCCAGAGAAGAGAGTATAAGATAAAAGGTTCGTTAAAATAGGGGAAGTATCTATGGCAGAAAAATGAATTCGAAGGTAAATTTATTGATGAATTATAAAAATTTAAATAAAAAGATGTTTTATACAAAGTTAAGAAATTTAAGTCATAGGCAAAAATTACAAAAAATAATAAATCAAATAACAAATATTATATATCAAATATAAAATATAAAATATAAAATATAAAATATAAAATATAAAATATAAAATATAAAATATAAAATATAAAATATAAAATATAAAATATAAAATATAAAATATAAAATATAAAATATAAAATATAAAATATAAAATATAAAATATAAAATATAAAATATAAAATATAAAATATAAAATATAAAATATAAAATATAAAATATAAATATAAAATATAAAATATAAAATATAAAATATAAAATATAAAATATAAAATATAAAATATAAAATATAAAATATAAAATATAAAATATAAAATATAAAATATAAAATATAAAATATAAAATATAAAATATAAAATATAAAATATAAAATATAAAATATAAAATATAAAATATAAAATATAAAATATAAAATATAAAATATAAAATATAAAATATAAAATATAAAATATAAAATATAAAATATAAAATATAAAATATAAAATATAAAATATAAAATATAAAATATAAAATATAAAATATAAAATATAAAATATAAAATATAAATATAAAATATAAAATATAAAATATAAAATATAAAATATAAAATATAAAATATAAAATATAAAATATAAAATATAAAATATAAAATATAAAATATAAAATATAAAATATAAAATATAAAATATAAAATATAAAATATAAAATATAAAATATAAAATATAAAATATAAAATATAAAATATAAAATATAAAATATAAAATATAAAATATAAAATATAAAATATAAAATATAAAATATAAAATATAAAATATAAAATATAAAATATAAAATATAAAATATAAAATATAAATATAAAAATATAAAATATAAAATATAAAATATAAAATATAAAATATAAAATATAAAATATAAAATATAAAATATAAAATATAAAATATAAAATATAAAATATAAAATATAAAATATAAAATATAAAATATAAAATATAAAATATAAAATATAAAATATAAAATATAAAATATAAAATATAAAATATAAAATATAAAATATAAAATATAAAATATAAAATATAAAATATAAAATATAAAATATAAAATATAAAATATAAAATATAAAATATAAAATATAAAATATAAAATATAAAATATAAAATATAAAATATAAAATATAAAATATAAAATATAAAATATAAAATATAAAATATAAAATATAAAATATAAAATATAAAATATAAAATATAAAATATAAAATATAAAATATAAAATATAAAATATAAAATATAAAATATAAAATATAAAATATAAAATATAAAATATAAAATATAAAATATAAAATATAAAATATAAAATATAAAATATAAAAATATAAAATATAAAATATAAAATATAAAATATAAAATATAAAATATAAAATATAAAATATAAAATATAAAATATAAAATATAAAATATAAATATAAAATATAAAATATAAAATATAAAATATAAAATATAAAATATAAAATATAAAATATAAAATATAAAATATAAAATATAAAATATAAAATATAAAATATAAAATATAAAATATAAATATAAAATATAAAATATAAAATATAAAATATAAAATATAAAATATAAAATATAAAATATAAAATATAAAATATAAAATATAAAATATAAAATATAAAATATAAAATATAAAATATAAAATATAAAATATAAAATATAAAATATAAAATATAAAATATAAAATATAAAATATAAAATATAAAATATAAAATATAAAATATAAAATATAAAATATAAAATATAAAATATAAAATATAAAATATAAAATATAAAATATAAAATATAAAATATAAAATATAAAATATAAAATATAAAATATAAAATATAAAATATAAAATATAAAATATAAAATATAAAATATAAAATATAAATATAAAATATAAAATATAAAATATAAATATAAAATATAAAATATAAAATATAAAATATAAAATATAAAATATAAAATATAAAATATAAAATATAAAATATAAAATATAAAATATAAAATATAATAAAATATAAAATATAAAATATAAAATATAAAATATAAAATATAAAAATATAAAATATAAAATATAAAATATAAAATATAAAATATAAAATATAAAATATAAAATATAAAATATAAAATATAAAATATAAAATATAAAATATAAAATATAAAATATAAAATATAAAATATAAAATATAAAATATAAAATATAAAAATATAAAATATAAAATATAAAATATAAAATATAAAATATAAAATATAAAATATAAAATATAAAATATAAAATATAAAATATAAAATATAAAATATAAAATATAAAATATAAAATATAAAATATAAAATATAAAATATAAAATATAAAATATAAAATATAAAATATAAAATATAAAATATAAAATATAAAATATAAAATATAAAATATAAAATATAAAATATAAAATATAAAATATAAAATATAAAATATAAATATTAAATATAAAATATAAAATATAAAATATAAAATAAATATAAAATATAGAATATAAAATATAAAATATAATATATAAAATATAAAATATTAAATATTAAATATTAAATATAAAATATAAAATATAAAATATAAAATATAAAATATAAAATATAAAATATTAAATATTAAATATTAAATATAAAATTTAAAATATCAAATATAAAATATAAAATATAAAATATAAAATATAATATATAAAATATAAAATATTAAATATGAAATATAAAATATAAAATATTAGTTATCAAATATCAAGAATCAAATATCAAATACCAATTTAAATATCAATATCAAAATTATCAAATATCAGTATCAAATATAAATGTCCTACTCGTATAAACTCTGAGACTTTGAAATTTTGGTTTCGCCCATATTTTGCATGAGGTTTTTGAAGTTTCGGTTTCAGTTATATTAAGGTCGAACAGCCGTAACTGTCAAAGAGCGGATGAAACTGGTCTTAACAGAAACGGAATAATTGATCGGACACTTGTCATAAGCTTAGCAACTTTAGCTGAAGTATAGGTAAGATTGGTTTGGCATGCTGTTCTTTAAATTATTTTCTAATTTAACTGCACAAAACTAAAAACTGTTCAGTGTCACATCCGTTACATTTTTCAAATATTTTAAGTCCATGCGAAATATCCTTTTTTCTGTCTCGGCATGATTCTTATTTTTTTTTTTTAAATTTTCACTATAAAATACAATCAAAATTTTTTTAAATATGTTATATATATTTATTCCAATATTTCTCGGTTTGTTTTGAAATGATTTACTATTAATTTTGTATTATTTCTACTACTATGTTAAAGAATTGTTAAATTATGCACCATATTTTTAAACTACATTTCACATGTCTATATTTATAATTTCATAAATTTTCACCTAATAAAAATTTCAGTGTCACATCCATTAGCTTTATAAATTGTAGTTACTCCAGCAAAAACAAAAACAAAAAAACAGTGGGGGACTGCCAACCGAAGCGAAAACTTAAAGCTATGAACTCTTTTAACTCTTTCTATCAATTAATGCGTTATTGAATATACAGGGTGTCCTGCAATTGAGTGCAACTATTTACAGAGCTGAAAGGTTATGTCGAGCTGAGCAAATCGTATGGGAGGGGGGGGGCTCTATTTCCACATTCTTAAGAGCTACAGGGTTAATTAATATTTCACGTCTTTGATTCACGTTATTATTTCTAGCAGAAAAACTAACTTACATAAAACTTAGTTTGGTAGCTCATTTGGTTAAAAGGCAATAAAATCACCTTCCCAACGGTATATCAACAAACCCCACCAACTTAACCGTCGCCGAACTGTGATCGTGTGAAGAAGAAATCAATCGGTTTAAATTACCAAATTTCAATTTTTAGTGTAAATTTCTCAGAATTTTGCGAAATAAATGAAATTTTTTTCTTAGATCAATTTTGTAATTTAATCAATTTTCTTTTCAATGGCATCAAAAACATAAACATATCTTTAAAAATAAAAAAGTTGGCTTTACTAAAAAAATTATACTTATTAGAAAATAATAGTAAATAATGACATTACAATTAGTTATGCAGTAGATTTTTTAGTACAGCCAACTTTTTTATTTTTTAAGATATGTTTATGTTTTTGGTGTCATTGAAAAGAAAATTGAATAAATTACAAAATTGATCCTAAAAAAATGTCATTTATTACGTGAAATTCTGAGAAATTTGCTCTCAAAATTTAAATTTGGCAGTTTAAATCGATTGATTTCATGTTCACACGAGCACAGCTCGGTAACGGTTAAATTGGTGGAGTTTGTTGATATACCGTTGAAACGGTGATTTCATTGCGTTATTCAAACGTTTTACATAAACTCATGGCTTAGTTTTTCTGCTAGAAACAATAACGTTAATCAAAGTAAAAATAGACTCCCCCTCCCATACGATTTTTTGCTCGATATAACTCGATATAACTTTTCAGCTCCGTAAATAGTTGCACTCAATTGCGGGACACCCTGTATAAACTGCTTTTTTTTAGTCTTTGTATATAATATCGCTTCGGTAATTGGTTGGTAATATCTGTGATAATCGGTAAACGGTTGGTAATCGCTTCGGTAATTGGTTGATAATCGCTTCGGTAATTGGTTATCGGTTGGTAATCACTTCGGTAATCGGTTGGTAATTGCTTCGGTAATCAGTAATGGGTTGGTAATCTCTTCAGTGGTCGGTAATCGCTTCGGTAATTGGTTTGTTATCACTTCGGTAATGGGTAAATGGTTCGGTAATCGGCTGGTAATCGCTTCTGTAATCGGAAATTGGTTCGGTAATCTGTTGGTAATCGCTTCGGTAATTGGTTCAGTAATTGGTTGGTTATCGCTTCGGCAATCGGTAGGTAATCGCCTCGGTAATAAAAAAAAGATCACCAAACATTTTTGGCTTAAGCAATGCTGTTCAATGCAATAGAAATGAACAGCTAAAAGCGTGATGATATTGCGAATCTATAATTTTGCTCTCTACCAAAAAGTGCTCATCGCGCCTAAAGCAGTTTTCACTATAAAAAAAAAAAAGTAATGAAAATGTTCAAAATTTAATGAAGCTTTTTAATTTAATATGGTTTCGATAAAAGCACACCTTTGTCACATCCGTTGCGAAAAATAATTATTTCTTTAAACAATAAAAAAATACCATTCATTAAAAAAAAAACCATCGGCAACACTTAAAATTCAAGCAACTACAGTTGATCTTCTAAGATTGCAGTCTAGCACTACACGTTGTATAACTTTTCTGCCTACGTTGTTGACCCACAAATTCGCATTGATCAACTAGCACGATCAACGGAATACTTAGCTGTGTGACATTTTAAACTTGAAGCAGCTAAAATACAGTTAAGAGGCGATTCAGGCGGCATTTATGGCAATTTTTGGTTTTTGCGTGGAATAAACAATAAAACTGCTTAAATCAGCAAGATTTTCTATATTGTAGTTAATCAGTTAAAAAAAACTTTATTTAAAAAAAAACCGACTGCCTTTCCATTAGAAAAAAAAATGTTCTCATGTTGGTTTAGTTGTTATTTTCACATATTTATATAAAGTTTGTATTTGAATCCTAAGTCTGCAATAATTGACACAAAATATTCGTGCAACTAATTTTTGCTTATTTAAATATACATACATACTCGTATCTACAAATATTTGCAAGCCGAGCCAAGCAGCGCTTCTTCATTGCTTTTTTGTTGTAATTCATAAATTGTTGTAATTTTTTTTTTACAATGTCGACGTAGCAATCTAGTTGCATACATATAAATATTTATAACGGCTTGATATAAATTTGTTTATGTGAATTCATACTTTTTCCTGTATTTACCCTGATACGCGTTGATGACTTCGTCATGTATTCATGTTGCAATGAGTTGAATGAAATATTCTGTTTAGCTATTAAAAAAAAAAAAAAAAACAAATTACGTTCAAATAAAAATTACACAAAATTGTATCTTATACATGTTGTTTCAACGTTGAGAATAATGTAAACGAGGGAGAAAACTCGTTTTGAGTCGAAGTAGAGCCACAAGAAGAGGAGACAAAATTTTTGTTTGTAGTAAAAAAAAAAGAGATACAAATATAAAATCTACTCAGCTCTAAGTTTGAAGTCCAAAGAGCAAGCATATCTCTCTTGAGTTTTTATTATTTTATTGCACTTTTTCATGGATAAAAGTTTTTATTGAATTGATTAATGTTCTAGTTTTTTTTTTAATTATTAATAATGTTTTCAAATTTTATCTAATTTATCCACCCACTATATATGAATACAATTTTTGTAATATCAAAAAGAAAAGATTATCTCTTGCCTCTTTGTCGACCAAGTTTTATATCTCTCGCACTCAGAGTTGCCATGTAAACAAATTTTTAAATCGTAGCTTTTGCAATCAGTTCGTTGGCAGAGAGACTTCATAGTATAAATATAATATATATAGTCTCTCTGTCGTTGGACTTTCGTCAGATTCTTATTTAACTCATCTATCAGTGGCGGATCTAGGATTCGCCAGAGAGGCGGCCTAAGATAGCAAAAAAAAAAAAAACCAAAATGAAAAAAATTACAAAATTACATATATCGGTGATTCCATGTCAAATTGGACGTATTAAAAATAAGAAAAACAGTTTGAATTCCAAACAAAAATAAAGAACAACAAGTATTTCATAACAATAGGTAATGACAATGATTTCCATGTGGCCATAAAAATAGGTACACCGGCAGTTTTTAAGGAAAAAAATTAGATAATTGCATTTTATTTATTGTTTTGAGAATACTTCAGCTTAGTACAAACCATTATCCTGAATGTCCGCCATTATTTTTCAAAACAGCCTGAATCCTTCTAGGCAGGGACAAAACCAAATGCTGGCATGTCTTCAATGGTATATTGTACTATGCTTGCTGAACGTTTCCCCACAAATCGTTCTTATTTTTAAAAGTTTGGTTAAATATTCTTTTCTTCGGGTGGTTGACTGGGCCAGGATATACAGTCGATTTTGTTGTCCTTAAAAAAATGTTTCCGCTACCATGTTTGACCATTTTTCTAGTGTACCGCGGATCGAAATCTTTATCTTTTGGACGACGAGCATTCCTTTCGGCATCATTAGAAAACAAATTTATTTTGGTCTCGTCGCTCAATAGGATGGTGTTCCACTTTTTGACTCGTTCATCTCCTGACCATGAGGCATGAATTTTGGCAAGTTCATTCCTCGCGTGTAAGTTTTTCGTACGAATGAGTTGAACCTTACGGGCTATTCTGCCATGGAGCTTTGAATCCACTAACCTTCGTCGAATAGTCCGTGAAGATACTTTGTTTCCTAATTCTGCTGCTATTGGTCTTGAAGCTATAAAAGGGTTCTTTTTCGCCATTATGGTAATGCGATGGTCATCGTTTAGTCTGGTTTTCCGGCTTCTTCCACGTTTTTCTCCAAATTTTTTTGAAGCGAAGTTTTTTAATTCTCGTTCTTTGATTTGCTTGGAGTGAAATCTGAAAAATTTTCGACAGATTTTTCGCTACGCAGTAAGCTGTTGAAGGAAAAAATTTGTTCAGTGCAGCCAAGTTCACAAACATATGTGGAGAGTTAAAATGGAGAGTCGCTGGCATTATATGCCCGTTTATGTAATTGGCGTGGAAATTTGACATTCAACAATAAAAAATAATAATATGTTTTCTGTATATACGTAATATATTTTATGTTATTTTAAATTTTTGAATTTAAAAGTTAATTTATTAAAACGAAAAAAAATACTAAGCTATCAAATCTATGTAACTGCGAAAAAGCTTCGCTTCTCTCGTGTGTCCAACGACGCACCTGTGTTTTTTTTTTTCTTTAAAACATTCACGACAAAATTTCGAGAACGTCCAAGAATTTTGGCGGTCGTTCCATAACCATTTTCTCCAGCACGCACCTCAATAGCTATCCGATTTTCTTCGGATGTACAAAATCTTTTATGAAGGCTTTAAAATGTAAAATTATTTTACAAACTTTTAAAGAAAAATTCCAAAACTACTCTTTTGAATAAAAACACACGAAGAAAAACTCTTAAATGCACTTAAAATATTTTTTGCTGAAAGTGTACCTATTTTGTTGTCCACAGCACGTTGTTACTTCGTGATATATCACTTGGTAACTAAATTTTAGATTAGAAATTGCACTGCAAATAGATTGCCTGTCAATAACGGGACAACGGTTGTGTAACGGTAAATTTTTAACTTTCAACTAAACTATGACATATGAATCAAAAACCATTTTTTAGGGGATGTACCTATTTTTTAGTCCAGATGTGTATATATATATATATATATTTTAATTGAAATTTTAGAGTAATCTTTTCAAGTATCAGATAAATATGGTATTTAAGGCAACGCTTCTGAATTTTTCGTCCAAAAATTTATGGTTTTTGGGAGATTTTTTCTTTAGAGGAAACCTATATATTATATTTATGTTAATAAGTCTTGCAATGTATTAAGCAACTCTTGAACTTTATAAAATATTTTTTTGAAGCGAAGTTTCTTACGCCTCGTTCTGTGTTTTGCTTCAAAAAATCAAAAAAAGTCTTTTTTAAAATAACCGCATTTATATACACACAGTGAAACCCGCTTAAGTACCTCTCCCTTTAAATACCTAGCCAGCCTTAGTACCCAAAATTTTCGGGAATTCTTTACGAAAATTGATGAATCTTTACCCTCTTAAGTACCCAACCCGCTTAAGTACCTTAAAATGCTGACATTTTTGGGTGAGTTACTTAAGCGGGTTTTACTGTACTTCGCCTGCGACAACATTAGTAAAAATTTTAAAATATAAAAATAACACGCGTTTTTTAATTAAAAAAAAAGTAAAGTTCCATTTTCCCGTCCAAAATTGGATATTGCACAAGCGAATTCTCCAACATATTTTAAGATAAATTGCGAAAAAAATTCAAGTGAATATGTTAAGTTGTAATGTGATGGTAATGGTGTAAAACCAATTCTAATATTGTTGCCTAACAATGCAAGGTAATAGTTATCTTCTATTCCATTCGAGGTATAAAGGTGCTTTGAACTTTTCCTGCTTTCCAACGATGAATGGAAAAGTTCAGCGTTGCTTGCTTCACCAATTAACAGAAATAAAGCAACATTTAGATTTTCTCACAAAACAATTTCAATTGTCGTAGATACTGAGAAGTCAGAATCTGAGTCAGAATCAAAATTGCATACATATAGAAGTGTTTGCAACATTTAGTAGTCGGTGTTTTTTTGTCATACACGGTAGTGCATTCCCAGGCATGTCATACGAGACACTTTTACACAATTAACGCCAAACAGCGTTATAACTATGAATTCATATTTCTTTATATTTAGCACGAATTTGAGTAACAATGAAAGAAAAGATTTTGCAAGCCGCCTGCTCTGTAGATATCATATCTAGAAACTTGCTTGCCATTCTAGTCAAGCAATACAATCCAATCAAGACAAACAATCGACAGACAGACTTTGTAATCAAATTTCCCGTCTAGAATTGCAAGAGTCTGTTCTTTGTTATTGTTGTTGTTAGTATTCTTTCTTTAATTGTGTTTTTTATTTGCTCTGCTTTGTTTAGTTTCTGTTTTTCTTTATTTTTTACATAATTTTGTCTTTGACATCTGTGTTCGAGGCAGAACTACTTCCTGCATGGATTTGATGGATTACATTCATCAGATTAACGCAACATCAGCTTGAATGAGCAATAAATGCAAGAATGCAATTCTTGTGTATAAAAGTGCAGATATGCGTAATTATTGCAAAAAAAAAAAAAAAAAAAAATACAGAGCTACAAGAAATATCTAATCAAGCTAGTAAGCAAGAAAACAAAGAATAAAGTAAAAGAATAGCTTACTTTACCTGCTGCAATGCAAGCATAGACATAGATATAAATCTTCAGTTAGAGTTACAAAAAAGTAAAAGGTTGAATAACTCTGGCAAATCAGAGAAAAAAAAAAAACAAAAACCGATTTGTTTGCTTTATGTTCGATGGAAGGCACATTATTTAGAACAACTGGGTCACCTGTCAGATACACGCACACAAACAAAAAGAACAGAAACAAAAAAAAACTATTCAATTGAGCACAATATTAAGTAAACATATTGCAAAAGATACACCTTCTGTAGAATGCAGCAATATTGTCTATAGCTATGAAGTAGGGGGAGGAAGGGAAAAGAAAAAAAAATTATTTTAAACTTCTTTTCAGATAAAGCAAGCATAGGTTTATAAAAGATAATAAAACAAAAACATAAGAAATGTTGTAAGTAAGTAAAGATTGCAACTGTAACAACAGTGCAAACAGTGATTGTCTAAAATGTTGCAGCAACATAAACAAAGTTACTCAAGCAACAAAACATACCTAAACGTGACAAAACAAGAGACAATTTTTGATAAGGAAATATTAGAAGTTAAAAAATTGTACAGATATTGAACAGAAATTGAACAGATAATTTGATAAAAAGCGAGAAATAAGAAAAATTTTTATATAAAAATTTGAGAAATTAAAAGCATATTAATCAGCTATAAATCGTTATAACTTCACAAAAATTAATAATGTTTTTGCCTTTTCATCAAATTATTATTCAAAGTGACTATTAAAATAATTTTCCATTCTTATGATATGAAAAAAAGACCACGCACGATTGTGTATGCATCTAGCACTCAAATGATGGCTCTAGTTTGACTGATACACTCCGATTTGCGACATCTTCTGGCTGTTCCATCTACCATTTCGGGCCAATGATCGCATCTGTCTTACCTTATGTCTTCTGGAGCATTATGAGACCGATATTTAGTGACATGATAAACCTCAGATAATTAAAATTCTTGTGGTACTCGTGATGGTGGATCCTTTGATTTTTCCAACACTTCTTGAATTTCTAATTTAAAATCTAACAAAGACTTTATATTCTTTTTTGCGTCTCCAAAAGACCCGTCTCCGTAGACCCAAGAAATGGTAAAAAACCTTCAGTGGTAATTTTTTTGTCTTCATTTTTAATCGGTAGTACTCCATCATTTGATCACCAATATCTACACCACCCATATTTGAGTTGTAGTCCTTAATAACGGCTGGTATCGGGACTGGTAAACGGCGCACAGTGTCGCCATTTGCCGTTTGAGCGCTCGAAACTATAAAATACAAAATTTAAAACTTCTTTTTTTATTCTATCATAAGCCAAAATTGAATGAACTTTTCAAATTCATGGTTGGTTTTTTTTTTTTTTTTGTATCTATAACTCTTCTTTAGATATATGGGTCAAAAATTTGAAATTTTTTGTTCTGTGCGCAAATTTTTCACATTCAGAATTTTTTTTCAAATTTGAAATGGTCCTGTAAATAAACGATTCAAGATATTTGATTGCTGTTTTTTCCTTGATTGTTGAGGTATTTTAATCTCTAATAATAAAAATTACTAAAATTTATATTTACATTATGATATGCGGCACAAGCCCAATTCAGCCAAGGCAATAGAAAAATTGAGGCTATGTATGAGTCTCCTGATGATATTGAAGCTATGTATGAACATGAACTTTCCCCTCTTCATGCAAGAATTAGGTTCATTGAACATTGTCTGCACATAGCTTACGATATAAAGTCTGAGAATTTTAAAAATTCCACGTTTGATTTCAAGTCGAAAAACAAGAAGTACCAAGCAAAAATAATGGAAGAATTCAGAAAAACAAAGAATTCAAAACAAATACAGGGATACAATTGGGCTACGAGTGGATTTTTCGAAACAAGGCTCGAGAAACAGCAATGATGGCAACGCTGTTCGGCGTTTTTTTGAAGATGTGGAAATAACAAAACACATTAGAAAACTTGATGGAGACCTACTTAGTCGCTTTAGGAACATTTTAAGATACTCTTAATTTGTATAACTCTTTATATGGCGAATGGAGATATCTTACTCCGACCATACATAAAGTCTTATGTCATGGAGAGAGAATCGTAAGCCATCACTTCTTCGTTATAGGAGAGTTATCTGAAGAGGCCCAGGAGGCAAAAAATAAGAAATTGAAAAATTTTAGATTATCTAATACCAGAAAAAAAGCAGAGAAAACCAGAACATTGATCTCATTACTATTTTGATGATTTCGTCAGGTCCGTTAATAACATCGGTTAGAAGTATTGAGAAAATGCCATATTCTGGAGATTATGACGATATATTCGGTGAAATTGAAGACTTGATTAAAAAGTGGATGTATATCAAATTCGAGTTTTATTCTTGTTTTTTACTTGAAAGTAATTTGTTGTTATTGATTTGGTTATAGAGGAACACAGAACATTAAGCTAATGTATGAATTATTAATTTCTATTTTATTGATATATAAAAGTCTTCTGGGCTTAACCTAGAATAAAATAGCTGAGAATAAGGAAAATTTGTTTTTTATTTCAAATAAAATTTTTCATTGATGATTATTGAATTAAATCATCTTATGGCGACCTGTTGCTTCATGAAATTACTTGGTATAATGCTCTAAGTGTAATTCTTAAAAATTTATTTTTTTAAGAATTGCTAAAAACTAAATTTAAATCCTCTTATTTTACTTTATATTTGAAAGGTGGAATTTTGAAGGTACTTAAGCAACAACGGGTTAAGAAATTAGAAAAATTTAAATGCATTTTAATTTTCTTTTTCTGTTTCAGATGATATCATTTCAAACAATTAAGCAATAAGAGGATTCTATGAGTTTTGACATTTTTTAATTAAGTTACAGGTAACCCTACCAAGGCACCTACGAAATTCTTAACATATTTTTTCTGTTATCTTAAGCACATCGATTTTCAATTAAACAAAACAAATAGAAATGAAATATTCCCATCAGTGAAAAAGTTTTATAATGTCAATCACACAATCAACGGAATCCTTTGTTCGGTTAGAATGGGGCAACGCAGCAAAGTCCCCCTTTAGATTTTTTGTCAACCTTTTTTTCTGTGTTCATAGTGACATAGATTTTCAACAAAGAAAAAAAAATAGAATTTTGAAAATATCTCTAAAACATACAGGTTTTGTTACCTAGGAAGCACAAACTTATTTTTTATTTGACTTTGGGGCAACGCCACTAAGCTCTCCTCCGCTCAATTTAACTTATATCTTACATTTCTGTAGCTAAATTGATTTCGAATCGAACAAAAAAAAACCGTAGTAAATTATCTCAACCTGTTCAAAATTTACAGAATTTCGATCACCCAGGGAGCATTTCGCGACAGTGTGCGGCGTTTTTCCTTTCGGGACCAACGATCTATTTCTCCAACAGGATCCTTTCCACATTTTGTTGATGTTATTGTAACACACTTCGAGTCGCACCATTTCACCACAACCACTTTGTCAATCTTCACATACTGGCTTATTTCAACCCGTGCCATATTTTTGCTTTTTTTTATTTCTTGGAGAGCAAATTAATGTTCTTCCCCAATCGGTTTCCCATTATAGTACCTGTGGCTTTGAAACCTATTTCATTTAATTTTTCTAGAAGTGGAATGGTCGTAAAATATCGGTCGAAATAAAGGTGGCTGCTCGCTGGTAAAAACTTGGTTAACCTTAGGCTATTGTAGGTCCATGCCCTATTCCACAATCTGGAAACGTTGCAGCACCTTGAAATAGCTCAAAATTAACGATCATTCCATTGGAAGTTGCACAAACTAGATTCTTCAGTCCAACAGGACGATGTTTTTATCTTATTACTTGGCGTGCTGGACATCTTCCTGTGAATGGCATCATCTGCTCGTCGATGGAATATGATGTAATTTCAGTAGCCAGTTCCTTACAACGGCGTCTTACCATTTCTACAACCGGCTGCACTATCCAGAGTTTATTAGTTGTACTTGGTTTGCTGGTGTCCCCACAAAATGTTTTAAATTTTAAGTTTCTGGACATTGAGTTTGAAACTATATCGTTCCGAAAATGTGTGCTTCAATACATTCTAATTTTAGGGTAGCCTAAGCAATCCATTATAATAGAACAGCCATCAAATTTTTTCAGTTCTATTTTTGTGGTATTAAATTCAGTTGCAATAGTTGAAAGTGCATACATTTTCGTGTATTTCACCAGCCAAAAGCAATAAATGCGTAAATTAGTATTCGGAAACTCTTAACTCTTCCAGATATCGCTTCTTAGTTTATTTTTGCATTAGTGCTTCTTCAAGATTACTAGAACTTGGCTGGCTCAGCATCTGGAAAAATTAATTTTGAAAAACCACAAAAATCAAAAATATAGCACAGTACTTTACCTAATTCATCTTCAGATACCTCATAATTTTCAAGAGCCCTGGGTTTCCAAGTAACATCAGCTTGTTCGTCATCATTAGAAAAGTCATCCTCTGAGTTTTCGAGGATATCAAAAATCCGTCGAATATCAGACTCCTTTTCTAAGTTGCGCATTTTACTTGTTACATATGAGGTAACACATATGTGAGCTTCATTTGAAAACTCAATTTGTGCCCAAACAACACAATTGTGTTATCTATTTGTAACTTGTCATGAAATCAACAAAAGTCATGACTATACCGAAATCAAACGATCGCAAACGCAAATAAGTACCGTTATAAACATTACCCCACTATAAAAGCGTAACAAAACTAAACATGATATGATCTGTGCATACTCACCCGCAGACATGCTTTCAATCTATTCGAGGTATGCGACAACACTGAATTTTTAATTTTTTGGTGAATATTTTGCAACACTTCAGTCATCACAGCGGAAAAACAATATGTTATATACCATAATCGATGCTTTTAGGCCTTTACTTCAAATTTTGTATAAATCACTCAAAAATTAAGTTTGAAATCACATCTCACAATCGCTTAACTTGGGTCTGAAAGGGTTAGGAATTAATGTGAAATTATAAATGAACTTTTTTGGTAAAACTTTTAGTTTTTTGGCACTACACATCACTACAAATTCAATAGTAATAAGTTTTACGCGTTGTAAAGATTTTTTTTTTTTGTTTTCAAAAAATATCACAATATTGAAATTTTTTCTAAAAATTCATTTCCTACAAGTATCTCATAAATTTAAAGGAATATCTTTGTGTCTAATGGTTCATTTGGGGTCAGGATCCATTCAGTTTTATTACACAAGAAATGTGATTGTTTGTCCCGAAATGCTCTCAAGCTAAGTTCTCACTGATCGATCTCACCCAATACGCCAGGCTTGATCAGCAGTTAATCACCAAAAGAACGCCCAAAGTACTTCAAAGAAGCGCAGAACAAAAGCCAGACCAATACAAAGCATTGTTTTTTTTGTCTCCGCTTATCAATGCCGCTGCAATAATAAAAAAAAACCAAACAACGATTGTTGTAGCAAAAGCCAGGCACCACAACCAAATCTAGCATTAATTATTTAATTCAATTACTTATAAATAAACGCATTCAAATAGCAATTAATTCAATTTATGTAGCAACATATCTCGACGCTGTTATCGCCTCATAGAATGCGTTATCGTATCTTAAGAGACTCACTCGTACGTATATCGTAAACATATAAATTTTATTTAAGCTTAGCGTGCCTGGCATACAAAAGCCGGATTTAAAAGAAAAAGAAAAAAAAAAAATAAAATAAAACAGAATTAAGCTAGAATTAAACCGCAGCAGATGATATAGAAGAAATTAATAAAAAAAAAAAAAAACACCAAAATAAAACACTATTCAATTGAACACGCAAGAGACCGTGTTGCGTTCAGAGATGTTCGGTCGATCGCAGTAGTGTCTGCATTTTCAGTCAGTTTTTCGAACCTAGTCACGCATTATCACATTTATTTGAATCTTGTTAAACATGTTTCAATTCTAATTAGAATCAGTTCAAGATTGAAGTTAAGGGCGCACTATGAGATCGTAGCGATCATGAAGGAAAGATAGAGAGAAAGAAAGTATGAAACAGAGAGCGTTTGGGGTATAAGAGTGGTGAATATTTTGCAATAATTCTAGCAGAGAGATCAGAGAGCTGTATACTCCCGTCATAAGAAAGAGTGCGGTATCTAGCATGAAAGTCCAAATTCATTTTATTGTATTTTCCTTATTATTCAACCATCCTCTTTAAGATTGTCTTAAGAAAATCCCAAAATTTTTGGCCCCAAACCTAAATATTTTAACCTAAATTGTCGTATCTACACAAAATTTAGGTATCATCCCAGGATAAAACGCAGTATCTACATAAACAGAGTAAAAAATGCTGTATCTGCATGTAGATGCAACACTTTTTGTTTGTTTTTTTTTTTTATTTTATATACACAATTTTTTTTTCAGACATAAAAAATAGAATTTGAGTCAGATGAATTTTTTTCATTACGTGTTGCACATATTTATTATATCTTCGCTTTTACCCGAATAATATAGATCATATATATCGCTTAGATGGTTTTGATGATATTTTAAATTAAAATAAGCAAATTATTTTCTTTATAAAATAATTGAATAAAATCGGGAAACAAACAAGAAAAAAAGCGGCAAGACAGTGTTTTAGAATGCTACAGTTTTTGAATTATTGTTTAATTTTTTTAAATAACCTTATAATTTATATTGTCCTGGGCTCTTCTCTTTTCTGAAGAATAAAATTTTTATAATTATTCCAGGGGGCAAAACCAATGTAACGAAATGTTTCTTATGAAAAAAACAACATAGCAATTCGCTGGGGTGGTTGTATAAAAGCGAAAAAAATGGCTATTTAATAATTTTTTATATTTTTGCTTTCGACGAGGTTTGAACACATTACGCTTGGATCCATAGTCGGCTGTTCTACCCACTGGGCCACAGAGACATATCTTATTGAGCAGCTGAAATTTAAGAAAGGTTTTGCAATTTTCCATATAGGTTTTAATATTCAATGTAGATCATCACTATAATATTTGACAATATTGGATAAGAACCACGCCTATTTCCCATACAAATTGGCTTTTCTTTAGAGTAAAATCTCTTAATAATCCATCAAAATTAAATAAATGTCTTGAAATTTTGCGCATGAGGTTTGATATATACTATGAACCATATTATGATATTTGGCAAAATCGGATGAAAAACGATGTGGCGGCCGTGGCTAGAGAATAGAGTGCGTGGCTCATACGCCAGAGAACCCAAATTCTCAATTTGAATTTCAATTTTTAATTGAATTAATTTTTCTGTTCGGCCGTCACCTCTCTGCAGACAATGGCAAACCTCAGAGAGTAAAAAACTGCCATGAATAAAGCGGGCAGGTAGGTCCAGTTCTCAACCATTTGTGTTCAAACATTTTCAAGGGCTGAAATGGCCATTTCGTTTTTTTTTTTTTTCGAATGTCATCGTGTCTGTCGTGGCTAAAGACTTCGGATATACTTAAATACGGCCACAGCGGGATATTTAAGCTTCGGTACCCTGCCGAAGCTTCTTTCTTACTTCTTTTTAAATAGATTGAAAATGAACAAATTAAAAGAATATCTTTTCGTTACCGGATGTAACAATTTAGTAAGTTACAATTGAACCATCCAAATAAAATACAAGAATTAGTAATTTTTATTGGCTAATGCGAAGTGCATCAGGTTGAAGCGAGTACTTTATATAAATTCCTATACATCTGATAAAATCAAAATAATAATTTCACATATTTTTCAGCAAACTAATGTTTCCCCAATTAAATTCCTTGCAGCAGCATCTTGTGCCTCTTAGTTGCACCCATCATTAAAAATGAAAAATGATCCTCAACAAGTTACAACAGCTGATGATTACGCAGCACTCCAGCCACTCTCAGCCATAATACGCACATGCAGCCATACACACACGCACACACATAGACGCGCACATATTTTATTTAAGTGATCTACAGCATCCTTTGTTGCTCACTTGATCGTTGCTTGTTTTCATAAATGACTCCCAATAGAATTTTATTTCCTTAGCTGCTGTAGCATTAAAATTTTCAGGGCCTGCTAGAAAATTATTGTTGTTGATGTTGTTGTTGTTGTTTTTGTTGCTGTTGCTGTTGATGAGAACATCAAATTCCTCAAGTAGTTGCTGTAGCAATAACAAGCATGCAACAATAAATGACAGCAAAATGATTGATTTCAGCAATTGAAGGATGCGCAGGATTTTATTGCTTGTCGTTCGCTTTTCATTAATTTTTTTCTTTTTGGATTCTTAACGATTTTAGTAATGTTTGTCGAAATTGCCGCCTTAATCATCATTAAAATAATTAATTGTCTATTGGCCTCCTTTGCATCCTTTTTGAGTCTGGTAAAAAAACAATCTTACATAGACTGCAGGACGTCTTTTGGGAAAAGGTTAAGAGTTATTAATACGAGCTATGTTGGCATTGGGTGGATATGTTTGGTATAGAATTTAATTTGATATTGAGTGTAGGTATACTTTAGAAAACGATCCTTTTTCTATATAATTATCGAGTTTATATTAGTGCATGCAATTAATTTTTATGTTGAAATTCATAGTTTTCCGTTGTATTATTTTTCTGCAATTCAAGATATTTAAGTTATTTTGTAATAGATGCTATTTTTAACTGTTGAACGTAAGCTTGTCAGACACAAGCCGCTGGTAAAAGTTTGCCGGTGATAATGTTGTAATGCATAACTGTAAACGGGCTGTAACAAAATCGATAGCTACATCGTGTTTTCTAACGTGCTGTGGTGTGGATATACAGTGTGTTCAAAAAATTACTCTCTTTTAATGCTAGTTTGCAAGACCACAAAGTTTTAATTTGCAGTTGTGAATATAGTGCTATTGTGATCCCCGACATATAAATTTCAAATAGTTTCCTTTGTTCTTTCGAACGTCTTGAAAGTGAGAAAAATTAGTGTCTAATTTAAAAAATACTTTGAAGCGAGCTACTTAACAAATAATCCGAAAGGTCCAAAATAGACACTTCAAAAGACTGAAAAATATCCCAAAACTACTTGTACTTTTGTTAAGAGGTGGTCGGATGAGCCAGGAAGAGGTCGTAAGACCATCACCTCCAAAAAGCAAGATAAAGTCATGGCCGGACTTTTGGAAAAAACCCATCCATGAGTTTGAGAGAAGCTAAAAAATTTTTATCAGGCAAAGTATTGGATATATCCCTTAATACAATACGGAACAGATTTCATCAATCCGGCATAAAGCAAAGCAGTACTTTGTCGAAGTCTTTGCTCTCCTTGGCTCATCAAAATGTCAATCGTGATTGAACAAAAATAATATTGACAGATGAATCAACTTTTGCAATATCTAATTCAATGAAACGTGTTTGGGCAAAAAATAGTGAAATAGTAATTCAGCGTAGTGTAAAACATCCCTAAAAATTACACGTCTATATATGATTCTCAGCTCAAGGATTTGGCATTGTAAAGTGCTTCACCTATAACCATAATGCAGTAAGAATGCTGGGATTGTACAAAGATGAGTTATTAAAGTCTGCCGAAAAGTTATATGGAAAAAATAACACCGATTGGATACTACAAGAGGACAACGATCCGAAACATAGCAGTAAACTCTGCACTAAATGGGAAGAAGAAAACAACATTAGAGCATTGGATTGGCCATCACAGTCACCTGATGCTAATATAATAGAAAATTAATGGGGGCACCATGAAAGCTAAAATATCAAAAAGGAATATAACATCATCAAAACAATTCGTTAGATTGCTTAAAAACACCTTAAAAAGTCTGTAACGCTTGAATATGCTGAAAAATTGGCAGCTAGTTGCCACCAAAAAAGTCAAGCTATTATATAAAGTCAGGCAATAAACTCTTCATGCACCCCCTAAAAACCAAGAAACTGTAAAACAAAGATCATAACAACAAATTTTGTTATGCCGAAATGATTTTATTGGTTTTTTAATAGGGTACAAAAACAAGAATTTCCATTTCTCTCAAAACATAACGTATAACAAAAAAAAAAAAAAAAACTAAAAATTAAGAGGGAAAAAAGTGTTCATACATAATTAAGAATTTAATTGTGCAAGAGCATACAAAATGCAAAAAATCCTATCGCGAAATCATGAAATTACTAAATGTACCCTTCGCTACGGTGCGATACATTATAACAAAATATAAAAATACTGGTTTCGTTGAAATCAAGCCGCGGTCAGGACGCCCAGAGAAACTCTCCAGATGTTTAGCCTGATAAGGCTGATTTTAAAAGAAGTACAAGTAAATCCAAAAATTACTGACCCAAAAATAGCTGAAAGGATCGCTAACACTTCGTCCAAGACAGTTCATCCAAAACCTGTACGAAATGCATTACGAGCTAACGTTTATGCAAGCAGAGTTCCCCGCAGAAAACCATTGAAATCCGAGTGGAATAGGAGACTTCGCATTGAGCTTGCAAAAAACTTCTAAACAAGGGAAATAATTTCTGGAGAAAGGTCTTATTTACGGATGAAAGTAAATTAAATTTGTTTAGAAATGATGGCCTCGGAAAGATATGGCGCAAAAAATAAATACAGCACTTGACCCGAATAATATTGTTCCAACAGTGAAAAATGGTGGTGGCAACGTAATGACTTGGGGAGTGATATCAGCTTATGGGGTTGGCCGATTAGTGTTTATAGATGGTATTATGGATTAATACTATTATAAACACTATTAGAAGATAATTTACAAACATCGGTTGATATGTTGGATCTTGGCCAGCATTAGATTTTCCAAACAGGACTACGATCCCAAACAAACAGCGCACATTGTCAGGGATTGGTTGCTTTATTATGCACCAAGACAGTTGAACTCCCCTCCGGACTTAACCCTTTCGAGACTACTGGGACTATACGTCCCACCAATAGTTAAACTTTCGTATTTTCTCTATTTTCAACGCAATTGCTTATGTAAATAGTCCCGAAAACAGATTTAAGTGTCCATTATGAAATGTAAACAAAAACATAACGGTACATGTCAGCGTACTCACACCAGCTGACAATGAATTTCACAACATCGGTGAAATTTGAGCAGTTGGTGATCGATAATTAGCTGAAAGCTGTTGCTAAAGAATATTAATTTCATAGAATTGTATTGTTTTGTATAAAAAAAGTGTTTGTTTTTTAAACTTACTTGGTTGGTGGTGTTTTATGACAATATAAGGTAAGTTATAGCTGATTTCGTAAAATTGGGATATATAGTCCCAATACGTTTTTTACGTGGGATATATAGTCCCAATACGTTTTTTTTGTGGGATTAATTGTCCCAATACACATTTTAGATGGCAAAAAAGAAGCAAGCCCTTGAGGAACTTGTGCGTATTGTATGCGAAGAGTCGGATTCTGATGTTGATTTTGATGATTCTGGAAGTGAATATTTGACTGAGAACTCCGATGACACCGAATCTGCCGAAGCTGACGATAATCCCAATGTGCCCTGTGAACACGACGAAAAAGATGACGAGTCACAGCCAGTTGTCCAGTGGGTAAATTTTACCGCCGATGGCCGACAGGATTTCAATCCAAAATACGAATTCCCTACTGAACGAGATTGCAAAATACTTCTTCATCTCACTGATGAGTGCAACGAGTATAAGGTGTTTTCCAAGATATTTCCCTACAGTTTGTGCATTCGAATTGCTGAATGCACTAATCAGCGTCTAATAACTTTGAACCGTCATGCGCAGTCAAAGCGAAACTTAACCGATCCGAATGAAATCCTTGTATTTCTGGGAGTTTCATTGATTATGCATTATAACAAGGTGCCATCTCTGAAGGACTATTGGAGCAAAAATCCATCAATGTGCAATTCAGTTATAAAAAACTGTATGTCACGAGATCGCTTTTTATTACTGGCATCAAAGCTATATTTCAATGATTGTGAAAAGCCCACTAACGTTGGCAAAGACTATTACATCTCCGTTGTTGTGAACTGTCTAAAATACACATTTGCTGCTGCTCGCAGTGAGAGTTCTTTCCAGTCTATTGACGAATGTATGGTAAAATTCAAAGGCAGATCAAGTATGAAGCAATATATGCCCATGAAACCAATAAAACGTGGAATAAAAATTTGGATGCGATGTGACTCGAAGACAGGATACAGTTACGATTTGAATGTTTATACTGGAAAGGAAGAAAATGCTGTGCAGTCCAACATCAGCACTCTTGGAGAGAGGGTCGTATCAAAATTGGTTTCTTCTATTCGTGAGAAAAATGTATGTTTGTCCTTTGACCGCTTCTTTACTTCAATAAATTTATTGGAAACCATTGCATTTCCCGCACTTGGAACATACATGCAAAACAGAAAGAATACACCTAAATTTATCGGAAAGTTGAAGAGAGGAGAAAGCCAACTTCAAACTAAATCTAGTGGTATTCTGGCTGCTCGATGGATGGATTCGAAAGAAGTTCTTTTAGTTTCCAATTGCCATGCGCCATCGCTTGTAGACATTGAAAGAAAGCAAAAAGACGGATCAAAGAAGAAAATCAAGTTTCCTAAAAGTATCAGCGACTATAACATTTATATGGGAGGAGTCGACTTAGCCGACCAGAAAACGGCCGTTTATGACTTTAACCGCAAGTCTCAAAAATGGTGGAAGAAAGTTTTCTACAAACTACTAATGGTTTGCGTGGTAAATTCGTGGATTGTGTATACCGAATATAAGAAACAAAAAATATCGTTGAAAGATTTCCTGGTCCCTCTTGCTGAAGGCATGATTTCCGAAGGAATTAAAAGACGAGAGAAAATGCCACGTCGCCAGGGGGGAAGAACACCCAAGCGTCCAAAAACTGATAGTCTCAATGTTGGAGATCACTTGCCAGTGGAACAAGAAAAACGTTGTCGCTGCGTTCGCTGTACTTCACTTGGTATCGAGAAGCGCACAAAGATGATATGCTCAGGCTGTAACAACGCTTTGTGCTACCAATGTTTTGGACCCTTCCACAAATTAAATTCCTAATTATATTACTACAATAATATAAAACAATAAATAAAACAAATAAAAATGAATTTCCATTGAAATGTACTAATATTGTAATACTTTGGTTATTTTTTTATTATTATTGGGATCATATGTCCCACGGAAAATGCTTATTGGGATTATATGTCCCTGGATAAAAGGGCGATTTCAGGATTTCTGAGTATGCAGAACATATTTTTTTTGACATATCTGTTAGAATATGCAAAAACTTCCACGAAAAACCCCGATGAACATGTTTGGGATATTTTAAAAAGAAAAATTCGTCATGCCTATATTATCAGCAAGGACACATTAAAACAAGCTTTACGAAGAGCTTGGTTGCAAATAACTCCTGACACGACTGAAAATCTGTTCATATGCCAAGACGTCTGCAGGCTGTCATTGATGCCAATGGTGGACCGACAAAATATAAACTTTAATAAGAATTATTCAAAAACGTAATTAATTTCATATTTTATGTAAGAAATATTTCAATGCATGAACACTTTTTCCCCTCTTTATTTTTAGTTTTTTTTGGGGTATTCCGTTATGTTTTGAGAGAAATAAAAATTTTTGTTTTTGTACACTAATATGAAATCATTTCGGCATAACAACATTTTTTGTGATGATCTTTGTTTAAAAGTGTCTAGGTTTTAAGGTGGTGTATGAAGAGTTTATTCCCTGACTGTACAGTGAAGGTGACTGGACGGTATATTAAATATGTGTCGACTATGGTAATGAAATGTACTTTTAAACTATAATTTTTTTTTTTTTAATATTAACATCAATAGTCAAAAACGTTTTATTCTGAACACACTGTAGTTGTGAATTGAAACTGTATAAACATTTTTTTTTTAAACTAAATTACACCAAAATACCCCACATTACAAATTCATTGCTTTTTATTGTTTGTATCTGCGAATTATTTTTTCTGTCTACCCACTTCTTTTCTTTTAAATAACGCGTTTTTCATCTGTTATCTATATATAATTCTATACAACTTATGAGCTTCATGTTATTATATAACGGCCATAATAACATTGCTTTTTTATGTTTTTCTTTTTTTTTTTTTTGTATTCTGCTTAACTCACATTTTCATAACATTATTGATAGACTTCCACGTATAAATCTCATACAAATCATTGGCATTTCCTTTCGTTTCAACTAGATTGATTAAGAATTACTCACAGTCTGGTTGATTTGAATGGTGCGATAACCTTGAAGGCTTCAACTTCACAATCAGTCAGCTTGCTTCACTCCCATCAGGCACATAAATAGCCAAAATACCAAACACAAACATTGTATCCATTTATATACTTATAATATGCATTGTTTCTGTATTGTTAAAATTTTGATTGCATAGATTCTTGATAAATTATTAAATTATCATCACGTTTGTATATCTCGCAAACAGTTTTTGTCTTGAATTGATTTAAATTTTATGTACTGCGCTTACGTCAAACTGTTGTGGGGAGTGTTATTATTCTCTAGCATTAAGGTAGAGATAAAGTAGATGTACAAAGGTAAAATTTATTTACAATTTTTAAGTTCGATTAATATAAAAAAAAAAACCAAAAAAATTATTAATAAATTAAGTATAAAAAAAAATGGCAAAACAGTACCACAATAAATAAAAATCGAAGAGTTCGTTTAGTTCAGCAAAGGGGCCTCTTTTTTAAGGGCTTTTCAAAGGGCTTAAGTCTAACCACCCGCGCACTTTAACGAAGAGATTTGTTATATAACATTTTTCTTAAAATTCTTAATAATTTTCGTTAAGTTCGTTATTTGCACTGATATAAACATTGAAATAAATTGTAATATATCACAATCAACTGAAATACTTATAATGCGTTCAGTAAAACATAGTAGCAGCATTGGGTTGAGTAGGCAAGTAAGCAGCTGCCACCTTATTGAATTTCATTCAGATGCCAACACTAGCCAGAGGTGAAATAGTATACACGTCAAAGCAACAAAACAGCTGATACAGAAATTCACCACAGAATTGCTGTGCAGCCATGCCATAGTGACGGACTGTTATTTTTCTAAGACCTGCCTGCGCGTTGTGCCATAGTGCCCGAAAAACCTTTCTCGTATCACCGAAACCAACTTCTAAAAAGCCACGATATATCATCTCAGGCAGTGTGGATGACATCCCGTGCCCATCCCCTCTTTATCAACGCTTCGACTTTTGCACTGTACTGCACCGAGAAAAAAAAACAATAGTTAAATCACCTAAGTCGGCTTGGGTAAAGAGAATTGTATGGGAATTATAAACTTCACCTAAACAATTTATTGTTTAATGCATTGCTTTGAAACCACATACTTCGATACCCTTGTTGTCTTGTGCAATATTTGAACACAAATGATCGAGAACTGGACCTACAAGTTTTATGCTCACTCCAAACGGCTGATGTTCTCAAGAAGCTTTTCACGGCAGTTTTTAATCTCTGAGGTTTGCCATTGTCTGCAGAGAGCTGACGGCCGAACAGAAAAATTAGTTCAATTGAAAAAACTTTGTGTGTCAGGTGGTAATTGAACCAGGGTTCACTGACGTATGGGCCACGCACCCTACCCACTGCGCTACGGCCGCCACTATCTCGAAACTACTTTTTCAAAAAATGCTTGTGCTGTAACTCAAAATCCGTTGACCGATCAGGCTGACATTTTGACAGGTTTCTTTCTATAATAGTACCAGATAAAGGATAATATCGGATAGTAAAATTTTTTTTGGGGGTCAAAATTGTTGGCAAACTAGTAAATCCCTCCCCCGGGCATATTGAAGTATATTCGAAGTCTTTAGCCACGACATACACCATGACATTCAGTTTTATATATATTAACAAAAGTTTTCCTATTTCGATGACGTCACTTTGTATGGCAGGTAGGAGTGGGTTTGATCCGATTTTGCCAAATATCATAGAGATAGTTCATATTATACATAAAATTAATGTGCAAAGACATTTTTTTGATTTTTGTAGATACTTTATGAGATTTTACGTTTAAGACAAAGCCACTTTGTGTGGGAAGTGGGCGTGGTTGTCATCCGATTTTGACATATATCATAGAGATGGTTTATATTAAATATCAAAGGTTATGGCAAAATTTGAAGACATATCTTTAATTTTTGAAGATTTTTAAGAGATTTTACGTATAAAATAAAGCCAATTTGTATGGGAGGTAGGCGTGGATTTCAGCAGAATCCCGAGGAGATACTCTGCAGAGCCATTTTGTAAAAAAATAATGTAGAATGTTTTTAAACGTTTAAAGGTGTACTAAAAAGATAGGAAAATAAAAAAATTATCCAATTATGTTATCAACTTGAAAAAATCTTTAAAAATGCATAATTTTCCCCGTCTAAAGTAATCTCCCCCCTTAAAATAAATCATAGAAATTATTTAATATTGTAACAATACTCGTAATAAATTGCCAATATTTGAAGAGATCTGCTTGATTAAACATAACATCTAAGATTAAATGGATTTGTTTTACAATTTTGATGCGAAGAAACTATACAAGTTACTTGTATAAAACTGTTAATACATCATTTATTCATCGTTCACATAAAATGTGATGTTCCCCAATTTTAAACTTTATTATCTTGAAGAAGAACTTAACAGGCTCAAAATGGTCGAAGCCAGTCAGATAGGTCAGCATAAGTTTATTGTTAAATTTTCTTTAGTATTTTTTCTTGGTGCATCGAAAATTTAGTTGTAAACATTGTAAAATTATAAAAACTTTACATAGCTAATAGCAATAATTCAAGTGCACATAACTACTGTTTTCCTGCATGCTGCAACATTTTCTATATGTTGCAAATGTCGCTTTAGACATGCGTCCAAATTTTTCCACATCAATCGCATGTAACGGAAATTAAATAAGATTATGTGTGTAAATCAAATTTTGAGTATTTAATTAAATATACTGTCTGGTTCAAAACATTCGAGTTGAATTTATTAATAATAACAACACTGATAAGCCGCTTATTTGCAATTCAAATAAATATTTTGAATGCGTGAGTGGCTCAATTATGTCTGAATTAAATTAGGTTATATTATGAGCAGCATAAAGAAAAGACTCAAGTCTAGAGTAAAGTAAATAAATGTAAAGCTGATGTGTCACTTTAATGGTAAATTATGCGTTAAACTTTCATCATGAAGTTTAAATAACGTTTAAGATACAGCAGCCTACGTAAAACTACACAATAAGTTTGTACTTATTATAGATAAGTTTGCATTCGGTGACAAATCTTGGTCTAGTTAACATTAAAATACTTTCTTAATCTTTTAAAGAAAAGACTGCATAAACCTATAAGAGATTATATAAATCTTAAGTCTAGATTTCACTCCTAAATTGTCTACATTCGTAAGCTTTTTTTTATGCATTCCTCAAAGTTGCATTCACTTCACGTATAACGGCTTTTATTTTTGTACAATAAATTAAATCAATGCATTTATTTATTAATATTTCCTCTCACTGAATATCAAAAAACTGACAACAAAGCTGACTGTTTTTTTCGAAAATAAATTCAATTTTCGTGTCTACGCCCAGTTGCTGACCACCCTGAATTAAAATTGAAAAAAATTAAAAGCAAAAAAAAAAAAACAAATAAAATTGGTAACTGGCGCTCAAAATGTTGCTGACATTTATTAAACAACCAGGAAAATGCTTTGTCGGCTTATTTTGTAATTAAACAGCAATCACAACAAGAAGTTATCAAACTGAAAACAACGCCACATTAAAAATGACTGGCTGTCCGTCTGTCTGTCTATCTGGCTGACTGTGAGTCAGACTGTTCAACAGAAAATATTGACATTTACAACTTGAAAGCATAGCTTGATGGCCAGGCATAAAAAGTCAATAAACTTTTTTAATTAGACAGCTTAACCGAGCAGCGCGTAGACAGCGCTTAGTTGTTGGCAACAAGTTAAGTTAAATGCACACACACACATACATGACAATAAAAAAACAACAACAATTGCAGTCTCGTTGGCAACAAACGCCACCAAATAATGCACGGAATATGTTGCATTTAGACGCCGCCATTATAACAAATGCAACAGCAGCAACTATAACAACACAACGAACAATAACTGCAATAAAACAATACAACACCGCTGAGCTGGCCGATGCTTATGTGATACAAATCTGTGTCATGTTGCAACAGGGGCGGTGCAGTCCATCCATCCTAAGCTTGCGATTCACTACAAGCAATCATCAGTTGAAGCTACAAACGTGAATCATACGTAAGATCGATCGCTTTTGTCAACAATTCCCTTAAGGCGTTTAAGCCAAGCACAACAACAACAACAACAACAACTACAAGAGCTACAAGAACTTCAATAAAGCACACACAGAAGATTATAGCCAAGTTAAGCAAGTTCAAAGCGATTCCTGTTGATAGTGCGTGCGATCAAAATCACTTTGATCGCATTCATCATCGATCATCAGAGCAATAAACGTTTGATTGCCAAGATTTGAAAGACTGGCAAAATACAACAACAAGAACAACAACAACAACAATAGTGAGTAGCACAAAGCACGTTTACGAGAAAACAGTGACTGTCGTTGATGTCGCATATGTCTCGATTGATGATGATGATGATGTGATGCCACGTTTGAAGATTTATGAGTCAAATAATTGTCCAAAGATGGACATTTGAAATTATGAAGCTGCTGCACGTTTCACCATTGTATGGAGTTTGTGCCTTTGTCCAGCTTTTCTGAAGGATCTTTGACGGAAAAAACAATTGTGAGATGCGATGTCATAATCAATGACAGCAACATAACTTCAATTTGAGTTTCGCGCAACTGGGCGAGAAAGTTGCATAGACTTGCATGGAAGGTCATGCTGAGTGGTGAGCGGTGGGACATAATACCTAGAAATAAAATAGTAGTTAGAAAATATATATCTGTAAAAATATGCGATTTAAGCTATTTGTTTGCATATTTTGTGAAGTTTAGAAATACCCGGTTTACTCGGGAGTTTATTTGAATAATTTTTGTTCCTTAGTTCTCGTTTTCTTTCATGTTTTTAATAAGACAGAATCATTAATAAAAAAAAAAATTCCATGCGAGGTTGCAAATTTCAGAGTGTAAAACAATATATATAATTCACGGCTACTTTATTGAAGATATAAAATTATATAAGAAAAAATAAAACAAAATATTTCTTAAGATTAAATCCAAACGAAGGTACTGAAGGTACTGAGATAAGAAATCAATTAATTAATTAAGAATTAATAGATAAATTGTATGAAAATACTTAAAGTCTTTGTTATTATAACTTTCGATTAGTAGTAAATATTGAGATAATTTTTCACACAAATTATTTTTGAGGCTTGGCCACTTTTTTAAAAAAATATTATAATAAGAATATTTTTATACATATATTTTTTAATTGGGACAAAAAATCAGGGATGAAAAATAACGACTATTTTTTAAATTTCTTGATCAAAAAGTACTTGCAAAATAATTTTAAATTTAGCAATATGACGCTACACGGAGAAAATAATTTTGCTTAATTAAGCACTTGTTTTGCTTAAAGGAAAATCAGCAAATGTTTGCCCAATCACTGTGCTATTTTAGAAAAAAATTCCCTAAATTGAAATCACACTCCTCCCATATTTAGGAAAAATAAAATTTTTTTAAAATTTTCACTATAATTGGCTTAGTTATTGAAAATGAAAATAGCAAAAATTTGCTTGATTTCTTCTGAAAATAAGCAAAATTTTAAGTAGCTGAGAGTTATGCTCAAAATTTGCTTAATATCCAAACAAATTAAGCTGTTTGTTTTTTACTTAACTGCTTTCTCCATGTAGGAGGTCAGAGATTTAATTTTAAACATGATTTTTTCCATCATTTTTAAGAATAAAGTCAGCTTAAGCCAATTATTTTTAAATCGATTTTTTTTTTTTTTATCAGAAATAAAAATTCTGCTTTAATCGTAATTTTATTTAATCAGAAATAAAAATAATTTTTTGGTCCTTATTTCTTCGACCAGAAATACAACTTATTTAATGATCGTTATTCTTCACCCAAAAATAAAAGTTATTGTATTATTATTATTATTAATATTTATTATTTTAAAAAAATTTTATTATTTATTATTATTATACTTATTTCTTATCTTTATTTTTTTAATCAGATATGAAAGTTTTTTTTAATAGATATTTTTCGATCAGAAATAAAATTTAATCATGGATCTATATTTTTCCGATCAAAAACAAAAATAATTTCTAAATCGTTATTTTTCCGATCAAAAATATTTGTTATTTTTTAACCGACTTCAAAAGGGAGAGGTTCTCAAGTTCGTCGGTTTCTGTTTTTTTTTTTTTAAAGGTGATTACCATAATTTTTAATGAACAGATAGATATCATAAACACAAAGGTTCCCATCTAAAAAAGTGGGCGGTATTTAAGAAGGGACATGACAATAGTAGAAAATCACTATCTTGATTAATATCGACACTAGGGTAATGAAATTTAGTGTAGGGGTAGGCAGAATTATTAAAAATTACGGTCAATAAAGTAGGCGTTATTCGAAAAATGGGCGTGACAATAATAAAAAACATTGTATCTCAGTTAATATTGACGCTGGGGTACTGAAATGAAGTACAGGGGTTGGCACAATTATTACAAATAACGTTCAAGAAAGTGGGCTCTTATTCAAAAAAGAGGCGTGGAAATATTAGAAAAACACTATATCTCGAATAATATTGACACTAGGGTAATAGAATTCGTTACAAGAATGGGCATAATTATTTCAAAACACGTGACATCTAATTTAAATTTAATAGACAGATATTTAAAATAACCAACAAACTTTCAGAATTTAATAGAATACATTTTTTTAAGAACAATTGTATTTTTGTAGTTTATACACTTTACAAAATATTCTCTAAAAAGGAAGAAATAAAAACTCTTACCGATTACAAAACTGACTACAAAATTACTACAAAGTAAAAAATAATTTTAAAATGTTCCTTTTAATTTCATGGTCATATTTGACAATTTATTTAAACATATTATTACATTGGTAAACTTATTATTTGCATTTTTTTAAATTGCTTTTCTTATCATATATATATCAATTTCTTTATAAATCCAAAAGCTTTGAAGTTGACGCTTCTGATTGAAAGTCTGATTATATTAGCGCCGACCTTAAAAGATTTTGTATTCATAAAAAAATTGATATATTTCAATAAATTAAAATAATAAGATTTGTAATGCAATAATATGTTTAAATAAATTATCAAATATTACCAGGAAATTAAAAGGAAAAATTATTTTAAAATTATTTCTTACTTTGTAGTGATTTTGTAGTCAGTTTTTTTTTTTAAGTTTTTAATAGTTATTTTGCTGATTAGAAATAAAAATCATTCTGTGATCGTTATATTTGCGATCAAATTAAAAAAATTATTTATTGATTAAAATATTGTATCGATTAAATTTTAAATCAAATCAATATTTGCATATTAAACTATTTTTAAGTTAAAAACGAAAAGTAATTGAGCATATAAAAAATAATACGTACCACCTATCGAATCCACTTTTAGTATTATACAAGCAAGTCGTCGTGGGCAAGGATTTGAACAAAAGTTTTTAGACATGGATTCAAAAAGGATTTGAAAAAGTATTTGGACTTGCGCAAGAATTTGGATGAGTACATGGGCAAGGATTTTAATAAGAACTAAAACAAGAATTTGAATAAGGAAAAGGAGGAAAATAGTAGTGGTAGTAGTCGAAAATAGTAGTACTAAATAGTAGTAGATACGGAAGTAGAATCTGAGTTGAATTTGAATAAGCAAAAGGTGGAAAATAGTAGTGATATTAGTGGAAAATAGTGGTACTAAATAGTAGCAGACATGGAAGTAGAAATAGTAACATTAAATAGTAGCCGAAAATTGTGGTGGAAAATAGTAGAAAAAATAATAGGTTGTAAATGGAAAACAGCAGTATTAAATAGTAGTAGGAAATATTAGTAGAATTAATAGACAAAATAGTAGCAGGAAATGTCACTAGAAAAATAGTAGAAATAGTAGGCTAAAGTGGGGCGATGTGCAACACGTTTTTATTTGCTCCAAAAAAAGTATTAAAACTTTGAATTTTTGATTAATTTATACGCCTATTTATTGCATGACGTGAAAATAGTCCTCGGCGATTTTAATGCGAAAGTCGGAAGGGAAGGCATCTTTGGCCCCACTATCGGTCAGTTCAGTCTTCATGAGACCTACACGAACAACGTTCTAAGACTGACCGACTTCGCCGCGGCGCGAATCATGGTAGTTGGTAACACCAGATTTAAGCACCTCGACATCCACAAGGCCACCTGGCTGTCCCCGGATCAAAAAACGCGATACCTTGATAGCCTTGATAATCGACGGAAAGCATGCCTCTAGTGTTCTAGATGTTCGGGGGATCAACATTGACTCCGACCATTATCTTTTGCAGCCAAGATCCGCATGCGATTATGCAATGCGAAGAACATACCCACAGGAATGCAACGAAAGCTAGAAGTCACTAAGTTGCAATTACCAACCAACCAACCTCTGGACCCGACGACGCCGGCGGACTTTGGGCGCATATATCCCACTCCATGCGCGCTGCCGCTGAAGAAGTCTTCGGTTTCCGGAGACCGCAACCTCGGAACCAATGGTACGATCAAGAGTGTCGCATCGCGACAGCAGTAAAAAAGTCGCATATAGAAAAAACTGCAGTCAGCTGCAACGCGAGCCGTGCGAGAAAACTACCGCGAAAAGAGGAAGGAAGAGAGGCGCCTTTTCAGACGCAAGAAAAGAGAGCAAGAAAAGTGTGAGCGTGAGGAACTAGAGGTATACAAGGGCAAGAAGGATGCACGAAAATTCTATCAACAGGTTAAGCGTCTAACCCATGGTTTCAAGCCCGGAGCATCCACTTGAAGAGACGAAAATGGATATCTGAATACGGATATACAGTGTGTGCTGAGATTGTGGAGACAGCACTTCTCCAATTTACTTACTGGCGACGATTCCATCAATGCCGCCCATGGAGAGCGCAGTTCAGTGCCACTAATCAACGATGACGGAGTGGAAGTACCACCACCTAGCCATGGGGAGGTTCGAGTTGCTATGCAACGACTCAAAAACAATAAAGCAGCGGGTGCTGACTGTCTGCCAGCTCAATTGCTTAAAACCGGCGGCGATGAATTGATAAGGCGCATGCATCAGGTCATCAGCAAAATATGGCTAGCAGAAAGCATGCCCGACGATTGGAACCTCAGCGTACTGTGCCCTATACTAAAGAAAGGAGACCCAACAATCTGCGACAGTTATAGCATCATCAGTCTTATATCCCCCTAATGGGACCATTTTCTACAAAGGTGTCCAGCTCCTTGCATACGCTGATGATATTGATATTATCGGAACAAACAAGAGAGATGTTACCGCTGCTTTCGCCGCTATCGAAAAGGAATCAGATAAAGTGGGTTTGACGGTAATGAAGGAAGCGCGGCCAAAGAGTATATATATTTAAGGAAGAGAATTTAATTCGCTCACTCAATTTTACTCGCTCAAAATTCAGAATACAAATAAGACTGTTGGGGAAGTGTTTTCGAAATGTGATATTCGAAAACATTTCTGCCGGTATTTGTGCAGTCGCCGTTGTTGTTGTCAGATTCTATACACTGGCTGAAACTGGTTTGACTGTTTTTTATAATAAATTCTGCACAATGTTTACATTTTGCATTGATATATTCTATACTGGTTTGACTGGTTTTTGTGTTATTGAAATAAATTTTCACAATGTTTACATTTTTGGCTGGACGGGCTTGCATGGATTTATTTCAATAACACAATTAGATATTTCAGATATTAGATATTATTTTCAGGATATGTATGAAAATAAATGCTTTTTTCCGAATTTCTTTGTTTTTAATTTTTTTAGGTCAAATAGGAAATTTTTTATATAATTCAATTTATGAAATTTTCCAAAAATTTCATAATTGAATTTGTTCAGTATGTACAATGTTACATTTTTTTGCTGCTTTTGCTTGCATAGATTTATTTCATTTCATTTCATACTTATTTCAAGTTGAAGCATGAAAATACGAAATGTTATTTTTTCAAAGTTTTAAATTATCTCAACTTAATGGAATTTATTTTGTTTCTTAAAAAAATTGGAATAAATAAAATTTTTTTTACCACATTTTTTGCCTGCTTGCTGGTATATGGCATGCATTTATTTCAATATTCCAATTAGATATTTGCAAGATTCAGGTATTTGCATGAAAATATGAAAGGATTTTATATATATTTTTTAATATTTGTAATTACCTTCATAACATTTTTTTTAGGTCAAGAAGAAAATCTTGCATTTAATAGCAGCAAATTTAAAAAAAAAAAAAAAGAGTAATAATCAAAGCGCCGCCTCCTAGCCGCGAACCCGGGCATTTTGCGTACAAGGGAAACGCTTAAGCAGTCGGCCACAAATCAGTTGAAGTAATTCTTTCTTAACAACAAATAAGAGCAAAATTCATGTGTGTGGGTAGCTGAAATGGAAGAAAGAAATTTGCATGCATCATTTGCAGGAATTCTAATCAGTCGATTGGTTTGACTGATCTTTTTTGAATAATAGCAAAATGCATGTGTGTGGGTAGCTGAAATGAAAGAAAGAAATTGGCATGCATCATTTGCAGGAATTCTAATCAGTCGACTGGTTTGACTGATTTTTTTGTTTTTGCGACTGCTTGGATTTTTTTGCTGCTTCTCAGCAGCTTTTTTTTTATTTTTTGGGTGGATTTCGTCGATAGTCAGAAATGATATTTTTATGATTTTGTCTATTTTGAAGTATGAAGGTATAGAAAAATCGCTATAACTTCTTTATTTCTGATTAGATTGAAATGCACCCAAGGACAAAATGTTAGCTAATTTTACCATATTTAACATGAATACATTTACAATTTTGTTTTACTAAACTTACTTATTTATTTTCTATCTCTATGTTCTAGTTTCTATGTTGAAACTGTGTAACTAAACTAACTAAACGAATAAATATGAATAAAACGCTGAAAAGAACGTGTTGTAAGGAAAATATTCGTGCACGTATAAAATACAAATTTATTTCAGCTTCCGAATTAGATATTTGCAACTTTCAAATAAATAACTTCAAGGTATTTATTTGACAAATTGAAGTATTGAAGTATGAAAAATAACAAATGTTGACAAAAATTACCAACGGCTTTTCATATATGTATTGACCAATTTATATACTCTTTGTAAATATACGTTTAAACTCTGAATAGCCTAATAGTTAAAAATCATAATAAATTTTTTTAATTTTACAAAATAAACAAAATATTAATTTTCGGTGTTTTTAATAACCAATGAATATAAATTATTATATTGACAGAAAAACTCTTCATATTGAAATTATAAATTTGAACTTACCATGTCAAGAATCGAGACCACGTCATCTGAATGCTAGTCCAACACCTTACCCAAACGAATACGACGTGTATGATAAAAAGGACTTATATTTTTTTCATTAATTTTTCTACTTGGACTACGAAGAAATTTGGAAATTTCCGTGTCTGTTTTTTGTATAAATAATTCTGTTATAAATTTTATGTGAAAAAAGACTTGTATTTTTTCATAATTTTTTATACAAATGATAAATTTTTGTGATTTATAAAATTTATGAAAAAAAACTTCAACTTCCAACGTATAACAAGCACAATTAAAATTACTTTGTAAGCTTGTTTATAATTTTGTAATAAAATTTATTTTTATACAGAATCAAATAAAACAAGGAGAAAAACATATATATAAAATTTTATTTATGTAAAAAGTTTCATTTAATCCAATGTATTATATATTCAAATATTGAGGAACATATGCATGCTTTTTTCTAATTTTCTAATAAAATTAATTTTCTAACAGAACGAATCAAAACAAAAACATGTAGAAAAACATATAAATTAGGTATATTCAATTTTATTTATGTACAAGTTTTTATTTGATCCAATGTATTATAATCAAATATTTAAATACTCTTCAAAATTTTTTAATATAAAATATAAAATTTTGTTTATGTATAATACAAAATGTTTCATTTAATCCAATGTATATTTATTCAAATATTAAGGAATATATGTCGATAATATATAAAAATATTTTAAACATTTTTCAAAAACTATCTTCACAAAATATGTATGTGAAAATATGTGGAATATGTATCAACTTTGGCTAATGCAAAATTAAGTACAATTATTTCAATAAAAAAGTGCATTGAAAAAATATTTTTTAATTTCATTGAAACGTACGTGACACTTGTAACTATATTTTAGAGTCAAATATAGGTGGTATTTGACCATTATGTGAAGATATATATTGCATTTTCGATTTCATTTGTGTTCAATGAAAATAACATTGCGGTAAAGTAGGAATTTCGTCCTTTTGGGTTTTTTAAATTGGTCGGGAGCCCTATTGAGTCCATAGTTTTTTTTATTTATTAGAGCTCTTGTTTTGGGAAGTGTGTTAGGATCATTGTCATAGGGTTTCAGCCCTCAATAATATGTTTGACATTCGCTACGGTTGCCCGTCCGTCCGAATGTCCGTCCGTTTGTATGTAAGTTTTAATGAATGGTCGTATGACTGAATGTGTGTATGGAATATGTAAAGTATTCTTAACACTTTTAAAAAGTCAAAATATTTTTCAAATTAAACCTTTTGAGTTCTTCATCTTCTTCGCCTTTTTCCATATGCAATTTGCTCCTCAAACTCTTTATGTTTCTTCAAAACTCGTATCATAGGCTCTTTAAGCACTTTCAGAACTTTCTTCTGGCATTGTTCACAAACTTTCTCATTACAATGACCATTTAATGACTTTGATGACAATGACTTTGGGCTCGTTACAATTATTTGTATTTTTCAAAATTTTCTATCTTCTATTTCTGGTTTGAAATTTTTTCAAAACATAAATTATTTCTATTTTCCAAATTTTATATCATCTATTTCTGGCTTTAAATTTTTCACATTAATTTCCGTCGAAATGCTTGCCGCATATAAATTTTCCTAAGTTATTATATGACATAATAAGATTTTATTTTAGTTTGTAAGTTATTATATTATATAATAAGATTTCAGTTTACTTTGGAACTTATTATATGATATAATAAGAATGCACTTCACTTTTGAAGTTATTTTATTACATAATAAGATTTCACTTTAGTTTGTAAGTTATTATATTATATAATAAGAATTTCACTAACTTCACTATGGAAGTTATTATATGATATAATAAGATACCACTTTAGTGTTTAAGTTATTATATTGTATAATAAGCACATAATGGTCAAATACCACCTATATTTGACTCTAAAATATAGTTACAAGTGTCACGTACGATAGTTTTTGAAAAATGTTTAAAATATTTTTATATATTATCGACATATATTCCTTAATATTTGAATAAATATACATTGGATTAAATGAAACATTTTGTATTATACATAAACAAAATTTTATATTTTATATTAAAAAATTTTGAAGAGTATTTAAATATTTGATTATAATACATTGGATCAAATAAAAACTTGTACATAAATAAAATTGAATATACCTAATTTATATGTTTTTCTACATGTTTTTGTTTTGATTCGTTCTGTTAGAAAATTAATTTTATTAGAAAATTAGAAAAAAGCATGCATATGTTCCTCAATATTTGAATATATAATACATTGGATTAAATGAAACTTTTTACATAAATAAAATTTTATATATATGTTTTTCTCCTTGTTTTATTTGATTCTGTATAAAAATAAATTTTATTACAAAATTATAAACAAGCTTACAAAGTAATTTTAATTGTGCTTGTTATACGTTGGAAGTTGAAGTTTTTTTTCATAAATTTTATAAATCACAAAAATTTATCATTTGTATAAAAAATTATGAAAAAATACAAGTCTTTTTTCACATAAAATTTATAACAGAATTATTTATACAAAAAACAGACACGGAAATTTCCAAATTTCTTCGTAGTCCAAGTAGAAAAATTAATGAAAAAAATATAAGTCCTTTTTATCATACACGTCGTATTCGTTTGGGTAAGGTGTTGGACTAGCATTCAGATGACGTGGTCTCGATTCTTGACATGGTAAGTTCAAATTTATAATTTCAATATGAAGAGTTTTTCTGTCAATATAATAATTTATATTCATTGGTTATTAAAAACACCGAAAATTAATATTTTGTTTATTTTGTAAAATTAAAAAAATTTATTATGATTTTTAACTATTAGGCTATTCAGAGTTTAAACGTATATTTACAAAGAGTATATAAATTGGTCAATACATATATGAAAAGCCGTTGGTAATTTTTGTCAACATTTGTTATTTTTCATACTTCAATACTTCAATTTGTCAAATAAATACCTTGAAGTTATTTATTTGAAAGTTGCAAATATCTAATTCGGAAGCTGAAATAAATTTGTATTTTATACGTGCACGAATATTTTCCTTACAACACGTTCTTTTCAGCGTTTTATTCATATTTATTCGTTTAGTTAGTTTAGTTACACAGTTTCAACATAGAAACTAGAACATAGAGATAGAAAATAAATAAGTAAGTTTAGTAAAACAAAATTGTAAATGTATTCATGTTAAATATGGTAAAATTAGCTAACATTTTGTCCTTGGGTGCATTTCAATCTAATCAGAAATAAAGAAGTTATAGCGATTTTTCTATACCTTCATACTTCAAAATAGACAAAATCATAAAAATATCATTTCTGACTATCGACGAAATCCACCCAAAAAATAAAAAAAAAGCTGCTGAGAAGCAGCAAAAAAATCCAAGCAGTCGCAAAAACAAAAAAATCAGTCAAACCAGTCGACTGATTAGAATTCCTGCAAATGATGCATGCCAATTTCTTTCTTTCATTTCAGCTACCCACACACATGCATTTTGCTATTATTCAAAAAAGATCAGTCAAACCAATCGACTGATTAGAATTCCTGCAAATGATGCATGCAAATTTCTTTCTTCCATTTCAGCTACCCACACACATGAATTTTGCTCTTATTTGTTGTTAAGAAAGAATTACTTCAACTGATTTGTGGCCGGCTGCTTAAGCGTTTCCCTTGTACGCAAAATGCCCGGGTTCGCGGCTAGGAGGCGGCGCTTTGATTATTACTCTTTTTTTTTTTTTTTAAATTTGCTGCTATTAAATGCAAGATTTTCTTCTTGACCTAAAAAAAATGTTATGAAGGTAATTACAAATATTAAAAAATATATATAAAATCCTTTCATATTTTCATGCAAATACCTGAATCTTGCAAATATCTAATTGGAATATTGAAATAAATGCATGCCATATACCAGCAAGCAGGCAAAAAATGTGGTAAAAAAAATTTTATTTATTCCAATTTTTTTAAGAAACAAAATAAATTCCATTAAGTTGAGATAATTTAAAACTTTGAAAAAATAACATTTCGTATTTTCATGCTTCAACTTGAAATAAGTATGAAATGAAATGAAATAAATCTATGCAAGCAAAAGCAGCAAAAAAATGTAACATTGTACATACTGAACAAATTCAATTATGAAATTTTTGGAAAATTTCATAAATTGAATTATATAAAAAATTTCCTATTTGACCTAAAAAAATTAAAAACAAAGAAATTCGGAAAAAAGCATTTATTTTCATACATATCCTGAAAATAATATCTAATATCTGAAATATCTAATTGTGTTATTGAAATAAATCCATGCAAGCCCGTCCAGCCAAAAATGTAAACATTGTGAAAATTTATTTCAATAACACAAAAACCAGTCAAACCAGTATAGAATATATCAATGCAAAATGTAAACATTGTGCAGAATTTATTATAAAAAACAGTCAAACCAGTTTCAGCCAGTGTATAGAATCTGACAACAACAACGGCGACTGCACAAATACCGGCAGAAATGTTTTCGAATATCACATTTCGAAAACACTTCCCCAACAGTCTTATTTGTATTCTGAATTTTGAGCGAGTAAAATTGAGTGAGCGAATTAAATTCTCTTCCTTAAATATATATACTCTTTGGCGCGGCGTCTACCGGGAGTCTACCAAGTTTCATCCAGTAGCTATAACTTTGAAGTAGTCAAGGATTTCGTATACTTTGGCACCGCCATTAATACCAACAACGAAGTCAGCCTGGAGATACAGCGAAGAACAATAATTGCTAATTGGTGCTACTACAGGTTCAGTAAGCAACTAAGTTCCAGAGCCCTCTCTCGATCGACAAAACAACACTCTACAAGACGCTAGTTCTACCTGTGCTGCTTTATTACGCTGAGGCATGGGTAGTTTCGCAAACTGACGCAGCCGCTCTGGGGGTGTTCGAGAGAAAAAATCTTCGGTCCTGTTCGAGTCGGCGATGATTATCGCATCCGAGTGACCCACGAGCGGTATGAGCTCTACTAAGACATTGACGTAGTTCGGCGTATAACTGTGCAGCGACTACGCTGGATGGGTCATGTCAATCGTATGGACGACGAAGCTCCAGCGAAAAAGGTGCTCGAGGCGAGGGTCGCTGGTCAACGACGACGAGGGAGACCATGCCTCCGATTGATGGACCAGGCTGAGGAAGCCCTAACCGCACTTGGTGTATCCGACTGGAGAAGGCGCGCGCAAAGCGGAGGCGCCCGGCGAGAGCTGATGAGGTCGGCCGAACCCCGGACACGGGTTGTTACGGTTGTTAAGTAAGTAAGTAAGTATTTATTGCAGATGAACCGATTCGAATTGAGTGTTTTAATGGCTGTTGAATATTATGAGAAATAGATGAATAAAACAAAAATTGCATATATGGTTTTTTTGGTCTTTTTCAAATCGGTGAGGTATGTGTAACAAAATGTTGATTTAAAGACCAAGATTTTTGTTCACTTATTGAAATTCCTGGCCCAATGTGCAATGAACAGAGATTCATTGAATCAAAGAATCATTCCTTAAACCAATTCTATGATTTTTTGGTTCAGTGTAGTGTGGAAGATATGTGAATGTTTCTGATGTCAAAAAATAGCAGAAATTTTTAAAATAAATTAGAAAAACAAATTTTGTAAATTTATTTTGATATGATGATCGTTTTTCTCATAGGGAATAATTTTGCACTGAAATTTGCTTGCACTACGAATTCCTATATATTGGAAAATGTTGCAGTGTTTTTTGGATTTAAAAATCGGTAATATTTGAAAATTTATTGTGATTGAAAAATTACTATGATATCTAACCTTCACATATATTTCACAAAACACTGCTTATCGCAGTGTTTCTATGAAAAAAAATAAAAATGAGAGTAAATTGCCACTTTTATATGGTTAAACTTAAAAAAAAATTTTTCTGGATTTAGTTTTTATTTGCGTTCAGGAAAAAGAGGTGAAAGAAGCATGGCCAAATCTAGGTATGCAACAACTCTTTTGAAAACGATAGTAAATAATATTTGTGCCAAATTTGAACTCAGTCCATTCAGTCGTTTAGATTTGCATAAATGTCAAACAAGCAAACAAGAAGAAAATGAGTTTTATTAACATAGACTACATAATTAATCATGATATGAAGATAGCCATTAAGATTTGCTGCTTAATTTTCAAAAAATATTATTTTGTTTTGAAGAATAGCGAATAATAGCTAAGAGCAAAACTAATTAAAATAATGACCTTGAGCCAGAAATATTGACATTTATTAAAAAATTTTGTTATTTTAACCTTCATGACAGCTCAAAAATGTTTTATATATATATATATATATATATATATATATTTTATATATGTTTTATATATATGTCGCATCATCTTCCATTTGAAACAAATTTTATTTCAATTTCAATTAAATAATTTATTTAACAATAAAAACGAGGCAGTCTCGATCTCGCCACTACTGATCACTTCAGTTTTCCAAATCTTTCTGATTTCTGTTTTCCAAAAATTATTCAGTAGTCAGTCGATTCCACACAAGCTTTGACATAAGTGTCGCCGCTTGCCGTTTTATATTGAAAGGCATACAGTACTACGACACGGCCATCCTGCCGTTTCGCACGTCCTCGTGCGACACATCTGAAAAAGAAAAATCTATACAATATCTTGTACTACCACTCGGCCAATTCTGACCAGAAACAAATCGATTTAACAAATAAAATTTAAATAGCTTTCCATCACATGAACAATTTATTAACAAACTTATTTCCTATTACAGTTAAGTTACAAGTAAATCAACAAAATTCTTATTTAATGATTCGGTTTATTATCCAAATGTCATATGTCATGTCTCATGATTATAAGATATCGCACAAACAGCAAAAAGTTAAATTTACTTAGAATTTAATACACATTGTTCAGTCCAGTAATCTTTATCCGATTAAAAAAACAAGTATCACTTCTATACAGTGATATTATTTTGCTTTCATCTTTCCAGTAACCTCTATCCGGTTACTAAACTGAATAATCACTTCTATCCAGTGATATTCCACTGCCTCTATCCGGCACAAGCAACCCTTAAACACCTCTTTCCGGTATTTAGGGTATTTCACATTTTTTTCTAACCACAATATTACCACTTCTGACCACAACAATGCGTATTACATTTTCATAAGAGCCGAACTCAATTAGTTCGCTCTTCATTAAAATCAACAGACTCAACTGTATCATCATCAGTTTCAATAGGGACATGACTTTCAGGCATTCGTCTCATACGATCATGAGCATACTTGTATGTCCGGTTACAGTTTAAAGATTTTACCACATATCGGTCACCATCTAAAACTTCTATTACTTTATATGGACCTTTATATTTTGGGTCAAGTTTTGTTTGGTTCCGTTCTTCGTTTTGTAGTAGGACAAAGTCTCCTACCTCAAATTTGTCCAGTCTGACTTTAGTCCTGTCAAATCTCATTTTATCGTAAATGGCATTCCTTTCAATATTACAAATGGCTTTATTTCGAGCCTCTTCAAGGATTATTGGCGGTTCATTGGCATCAGACACTAATATTTCTGCAGGTCTAGCTACTTTACCTATAAGCAATTCTAAGGGACTAAATTTCGTGACTCTATTTTGACTACAATTTAAAGCTAGCTGAACATCAGGAAGAGCATCCTGCCATGTGCGGTTGCTAGTTTCAACTGCAGTAAGCATGTTTTTTAAGGTACCCATTACACGTTCAACTTGGCCGTTTGCACGAGCGCTGCCTGTTGCGATCAAGTGTAAGTTAATACTGTGAGAATTACAAAATTCACTAAATTCTTGACTCGTAAAACAGCGACCCTGATCAGCTATGACACGTGTCGGTGCACCAAATAAAGAAATAGCTTTCTTTAAAGCTGTAATGCTACTAAGACTATCTATGTTAATAGTATGATGCAAGAGAACGAATTTTGTGAAAGCGTCGATTAATACAAAAATATACTCTTTTCTGTCACTTTTTCCACTTAGTTTTCCAGTTGCGTCAATATGTAGAGTGTGCCAAGGAATTGCTACTTTGGGTATAGAGTGTAATTGGGCCTGAATTTTCCCTGAATGAGATTTGGATATTTTACACGTTACGCAATTATCTACAAATTTCCTTACAAATTTTGACATTTTGTCGAACCAATAAAGCTCGTACACTTTCTCTAAGGTCTTCTCATAACCTAAATGCATTAATGCTTCGTGGGTGTTATTAATTACTGACCATCTAAGTGACCTGGGAACTATTGGCAAGCATTGCGATCTTCCATTTCGTTGTATCTTACGATAGAGAATGCCTGAGCGAATCTCATAAGTCTGAGAAATGTCATCACTAAGCCTTTTCTCATTAATATCAGATGTTAGTTTCACGATTTCGCTATCTCGCTGTTGCTCTGCCAGTAGCCAATTATCTGACAGTTCGGTTAAGTTAACAAACTTGGGTTCAACTTTTTCAAACACTTTAGCACAAGAAGGTAGTGGGTTCCTTGAAAAGAAGTCTGCATGACACATATGATTTCCTTTTCTGTACACAACTTCAAACTCAAAAGCCTGTAAGAAGGCCCACCACCTATGCACTCGAGGAGTCAGATCGAGTTTTTTTCGTGACGCCTGCAAGGAGTTACAGTCAGTAACAACAATAAAACTACGTCCATGTAAATAATGTCTAAAATGCTTAATCGCATTAACAACCGCTAGAGTTTCCAACTCATATGAGTGGTACTTGGACTCAGCAGCAGAAGTACGCTTGCTATAATAGGCAACCACAAAAGAGTTCGTGTCCTTCTTCTGCATTAAAACAGCACCGTAACCAATAGCACTAGCATCCGTGTGAAGCTCTATTGGACATGAAGGATCAAAGAGTGTTAATACCGGTGCAGAAGTTAAAACGGATATTATATGCTGTCTTACAGATTCGTGCATAGGTTTCCAATCAATTTTGCTTTTGCTAGATGTCAAAGTATATAAAGGTGCCATAATTTGCGAAAACCTAGGAACAAACTTTCTAAAGTAAGATGCTAATCCTATAAATTGGCGTAGCTGAGTAACGGTTTCGGGTGGAGGCAGAGCTGTCAAAGATTCAATCTTTTTGGGGTTCGGTTTCATTTTACCATCACTGACCTCGAAACCAAGGTACTGTACTTTTTGTTTTAAGAAAGTACACTTTTTCAAATTTAGTGAGAAGCCTTTATCTGTGAGCACTTTAAGCACAATACCCAGCCTTTCCAATGCCTCTTCAGCATTAGCAGCCACAATAAGGATATCGTCCATGTAAACAACAACAAACGAATTTACCAAATTACCTAAAGCATTCATCACGGCACGCTGGAAAACTGATGGTGCATTCCGAAGACCAAATGGCATAGTGAGAAATTCATATTGGCCTTCAGGAGTTACAAAAGCTGTATACTCAATCGAGTCAGAATGAATTGGTATTTGGTGAAACCCTGAAGCCATGTCTAAGCTTGTGAAAAAATTAGAACCTTGCAACCTGTCAATTTGATCCGAGATGAGCGGTAATGGAAATCTGTCGGGAATGGTATTATCATTTAATTCGCGATAATCTACACACATTCGATCGGAACCGTCTTTTTTCTTCACTAGAAGTATGGGGCTCGCAAACGGTGAAGAACTAGGGCGAATAATACCACAACTTAATAGTTCCTTAATTCTGTCTCGCACAATACTACGTTCTTCTGTGCTTAGTCGATAAGGACGCCTATTAACTGTTTTGTTAGGGTCCTTAAGTCTTATTTTCATTGGTGCAGTATCAGCTTGATAATTTGGAATTCCAGTTACAAAACTTCGTTTAAAAGAATCTAAAATATCCAACAACTTTGGCATTAGATCCTGGGAAATATCGGTGTCTATTAAATTGAAATCTATATCCTTAGCTGGAATAACTTCACAAATATGAACAAAGCTTACTTTATCAAAACATACTTTGTCTGACGTCATATGTACAGCTATACCTTGGCTTAAGATTTCACGTCCAATCATTATTTTATGACGTAAATAATAATCTGGCAAAACATGAAACAGAATTTCGAAAATAATACCATCTACTTTAATAGACGTTAAAATTTGAATAGTACTTTTTACACTTGTCTGTCCAATTCCTGTCATCATCACTACATTATAGCTACGTTTACCGCGAAATTTACAACCCACTGATTCTTGAATCAACGAACATTCTGAGCCAGAATCATAAATAAATAAAAATTCCTCACCAGAGTGAACCAATGTTCCAGCAGGTGCACCAACAATGCATAAATCAACTTGACGATCTGTTGAAGAAATTCCATCACTGGCAGCATCTGCTTTGCGAATAATCTTAGGACATCTTGATGCGTAGTGGCCAGCACCTTGGCAGTTGAAACATGTAACATTCGCCTTGACTGGATTTTTGGAGTTCTCGTTGTTGCTAAATCTTAAATTGTGAGTGTTGATGTTCTTGAAACGGCATTGCACTGATTTATGCCCTAGCTTTCCACAATTAAAACATTGTATGTTTGGCGATGGTGTTGATGCTTTATATCGTTTGATATCTGGACCACTAATGTCATTCTGCGTAACAGCTTTCTTCTTTAAAAACGACAAAGCCTTCAGTTCTTGTTGCAACAGATTTCTAGTACCAATATCCGTAGTAAACGTTAAACGATGAACTCTAGCATCAAACTGGGAAATGTGGGCTAGTACTGTGGATACAGCTATCTGCTCAGTAGACAAGTTTTTCCATCGAGCCATTAAAGATGTTATCATAGTTGCGGAATATGCTGAAAGGCACTCGCCGTCCTTAGGTCTGTTACTGTTCAAATTCGTCAAAAATGCAGCTGAGGTTTCGGGACAATCATATCGGGCAGAAAAAATATCTTTGAATTCTGGCCACGTCATTTCCGGATATGCGACTTGGGATAACCAGACAGATGCCTGTCCCTTGAGAGCCCGACTTAGGATATTCATCAAAGATGCGCTTCGCGGAGACTGCTTGGAGATGCACATATCCGCCATTGCGACCCAAGCGCGTGCGTCGACGTCTTCCTTATCTGTGTTAAACTCGGGCAAATATGGATCAACGCTGGATGATGGTTTGATGGCTTCCACAAGCGCTAAAAAGCTACGATTTTGTTGCTCGAACAGTAGACGCCATTTTTCTTCGCTTGTGACTTGCAGCAAATCTTGGGTCAATCCCACTTCTGATGTCGCATCATCTTCCATTTGAAACAAATTTTATTTCAATTTCAATTAAATAATTTATTTAACAATAAAAACGAGGCAGTCTCGATCTCGCCACTACTGATCACTTCAGTTTTCCAAATCTTTCTGATTTCTGTTTTCCAAAAATTATTCAGTAGTCAGTCGATTCCACCCAAGCTTTGACATAAGTGTCGCCGCTTGCCGTTTTATATTGAAAGGCATACAGTACTACGACATATATAATATGAAAAAAATGTCATTACGTGATTAATTCTGCGTATTACTTAATATTTCTGAAGATTATAATACTTTAACACTTGTTAAAAATATTCTTAAACTTTAGTTTCAGAGAAAGATTTTTAGTCATTAGTCTACCGAAAAAAGTTGAAATTTTAGAATATAGATAGATAGAGATGGAAAATATGTAGGAAAAAATAAAAAAATTATGTACAGTTAACGAAAATTATACCCGTGATATGTATGAATGGTCATTTTTTTAACACCAAAAATTATTTTGCTTTAAAAAAGAATGTTGAAAAAACGGCGCTGCGAAATTAGGCCCCAATGAAATATGGAACCAAAGAAAAAATTAAAAGAGGCAGAAATGAAAAAAAAACACAAGTGCGTCGTTGGTCACCCAAAAGAAGAGAAACTTTTTCCCAGTTACATAGATTTGATAGCTTAATGTTTTTTTTCTTTTTAAAAAATTAACTATTCAATTAAAAAATTTGAAATAACATAAAGTTAATTAAAAAAAAAAACGTTAAACTCACACCAGTAAATATTATTATATTTCGTTATTAAGACACTTAAATTGATGGTGTATTTGTTGCTTGCGTCTTTCACAACAAGAAAATTTAATATCCAATATTAAAAATATTTCTTGTGCCTCCGTGGGGAATGAACTCGTACCCACCGATTAAGAGTTCTATACACTATCCAGCAATTGGACAAAACCTGCGTTATGCAGACCTGTTGATTCAATATTAAGTAAAACAGAAGCTTTATTGCTGCATAGCACCATACTATATTAATAAAAAGAATATTGTGCTATCCTACAAAAGCTAACAAAAGTTTGCTTCTGCTTGCTATAATATAAAATTTTTATTATCTTTATGGTTTTCTTTATACCTTAGTCTTCATTTATTAGTGAATTTATATTAGTATTTAAGTTAATTTAATTTTTAGTAATCTGTAAGGATGTGTTATACAAAGACTTTAATGAATAAATAAATAAATATATGATGTCACCAGCATCTGTGTTTCCCTTCGCGCATTCATATTAAAAAAAAAAAAAAAAAAAAAAATACACCGGTGCTGATTACATCTTGTAGCAAGAAGAAACAAACTTTTTGTTAGTTTTTGTAGGATATCCAATACACAATCATCCATTTCTTAATAGATTATTATGATCTGATGCAATAATGCTTCTGTTATACTTAATATTGAATCAACATCTTTGCGTAACGAAGGTGTTTGGATTGGTGGATAGTGTATTGAACTCTTAATCGTTGGGGTACGAATTCGATCCCCAGAGCAAGCAAAGAAATGTTTTTAATATTTGACCAATAACATTATATTCACTTTGTATAATATTAAATAAAAATAGAAAAATAAATAATCTTAAGGTAAGACTTGAAACCATCTCATGCCTTCTTTTTTTTCAAATATTTTTTAATATGTAACTTGAAATATAGCAAAATAAGTCAAATAAATAAATCAAACTAAAAATATATATATATATATATCTCTTGAACTAATAGGTATAGGAAACTCATTATTTTTGTAAAAATATTGACTACCAAAATGGATATTGAGAAAAAAAGATTAAGAAATTTTTTTAAAGATGGTTTAAATCTTGAACATGAAATTTTAAAATTTTTTTTTGTGGTGTTGTAGCTTTTTCTTAAATATCTCTAAGTCTAACATGCGGATTAAATCAAAAAAAAATTTTAACATCTTCAGCGACTTCAAAAACGTAAGTTTAGACCTTAAATAACTTTATTATAATTCATGTCATGCATGATCATCGGGTTTATATTTCACTGAATTTGTATAAAGTGCGCAGCATCACCTAAAATCTATGGTTGAGAACTTTAGTACCAAATTTTAAGGGCTTGTGTTCGATACATAATCGAACATTTTTATCTCTGTGCTCACAAAAATAGACACTTCGTTTTTTTTTTTTTTTATTTTTTTTTACCGGTTTACTGTATATTAGACCGGTTCACATTACAAAAGTGTTAAAATATTCCGGTGCTCGTCCACTTTCTGAAAGTTCGAACCCTAATTAGCACAAAAATAGTTTAAGACCAAAAAAAATTTGACCTCTAGGGGTTCTGCAAATCGTTTAAAGGTCATTTTAGAGCTAAATTGGACCTTAACCATTTTAAAAAATGTCGTGTCTAAACGAAAAAACAATTGGCATATATTTTGATAGGAAACAATTTCTAATAATTCAGTCTAATTTAATTTCTTTTTTTTTAAAAAAATATGCATGTGGTAATTTTTAGCGGAGTTCTAAAAATGCAATTTTACTCTCAACGAAAAATGATCGTTTTTCCATACAAAAATTTGTTTCTTATTTGATTCTACCGACATTTTTTTTGTAATTTCGTATTTTTGTGTTAAACTTAGGCTTTCTTGAGGTGTAACATATTTAACAGTTTATTAACCATAACCTGCAAAAAATTAAAAATACTACATTTATTTATTATTTTTAATATTTATTTATTAAAAATATGATTTTTTGTAATACATTTAAATTTTTTTCTGTGCTTATCAACGACTTTCAGCAAATATTGTTTTTGCTCTTCATTAGAAGTTATTAGTATTAGAAGAAAAAATTAAATTAGTCTGAATTATTAAAAATTGTTTCCTATCAAAATATATTCCAATTGTTTTTTCGTTTAGACACGACATTTTTTAAAATGGTTAAGGTCCAATATAGCTCTAAGATGACCTACAAACGATTTGCGGAACCCCTAGAGGTCAAATTTTTTTGAGTCTTAAACTATTTTTGTGCTAATTAGGGTTCGAACTTTCAGAAAATGGACGCGCACCGAAGAAAAAACTACACATAATTTTCCCCATACACTAGTATAGTACTAGTATAGTAGTGTCAGTCACATTTGTATGGATTTTTGGATTCATTAGACCAAGTCAAATGCTACTTTGTATGGAGTCCTCTGAGCCTCCCCTGCAAATCACGATGATTGCAAATGAAATAATGAGAGAGCCCTTGAACGTCCAACAATTGTCAAAAATGGTCCGGTTCTGTTCGAAAATCCGGTTGCCGAAGAATAATTTTAGATGAAATGTTATGCATTACAAATTTACCCAAAAAAAAAAAAAACCGAAAGTGCCTACTTCTATGTTAAACTAGCTGAATAATCTGATTATGGACTTAGATTTGACGGACAATTAAGTCCGGTCCCAATAAACGCATTTAAAGTCAACATTTTAAAATTTTTTCATATAATTTTTTTTTCATCGTTTCTTATTTAAAAATGGGTCGATCCTGTTTTATTTTTTTTTAATTATTATAACCATGGGCATGAATGGGCTGCTATAATGCATTAAATAATTTTGAAAAAATGTCCCAGATCAATGCAAAGCACAAACATGAATAAAAAATTTGTTGAAAAAATTTTAAAATGTTGACTTTAAATGTGTTTATTGGGGCTAGACTTCAATTTTATTCGTCGAATCTAAGTCCAGAATCAGATTTTTTGCTGGTTTAACATTAGAGCCCTGCATGAGTACGCTTTGTCGCCGCCCTGAATATATTCTCTTGCTATATAATAAAAAATTTACTCCATCCCTATCTGCTTTGCTCATACCTGATCTTACACTCTCTTTGCTTTATTCAGATATAAGAAACGAAGAAAATAAGAGCACGATGCTTTACTAACAACAGCAGGTAGCAAATAAAATAATAAAAAATATCAAAAATATCAGTGTTAAAACCCTGAATATTTAGCGAATATTTTTTATTCGTTCGTTCGTAGAACGAAAAGAATGTTTTTTGTATTGGGACCCAAAGAAGGATGGTTGATAGGGGGTAGGTGTGTTGGGGAGAAATGTTGAGGAGCAAAAAATAATAGGACCAACTCAAATATTTGACCCCTCTAGGAGTCCAGCTACGGCCGATATAAACTATTTTCGACAGCTTTTGTGTTTATTGTATGGGGAGCCAAAGAAAGGAGGTAGATAGGGGGTAGGTGTGTTGGGGAGAAATGTTGAGGGGCAAAAAATAATAGGACCACCTCACATATTTGACCCCTCTAGGAGTCCAGTTACGGTCGAAATTAACTATTTTCGACAGTTTTTGTGTTTATTGTATGGGGAGCCAAAGAAGGTTGGTTGATAGGGGGTAGATGTGTTCGGAAGAAATGTTGAGGGGCACAAAATAATAGCACCAGTTCATATATTTGACCCCTCTAGGAGTCCAGCTACGGTCGAAATAAACTATTTTCGACAGGTTTTGTGTTTATTGTATGGTGAGCCAAAGAAGGTTGGTTGATAGGGGGTAGATGTGTTCGGAAGAAATGTTGAGGGGCAAAAAATAATAGGACCAGCTCATATATTTGACTCCTCTAGGAGTCCAGCTACGGTCGAAATAAACTATTTTCGACAGGTTTTGTGTTTTTTGTATGGGGGATCCATAGGATCAATAATAGGACCAATAATAGGACCAATTCATATATTTGACCCCTCTAGAAGTCCAGCTACGGCCGATATAAGTTATCCACAAGTTTGACGTTGACTTATTACTATATTTTAAAATTTTCTTGCAATATTTGCTCACAAAATTTTGGATTTCTTCTCCACTCTGGTTAACTAATTTAGAAAAAACTACCCAAACTTTACTCTTTTTTTTTAACGCCTTTCGCTACGAACTCGCCATTGGACAATTTTGCAGCCACTAAATTGTTGCCTAATTCAATGTCACTTGCAGTTGGTTCATTTAAAGACTAACGTTTTTTAAATAATAAAGGATTTAAAATTTTATAACACCTTAAACAGCTTTAAATGTTACATCTATCCTATATCATTATATATCCTGCTAAATCAATATCCATTCAGAATGAAATATTTTTTAATTATATTGCTGTATTTTTATCTTAAATAAATGCTTTTGACTTCACCTCTATCTAACATCAAACTGACTATGCATTAAGAATAACATAAAGCTTATTGCAGAAAAAAACCAACATAGCTGATTCTTATTCAGGTCACTGCAGCAAATTCCTGAGTATTCGTGTAGTTTATTAAGTACTCAGAGAAATAACTGAAATAACGCGTAGATCGTAAGCTCACCTCAGTCAAGGTTTATTAATATAGGTTAAGTCACTTGAGAGAAAAGCACTCTTTTTCCGCCTTTGCTCGAACTGTCAAAGTATCTGTTAGCTAAAAATTGTACAGATACAGATTTTTTTTTTCTTGATTTCCTTTTATCCATTCTGACAGTTCGACCGAGCTTCTCTCAAGTGACTTAACCTATATTAATGAACTTTGACCTCAGTGCAAGAGTGTATGAAAAGAGAACAGAGAACAAATAAAAAGTTATTCTCTTGCGCTACACGACCTGTTGCTACACGATCTGTTGTTTACATTTATTCGCTTGCAGCTTTGCTTACAGTGACTGCTACAGCAGAGAATCAGGGTATATTCACTTAGGTACTTATGACTTTTTTCGAAAATTTTAAATGCATTAGAAAAATTTAAATAAATTTCATCTAAAAATATTCTCCGAAAACCGGATTTTCAAACCGAACCGGGCTATTTTTGACAATTCTTAGGCTTTCAAGGATTCTTATTTCTTCATTTGCAACCATCATGTTTTTTAGGGGCAGGCAGGGAGGATTCCATACAAAGTAGCATTTGACTTGATCAAATGTAGTCTTTTATAAATTTTTAATTTTTTCTGTACACAGAAAAAAAACTATCATCAATTTGAGCTTGAAGTTCTATAATTTTTTCATATCAATAAAAAATAAGCCATTAGGTGTCATATCAATTTACAATGACTATAAGCTTATATTAAGATTTTTTCATATCATTTCTTCAATTTTGCAGAGAATTTTTCGGTAATATTATGTTGTCAGATCTGTCATTTTATTAGCAGAATGATACAATAAAAGATATTATTGATAAGATGAAATTGAACAGCAATGATTAACTTGATCTTGATCTGTGTTTTTTTTTTTTTTTTTTTTGTGTAATAAATGTCTAAATTATGAAACATTGACAGAGTTTAGAATGTTGAAGGCAAACGTATGTCTATATTACCCTCAATGCTTGATTGCCTGCGGATGTAGTCAAAACAGTTGCTGCATGCAACTAGAAGGTGTGACAATAATGAGCAACAACAACAAACAGTTATTAATAAAGCGCTGCAAAGTCATGCAATTAAAAAAATATTCCGAAAAAAAAAAAAAAGTTCAAAACAACGTCACATTCGAGGTTGAAAAATTTCAAAACGGAAACAGCTTGTTCTGGATCAATAATAAATGAAATGAAAATAAAAGAAAAAAATAAAGAAAAACATAAGAAAATCCTTATGTTATCCGTGGAGCATAATAAACGCTTCACGCGACATGGTTGCATGCGGCTCGAATTTCAAGGCGCGCTTGCGCTGCTACCGACTGTATCGCTTTATAAGTCGAAATATTTGTGGTCGTAATTCATGAGCTCAAATCGGCTGAGTTTTCCCAAAACGAACCAACAAATATGATGACAGTTAAGCCAGCTGTTGTAAGAAGGGACGAACAGTTGCTGGCTGTGACTGGCTGTGTGACAGGGATTTAGTGAATGCCTTGAAACTATGGCTGTGTATCAAAGAGCTGCTGCTGTTGGTGAAATAGTTTTTTTTAGGGCGTTTAATAATTGGGTGCAATGAGATTGTTAACTGAGAAATTATAAAAAATGTAAATTTTTTTAAGGCAGCAATTTGAAATATTTAAAAAATGTATTAAAATTTTGTATATTAAAATAATTTCCAATCTCTATAAAGCCTAACCAGTAAAAATTAAATTTTATATAAAGTCCTCTCCTTGGGATAAAGAAGGTTGCAAAAAGTTTTGTGTTTTTGAAATTCACAGTTAAAATAACAAATATATATATATATTGAATATATATTAAAATACTTCGTCGAACAACTGTGCGAACAATTAAAATTTCTCAACATTTCTTGAACCAGTTTCGTCAACAAAATTTTCTACCAAAAATATCGCTCAAACTTGATGGTGAAATAAAAATGTCAACACTTAAGCGTAAAATTATACTTAATAAATTTTTCTTAGTGACTTTTTAGTGAAACTAAATATCGGCTCGAATGCGTTGACAGCAACCTAAGTGGTTGCCGTGATTTAATTGTTTAGTATGAAAATAATTGCGGGAATTAGCTAGAAAAAACCTATCTAAAGGCAATAAACGTTAATCAAAGCCACAATAACGTGTAATGGCTGCAATTTAATAACTCACAAATGCTAAATCAAAAAAAAAAAAACAAACAAACATACATACGCTTACACACTGCTAAAAAAGAAAACTAACAGCTTAAATAGTGCCTGAAAACACACGTTGCACTTGCGCAGAGGCGTAGGCTGCAAACAAACGCGTTAAAGGAAAGTCAGAATATAGCCTAAGTTTAATCCCAGCAGCAAAAGGAAAAGTGAAAGGTTTCTGACTAGCTAGTTTGGCTTACGTAAAACAGTTAAAAAATAAATTTGTTTTTTTTTTTTAACTATCCAAGCAAATCATTAACAAATAACAAGCTGCATAGAACGCGTTTTTGCTGCTTGAAAACGTTGCTAACAGTAATAAAGAAAAAACAGGCATCACAACTCTAGTCAGCAGCAACTTACACATGAGTGGGTTGAAGAGGAGATATGAACGGAACAACAGCGTTCAAACTCGTTAACAAACTGTCCAATAAATTTTTACACATTCGTTTGTTAACAAAACGAAAAGCAACGCGCGAAAATGAAAATTCAAAGTCTGGCGCTTCATATGCGGTATAAGGAGACTCCATCAACATTGCCATGCATTGCCAATAATGCTGTGAAAATGTGTTTGAATGCATTGCTAGACGGTCATTTATTGAGGTAATAATTTGTGCTTTGCTTTATATGCAGTCGGAGCAGCAGCAGCAGCAGTAGGAGCAGGAGCAGCATGAGCTGCATGTGGCTTGTTTGCAGTTTTAAATTATTAAAAATTGATTTATTCGACGAATGTAATTGAACCGCACCCGCGTGGTTGGTTTGTTGGTATACGCGAAAATTTACAAAATGCTGTTATATAAATTTTATTGCCTTTTTATGTGCATATATGCGATGTTTATCCGACTCAGTTAGATGCTTTTTGCTGCAAAGAGAAAATGATGAGAAATAAACAATAGAAAAGTTAAAGTTTATTTTTTTATTTTATATATGTAATATAAATTTATATAAAATTTAATTAATTCTAATATAACGAATTCTTTAAACTTTCTAATAAGTTTAGAAGTGGCAATCATAAACTATTTAAATGTTTTGACTTTCTGTTAGAATTGGCCACGTTATCTACTTGATTTTTCCAAATTGTAGGGCAGTGGCATGCAGGTTGCCACCCCATAGCTTCTTTGATCATAACTTGTCATAGAATATACGTATTTTCGATTTACTGCATACGTTGATAGGAGGAAGTTAAATCATTTGAATCATTTGAATTCTCAAAAAAAAAAAATTGTACAGTAATTATTCAAGGTTCTAAAATCTAGCCTTTGAAATTTTGGCTTGCAGGTTGCCACTCCTTGAAAAATTGCTATAAATGTAGAAAAACTGAAGTATAAACAGCCAATTTGGAACATTCTTAAACATTTTCAGTATTTTACATGAATTTTGCAAAACTCTTTTTCGATTTATTGTTAACTTTAAATTCTTTAATTGTGCAGATAGTCTGCATGGTAAAAATATTACCGAAAATATCACCAAATGGTTTTCGTCAACCTTAATGGATCTGATTTGATGCCTATTAGTTAATTTTTTGTCAAAGATAAAAGCAACGTATTCTTTCAGTTAAAAAATGTGTATAAAAGCTTAGCGTCAAATTATTATTTTAGGTATTAATCAGTTTAAAAAATTTAAAAATCAGTGTATAAGCTTATCAAGTCACGTTTAAATTTATAACAAAAATCCACTCTTTGTTTAATTGCAAAAAAAAAAAACCCCGACTGATAGCCAAACGAAAGACTTAAGCCACGAACTTGATGATTATTCTCAAACTCTGCTTAATTTGCTTTGTTTTTATTAATTATTTTTTTAGTTTTTTCCAGCATAAAATTTTACACCTGCTTAACATATTCGCTGAATCTGTGTGAATGAAAAAAAAAAAATTATTTTCTTAAGAAATTTCCCACCACGTTTTTTTCAACAAATAATCAACAAATCAATTGTTAACTGCAGCTCTTTTCCCAAAGGATTATCTCTCGATTGACATCTGTTAGACGTATTTTTGAAAATATTTTGACACTCACTGCTAGCGAGCACGCACATAAGTGTAGTTATTGCATAGTAAACATGCAACATTTGGCACTGCTTTCTTTGATGGTGGCAATGCTGGGAAAGTGCAACATATGGAAAATGATGCGCAAGCAAGGTATTTTTAAGGATTAAGCCAACTTACAGAGAACTGCTTTGAACCGCAATACTATTGCTTAGCTGCTGCTTGGCTGGCTGGCAACAGTTGTATTATCGCCTGTGAGCATCAAGCTGATTTAAATACATTTTTAACTGCTGCTTATAAGTATATCAAAACGTTCAACTTAAAGAGATGTGATTTTTAATTATAATTTTTCCAGTTTGTAAGAACAAGAAATTTTTTAACTAGTCATTCTTATTGCCTTGACTTATTTTATAAATGAGAATGTGATCACTTTTCTGCCATGTTTTTTTTTTTTGTTAAATCATGCTGAAGATTATAAAAAAGATTGGCTAACGATTATTTTAAATACAAAGCATAAATTTCCAAAACTAAGTGAAACTAACTGTTGCAGAAACTGTTGAAAATGTTTTATATAGTATTCGAGTCTATCAACAGATATTGATGAAAGTCCCACCACTGTGCGTTAGATTGTATTTTCTCTAGTTTTTCCAAGACATTTGTTTTTAACCCTGTTTTCAAGACTTCATCTTTAAATCTTATGTTTTGGTCTTTGCCTTTGTTGCAATTACAACAATAATATTCGGGTAAAAATCAAAAAAACGAAGATCATCGAATCGAGCATCTTTGATAAATTAACAAAAAAAGCGTATAAATAACAAAAAAAGCGTTAAAAAGGCACTACAAAAAATACAAAAGACATATGAATGTATATCTATCTACCTACCTTTATTGAAAACTATAAATATAAAAAAAAAACACGGAAAAAAGGTTTATCCATGAGATAAAATTTCGTCACGTTACATTCGATGTCTCTTATTGACTCTATCTGTCTATTCTGCTGCATTGATGAAGGTGTTCATCAGGTTCAACAAACAACAAACAAAACAAAGCAACAATAAATGAAAAACAGTTCGATTCAACTTCATCAACGCTTATCAGAGCGCATAAATGTTTTTCTGATAGTTCATCTATTCGAAATAAAAATTCGAGCTAATGATTGGACGTGCGAGTTAAAAGATACACTATCAGGCAGCATCACTTTAAGTTATGGCTTCTTTCTTTTTTTTGTGGGAGCAAAATGCTTATTTATAGAGCATAGACTCAATGAAACTGAACTGATTAAGGCAACAACAAGAACAAAAACATCTTTGACTACATAAAAGAAAAAAGGAATCAAGTGAAATTTAGACGAACTTTTTAGCAGTTAATTCTTAAATTGCTATTCTTAGTAACGCATACCAGGCAAAATAGTCAATTTAAGCCCACAACGAAGTCATTGTTAAGTATCCAACTTTAAAATTTATTTCCGAGGAACTCGTGCTCTTAATTTCACTTAAAAAGCAGTTTAATGAACTTATGTATAAAATATATTGAATTTCTTTTTAAACACTCATCATTACAGGGAATAAACAATAAAAAATAGAATTTATTGACTCATCTTGCTCTTGTCTTTAAAAAAAAACAACAGCTCAGAGACAAGCCTAGAGATTTACGTTGTATAGTTTCTATGATAAGATATTTCTAAATTGAGAAGAAAAAAATTGAGCATATTCACGGAATTGGTTTGTCTTTCTATTTATTGAAAGCAGCTATTTATTTATAAATGATATTTTTACATTGACTCTAATGAAATTACTTAAGACAGAAAATGCATATGAATATGAATATGAATATGAATATGAATATGAATATGAATATGAATATGAATATGAATATGAATATGAATATGAATATGAATATGAATATGAATATGAATATGAATATGAATATGAATATGAATATGAATATGAATATGAATATGAATATGAATATGAATATGAATATGAATATGAATATGAATATGAATATGAATATGAATATGAATATGAATATGAATATGAATATGAATATGAATATGAATATGAATATGAATATGAATATGAATATGAATATGAATATGAATATGAATATGAATATGAATATGAATATGAATATGAATATGAATATGAATATGAATATGAATATGAATATGAATATGAATATGAATATGAATATGAATATGAATATGAATATGAATATGAATATGAATATGAATATAAATATGAATATGAATATGAATATGAATATGAATATGAAAATGAATATGAATATGAATATGAATATGAATATGAATATGAATATGAATATGAATATGAATATGAATATGAATATGAATATGAATATGAATATGAATATGAATATGAATATGAATATGAATATGAATATGAATATGAATATGAATATGAATATGAATATGAACATGAGAATGAATCTGGTTTCTAACACTTACTCGTATCATTAAAGTTTTAAAAAATTGCCGAAAAAAAAATTAAAAATAAAATTAGTTGGAATCCGAGAAAAATTAATATTAATTAATTGCTTCATAGCAACGGAAAAGAAGGTTTTCTTAATAAAAGAAATGCTTCTTTTAGGAGAATGAAAGAAGTTAAAACTAACTGCTTTTTAACATTATGTTGGCAAATTTAAAAGAGATGTTTTAAAGCCACGATGAAATACTGAATATGAAATATTTATCAGATTAGCATTATTATATAGATTAGCTATAGATATTATAGATTAGATTATTACATAGATTAGCGTTATTATTAGAAACTGACGGAATGGAAACTCGAGACATTCTGAAATAGACGGGCCTTCATATGTTGCGGGATTCAGTTATTTTGTTATGGAATTATTTTATTTATAACATAATACTTTTAATAAAATACTGTTATGAAGTTTAAAGTAATTTCTTGGTCGTACTAAGCTAAATAAAAAGGACTGTCACTGTCTAATATCACTCGGGCCGCGGCGTTGACGCTGGTATTACTCACTTTAGAGACTTATTTTAACCACTTATAGAGAGAATTAAAATGTGCGAAAAGTATCACTTTGTTCTTAAAAAAGTCTTTGTTCAGAAAGCAAAATATTTTTTTTTTAATCGTACCCTTTAAACATGTATTAATCTGTCACTACATAATCATTTAGTTTTTCTACTTTGATGCATAATAACGATCATATTCAAAAAGCCATCTGAGTCAACTGAGTATATTGATATCTGTAGGGCCTGCTCTCGTCGATTTCTTATCAACAACCAAATCTAGTGCGACTAATCAGCAGCACATTTGTATGCATTGAATATATAAAACAAAATAAATACAGAAAATATTTTAATTCAATGAACGCATTAATTAAGCGCCACACCGAGCGACAGCAACACCCACCTGCAACAAAAAACTTACGGCAAACAAAAAAAAAAAAAAAAGGGTAACGAAAAAACGGAGCATAAATGATGGCACATATGGCGTTTAATTAAGCGTCATTCTCAGTTTCAGGTGGCAATGCCAGCTGATCGCACAAACGACCAACCGACTAATATATAGCTATGTTCTAAATATATATGTTGTTTTTTTTTTTTTTTTTGAATAATCAAACGCTGATTATGTGCACTAAAAAAGGTGACCAGTTTTGGGCGCACAGTTGGTGGTGCGCGAACACAACAAGCAAAGAACAGCATTCAAATAATAGGTGGCACCATTGATAGCAGTTGATCGTGCCAATGATATAAGTTTTTGTTGCACTTTTGGACAATCAACACAGTGGGATGTTTTCTGTTTGAAGTTATGGAATTTATATTTTTTATTAATTTTTCTGAAACTTCTTTTCATTTTCAACTGGCAACGACCTTTGATTTGAAAAGAAGCGCAAGCATTTTGAGGGTCTCATAAATTTTGAGTGCTTGAATGCTTTTAATGCTTTCATATTATTGTCGCCTCATGCAGTAAAACATCATCGATCACTTGCGCCGACACAAATTGTACACAATAACTCGTAAATCAAAAATGTTTTATACATAAATGAAAAATAAGTGAAATGAAAGGGAGTGAAAAAAGTTGAGCATAATATATCAGTAGCTTGGAAGTTCATCAGTAAGCTGTGGCTTAAGGATCAGTGCGATCAGTGTGATCAGTGCGATCAAGTGCGTTAATTTGTCCCCGGAGACAATGCAGTGAGTTGTGTTCCACCAGCGCAATTGCTGAAGGCTGTTCAAGGCATTATGATGAGCCAGTGTTGCCAGATAGCACAAAACTGTCGACATAGTAGATCAAATTTATATATTGTATAGGCAAAATTTTATAACCCATAACTTTTTCCTGCAATAGTATTTTTGAACAAAAGTTCACGCATTATAATTGACAGCTGGCAACACTTTGTGGCTGAAACATGCAGCCAGACGCTAATTTATCTTATTTTCTGTGAACACTTCTCACCTCTTAATAATTGCAATCAATTTCGGCTGCAGCATCAGTGCGCGCAGCTAACACAAAAGATCATCATCATCGGCATCATCATCATCATCCACATCACATCAGCAGCAACTCGATCTTGATCTCTGGGAGTAGCCAGCCTCACTTGGTTCAATGGATCCAATGTCAGAGCTTGTCAGTATTCATCGCTGGCGACAGGTTGCGTTGTATGCGCGCGTTCGAATGCGAAATTGTTTGATCTTCTGTAGCAGCGCGATTGTCTTTCTTTTTGTTTTGTTGATTTTTAGTTTTTATTTTTTTTATTCCTTGTTCGCTCCCCACACTCGATCGATTGATCGTGCAGAATTCATCTGGGGTTTTTTTTTATGTTCGCTCCTTAAGCAATCCCGTATCTCTTGTCGCTGCTTGTTCAACAAAATGTCAACAAACCAGTTCATAGGCATTCAATGGGCAACAACTTGGATGGACTTGGCTTGGATGCAGTGCATGGAGTGCTACAAGATCGTCTGCTGCTGCTAACAATACGATCTGACAAAAGCGACAACAGAAATAATGATAAAAATATGTATTACGTTAACAAGTTCAGGCAAAGTATAAAGAAGTATGATCACTGACAACAGCAGAAATACTAATTCTGATAACACTGAAAAAAAAGTTTAAATAAAGATGATTTACTAAGTTAATCAAATCGGCTAGAAGAATTACTTAAATGATTTTTTTTAAATTCAAAAATGATAAAAATAGGTTTTCATGCTCAGATTTTAACTTTACTGAGGAAGTGGGTGAAGTTTGGGTATTTATTTTATGCTACTTTAATGAATGACATTGAAATGCAGTGGATACTCAAGTTTGAGACTGAAACTTAAGTGAACAAAAGCCTGTAACAAAAAATCTGTATGAAATAGTATTTTTTAATTATTATAATAAAAGGCTTTATAATAGGCTATTTTCTTCAAATTTTTCCATGAATTGGGTGACTTCCATATCTTAAGAATGCAGAAAAGTACAAAGCATATTTTAAATCAAGTAGGTGACAGTAGTTATACAACTCTTTTAGCGTTCAAAAAGCGAGCCAAATAATGTCTTATAATAAACAGAGCTTGGACGAAAATTATTCATTACAATTCAATTCCAGTTCTTTGGAATGGAATTGGAAAAAAATCGTCAATTCCATTAAAGGAATTGTAATTGGTAATTGAACGTTTCAAGTCCTCAGGAATGGAATTGAAAAAACCATCAATTCTATTACAGGAATTTTAATTGGTAATTGAACATCCCAATTCCTTAGGAATGGAATCCATCCATTACAGGAATTGTAATTGGTGTTTTGAGTTAATGAAAAATTTATTAAAATTCCATCCCCCAATTACAATTCCTTTAATGGAATTGATTTCTGTAATTTGAATCTTTTCCATTTCCATTCCTGAGGAATTGAGATGTTCAATTACCAATTACAGTTCTTTTAATGGAATTGATGATTTTTTTTTTTGCAGTTCATTCCTGAGGAATTGAAACGAATTGTCGATTTTTTGCCAATTCCATTCCTGAGGAATTAAAAAGGTTCAACTAGTAATTACAATTCCTGTAATGACAGCAGAGCTGGGTTGTAATGATTCCTTTTGAAATTAATTCTGCCTCAGTTCCAATTCCTTGGAATTAGGAATTGGTAATTGATCGTCTCAATTCCTTAAGAATGGAATTGGAAAAAATTCGTCAATTCCATTCCAGGAACTGTAATTGGTAATTGAACATCTCAATTCCTCAGGAATGTAATTGGAAAAAGTCGTCAATTCCATTCCAGATATTGTAATTGGTAATTGAACATCTTAATTCCTCAGGAATGGAATTGGAAAAAAATCGTCGAATGCATTACAAGAATTTTAATTGGTAGTTGAATTTTTCAATTTCTAAGGAATGGAATTGGTTAAAAATGGTCAATTCCATTACGGAGTTGTAATTGGTAATGGAACATCTCAATTCCTCAGAAACTGGTAATTAAACATCTCAATTCCTCAGGAATTGATATTTATAATTTCATTACAATGACCTCCAATTACAATTAATGTAATTGTACAATTGAAAATTTCAATTACCAATTCCTGAGGAACTGAGATGTTCAGTAACCAATTACAATTCCGTAATGAAATTGACCATTTTTTGCAATACCATTCATGAGGAATTAAAACTTTAATTTCCAATTACTATTCCTGTAATGGAATTAACGATTTTTCCAATTCCATTACTGAGGAATTGCGATGTTCAATTACCAATTACAATTCCTGGAATGGAATTGACGAATTTTTTCAAATGCCATTCCTGAGGAATTGAAATGTTCAATTACCAATTACAGTTCCTGGAATGGAATTGACAAATATTTCCAATTCAATTCCTGAGGAATTGAGATGACCAATTACCAATTCCAAATTCCAAAGAATCTGATATGACAGTACATTTGTAGGTCTTTTGCATATTAGAGATGTGGAAGCCATTCAAAACTACAGATATATCTGCTATTAATATGTTGAAGAGAAGTGGCCCAAGGTGGCTACCTTGAGGTACGCCCGACGAAGCAACATTCTTTTTAGATGGAATACCCTGAAATTTTACATATTGGGATCATTCACATAGATAGGACTTGAACCAAGTCAGCAAAGAACCAGGAATACCGAATTTTTCAAGTATTATAGTTAAGATTTTGTGATCAACGCGATCGAAGGCTTTACTAAAATTGGTATATTTTACATCTATCTAAAGTTCTTTTACCATTTTGATAAGAACTTCCAAGGTCATGGCTGTAAAATTTCAAGTGATTGATCTTCCTTTACGGAATCCATGTTGTAGAACATTAAAGCGTGGATTAATTAGGTCTGCTAGTTTGGAACACAAAAGTTTTTCGAATAGGTTAGGACAAGCATATTGCAATGTCCCTATAATTTTCGACATCTCTCTTGTCGCCGTTCTTATAAATAGGCGTTAGATGAGAAGATTTCCATAAAGAAGGAAATATATCTTTTTGCAAGAAATTTCACTAAGTATTGAATTACGAATTGTAATATGTTTAAGTACTTTCTTTCTTATGAAATAATTTGTGTTGTGGAATAATTGCCTACATAAGTGCCACATCAAATTTTTCTTATGAATCGATTTAAACTGCCCATTGTTTCAAGAAAAGCAGCAAAACATATTGGACTATAGCTATACTATATAAATGGCAATAATTTGACAATAGAATTTCTTAATAAATATTTCAAGCTTTCATCTTAAGTTTTTACAGTGTAGTGCATTGGTTTTTATATTAACATGCTTTGCCCTGTGCATTCACTGCCTGGTGATCGCGATATGTCAGTGCAACTGATCGAGACATTTTATTTGCTCACATCATTTGTTAATTTTATTTTCTTTTTGTGTTTTTTTTCTTTGACTTACAACAACAATTGCAAGTAATTCCTGCAAATAAACAGGCAACAACTTAAGACAAAGACAACAACATATATGAATTATTCACCAGCATTTTATGAACATGTCAAAAGACGCACATGACGTGTCCAAGCTGACGATCGCAATTAAAAGTTTCAGATGATCAAAACGAGAAACAACAACAACAAAGTTACATTTTTGCCACAGTACTTTAATATAAATTATTTGATAATTCACAAAAAAATTATAGTCTTACATTTGTTGCATTACAGCACGATCAAATTATGCGATCGCGTGTAAAGTAGCAATTTAGTTTATTGTCAAAAATAATATCGACGTTTCTATTTCGGGTCATGCCAGCGTTTTTCAATTGCAAATAATAGCAGCAAAATTTATTCATAGCTTGCACAGTTGAGTGACCGAGCGCTTAAGTCTACCTCACGGCACCCATAATAGCTGTGTCTCTTTCTTTATACCCCCCCTCAAAAGCCCACCTTAATAAAATTGCGCTCAAAAAGTTGGCGTTTTTATAGCTTTTTGTTGTAATCATTGCGTTGACGTGCGTGCTTTTAAAAACTCCTCGAGCAGCAGCGGCAATAGCAACAAAAACAAAACTGGTAACAACCAGCCAACTTTAACTAGAAAAGGAAATCTATTAACTGGCAGACAACGAGCAATAAGAAATAAGGGGGGAAAAAAAAATACAAACTTAAATAAATTGTAGCAAATCAAGTTTTCTGCTCCTGCGGTGATTGTGTGACCGTTTTCAAAGCCATCACACGATTGATTCCAATTTATCAATCGATTTTTATATATGGGCGTATTATATCATTTTGCCTCATTTCGTTGTATGACAGATTGATTTCGCAGTTGCACGGGACACCAAATGACGACGATGACGATCGCGATCGCAATCGCAAGGATGTCGCAACTGATCAAGCAAACGATCGATATTTTGAGACAAGAACATGTTTAAGAAGAAAAGTTTTCAAATATGAAATAATAACTGGAAAATATATTTAAACGGAAAATATCAGAAACTCTCCATGCCGGAGAATAGTGAACAATTCAGGGAAATCATTCATCGAGATAAGCATCATTACGAAATTTTACTTTGGAAACTTTTGTTGATCCTTCGAGTGTCAGATCAGTTTTCCCAAATACTTCACCTTCCTTTAAGTCTCCTTCAAATATCAAAAAAAAGTAGCAGCATATTTCCTACCAAAAAAGCTTGAAATAAATAAAGAAGCCTTTTTTCACGCATTGAAAAAATTCTAAAGCGTTGTCAGTGCGACGTCGTGTTACGTGAGCAAAATATTGCAATTTATTAATAATGCATTCCTGGGACATCTATGTCTGTGCATTTGTGCGTTAGTTCCTTTTTTGCTTTGTGTGAGCTTATGTCAATATTGATGTGTGTGGCTGTGTGTGTGTGTGCGTTAATTGTGTGCTTTTCTCAATTTCTGCGTTGGCACTGAAATCTTTTCTCGACTACCTCTTCGATTTGTTGTAATTTTTTGCTCTGGAAATTTTGTTTTTCTTATTGGCAAAGCACATCATCATGTTGGCGAAGATCAGTTTTTATTTTCAGTTGAAGACCAGAAGCTACTTGGCCAGTTTGAACGCACATTAAATGTGTCTATAACGCGAGGGCCTAAAAAGGAATTGTTTGCATTCACCTTGATTGGCTGTTGAACGTTGTCTTCATCGTCTTCAACACCAAGCAGACAGGCAGCCAAGCAGTCAGGCAGCCAGCCTTTTATCGCCAGCAAGCAAAAAAAAAACATTGCAGCAGCATCAAACAACAAGCAATAGCAAACAACACTAACAACAAGCAGCATCAGCTAGCAGTTAAGTCAGCAGCAACAACCACGTCAAGCGTTGACTTTAGAATGCCTCTGGAATGCTTGCCGGCAAACAAAATTCATTTATAAATGGCTAAAATGTGCGATAAATGCGCCATCAAATACACGGTAAGGAAACTCTTTAATTTTAGTCATGAGATATTTTATTTAAATTCATATTCATATTCATATTCATATTCATATTCATATTCATATTCATATTCATATTCATATTCATATTCATATTCATATTCATATTCATATTCATATTCATATTCATATTCATATTCATATTCATATTCATATTCATATTCATATTCATATTCATATTCATATTCATATTCATATTCATATTCATATTCATATTCATATTCATATTCATATTCATATTCATATTCATATTCATATTCATATTCATATTCATATTCATATTCATATTCATATTCATATTCATATTCATATTCATATTCATATTCATATTCATATTCATATTCATATTCATATTCATATTCATATTCATATTCATATTCATATTCATAGTACACTGCATGCAATGTTTCGATGCTATATTTATAGGTAGAGTCAATCCAAATTTTTTCTCTGTGTTGCTCTGACAGTGTATCAACAATATTTTTTGGTAACACAAATCGTCTGTATTCCAGCCATAAATATGTGATATGCAATAATTTTTCTTTATGATTTCGATGAAATATTTTTCGTTTTAAAAGAATTACAATCAGCATTTCGCGCGTCAATTTAATAAAGAAGGTGTTCAAACAGCCTTTCACGTTGAGGTAATTGCGCTGAGATCCCAAAACGTTGCGGAATGCCATAATGCGGCTGCTGATGGCCATAATAAGGGCTGTACATACCAAATTTACGAATTATTGCGTTAAAGCATAGTTTTAGCTTTTCCAGCATTGTTTGATGTATTGCCGAGTCTGCGTTTTTTCTGTTCCCTTTCGCTGCTTCAAAGCTAAGAGAAATATTTCGATATTTTCATTTATAGAAGTGATAATGAAATATTTTGAAAAGTTTGGTCAAATTTAATGCTTGCTGGTTATAATGGTGGTTATTATTATCAAAGGCATTTTAATGCATTTTATGGGAATATGGAATTTTTTAAATAATTTCAAAATATGCGCTCATTATTCGAATCTATTATAGAAGTCAGTTACCGACCTTGCTAGCTAGTGCGAGCATTGTTGATTACTTGAAATGTCAGTTAATTTTTCATAATGTGTCAAACAGAGTCGTTGACATATGCACAACTTGACAACATGGGAAAAATTTCTTCACGCTCTTTGAACCCATTCATAGCTAAGCAAACTATTGAACCATGTAATGTGCAGGGCGAAGAGCTGTTAAGCCTGCACATGTTGCCGGGTTAAAAATGAAAATTATTGTCCTATGTTATGTTCGGATAAACAACATCATTACAACTCATTTTGAAGCCTTTATCTTCAAACAATATTACTTTTGTAACTTCCTCAAAAATAATAGACTTTTTATCAAGCCTTTTTTTCTCTATATACTGTATTCAATGTTTGACCATTTTGGGCTCTTGTTTTGAATTTTTTGTGTTTTTGTTGAAGAATCATGCAAGAAAAATTAGTTATTTATGCAGCTGACAGGTTAAAACAACCCCCACTGCGTCACTCAGGTGTAGCCCAGCCCGAACTTGCATTCAAAAATCTTAAGTAATCGATCATGTTTGACTCCGTTCTGTTGTAATTTTGGGATTGCAGCACATTTACACATTTATGAATGATGTATATAATGCCGCGATATTCAGGTTTAAGCAATTACAATAAATTGCTTTGTTGCAAGCACAGAACTATTCCACTATTTACTATGGTTAGTTATTGACGTTTATTTTTTCATAGATTTTTCTATTTTTTGAAATTGTTGGAATTTCTGAAATTCTTTTCGGATCACCCACCATCCTTAACACAATCGTGAGTTGGTGTTGTTTTATTGTTTTTATTTTTTTTTTTTTTTTTTGTAGCTCACTGGAGCCAAACATTGTTCGCTGGCTTCATCATGCATATAAAGGTTTTACCTATCGATACACATGACATGTAATCATTTGAGATATTGTGCAGGTAAAAGACGTGGTGCGCATATGCGTGCAATCACTGACGTGTTTCTTAGAGGTTTTCTGACCATGACCCTGAAAATTACTTTAAACTCTTTTTAAATTGTGTTTTTTTAATTTATTTTTATGCTTTAATGATTGCCGAGTTTTCATTTTTTAATGCACTCGGAAAATAAAGGTAGTTGTTTCGGTGCAGATCAGTTTTTTGTTTATAGATAGAATTCTATTCTATTATGTTTTTTATAGATAGAATTTGATCTAAAAATATAAACGCTATATAATTATAAATAAAAATATTTATTTTTGAATGATGGGATCATGAATGATATAGATAGTTGATGATGTAGCAAGGATGGATGGAAGAAAGGAAGGAAGGAAGGAAGGAAAGAAGGAAGGAAGGAAGGAAGGAAGGAAGGAAGGAAGGAAGGAAGGAAGGAAGGAAGGAAGGAAGGAAGGAAGGAAGGAAGGAAGGAAGGAAGGAAGGAAGGAAGGAAGGAAGGAAGGAAGGAAGGAAGGAAGGAAGGAAGGAAGGAAGGAAGGAAGGAAGGAAGGAAGGAAGGAAGGAAGGAAGGAAGGAAGGAAGGAAGGATGAAAGGAAGGAAGGAAGGAAGGAAGGAAGGCAGGAAGGAAGGAAGGAAGGAAGGAAAGAAGGAAGGAAGGAAGGAAGGAAGGAAGGAAGGAAGGAAGGAAGGAAGGAAAGACGGAAGGAAGGAAGGAAGGAAGGAAGGAAGGACGGAAGGAAGGAAGGAAGGAAGGAAGGAAGGAAGGAAGGAAGGAAGGAAGGAAGGAAGGAAGGAAGGAAGGAAGGAAGGAAGGAAGGAAGGAAGGAAGGAAGGAAGGAAGGAAGGAAGGAAGGAAGGAAGGAAGGAAGGAAGGAAGGAAGGAAGGAAGGAAGGAAGGAAGGAAGGAAGGAAGGAAGGAAGGAAGGAAGGAAGGAAGGAAGGAAGGAAGGAAGGAAGGAAGGAAGGAAGGAAGGAAGGAAGGATGTAAGGAAGGAAGGAAGGAAGGAAGGAAGGAAGGAAGGAAGGAAGGAAAGAAGGAAGGAAGGAAGGAAGGAAGGAAGGAAGGAAGGAAGGAAGGAAGGAAGGAAGGAAGGAAGGAAGGAAGTAATGAAGGAAGGATGGAAGAAAGGCAGGAAAGAAGAAGAACGATTTGATGGATGGGCATTTTGAATTTATTTTTATTTCTTCATTATATGATTATATATTTTTCATACAAAATATCACATATTATACATATTAATACTTCAATTGTGTTGAATTAATGAAAGCCACTATAACGGGTTATTAATGTTCGATGTTTCATGCACGGAAAAAACTAAACCTTAAGAACACAGGAGGTATATTGGGTCAGTTCTAGTTCAAGTAATAACAGAAAGTGAAACTTTAAAATATTGAAAGGACTATATATTTAGCACAAGAGTAGATTAGTTCAGATTCAATCATCTTGCATGAAGTGGGCTCAACCGGAAATAGCCGAATATAATCTGAAATTTAACTTTAAAAGTGTTGCTTCATTTCCAAGGCATACCAACGTTTTCTTTTCAAGTTGTTGTATCGACCCCAATCGAAAGTTAAAAAAAATTTGTTTTGTTAAATTTTACTTGCTTCGCCCAAATTTTCTACAACAACATTCAAAAAATTTTTAGTGTGGTACTTAATAAGTTTGTATTCCTGGTTAATTGGAATGTAATCAGTGTATTTTTTTCCACTGTACTTAAATACAGTCCAGTGAGGCACTTAACCCTTGACATAATAGCATGTTCATCAAAAGCATGAATCATGCATCACGTCATTCGTCATTTATTGCTGAAAACCAAAGAATTTATAGTGCTCTGTTGTAATTGTTTTATGATTGGTTATATTGCTTCAAGTCTAGCGGACATTGCGTTCGAACTTTTTATGATGTAAATCTATAACAAAAAGAAAAAATAATTTAAAAAAAAAAAAAAAAAATATTTTAGAACTTAAATGACCCTCAGCAATATATATGGCATCTCAAATCTGAATAATATTCAAATGATTTCCAAAATAATGCACTTGCGTTAACATAACATAAAACTGCTTAATTCTAGCGGCACTCTTGACTGAAGTGCAGGTAAAATTGGGGAAAAAAATAAAAATTAAATTGTACGCTATCACTTATTTTTGAAGCTGTATGACGGAGCATTTATCTTAATTCGACATAACTCCGTTTTTTCCTTCCAGGCCATTCAGTTCAGTTAGTTGACCGAGCCAATGAACATAAAATTGCTTAGCAGTATATGAAATTAAATATTTATTTATTAGTTTCTTTATCACTGCCTCTGTTGTCATTCTCTTCTCATATCTATATCGTTCTTGGTGATGATCATGATATAATTCAACAGGTAGCCTTGACGACTGGCTATTTTCTCAAAAAGCTGACTATAAATTGTCAAAATTAAAACAAAGTCTTACGTATCATCTGTTTTCTGTTTATATGTTTTCTCTTTTTCGTTGCAGAAACAATTGTTTTTGACAAATTATGGTAGCCAAAAAAGCTGTCACTAAAACCTATAGGTTATTATATCATGGTAGTGATCATGATATAATGAACAAGGTCGCTGTAGGGCTGCTTGTGCTCTGTTCTTGTCAACTATAATTTTCAAAATCGTTCAAGAATTTTTTCAGTTTGTTTAAATTCTGTTTTCTTATTTTCCATGAGCCTTGACAGTTTTGAGCTTACGCTCACTCGCTTGAACTTGCCTGTTTCATTGTATCATGGGGATGATATTGTCAGACTTTTTTTTTCAAAAAATCAAAAAGTTGGAAAAGTTTTCAAAAGTTATCTTTCTAGACTATCAAAATTTTAACTTTCCATTATTTGGAACAAAAAAATTATACAAAAAAAAATTTCGTACTCTCGCAAATAGCATTTCACACAGACACCTTTAATCAAAATGAATAGGAGTGTATATATGAACAGAACTAGTGTCAAGAGTTTCAATCAAGATGAGTTCGCTCGCCAGATGCGTTATAGCAAACATCGCAAGAGTATGTTGGAAATGCGTAGTCACGTGGATACAAAACCCAGGCCAGTACTTATATCATCCGCCATGCAACTGTTTAAATTGCGTGAAGATGACTCTGCATACTCCAGAATAAACATTCAAAATAGAGAACTTTTACAAAGGATCGCTCATATACGGCGTTGCACAGGCAAAACGGACAGCTACTTGCGTGATCAAGTTATTAGAAATCCATCGTGGAGGCATCAATATGCCAAATATGCTTTAGATAACATGGAAGCGTCTAATTTTGAGCTGGGCTGCAGGCTACTTAAGGCCAAATCGATGCTTAATACACGTCGCAGTATAGAAGCATACAATACGGAGCTGAGACAGCGTGAATTTCAAATTCCTCAGAGTGTCATAAAAAAATACAGCAATATTGTGCTACCTGCTGAAGCAGCAATGATGGCTGAACTGTTACGTCCAAAAATCTATTTTGATCTGGCTGTGCGTGAGAAGCGTCCATTGGGACGCATATCCATACAGCTCTTTACAGAGGCCTGTCCCGAAGTAGTGTTGGAATTTGTGCGCATGTGCACATTCGAGGACTTGGAGTGGTTTGAATTTATACGCATATTTCCTTTGCTCTGGATCGAGGGGGAACTAAGAACTATCGAGAGCCAACTGAGAGAACCTAATTTTGAATATAATATGCATGTACTGGATCATGGCCATGGACCGGGTATCTTTTCATTTTCGAAACGTTATCTGAACGGTTTTAAGGACGGTATTATAAACTTTACCATAAGCTTTAAGCCGTTGAGCGTGCTAAATGGAGAACGTATACCTTTTGGCGTTGTAACACGCGGACTGCGTATTTTGAATATTCTACAGGACTTTGGCACTAAGAATGGTAAAACTAAGAAGGATATTATTGTGGTCAAGTGCGGAATGATTCATTGAAATTGGATTTATTGAAAAATGTTAATAATGCAAATTATGTTGTTGATGCGAACTCTTGAGTAAACCTAATGTTAAGTATTTGTTATAGATTTTATCTGTTTTACTTATAATTTAGTATACTGCTTGAGAAAACATGACGATCACAGACTTAAGTGTTAAGTTGGAGGTTGGGCGCAGATTTTGCTAATTCTACCCGTTATTTGGGTGCTATCGTAATGAAATATGATTTTTTAAGCTTATATTTGAAATATAAATATTAAGATCTGAAATGAGTCAAATCGGATAAAACCCCGCCTACCTGCCATACAAACTGACTTTATTAATATGATAAACTGTCTCAAATACCACTAAAATTGATCAATGACTTGAAATTTTGCACATAAATTCATAGTTTACAATCTTTCAAAATCGAATAAAAACCACACCTACCTCCCATACAAAGTTACTGGCTTATTTTTACCCATGATGTAGATTAAAATTTAAAAATTTCTCTTCGACACATCTTGTGACTTTAATTTTGATGAAAAAGATAAGAAAACTTACCGAAATTGAGTATATTTTGTAAGTGTCGCCAAAAAAGTACAACTCTCTTTCTAGTTCTGAAAGCCTACTTTACAGTTTTTTGTTATCATGTTCTTAAAATATACCAACACATTTTGGTGTTTTTGACCTTGACATAATGCTTAGACATTACATGGAAACATTGTTTCATCCCATTAATAACGCCAATGTCTCAGTGACGTAGCTCACTTATTTCGTTTCGTTTTTTTTTTTTTTTATAAAGAAATATGTCAAAATTTTATAGTTTTCAATAACTTCCAAACATTCGAAAAAAATTATTTTTTCCAAATTTTAGTATAACTCTTCTTCTATATCTATTCTAAGGAGACAATTTCTACAATAATCAAAAAAAAACAAAAAAAAACGTAAAATGGAGGAATTGCTCACACCCACCGACAAAGCACGCAAGGTACACTTTTTCAGAAAAAACGAAAACGATATTTCTATCGGAACAAACAATGAGAGCAGCATCAAAAATATTAATATGCCCACGAGTAGCACTAATGAAGTCAGTTCCTCAAAAATAATATCATTGCCGGCACCTCTGGCTACTAACCATATAAACAAATTAGCGCTCAATAGCAGACAAAAAAATGCTTTGCTACGACAGAAGCTTATCAACGAACTCAACAATTTTAACCGCTGCAAGCTGCGTAAAATTAAACCTCTGGTCAATACCAGATATGAACAGAGTAAAGCAAAGTTCTCATTGCTAGAAAAATTCGATATACCAGCGAAAACAATAGAAAAATATAATCAATTCATACGACCCATGGATGATGAAATGATGAAAAAGTTAATGCGTCCAAAAATTTACTACTACCTGGAGGTAAAGAATATACGTCCACTGGGTCGAATAGTTATACAGCTCTTTACAGAGGCCTGTCCGGAGGTCGTGCTCGAATTTGTGCGTATGTGTATGGAAAACAATCTGAGTTTGCTGCAATTTAAGCGTCTCTTCCCAATGTTGTGGATGGAAGGTGAGTTGATGTTTGATCAGGAGACCCTGGCAGAGCCGAATTTCGAATATGATACACAAGTGTTGGATCATGGCTATGGACCAGGCATATTATCGTTTGCAAAACATTATTGCAACACTGGTTTCATAGGCGGTGTCATACATTTTTCGCTTAGCTTTAAGCCGTTGGTGGTGGCAAATGAGGATCGCGTGGTTTTTGGCGTTGTAACACGTGGATTGCGTATTTTAGATGTTTTGCAGGACTTTGGCACTAAGAATGGTAAAACTAAGAAAGATATCATTGTCATCAAGTGCGGAATGATTCATTAAAATTGAGGAGGTTAGAGGGTGAGGCTTCTCACATTAAAGTTAATTATGCATTTGATTATTTGATCCAGATTTTTGAGTAAACCTAACGTTAAGCATTCAACAAATGTCATTTTATCTATTGTAATTGTGTATTTTTATAATCATTTATAAGTAAAAAGGATAAATATTGTCAACCAAATGGGAATTGTTGTAAAATCAAAAACAATAACCACGATAACAAGGTTGATTTATAAGGTTGTCGCAAGGGAGAGAGCGAGTACCCATAATTGTCAAATCGAAGTTGACAGCTCATAGAAAATCTGCAAGTGCTCTCTTTTATCATCCGTGTTTCTTTCGTAGTAATTCGCAAAATTGGCTGGTTTTGATAATCATGGATACTGAGAAGAGAGTGCGATCAGCCCTGCGACAACCTTATATTTCAACCATGAATATGACTGTACATTGTCTACACTCTCAGAAAAAAATAACAATCATTTTGGTAAAAATAGCCTAAGCAATAAGCAATTGTTGATTTCTTGTTATAAATAACAATCAAAATTCTTAATTTTTGAAATTGACTTATGCTGTGTCTTATGCTGTTAATATTAGATTCTAGTAATCTCTTAATGATAATGATTTTTTTCCCAGAATGTTAAATTAAAAAAAAAGTCCTTTTTATATGTGCAACATTTATCTGAAATTTGTCTTCAGCAATTAAAACCCTTAAATTATTTAATAAAAATTATATTTAACTAGTAACTGCTATTGATTAATTTTTGTTGTTGCTACATCCAACGCAATAAATAAATTTTCATTTGAAGTGCTCAATTGAATTTTCAAATAAATTTAACAATCTTACGATAAAATTTATGCTTATTCTTGTCGTGCCATACCAATTTGTAACCTCCAGAGAAATCGCACATTAAAACGGTTTGGTCTGCATGACAAGCGTCTGTAATGCAATGTAGGGCATTAACCATAGCCAGTTAGACCAACTCTAAAATGCAATAATGAAAATATTTCTGTACAAAAACATTTGGCATTGCTAATCGAGTCACTGAAAGGAAAAGTAGTTAAAATGACATCTATCAAAATTGATATAAAATTGTGTGCAGTTTTGAATTAACTTCTGTATTATTTATCAAGAATTAACTTTATGTACTCCTAAAGAAATCAAGAAATGTTATTAAAATATATAGAATCTGAAGTGATATTTGAAAGCAAGAATTACTTACTTTCTTAGATGGCACTTACAACCATAAGTCGGTTTTGGCCTGGTGTAAGAATTTCCGCCAGCCATTTCTATTTTGCGCTTGCTGGTGCCAGTTAGAAGCTCCAAGTTGCGTCAGCCTGTCCTCTACTTGGTCCTTCCAACGGAGATGCGGTCGTCCTATTCTGCGTTGACCACCGCTGGGTGCCGAATCGAATATTTTTTTCGCTGGAGCGTAGTCTTCCATACGCTCAACATGACTTAGCCAGCGAAACCGCTCGATTTGCATGCGCTTTACTATGTCGATGTCGGCGTACAGCTCATCGTTCGCCGATTGGAAGCATATGGGTCCGTAGAACTTTCGAAGGAGCTTTCCTTCTTTCATCAGAGCTGCTCAACGTCCAGGTTTGTGCTGCATAAACAGGACGGGCATGATTAGTGACTTATAGAGCGTGACTTTTGTTCGTCGAGAGAGGGCTCTGCTTCTCAATTGCCTACTGAGCTGAGCTACTGATATCGTTGGTGGAGTTAATGCTGGATCCGAGGTAGACGAAGTCCCTCACAACCTCGAACGAGGTGTTGTCAACAGTGACGTGGGTGCCAATACGCTGGGACTGTTTGTTGACACCAGATATTTCGTCTTATCTGCGTTTACTGCAAGACCCATGCGACTCGTATCTTTTTCTAATTTGGAGAATGCTGCACTAACTTTGCGTATATTATGGCCAATGATATCAATATCATTAGCATACGTTTTCAGCATAACACTCTTGTAGAATAGGTTGCCGCTTTGTCTCAGATTAGAAGCTCTTCTTCATAATTAGATTAAAAAAGTCGCACGATAATGAATCACCTTGTCTGAAACCTCGTTTGGCAACAAATGGTGGGGATAGGTCCTTCCCGATTATAACTGAGCTGCGGGTCTTGCTCAGTGTCATCCTGCATTGACGGATTAATTTTATACTATTATTTTATACTAAAGACTTGGAAAGTACTCGATTCCAAAGTCGATACCGAAAAAATACTTGATACTTTCTTCTATTAAAGCATTAATTGAATCGAAAAATGAATATGACTTGAAATAATTTTGCTTTTAAAATTTAAAAAATTGTTCTTTTTTAAAGAAAGTATTTAGTATTTAGTATTTAGATTTGTGTAGCTGGTATTGCTTGCCCGTTAGTTTTTAGGACAAAATTCTTTGTCTTTTCTTTTTCTTTTCTTTCTTTTTCTTTCTGAAGAGACTCAAGAAAAAAAAAAAAAAAAATAGAAGAAGATTTCGAATGTGACGTACACGAAAACCTTCAATAATTAATACAAATGCATATTTGATGAACATGTTGTTGATTTCTTCTGATCTCTTAATTAATTTTTACCGCAAACCACCTTTGAAAATTATAGGTAAAGACAACAGGACTTACAGGAATTCACAGGAGAAGAAGATACAAATTCTTATATCAGTGAATGTTACGAACCGATTAGCGAATATTATGACTAGTAATTGCAGCATTTTTTATAATGCTTTTATAAAAAATTTACTTCTTCAGCTAGTTGAAATATCAGACCTTAACAACTTGTAATTAATGAATAAAACTGAATTTTATAAAGTTTAATAAACAAATTAAAATAAAAACGAGCTTTTCTTCGAGAGTACGGTAAGAAAAGGGTAAGGGAAAGAATGAAATACTACTTACACTGTTTAGTAATATTACATTTTACGTCTAGCTTTGATTTCGTTATTGAAGCTTTCTTTTTCATTCCTGAGGTATAGTGGAAAATGGGTTTAAGTTATATTAGAGCTGCCACGCTCACTTGTCCGATCACGTCAAAATTGATCATATATTTGACAACTGCCTTTGATTTCGTTAAAGTAACTTTTATCGTTTTTAAGATATAGCATAAAATGTGTTTAAACTGTTAAAAAAAAAATTGTTTTTGTACTTTTCTATTTCTTAACTATCAAAAACTTCTAAAAGAATCTACAAAATTCTTTTCTCCGTCTAGCTTGTATGAAACGCAACACTGTGCGTTGCTCACTCGACCTTGAAACTACCTTAAACCATGATACAAGAAACAAGGTAGCAGTGACAGAGTTTTTTGGCGACCATTGCTTAACAAAAATAAAGAACGAAAATAGTAAAAAAATAATTAAAAGTAAAAATAGGCCAACGACAAGCTAGATCGTCGTTACTACCACATTATTAATTGCATCATAAGTAGCTTAAACCATGAGAAAATTAACCAGGTAGCTGGTTAATGATAAGGAAGAAAGCGTAGACTCAAAACTATCAAAGCTCATGGAAAATAAGAAGACAGAATATAAGCAAACTGAAAACATTTTGAACTATTTTGACAGTAATGGTTGACAAAATAAGAGTACAAGCAGCCTACAGCTTCCTTGGTCATTACACCATGTATTCCGTTTTCTCATGATACAATGAAGCAGGTTGATGCAAGGGAGAGCGCGTACACTTTCCCAAAATTATTGCTGAAATTCAACAATAACGATTGTTCAAACTCTACAATAACGATTGTTAATAAATTTAACAATTTCATTGCTAAAATTTTGTTGTGATCTTGCGTATTAATTTTTCTTTTAAGGCGGGACATGACATTCGCGGCAGAGAAAACAGACCTTGTTTTAAAAATCCATAACTGAATCAAAATCAAACATTTTTCCAAAATTTTTATTATTGTAGAGAATTGAACAAGTTACAAGAAAAACAAATTCAAAAAAAATATATTTTTCACTCCAACATGGTTTTATAGAGCTCCCAACTGGCGGCAGATAAAAAAAACGGGGCCTCGTGGTTGCAGCGCTGGGAGTTGCAAAAATTGTCCGATCTGGAAAAAAATGACTTTTTTAAATCTTAACCCAATTGGTTATCGTATGATAAGCTTTTTTTTAAATTTTTTTTCAAATTTTGGTGATGTTCCAAATTTGAAAGTGTGTTTTTTCGAAAAAAATATTGACTTTAAAAATTCATAAAAAATTTAAAAATAAAGCTCGTGTCATACGCTAGCGAATCAACTTTAAAAAAATACTAAAAAAAAAAAAATTCGTCAAAAAATGAACCCGCTAGTGCCGCAACCAGTATGAAAAACATGGTTTCGAGATAAACGCGTTCAAAGTTTGTGAACAAAGAAAAAAGGGTTACCTTCAATCTGCCATGCCTGCTTCGTACTGTATGCCTTCGTTATCTTGTGTTGTGCTGTTTCTTATAGTTTTTTGCAATCGTTTAGCAATTCGGGCTTCACTCTTCACCCTTCAAGTAGGTTCGAAATAACAACCACCAAAAGTCAGGTAGCAAGTAAAACTAGTATATACCAGCTGCCGTACGTAGGTAGCGCAAAAATTAAAAATGCGCTCTCACTAATCCGACTGTAAATTTTGAACCCGTAAGAATTTTTCCATGAAATTTTTTTTCCATGAAATTTTTTTTCTTAGAATCTTAAGAATATTTACTAAAATACAAAATTATTAAATTGATTAATCAAAAGTCGACAAAACAGTAGATTTCAAAAAACTGCCAATGTCATGTAACCCCTTAAAAAAGCGGCAATTTTTATTGCACGATTGTTCAATTTATTGCTTTTTTTTTGCTGAATTCAACAATTTTGATTGTTAATAGTCTGAATTCGAAAATTGAATTATCAAATCAATTGAACAATTTAACATAAAATTTATTTATATCCTGGAGACTGCAAAATCAAGAAAGTAACTGAGAAAATAAGTATTAATGTATACAATTGCAATTAATATTATTTAGTTAGTGGTTTAAATTCTTCTAACATATATTAGCAAATCAACAAAAATTTTGAAAACATCTTTATGCAAAATCAAGAAAATGGATTTTGGATTACAAGAAAGAAAAGAGCAGAGGGGTGTCTTGGAGTATAATTACAGCTTTGAAAGTAGAGATAGGGATATTCTTCTATGGATGCTATGGATAATAGTGCAAAAGCACAATTACACAATTCACTATCATTTTTCACTTTGAAAGAATAATTCGATTGGAAAAGTGTAAATTGAGTTTTATCTTTAAAAAGAAGATGATTGTCATCCACATTGAACAGCGAAAGAAGTAGAAGTATTTCCTACTTTTGATGAAAGTGAAAGCAAATCATACTTACGTTTTTTCTATTTCTTTTTGTAGTTCTTGCAACAATCCTAGAACTATTAATTTAATTCCGTTTTTTTTTTTATTATTTAAGACGGCATTGCTATTGTTTTTTAAACGAAAATAAAATAAATAAACCAACGAATTAATTTTGACATTCAACATCGAATCATCCATCAAATATTAAATTAACATTTTGAAAAATGTAAATTAAAAATTGGCTCACTGTCATTCAACGTTCACTGCCATCGTTTTTAGTGAAATGTGTAAATTTGTCTTAACAGAAACTTGGAGCAAGATCTGAAGACACCCTGACTATAATCGCCATCGACTACACTTCTAGGACTGTGCATAAAGCCCAGAAGTGAATGCGGTTCCGCAAGTTATTGCTGTCAAAAAACGATTGTGGCGAATCTATTATCTATAAATTTAATAATGTCTTATATTCGTTTTTTATGCCGCGAACATACTTAGAGCAAGCAACCGCAACTTACCTGCTTGAAGTATGAATAGCTACTGAAAGCTTTTTCAGTTTTGTGTCAACATATGTTATGCGTGTGGAAGCTCTCCGTCCATGGGTGACCAAATGGGAACCCTAGGTCTACGCTGTCTCACTTGCAGCTACCTGGTTCATGATATAATAATCTATAAGTATAAGATTGGCAGTTCTTTTGCCGACCATAATTTGTCATAAATAAATGTTCCTGCAACGAAGAAAAGAGAAAATGAATTAGCAGAAAACAGATAACAAATAAAACTTTGTATTGATTTTAAAAATTAATGGTCGGCGGTCTGAGAAAATAGCCAGTTGTCAAGACTACCTGTCTAATTATATCATAACCCGGTTAATTTGTTCATGTGTGACGTAGCTCATTTTATTTCTTTTTATTTTCCTAAAAAGAAAAACGTCAAAATGGAATGCTTTAAAATATATTGCTTTCAATCATTAATCACAAACTTTTGATAAAATTCCTTCTACAAAAATTTTAGTGCAACTCTTCTTCGATCTATCCTAAAACCAAAAAAATAAAAAAAAAACAAACCCAATATGGAGGAATTGCTCTCGCTCACCGACAAGGCACGCAGAAAACGCTTTTTCAAACAACGCGAAAGCGATATATCCATCAGAACAAACAACATAAGACCCATGCCCAGCTTGCTAGTAAGCTACTTCAAAATGATGAATATGCCCACGAGTAGCATCAGTCAAGCCAGTTCCTCAAGAAATCTACAACTGCCGGCACCTGTAGCCTCTAACTATAAAAACAAACTGGCGCTAAATAGCAGACAAAAGAATGCGGTGCTGCGACAAAAAGTAATCAACGAACGCAACAAGTTTAACCGCTGCAAGCTGCGTAGAATGAAACCTTTGGTCAGTACCGGCTTCGTACCGAGTACAACGAAGGTATCATTGTTAGAAAGGTATGAAATACCAAAGGAAACAAGAGAGAAATATAGCCAGTTTATACATCCCATGGATGATAAGACAATGAAAAAGCTTATGCGTCCAAGAATTTACTACTATTTAGAAGTCAAGGATCTGCGTCCACTGGGACGCATAGTAATACAGCTCTTTACCGAGGCATGTCCGGAGGTAGTGCTCGAATTTGTGCGCATGTGCATGGAACACAGCTTGAAGTCACTGGAATTCACACGTCTCTTCCCCATGTTGTGGATGGAGGGTGAGCTGATGTTTAATCGACGTACGCTGGCAGAACCGGATTTCGAATATGATACACAAGTGATGGATCATGGCTATGGACCGGGCATATTATCATTTCCAAAGCGTTACTGCGATACTGGCTTCAAGGGCGGTGTCATAAATTTTGCACTTAGCTTTATACCGTTGGAGGTGGCAAATGAGGATCGGGTGGTTTTCGGCGTTGTAACACGTGGACAGAACGTACTCGAAGCATTGGTAGACTACGGCTGCACAAGTGGCAAGCTAAAGAAGGAGATCATTGTGAGGAAGTGTGGCATGTTTACTTGGTGATGTGCTGCTGCAAGTTTTTTTCACAACCGGAGCACTTACGTAAAAAAAAACAATTTTTAAATAAATTTTGACAAAAACTCAAACATTTCTCATTTGTTGTTTTTATTTTAAAAATAAAAATATTTATTTTCAATTTCTAACATTTAGAAAAATCACAAAAATTTTCTTCCCACCTCTACTGCTTTAGTATTTCTATCACCACCAAAAAACCACACAAATTTAAGTATATTTTAGAAAAAATTCAACAAAACGGCTTAAGCGGCAATGTATAGCGTGCGGGAACCCGATTTTAGCGCAACAATACGCAATCAACGTGTGGATATTTTTCAATCCGACGACGACGATGATGATGATGAAGTCCAAAATGAGCAGCTGTTGCACAACTCTTCAGCTTTTAACTTCAAAATATTTGATGACGAACCTAAAAGCAGCGTTGTCAGGCAAAATAATGAAGCATCTGACGATGCTGAGAGCAGCAACTTTAGCATGAGCACAAAAATTGTATCCCGCAAAAGAAACTCCTTGCTTGATAAGAAGTTGTTGAGGCAAGAAAATAATATTCTTTTTGCCAAACTGCGTAATGTCAAGACCAAATTGGACACCCATCAAAGCGATTCGTTCAAATTCAAGGCTCAACGGCTGAGAAAATTTCGCATTCCACAACATACCGTAGAAAAATATAGGCAATTTATAAGGACGCCACATCCAAGAATACTGCGAAAGTTAATGCGTCCGAAAATATTTCTCGATCTTGAAGTCAAACGTTTGCATCCGCTGGGGCGCGTGTGCATACAGCTCTTTACTGAGGCCTGCCCCGAGGTGGTGCTCGAATTTGTACGCATGTGCATGGACCGCAATGCCCGACAACTCGAGTTTATACGCATTTATCCACAGCTTTGCATCGAGGGTGAGCTACGCTTTACGCACAAAACGTTGAGTGAACCACTTTTCGAATACGACATGCAAGTGATGGATCATGGCTTTGGTATCGGAATTTTGTCCTTTGCCAAGTGCTATCTGGGTGGCTTTAAGGCTGGCGTTTTGAACTTCAGCATCAGCTTCAAGCCGCTGAGTGTGCTTAATGGCGAACGCATAGTTTTTGGCATTGTTACGCGTGGAATAAAAGTGATTGAAGCGCTGCAGGATTACGGCAGCACAAACGGTAGACTACAACAGGAAATCAAGTTGGTCAAGTGCGGCATGCTTAAGTAATATCAACCAACTCATTAGAATACCAGGTGGGTATAGGGTATATAGCTCAGCTTGGGAAAAGACGTTTTTATTCTACGCACTCTCTTTCAGCTTTACCACCACTTAAACCGAGCTAGTACGAGCCTAGTACTATAGTCTAATAACCATCCTGACGCCTTGAAAATCCAAAAAATTTAACAAAAAAAATTCTCAGTCAAAATATGACATTTTTGCTTTACCTACAAAAAAAAAATATTTTTAAATTTTTCAATCATTTTGTTTATCAACTTCTTATAAATTCTTAGTACTTCAAAACATTATCCCTTCATCATTGCTTAGTAAAATTAATAAAAAAAACTGTTAAAACAAAAGTCACAGCAAACAAAAAAAAAAAAAAAATGCACAGAAGAACTCGCAGCGCATTGTCCCTATTCGATCCAATGGTCTCGGACCGTAGACACGAATTCCGCTATTCAACATATCACATAAAGCAGATTGATAAAAATTACCCTCTAGCTGCCTCTATCTCAAAGACGTATCGTAAAAAAGGCACCACTTTGCACCCTTTAGAGCACAGATTAGAACTCGAACAGCCAACAAGTTTAACACCAAGGAAAAGCAAAAAGGCAGTTCTTGTTAGCAATTCACACTTATTTAAGCGTCTTGCCAAGGATTATATACTGCCTGAGCGTAGGTTATCATCTTTTCGTCGCAAGTCATGGAGACTTACGCCAAAAGTGCCTACTTTGGAAGAATCGGAATTGCAGAGGATTATGCAGCAGCAGGAATTTGCAAAATGCGAAACGAAATACATGATGGGAGCTATGCTTGAAATTATTGAAGACTATAATATTGAGCATAGTTCTATGGCTTGTAAATCAAATGTTGCGAGTTCGAGACGTTATAGTGAAAACGATGAAAGACCCAAATCGCGCCCCTTCGAGATACCCAATCAAATTTTAAAAAAGTACAAGGATCTCAATGTTCCACGCAATAAATGTCTTTTGAAAAAACTTTTGCGTCCACAGATCTACTTTGAAGTGCAACGTTTGGGATGTCCCATGTTGCAGCTAATTGTTGTGGAATTGTATACGGAGGCGTGTCCACAAGTTGTGCTGGAATTCGTACGTAGATGTAGTCAAAATTGTTTTAAACGCTTCAGCTTTAGTAGTTCATTTCCTGGGCTCTGGATTGAAGCTGGACTTAAACTGGACTGTGATACGTTGCAAAATAGCAATATAGAGTACGATATGCGTGCGCTGGATCATGCTTCAAGTTCTGGAATACTCTCGTTTGCCGGCCGCTATGTACAAGGTTTCCGAAAATGCATGCTCGACTTTAGTGTGAGTGTCAATCCACTGCCTGAAATGAATTGCACTCGGGTAGCTTTTGGAGTTGTGACATTGGGCTTACACGTTCTGGAATATATGCAACTATACGATATGAAGTGCTGCGATGGTATCAAGGATTATCGTATAGTCTGTTGTGGCTTAATGCAGCGTTGAACCGTTGAATCTATGGGACTGAAATTGATTAAGGTACATAAACATGGCATAAAAGAGCATCAGGAATTATATAAATATGTGTAGAACAGAGATCATGAGAGGAAGGAACGAAGTGCCCTGAGTGACACTAGCTATTTCTATTGTACCATAGTATTGATTTCCTGCGTTATCGTTTTTATAAGAAAATAAATGTTATTGTTGTGATAGACAAAAGGCGCATTTAATGTTGATTTTTAAGCTCGCTCCCGTAAGAGGTAAAATAAGAACTCAAGTTAAAATAAGAACAAGCGCTTCAGTGAAGAAAGGTTTTGATATACAAACAAACACTGCACGAAGAGACAGTAGAACATTCAAGCAACAAAATAATAGAACAAAACTGAAGTAGAACTTACTGCACTCTCACTGGAGTGCTTACAGGTAAAACGAATGGTTTGTGTTTTTTTTTTTTTTGTCATGCTATGATCTGTTCAGCAAGATTCGAGTACATTAATGCGTTCCTTCGGTAAAAGTTTTGTTTTTTATACGTTTTATGATTCCTACCAGAAAAGTCTTAAAACATTTTAACACACAAATTATTACAAATAGATAAAGTTTACAAAGATCAACACTGAAGCAAGCACTCGCTATGCTTGCTATGATTTACTGTTAGGGCGCGTTTATAGTGCCGACTTGTTGCCGTGCCGAATCGAGCTGGAAATGAGTCATGCTTTACAAAACTGGTAGTGCGTATAGTGCGCGTTTGCAGCCGCTGACTTGTTGCAGCTGGTTTTTGACTATTTTGGCTTTGTTTGCAATTATTACGTTTTTTTTTTTATGCTGCATTTTTGCAATCGAAGCATCATAAAATTCATCTGATTTCGTGCACATTTTTTACTTTCCTCAAACCAGCGGACAACAAGTGAAAAGACAAAAATGCGGAAAAATACTGCTGAAACGCACTTTCAGCCACTTTAAATGACAATGGCTATGCCATTTGGGCCGGAGCTTCGGGATCTTATTTGGAGCTTCTGGACCGAATTCAACGCCGTGCGATATATATGATAGGATATGAAAACATTTTATCTCCTCTCAGTTCTCTTGGGCATCGGCGCAATGTTGGTTGCCTAAGCCAATTGTATAGGTTCTACCATGGGAAGTGTTCAAGGGAGGTACATGGCCTGACGCCACCAGTTCGTGTATTTCCTAGGTCTACTCGGGCAGCTTTTCAAGCCCATCCCTTTACCATTGCATCGGTGCCCAATAGAACCTCGCATTACCGAGATAATTCGGTTTTTAGTCGCTCGGTACGATTGTGGAATAATCTCCCTGTGAGCGTGTTCCCCGGCAGTTTTGATCTGTGTACGTTTAAAGCAAATCTTCACCGTCACTACTCCATCTTTCCACCCTCCAACTAACTATTACCCGTCTTCCGAATTAACGCAATGCTTTCGCATCTAAAGGTTGCATCCCCTGAGCATTGGTTTAATTAAAAAAAAAAAAAGTCGCGTCAAGTCAATAACAAGTGACGATAAGTGGCGTCAATTTCCTATTATATTTTCAGCCACTTTAAGTCGCGTCAAGCCCTTGCTATTCCATGTTTAGACTTTTTTGCAATTGTTTTCTAATGCTTTTTTTGCTTTGTTGCTGCTCTTGCTGTTTGTTTATTTTTGTGCACAAAATTAACGGTAAGAAAACTCGTACGATAAAAATTCCGTGTGTTATAATTCGAAGAATTCACATCTTTGGCGCATTGCTGCTACAGAGAAAAAAAAAATGTGCATGGCATTGTTGTTTGCTCGCATAGAAAATATCAAACTTACTGTTGCTGTGTGTATTTTGTTGGTATTTTCTCGTAGCGCACACTCGATGTGTTGGCTAGTTTTTTGTGGTCCCTTATTTTTTTCATCGCCATCGAAGTTCTAATTACTTTAACAATATGTTTCAGTAACTGTTTGTATTGTTGTTGGCATTAATATGTATGCAACATTTAAATATATACATTTATGCATATCAGTTGCTTTCGTTTTTGCTGCTGTTTTTTTTTTGTTCATTCATTTTTCAATACTTTTTTCTGCGCATAGATACAAAAGGAATACAAAACTGCGTTTGCGTTATCGTGCGTTCTTTCTGCACGCTTGCTTTTGCACACAAGAAAAAACGAAGAAAATGCGCAACAGCAAAAACAACAAAAAAAGTTCTTTTTTGAAACTAATAAGTGAGAAATGTGTAAAATTAAACAAAACACATGCTAGCCGTGCGAGTGAGTGAGAAAGTAACAATCGTCACGCTGCATACCAGTGCACAAGTGACTTACAGCTGCTTGTGGGCTGGCACTATACGCACTTTGAACTTGTTTCATATGATTTGTATGTGCAGCGTTTTCCAGCTTTCCCTCTCGGTTCGGTCCGGTACTGCAACAAGCCGCCACTATAAACGCGCCCTTACTTCACTGTAGTGTCGCTTTATGTTTTGATATTCTGCTCTGCATCATAACATTAGCACTGTCCGATACTATAGTGAAAAGAATTTCAAAAAATCTACCAGAGTTGTGATTTTTGAATTTTCGAAAAAACTCCTTTTGTTCTTGTCAAATTTGAAAAAAATTTAAATGAAGTATTGTGGAAATATTTTCTTAAACTATACCTAATGCCAAAGATGCAAAAAAAAAAAATTGTAATTATGTTAAAAAACCTGATCGTTATGAATTTTTTTGCTAGAAGTGTAGAATAATAAATTTCGCCGCACACCAGCTAATGTAAAGCATTATCGAAATAAAGTTTCGAAACATTTTTTTTTTACCGAACGTAGGGGTAGCGCATCAACATATTTCTTTATAACTTCGGTATTGAACGTCCGCTATTAAAGAATAATATGTCTGTGTTTTTGTGTCAGGAAGGTATATTTTTTGTTTCCAGAATTCATTGACCTCAGTTGACACTTAAAGTACTAACACCACAAGACTTTAGTTTCCACCATCTTAAGGTCCCATTTTGATTTCAGAAATGGAAAGTTCGTAAAAAATTATTAAACTTTTCTTCAAGAAATTTTTCGCTTTTTCAACAAGAAATATTAAACAAAAATTTTTTTTTAATATTTTTGCAAAACGTATGACGTCTTGTCATATCGTATTATTCTTATAAAATATCCACAGAAAGTGTTCCTATCCGAATCTGCCATCCAAATCAGGCCCGTAGCCAAGGGGGGGATTTTAGTTTGTTCAAACCCTCCCCTTAGGGTCCAGAAAGTATGAATGTATTTTTTTTTAAGATTAACTGAGATAATTATTTTAATTCACTTGAAGATGCAAAAGTTTAAATATTTTCAAAACCAATTTAAAAAAACTTCGCTTAATTAATGAAAAATGTGTGTGGCAAAATGAAAGATTAGCTTTGCTTAAACAAGTCATAATCATTATATTGGAATTTAGCTGCAAGGAGTTTGTATATTAAAGAACCGTTTTCAATTGTGGATTTTGATGCTCAAAAAGACTCTGATATCCGGAAAAATTTATATGTGTAATTATACCTAGAACGAATATAGTTTCATAAATTATAGAAAATTAGGTTGACTTTTTTTATGCAATATCTAAGCTTATTGGACCAAAAACCTTTGAGAAAGCATTTGTTTGAATAGTTTTTTTTTTTAAATTTTTAAAAGCTGTATAATGCTAAAAACTAACTTCGAAATTTAACGCATTGTGGGATATTCCAAGTAAAGCGGATGACTAAAAAGTTTGCCCATTCTATTTTGTTGTTTTCTTGGTATATAAGACATATAAAACCTCAAACTTGGCACAAAAATTCTTTTCCAAATTGCAGGTTTCGGAAAATCACTCAAAATCGAAATATCTTTTTATCGAAAAAGGAGGATTCAAAAATTGTATACCGTCCAATTCTATGGGGATTTGATGATTTTTTTAATCATGTTACCAAATTTTCATGAGAAAAATTAAAAATTACAGTTTTTCAATCTTGTGCATTTTTAAAATTATTTTTTATTATAAATTTTATTATAAATAATAATAATAAAGTTAAAATATTAAAAAACAAATTAGAAGCTCAAATTTATTTTTAATTTTTTAATTTGCAAATTGTTTAAATTTAAGTCCACGACTGATTAAATTCTTAAATATCAAAAAAAAAAATACTGTGTAATAAACATTTATCCAGCTGAGGAGTATGGTTTTAAAAGAAATACTTGATGCGATAACTTAAATAATATATTGGGTATAAGATATTGGTGCTATGCAAAAACCTGTTTTTTGAATTACGGCTTTTGAAAAGTAATCTGAGATTTAAATATGACTTTTATCGGTGTTGGTTCCTCTGCTCAAAAATTTTAATAAAAAAAAAAAAATATATAGTAATTGTAATTTCAATATTGGAATTGAATGATTTATTGAATGAATGATACTCAGAACTAATTTGATAAAAAAGTTCAATAAACTCTTGTCATCTCTGTAATGGTCATTTTTAAACGGGCATATTCACGAATAGTCTCATAGTCTCAAGAGAAAACGAATTTGTTAAAAAAAATTTCAATATCCTTGCATTTAGTTTTTACTGGTATCTACTTATATATTTTTTAATCAAGACCCCCCCATCCCCCCTAACCTTAATCTTGGCTTACGGGCCTGATTCAAATGTACCATCTTTTTCTTTCATTCGGTTCTTTTATTGCTATTCCTTTTGTCCAGGCTAAGCAAAACTTCAAACCCATTCCAATGGGAGAAATACCAGAGAATATAGAACGATGGAATATTCGAGGCGATCAGCTATATTTGTTCAAGCCATCTATTCAGGAGAGTGGGATAAGAACATAGCCAGCCAAAAGTCCAGTGTTATGAGCCCAGCTCGATGGCTAACAACAGCATCCCAAATCCTTCGTCATTATGTAACGTGCACGAAACCCTCGTCGTATCTAATGAAACAAGCGGAGTTCAGTTCAGCTGAACTCAGATAGTTCAGTTCAGATAGTTCATGATCAGCTTGATCATGAGTCGTGCGCAAAGAATTTCTTCCTTGTAGTATTTTTATTCTAAATTACAAGTACCTATGTATCTTGAAATTTCGTAATTACCATATTTAAAAAAATGTTGAAACCAAAAAAATTATGAAAATTTTATGTAGCTTATAAGTGTATTTTTAATAAGTTTTGGAATTAGTACATTGAGACCTTGAACTGAAGTATTCATAAGCTGCCCAAAAAATATTCTTCTTGAGATAGAAAAAAAAGGAGCAAAATTCTCTGTAACCTGATGGAACATAATGTGACACCACTGTCAGCTATTCCACATTTTATTAGATTCACACGCTGCATTCGCATCAGGTTACTCCTTACTTAAGCTTTAAAGAATTTTTCACTTTCAGGCGCAAAAAAATTTGCTGAAACAACGCATACTCGTCAGCGAATGAAGCACAAATCCAGTATATCGATATGAAAAAAGACTAAGACAATGTCGATGGCTATGGTGCTCATTCCGTTGTGCTGCTGCTACTGCAATTTCTGCGCTTGCGCTCTATCCATTTAATTTCTTTAAAATACAAGCGTGCGAACATCTAAAATGGCTGGAATGTGCAAAAAGAGTTAACTGGAAATTGATGGAAAAAATGTTTTAAAAAACACAATAGCGAAGTGTTGCGAGAAGAACCAAAACGTTGTGTCTAAAAAAGTTCTACAGAAGCGGACAGAGCGTGGTGAAGTTCCAAAGGATATCAAGAGTTATAGATGTTATAGAAAACCAGCAGAACCAGTAGTGTAAGGAATTTGCGATGTTAATACATTCATATGTGATACTACAAATTTATCCTAGGGAACAAAATCGATAAGTTACTGCCAACTTTCTGCCATAAGCTCACAAAAAGAATTTTAACATAGTAACGAAATTTAAATATTTAAAAAGCCGAGTAAATTTTCTAGCTTTGATCGCCAAATATGGCAAGCGAGAAATTTCTCCCCTTTGAACGTTACGACGAGTGGAATTCTTACATATAAAAAAAAAGAAATACATGACATGGCTCTGCAAACATTTCGCAATTGTCGCTTGCGTCAATTAGACACAATAAACACGTTATATAAATGAACTACTGCTGCCCATCGCCTAATTGCTAGCAACATTTTAGTTACATTTTTTTTATTTTTTTTTGTTTCTTTGCCTACTTGTCAACAACTTGTCGCCGTGTCAGCCACTCACACCGGGTGGCCCAAAAGCTAGCAAAAAGGAATCATTGCGGCATTGGCTCAAAAACTCAAGCAACAATTTGCAGCAAACTGATAAACTGCTTGACAATTTATTGCCTACGCGCATCGGTGTCGCTTGCTGCTCGTTTGTGGCAACACCTAGAGCAGGCACTACTAAAACAACACCAACAACAACAACCATAACAGGTACGAAATTCAGCCACTTGCTCAAATTTCTTCGCTTGTCTCTGCAATGTTTTATTTATTGCTGCATTTTGGTTTATATTAATTTTTTTTTTTTTGATTTTTTTTTTTTTTACTTTATTGCATTTTAATTGTATTTCATTTATTTTTGTGGTCAGATTATAACGTACAATAATTGCTGCTGCTGCTGCTGCTGTTGTTGTTGGTTATGTCGTTGTTTTTGTTGTTGCTGTTGTGCTGTCCTCACCTTAACTTATCTTAATTGGAATATTAATAGCGAAAACCTGCTGTGATCTGCTGTGTTCGGCATACTTTCAGTGAAAATTTATTTCATTTTGGTTTGGTTTGATTTGTTTTTCTTTTTTTTACGATTCAGCTTATTTTTCGAATTTAATATTGTTGGTGGTCTGTTGATGTTGCTGACAAATTAATAGATTATTGTCGACATTGTTGTCGCGTGAAGACAGCAATAATATTCATTGTTGCTGTTGTTATTGTTGCTGTATCAGTAACGTGATATTATTGACAAAACCGTGTTATTTTTGTATAAAGAAGAAAGGATGCAGAAATGATGGTTTTTATACAAATTTATTCCTTCCTCTGATAGGGATAAAGAGGAGCAGGTAAAGTATTATTTTTCATACATTTTTGAACACCGCTTATCACAAAATTATTTATTTAAAAAACTGAATACTTTCCTAACAGCTTTTTAAATTAACAGCCCCAAAAATATGCTATTGACGCAAAAATCAATAAATATTTTTTTAAATAACGAAATGTAGACTCAGTACATCCATGTTCAATTGCAAAATTTTGACCCTGGATTGGAAATATAAACGAATTTCATTCACGAACTTTAGTTAATGCAAATGAAGTAAAAATCGCTTTTGTTTTAACACCAACAAGGCTTTGTGCCGGGTCTAATATGAAGACATATGCACTTCTAATACAGCTTTTGTCACCAGAATCTTTCTATACATAAAATATCAATATTATAATTTTAACGTACACCGAGAAAACAAGCAATAGGTAAATCACCTAAGTGAGCTTTGGAAAAGAGAATTGTATGGGAATTATAAACTTATGCTTATTCACCTAAGCAATTTATTGCTTAATACATTGATTTTAACGTACACCGAGAAAAAAAGCAACACGTAAATCACCTAAGTCGGCTTGGGTAAAGAGAATTGTATGGGCATTATAAGCTTATGCTTATTCACCTAAGCAATTTATTGTTTAATACATTGCTTTGAAAGCACATACTTCGATACCTTACCAAAACAAAAATATTTGATTCACGTAAGTCCAAAACCCAAAATAAAAAACACAACTAGCATGGATGGCTTAAGCATAGTTTTGAGCTATTTTCTGCAAAAAAAAAAAAAAACACAGCACATGACGCACATTAGACACACGAGAGAAAGATATATTTGATATAAATATATTTGGATATATTTGTTTTTGTAATAAAACCACTTTTAAATTCAAAAATAACATAAAGTAAATTAAAAAACACACGTTAATATTCACACCAGTAAATTTTATTACATTTCATCAACAAAAAGAAGAGAAAAAAAGAAAAAAAAATTCTTTGCCCGCGCGTGCGGAATCGAACCTGGAACTTTTGGCGTCAGTCCATCGCTTTAGCTACTGATCCAAGCAGCCTTGCTACTAATTGCTGACATAACTGCAGCTATGTTAACAGATACTGCATTAACAGGAGCAGTAAGTCGAGTATTCTGTTGATAGCCATACAACAACAACCTTTTAATAGATTATTGTGATATGCTTCAGCACAGCTTCAGTTGTAATTAATATTGAATAAATCACTCCACGTAATGAAGGAGTTTGGCTCAATGCATAGCGTAGTGACTTCATACGCAGTGGTATCGGTTGGTTGTGGGTTCGAATCTCAACGGCATGCGAAGGTAAAATTTTTGTATTTGATATTTAATTTAATGTTCTTATAATAATAGACGTCAAGCAGCAAGAAAAACCGAGAAGTCATTAATTTCTAAGAAAAAAACGGTTTTGATAAAAGAAAGACTTGTGTTGTTTTTCGATTTCAGTCAAGTAAATCACAGAACATGCAGTTTAAAAAAAAGGAAAATAAAAAAAAAACAAAACCAGAAAAAAATGTTTTTGAAATTAAGTCAACATGTAAAACTTAGGCGTTTTGATGAAGTACTTGGGAGGCTGAAAACTGCCAAAGCCGTCTTATAAATTATACTAGGTTTTTTTTTTCAATTTAACATAAGCTTTTTTCTCGGTGCATAGAAAAATGTTAACTCTTAGTAGAAGAGTTTATATATTAAAAAAAAAAAATTATACCAAACTATACCACAAAATTATACCACTATATCTTGGTTATTTACTGCAAAATTTACTGTTTTCAACATCAGACATTTCAAGGCTTTGTGAGAAAAAAACTCCAGAGCTATAAGAAACAATGATCAGGGTGAGGATGTGCTTAGAAATCCTATATATGTGTTCTTCTCAGCCTCACCTCTACGGAGTCTGTAGTTCGTGAAGCAATATCCAATAGATAAACCAATCCATATACCAGTCCATGGAAATATAAGGTTTAGTAAAAATAAATCCACTATTTTTCAATAATTAGCTTAAGTAATCTGTGTCTAGAGTTATATAATTGTAATCGGGTTACTCTAGATGGCCTTAAGAAAAAAAGATTTCGTAAAAAAAACTTTTCAAACGGTTTATGATTGTGCTTGACTCAGTTCTGGTTTAGCACGCGTCATAGATGAACACCAGCATAGAGAAACTCTCCATATTTTACAGTTTTTATTCAACAAAGACGAAAACGCAAGCCAGGCAAAAATGTGAATAGTGGCCTGTTTCTGTAACAGCCAATCACGTCCAAATTTGGTTTGGTCAATTCCTTTCCGCTAATTTTGATGTCAATGATGCACCAAGCTCTGGAAGGCCAATTGTCGAAAATGTCGATAAAATTATGGAAAACATCAAGTTCGACCCATGAGCTAAGCATTGCACAAAAAAACCGTTTGAAACCACTTGTATAGGCGCGGATACAATTAGACACTCGATGTATGTGTGCCACACGAGTTAATTAAAAAAACACATAAATCGAATTTTAATCCATAAATCACTGATGAATTGCAACAAAATCGGCCCATTTTTGAAGCGAAAGGTGACTGCTGATGAAAAGTGGATTGTCGAATTGCGGTAAGCCAGCGCAAATGGTGACCAAGCCAGGGTTGACGGTCACGAAGGTTTTGCTGTGAGTTTGGTGGAATTTACATGGAATTATCTTCTGTGAGCTGTTCCCCTACGGCCAAAATCTTTGTACAGACCTGCACTGTCAATAATTGGACCGTCTGAAGGAAGCAATCGCCCAGAAGAGGACAGTTTTGGTTAATAGAAGAGGAATTGTGTTCCAACAGGACAACGCTAGACCACACACATCGATAGTGACTCGCCTGAGCTACGGGAGCTTGGTTGGGAAATTTTCATGCATCCATCTTATAGATATGGTTTGCGGGGAGCGTATACAGCACTGACACTGCGGCTTCAAGTGAGACATATTGTGTGTCCATAATTGTTTACTCAAGATTTTTTAGAAAACATAAAATATTTTGTAGGTTAAGATCAGCAAGATGTCTGACTGAGACTGTTTTATTGCCCAGGTTACCGTTCCTTACTTGGAGCCGGGCTGGGCATTCAGTAAGAATATGTCTGGAGAATTCTTCATCCTTAAGGCATTATCTACATAGTGAACCTGTTGACCAGTTCATTAGACTTAGGCACACAGGTTCCTTTTTAATCCAACTTACAGTGTAGCCTGGCACCTTGCCACTCCTTTCTATGGCGAAAGATTTTGCAGGTAAGATCATTGTAGAATTTGACTGACACAGTTTTTTTGCCAAAAGCAACGAATTTTTATGAGAGAGGCATAATGAAATTACCTTAAAAATGGCGACAAGCTTTTGGAAAAAATGGTGCATATTTGGACTAAATTGAGTAATTACACTAAATTAAGTCTTCAATTTCATGCAATAAATTGGATTATGTTATGGATTTAAATAATGGATTTATTTTTACTATACCTGATATCTATTCAAAACACTCTATGGAATGTTCCGTGCAAAAAAAAGTAGGAAATGCAAATATAGGACTCACTCCAAGTTTAACCTAATCTCCCGAGCTCTTGATTTTCAATCTTTTCACTAATAGCCAAAGGGGGGAAGGGGGTAAAAGCTGGTCCCTATTAGTTTCTTTCACTCAACATTTTTGATGAAAATATCCATCCCCTATCTGAATCGCTAGTTGTTACAAGGGCGTATGTGATGCTTAGACCCTATGATTAATTTGATTAATTTTGCGAATGTTAATTTAATTAACCAAGAGTCTATAGAAAAGGTTTCATTGTTATTCAGCTGTAATTAAAATTTTGCGCGTTACTAGAGCGTTTTAAAATTTGGCTCTTTTAAAAAAATTCAACCAAAAATCATAAAAGGGTATGGTATATGTCATGAAAAATCATTAATTTTTAATGGCTTTTATTTTAGAGAAGAAGTTAAAACTATTTTTATAACTTATTTAAAATATTGTTAGTCATTAAAATGTTTTTATGCTATCACAGGCAAGTCAAAAAGCTGCACATAAATATAGTTTGTCAGGGCGGGAATGTTTGAAACAATTTTTTAATGTCATTAAGTTCATCTGGTTTTATAGGTACTTTTCTTGATTGATAGGCTGGATCACTTGGTTGGGAAGGACCTTCTTTGTTTTTATAAAAAAGTATGCTTTGCTAAGCAATTTATAATTTCAAATGCAGTAATGTATCTTTGTTTTGATTGTTTCAGTTTCCGAGTTCCTGAATAAGCCTTCAATAAAAACCTTTTATAAGTTCTTGTATAGACCTTGCCTAGACCTTTTATAAAACTTGTTTGAAGTTTAAATGTTCAAGTAAGTTTAAATTCTCCTTCCTACATAAATTATTTATACAGAGCTTTACTCAAGGCTTATTTAGATGAAATTGTTACCTGACCAACCTACACTTTGTCTCCGTTCATCCACTACCTGTTGAATTACGAATAGTTGAATAGTTACCTACTATTCATTAATAGCTACCTTTTGAATAGTTTTGCTAAAAAGGCGTATGCTAGATACTACCAAGGCCATTACACCCTCTCTCTTCCTTAGATGCTACATACGTCCTTTTAACATAGACTATTGGTCTATATCAGTAGACACCAATTATTCAAAAAAATTGAGATGTCCAAAATGGCAACATACGCCCTTTTAAAAACTAACCTACTGGGGTCCCCCTACAAAAAACACAAAAACTGAAGGAAACTGTCGATATAGTTCATATCACTCCCGAATCGAACCTTAGAGGGGTAATATGTATGGGCAGGTCCTATAATATTTCCCCGTCAACATTTCTTCTAAGCCCAGATACCACCTATCTGCACCTTTCTGAAGGTATCCTTACAAAAAACACAAATTTCTTGTGCAATGTTTTTGCATGTATATTGCGCATTAGCTCTAAAGCTTGAAACTACCCTGGTACCTCGAAACTGTTTGAATAGCTTGAAAGCTCGAAACTACCTTGGCATTATCAGGAAAATGATCATACAACAGGGACTTCGATCTATCCGGCCTTTTTTTCGGATTTCGAGTGCCCGGGTACCGAACAAATCTCGAAAAAGCCGATAGTTTTAGTGCAAAATTTAAAAATAAAACAATTTTCTTTGGGTTCATTCTCAGATATTAACACCTAAATTAATTATTGCTTACTTTATAGCAATAAGACACAAATATAAAACATATTAAGTCTCGTTTTTCTAATATTGTGATCTTCTGTTACAAAAAATGTTTGTGCTTTTAAAAGTGCAAGTTTTATATTTTTATTATTTAACTGACAAAACAAAAAAAAATACTTATTTGAGGACAATAAAAGCACCGGTACCAGCATGATGAGTCTTTGGGCTGCATTTTTTAACAGAAACGTATTTAATTTAAATCATGAATCCATAAATAAATAAGAAATAAAATTCAAAAACAAAAACTGAAATAAAGCACTGCTGATTCATGAGAAATACGCGCAAAAATAACATACACAAAATTGGCAAAAAAATTGTGTAAATCATGTTGCTAACATACTCCACACACACGTAAGGCGAACCTTTTGTTCACTCCAACTTTTTTCAAAAATGTACAATATTTTTTTACCCAACCAACTCATGCTTTTATGTGAATTTCTCACCTTATTCTAGAAAACCAATAAAGTTAAATTTATGGACTTGCATAAAAACTGAAAAAAATTAAAAAAGCAAAAAAAAAAAAAAAATAAAAATGGTGAGTATAAAAAAAAAAATCTATAGATTGTATCGAACACAGAAGCGCCCTTGTAGCGAATCAAAATATTTCTGTATAATAAATGTTTGTTATTATAAAGCGGCTAGTTTGTGGAGAGCGTTTCTTAGAACTCTTTTAAATTTTTAAATTTTTTTTCTCAACGCTTTTTACCGGCTAATTTTATTTGTTTAGCCATGATCGATGTTGCCGAAATAAGTTCAGTATCCAAAGGCAGTTTGTGGATAAAATAAAACGTTTGCTAAAAGCTTAAAGCCATAAATTTTAGAGGCTATCCCTTTGAGCTGAGTAATTTAAAGCTTAAGCAATTAAGAATCGACGGAAATATTTTTATTTTTTTTTCGCTGACTTAAAACTAATTAAATAGATTGTGACAAAATGTGATCTATGAAGATAAGGAGTAAGGAGATATCAACCCAAGACTTTATCTTGAAAAAGCGATAAAAACTGCATTCGAGTCATTTATGATACAAATAGTACAATCTTATCTCATCTTTGTAATGTTTGACTTGGGAACCAGTCTACTTAAAGGAATCTTTTTGAGCTCACAGGGTTGTTTAGAACAAGGCATGGCAGAATTATATTCGTATCATGCGAACAAAGCCGAAAAATGTTCATAGATTATAATAACATTGGAAAAAAAAAACCCAAACCAAAAAGTAATAATATATTTCATTAATAACATTTATAACAACAATTAGAACCATATATATTAATATAAATTTCCGTAGTTTTCTACTTTTTGGAGCTAGGTTGTGTATTTGTCATAAAATTATTACCAAATAAATTAAAAATCTATCTGCGGTAACTTAAAGTCTAAAAACCGGTAGAGCATTTACAGTGGTTTTATTTATTAGTTTTATTTTTATTATTAGAAGAAGAAGTTTGACATCTACCTTGAACACGAACTCAGATGCTTCTGCTTTCCGGAAAAGCTTGGTAACTTTCCTTTCTTTCTCAACTTTGGAGCCGTAAAGTTCAGCTGGAAATAGTTTAATCTTTCATTTTTTTAATAATCCCTTCAAAGTTTAAACACAATTTTACATCTGCAAGCTAATTACGATTTGCTAACAGAAGCACAACAGGTAGATTTGAAACACAACAAAGGGAAAACGTGATATTCAGAAATATATTTTGGCAAAAATAAAAGGCTGTATTTAGGCAGAGTCCTGTACATTCTATCAAAACATTTATTTAAATTACACTCAAAAAGAATAATTTATCGTTCACAGTCAATAGTCATTGCGAATTAATTGTAAACAGCAAAAGTAATGTACACTAAGTCTGCTTAAATATATTTCTGGAAAAAAACATGTTTGCATCTATTCCCCAATAATATGTGCCAACATTAATTTAGCTCCACGACAACAGCTTCCAGCTTACGCTTGATCTGGTTAAACTCGGCTTTCGATCGATCATGAGGAGCGATTCCAGAACGTTGGAACCACATCCCGTTCCAAACTAGCGCTCCTCCTGAAGACTACAAATTTTCTACGAATATTATACTCGCTTTTGAAATTCAGAACGAACATCACTTATAAACCCTAGCCATTGTAGACAAGACGGAAATGGAAAGAAATGGAAAAAATCAGACAGAAAATTTCCGAAATCAGTTAGCAAAAATGTGTGCGGGTAAACAGACATAACAAAAAAAAAAAACAAAACAAAAAAAAAAAATTATAGCAACAAACATGTGTCTTGTTGTCGTTTTTACATACGAGAAATGTTAGAGGAATATAAAAATTTATCTCTTTATAACAAAATCTAATCTAAAAAAAAAAAAAAAATCAAAAGAAAAGCATGTGTTATAGTAAACGTAAATTTATAAAAAGTTTATACAGTCCTAAGCAGAGAAAAAAAAAAGACTTAAGGAAGAAAGAAAAGATCATTAAGTTTGGGGGGTTTTACTCTCCTCATTTTTTTACAGAACATCTCTCAAGAGGTACCTGTAGAACAGCTGTATTGGAGTGAAAGGCCTTTCATCGCTCCAGTTAAAATTGTAAGTTGAAAAAAAAAAACAAAAAAAATACCAACAAAAAAAAAATTTATATGTCATTCATAAAAGTTCATTCATATTAATTATTATTTCACTACAATTAATTTTCTAAAAAAAAAAAAATGGGGATTGCAGAGTAAGCAAAACTTGCCATAATTTGTTGGAGATTTTGCTCCGAGTGGCGGATCGTAGTGGTTGTTTTTTTTATTTCCTTTTTCTTTTCCTTTTCTCTCTCATTTCTTTTTGTTTTGGAGAGCCCAAGATCAACAGACCGCGAACATAACTGTAGCAATATCGTGATTTCTTTTTACGTTTTACTATTTTGATTGATCGCCTGGTTGACTAAGAATTTTTTTTGTTGATGAAATTTCTTCTCTAGTATTCTGTTGTAGGTTGTAAAGAGGGGATAACAACAAATTCGGTCAAAAAATTTCGGCTTACAGTACAACCTCGGCGTAAAATTTTTGCAATATATTCCTAATAGTTTTTTTTTTTTCACTTCCGTTCACCAACCTTTTCTTTTTGGCTCACAATTATGTTTATCTTCAATCAAAAAAATATAAACAAAAGAAATTAATTTACGTTCCACATATTGTTTCATATTTTCTTTTATTTTATTACATATTCTCTTACGTTTATTTACCAGTCGACAGTCTTTCTTTTATTTTTAATATTTGTAAAATTCAGAAATGCTTAAAATCTGATGTTGCTCGTAGTTTTAGTATAGTTTTTATAAAACAGAAACACCTGTAAAAAAAAAAGGAATAATAATAACATTAAATAACTTTGGTTAAAATTATGAAATAATACTTTTCGCAGTTTTCCTTGTGGTAGGCTGAAATAACAGTCATTATGTTAGGGATCGTTAGCAAAACGTTAATGACGATCAAGGAGGGTGGGTAACGAACAGATATCTCAACACCATCTGGAGATATCCTGAATGGATTCTGGTTACTACAGTCTCTCCACTTCACAGAGTTGGTTACATTTCTTTTTCTTTTAGGTAACAATCAATTATCCAGCCCAATAGTAAAATTACTGATTTCTTTTTTTTCTGAGTTTTTTCTTGCAACTATAGTTTTGTTAGGGTTAATGGACTCTGTAATAAAAGTTATGAATTATACACTTTCAGCTGAATTATTTAGCAAAGCACCTCCCCATATATACCACTGTTTTGCTAGCTTGAACGATGGGTCCGAAAGGCTACATATCTCAGCTGGGAAGGATTTACTCATTGTGAATCATTTATAAAATGAAATAGAAGAGTACCTTCTTCTAGTTTAAACAATAGTTCATTACATCTTACAATGTTTTGTATGATTGTACTGTATGTAGAATAAGCACCAACAGCAAAATACGCATTGAGAACTTCTGTACAATATAAAAATATATTTTATGGTTTATATATAATATTTTGTTTTATTTAAAATATCTCAAGAAACGCCTGATAACAACTTCATTCAAAACTTGCTAAGATCATGAAAAAAAAAATGTATAACTAGACAACACATAAAATAACCGTTAAAGTCCAGAACCAAAACCGAGCAATGGACACCAATTACCCACCCAATGAGCGCGAATGCAGAATTCGACATTTTAATGCAAAATAAAACCGAAAACTATCTGACAATGCTATTGATCTCTCCAAGCAGCTTATACTGCGTTTTTATAAATGTCAATAAAATTGCTTAAATCGGATTAACTACGCTTAGAAAAAGAAAAAACTTTTGAAAAAAAAAAATCACCAACAAATAACAAGCAACAAGCATTGCTTTACATTTGGTGAACATAGCAGGACCACCGCGAACCGTTCGTAACACATACGTGTTATTTCAAGTAACTCTGCAGCACATTTGAATAACAACACGAGTCGCAATGCCATTTGTGCTACCAACGAATTTTTCCTTTTTGACCAGTCTTATTTATGTTCGCTGTTGCACTGCAATTTCGCAGCATAGTGTGAAAATTTAATTCCGTTTTAAGCCTTTTTTCCCCCAATAGATTTTCAGATTGTTAGCGGCTAGCTACCAATAAGTTGTGAAGCAGTGTGCAATCTGGCTATAACAGCAGCATAAATGGTGCTGTTGTCGATACAATTAAGCGGTCGCGCGTCGTTTGCTTGCGTTAGTTTAGCGGTGGCAGCTGTTGGTAATTTTTGTGTGACTGTTTTTATGCGTCGTTAAAATAAGATTTTCAGACCAAAATTCTAAAGTATCCCTGTAGGAAAATCAACTAATTTAAAAGTAGTTGATAAAGTAGTTTTTTGTCAACCACAACTAGTTGAAATTCTGACTTTTTTCCATAGAACGAACTAACTTATTTTGTATGGTGATGTCCGCTAAATAAGTCAATTGACTGTCGTCTGCATATATTTTCAACTACTTGTTAAATTAGTTATATTTAAATTATTTTTTAATTACTTTAAAATAACCAATTGAAAACTATTACTGATGGCCAAAAGTTAATAATATTTGATGAAATAACATGGTTAAATATATATAAGCTTGTAATCTAATAAAAATTTGCAATTAAAACATGCCAACATCAGAGTAGTTGCCGCCTTAATATAATTAAAAGTAGTTTATCAATCACTGATTTTTAAGTAGTATTTCAATTACTTCATATATTGAAGTGGATGCCGCCTTAATATAATTCAAAGTAGTTCATATACTGGTTTATTTTAAACTAGTTTTTTAATTAGTTGTTTTTAAAAACAAGTTAGTTTGTTCCTATAGGGATGATTTCAATTTAGAGCACTTGAGCATGTGTGTGTGTGTGTGAGTGTGTGCGCTAGTGTTAAGGTGTGTTTGATTTTAGTAGCTAAAATAAGCTAAACATGTTTTTATTACTTATTTAGTTGTTTATTTTCAAATCGAATATTCTTTGAAAGCTACTTTTGCTGATCGTAAATCAAGTTTGACGCAAGCATACATACAGGATTGAGTTTAACTACTTTTACTCAAAAACTTTTATCACCTTAGCTTTCTAAAATACGAACAAAATATGATTAAAAAAAAATTTAATAAAAAATAACACATTTTTAAACATTCGCTTTAATCGATAAAAACTGATATTAAATGAAGTTTTTTCACCATGACAAGTAATCTAGATTTTGTTTGCACTAGTAGGCATATAACACAGTCTAACACAAAAAAAAAAAATATTACAGACTTCCATCAACGGATTCTGGTAGAAGAGTAAAAAACTGTTCTCAAGGTTTCAGTCTGAATAATATTTTATATGGGTCTTAAAGGGGCCAGTACAATGGCCGTTCAACAAACAAATCTAGGCATTTTCAGGTACCTTCTTCACTGAAACCATTCATCCGGTTGACTATAAATTTTGGAGGGTAATTCCGATTCCTAAGGGAGTATTCCTGGTTGGAAGGTTGTTTATGGACCCTTTTAGAAAAAGTTCTAATTTGAAAACACAAAGAGTAATTTAAATTCTATTTTTTTATTGTATTAAGAACATATTAAATCAAATAAAAAATTTTTTTCCTTTGTACGAGGGCTGTTCAAAAAGTAGTCGGCCTTCTAAGTTGGATGTTTAAAATGAAAGGTTTACGGATAACTCGAATTCGGATCACCTGAAACGGAAAAAATAAGCGGCGTTAAAATTAATACAAATGTAATTCTAGTCCCTATATCAATCAAAATTTTGCGTTTATGACCATTATTTTTTACAAAATGGTGGTCATTGAAAAATAAAAAATCAATAAACTTTTTTTCTTAGCTTAGTGTAAAATTGTGATTGAGGTAGGGTGACAATTCTGCGTCGATTGCACTATGTTTCATCAAAATCGGTTCAGAACTACGGGCGCAATCAGGGCCGCAAGCTCGAAAAACGAGGTTTCGAGATAAACGCGTTTAAGTTTGAAGTTATTTTTTTGGATAAAAAAATAATTAAAATGAAAAATGCAGTTTTAGAAATTCGACAATTCTGCGTTGATTACACTTGGTTTAATCAAAATCGGTTTAGTAGAACCGGAGAAAAGTGACTTCGAAGTTCAAAAACATCATTTTCAAAAAACTCAAAGAAAATTTTAGGCAATAAAACATTTTTTTTTTTTTTTGTGATATACTTACATATATCAATCTGCAATGCCAGCTCCTTCCTCTTCTTCAAAAAATGAGGACTCAACGGCAATTTTATTGTTCTTTGATTTCAGATTATTTCCAGCTGAAATACAGTGTACACCGAAAATCGTCTTTTTCTAAAAAAGTTCTGGGAAAATCTCTGTCACCAGTTTGTTTATCGATATTTTTGTATAAAATAATTACATAATATTATTAAACTGATACTTTATAATGTATAAAATGGTCCAATGAAATTGCTCTATAAGGTGCTTATTAAAGCTATACGACACTAAACAAATTTTATTATACACTCTCGGCAAATCTATGTTGATTACAGTTAAAAGAAAGCTCTAGCACAGAATGAGAGAACAAACTGTACCACTTTAAACAAAGTATCTTTATCAGTTCTAATCACTGATTTGAAGTTAGCGATAGTTGCGTTAGTTAGCGTTGAAAAGCACTCATTTTTGCTTAACTGCAATAGTATCAAAACTATACGGCAGTCATTTAAAAATTCATTACTGGAGAGGTCGACTCATTGTGAGTTTGAATATAAGCTTCAATTGTGACTCCAAGAACTTGTTGATTAAAATATCGCGCGCTACTTTGTTATCCAAAGAAGAAAGGGGGAAAATTTTAGCATATTTATTTATTTATTGATCTACTGAGTTTAACCCTAACAGACATAACTTAATATATTACAGATTAAATTAAATTTAATTTACATAGTTGAAAACATCATATTTAAAAATATCTCTATGAGAACAAAAATCAATATTATATACAACTAAATTGCAAGAATGTAAACATTTAGTGATAAGCTCGTTGTTGCCGTAATAAGTTCGATGGAAATTAATAAAAAATAAGCTTCTTTCCCTAAGCAATCTTGCAGGAGCGTATAAAGGAATGAGCGCCAACAATTCAGAGCAGTTAATTTGGTTATCAAGAATATCCTTAATAAACAAAATACTATGCGCTTGCCTTCTTTGTTGCAGACGTTTTAAGTTTAACAACTGGCAGCGAGTAGTGTATTCAGGCATAGTTTCCCAAGATAACATATGTCGAAGAGCAAATCTTATAATATTTTCTGTATTCTTTCAAGACGGTTGATCTGAGAATCGTAAAAAGGATTCCAGACAAGACTAACATATTCCAGATGGCATCTAACCATGTTCAAAAAGAGTGCCTTTAATGTGAACGGGTCTTTAAATTCTCTAGAATTTCGCTTTAAGAAGCCAAATTGTGAATTTGCCTTAGAAATAATATACTCCCTATGATAATCAAAGGTCAGTTTGGTATCGAAATATATGCCAATCGACTGGATAATAACATCGACTGGAGTAAAAATATCTTCATTACCATTACTATAATCATTAAATATAGTGTAGACTTTACGTGAATTAGTAAAAATTTTACATTTTGAAAAGTTGAGGCTCTTTCCATTCATATCACACTATAGTAAAAAGGTATTAATATCATTTTGAAATTTTGTACAATCAAATAAATTATTAATATTTTTTAAAATTTTTAAATCATCTGCATATAATAAGGATTTACAGAACTTAAAATCATAGTTTAAATCATTAATGAGTTATGACCAGGGGCTAAATTTTTCGCAAATTTAAAAAGAATTGATCGTACACGTTGTGTTGATACCTCCTTTTAACTTTGTTTAAAGTAGTACAGTTTGTTCTTTCATTCTGTGTTTGAGCTTTCGTTACAAGTCTAGTTTAATGAATCCGCTTAAATTTTAGAAAGTTGCTTCGTACAAGGCGTGGCAGAATTATAATTATATTATGAGAACAAGGTAGAATTTTTTTCGTAGATTATAATGGTATTGAAAAAAAAGATCACTTTCTCCCCTGTGGACCAAGCCAAGCAACCCCTTGAAATTCAGCGGATTCATTAAAATCAACATAGATTTGGCGAGAGTGCAGAATAAAATTTGTTTAGTGTCGTAAGGTTTTGATAAGCACCTTTCCTATACACTTTTATAATTAACTAAATTACTAAAACGAAAATCCGCGGAAAATAAATTCGTCGTACCCATATGCTGATGAAGAGTTTTTTCTTAGAATTTAACGTAGAATACGAAAATGTATGATGCCAGAACTAAAAAAATAATTTAATTCGCTTTAGTACACAGTAAAACATAATTCCAAATTCTAAATATAATATTTTCATCAAAAAATTTTGTCGTTCTAGGTTTTTTAGGACTATGGTCTGTTGTAGAAGAAATGCTAGGAAGTTTTAGATCTTACCAGATGAATTTTTGTACCGCTTAATTTTCACAGAATATAATAAATGCAATTGACTTTTCTAAAAAATAAAATATATTTTCTCAACTAGAATTTATCTTTACTACACTTCCGCTCGAAGAGGCTTTTTCGAGGAAAAAATTACTTTTTTCTAATACGCAAGACGTTGTGTCGCCTTTTCGGCTGATCAATAATCGATTTTTTACCATTTTCAACACTACTATGCATTCCATTTGTCGTACTACTAAAGGACTCGCAGCAACTTGGCTTTGAGTTGCTTATTAAAAATCAAAAGGTGTTAAGAGACATAAAAATAAGGTAGCAAAAATTTGTTTCAAAATTTGAATTGCAGCTCATAACAACAAATTACTCATTAGGCATGCGCAGCCATATGTGACACATAAAAACATTATGTAGTAACAAAAGAAATTCAATCAATTTATTTTCAAGTTAAGTTAAAAAAAAAATATAACAAAAAGGTGTCCTGTGATGCTCTAAACAGACTGTTTGACTCTTGTCATGACAGCAAAGTGACTGCATTAGAACCATTTAAAGGTTTCGGTATTTTGTTGGGCTGATCAAATAAAAATTACCGTCATTCACTTCAGAACGAACAGTTTACATACGCAGCTCATCGCTGCGCTCAGGTCAGGCAAAATAAAAAAAAAAAATTAAAAAATATTTTACAGTACAAGCTATGCAAGTCATGTCTATGCGCGGTTCTGTAATTGAGTATCTTTTAAATCTTATCCACGCAATTGTTATGAAAAAAGGAAGCGCGCTGTGCACTAAAAATGAAATCAGTGCAACGCGCATGCGTACGTGACGAAAGGGTTCACAAAAAAAGATAACGAACAGAACTTCTTTGTAACATTTTAGCTACGCTTCAGCATGCAATTAGAATGAGTTGATGATGTGCTATATGCACACAGGCGGTGATGACTCACATTAGTGGGTAGACATTGATTATCGTGCCGGTTGAAAGAATAGCTTGCGAAAGGCTCGAAAAATTAAAAAATTCTGCTTAATTAGTTTCGAAATTTAAAACGATATAATTGAAAATAATATCGAGGTTTTAACAAATAGTTTAAGAAATTTTTGAAAAAAATCAAAAATTTATCTTTTTATATACAAATTTAATTTTATCAAATTTTAATCTGCTGCTCTCAAAGTTGACAACTTCTTTTTATTTTTTTATTTAGAATTTTCTTCTTTTTTTTTGACTTTCACGGCACATTTTTCAGCAAAAATTTTTTTTAATATATTATTTCCCATAGCAAAGCTTGCATTAACAAGCATAACAATGTTGCTTGAATTTATACAACAGCGTAACTATAACGATTCTAGAAAAAATGCATAAATAAGAAAAAAAAAAAAAATTTATATAAATTTTCAAAAGTCAAACGTTTAAGATAGTAACCAAGAACAAGATACCAAAAATTCACAAAAAAAAAAAAAAAATAAAAAATATTAACAAACATTTCGTGAGTTACGGAATCAATGAATATTCTTTGCAATAGTGGCAGATATCAGAATAAGTAGTGGAAGAAGAAGAAAAAATTGGCAAACAATAACGAGCTACACATGTGCAAATATGCAAAAGTTGGCCTTTTCAATGGCGTTTATGTCGGTCGAGCGAATCGCGCGGAACCGTAATGATGTGCGGCAAACAGGGTGCTGCATATTTGTGGGTATTTGTCTGTGGCTACAACTTAAACCTGTATCTAGATACAATAGCTGCTACGTCTGAACATTTTTATATGGAACGACTTAAGCCACCCGCGCTTTAAGCAGCATAATAATGCGCTGCTTCAATGCCACAGATGCAGCAGAATCTTCCATGGCAGGCTACAGTTGAAGTTATCGAAATACAATGGCCACGTTATGTCGTTGCACTCTAAAGTGCGTAACAATTAAGTCGTGATGACAATGAAAATGAAAAAAAAACACCGCTAATGCCGAGTATCTAGATACATTTACAGCACGTAACAGTCACTAAAGTTAAGATAAAGAACAAAAAAAAAATATACTGCTGCCTGCTACGTGCAACAAGTGCCCAGCCGGGGTGGTGTGCGGCTGTTTGTGTTGTTGCTGCACGAATTCCGAGCGTTGTTCAAGCGTTTCATATACAGTTTTATATGCATGCAGCTTAGCTTAAGTATCTAGATACATTTTTTTTTATGTTTCCACTGTGTTTTTTCGTCTTATTATGAATTTTAACCAATTGTTGCTGATGTTGACGTTGTTGCCGACATTTTCATTGTTGTTTTCAGCCGCAATGTAACTTAAGAGCAGCAACAATTGCTGTTCTTATTTGTTGTTGTTGTTGCTATTTTATGCTCAATAGTCGCTTCTAAATGAGCAAAATTATTGCCAACACGTCGCGTCGCGTTGATTTATTGTATAATCGCGCATGAGTAATGGTCTTAAGTCATTGTTGTTGTAGTTGTTGTTTTTATTGTAATGTTGCTGCTGCTGCCTTATGTTAAATTTAGCCATATTGCATATTGCATGCTGCAAAAAAAAAAACCAAAAAAAATATGTCGTTGTTGCTTGCATTTATTTGCATTGTCGCAACCAGGTGAATGTGTTCTCATTCACCGAACCACCAAACAAACAAATTTAAATGAATTTTTACTTAAATTTATCCACTTTAGGATTATTTATGTTCGACTTTGAGAACTTAGAACGGATTTATTGATTGCGTTGGTTTGACTTTTTGTAAAAGGTTTAAAGGATTTATTAAGGCTACAAGAGGTGGGTGCGCGAAGAAAGCAACTGTTAGCTGCGTTTTTTTTTCCTACAAATAACTTTATTTAAGCAAATTGTGCTAAGTATTGTTTGTATTACACAGTGTGACATAAAAAATTATTGCAAGAATCTCAGTGGTTTCTAGTAGTAAATGGTTCATAGAATATATCAATGATGAGATTTATAGTGGTAAAGTGCACACGGCGCACAGAGGATTGAAATTGATAAAAGTGGAGATTAATTGATAAATTAAAATTTGTTTTTTTTTTAAATGCTTACTTTACGATTAAAGAGAACATAATACTACATCACTACTGAAAATTTCAATGTCGTATGTTGTTTAGTTTCTCTGCTGCATAGCCGAAAAGTTGAGAAATTTTTTGTTTTTTTCCGAATAGAAATTCGGCTTAATTAAAAGCTTCATAATTTTTTTATACGTAAGAAGTGATATTTTTATTACGAAACCTTCTACTTCAGGTTTAAGCGTGATTTTCAGGAAAGCTGATAACAATGATTGTGTTAAAATATTTGAAAAAAATTAAAATTTAGCTATTTTTGAAAGAAATGTGGTGTTTTAAATAGGAATTCGGTAACATCAAGTAGATATAAACATTTTGTATTAAACTATAATATGTGAGCTTACATATTCAGCAATAAAAAGTTGCGCGTTTTTGCGCGAATCGAATGAAATGGCCATTTCAGCCCTTGAAAAGACTTTGACCCAGCTTCTTATGATCAATTGTGTTGTGTGTGTGTGTTGTGAAATGCTTGAGCACAAATGATCGAGAACTGGACCTACCAGCTTTATGCCGACTCCTCAAGAAGCTTTTCATTACATTTTTTTACTCTCTGAGCTTTGCCATTGTCTGCAGATAGGTGACGGCCAAACAGAAAAATTGATTCAAGTGAAAAAACTTTCTGTGTCAGATGGGAAATTTGCGCGAATCACTTTTATTAAATACACTGTGAAAATAGTCATAATTTTTCTATGTAATAATATTTCAAATAAATTGATCAATTTTAACTATTTCTATGAATATTATTAGTAAGGAATGATTTTCGACTGGGCCGGAGTGTTAAAGGTTTTATTATATCAACGATGACACTTTGTATGGACGATAGGAGTGGTTTTCTTCCAACATCTCCAAATTTCAATTTTCGAATTCATTTTAGTTACCAACCCATCTCCAACGGTTACTTAACTACCGGTCGAAAATCGATAAAGCTTCGTCCATGGTCTACTTATAGCCCTAAACTTTGTCTTGCATAATAAAACCTTTTTTACTGGCGGTCGTGGCGCAGTTTGTAGAGTGCGTGGCCCATATCCGATCTGACACAGAAAATTTTATCTGCAGACCTCTCTGCAGACAATTAGTCTAAGATCCCACCATAGGACGACCTACACCCATCTGTTTTCCGAATGAAAGTACTTTTTAGCAATTATTGTACATGAGTAAACATATTGCGAATAGGTTGCCTAGTGGAAAGAAGTCAAGACTGTATTTTATTATAATTAATATTCTATTAACATTCTTTTTCGATTTCTACACTCATCTGTTTGCCCAACGAAATCAATATTAATTGAAAGAAGAAAGCAGGAAACCGTTGGGTTGCCTATCATTTTCAATAGGTCAAGAGTACTGAGTTGCCAGGCATGAATAGGGGAGTTTAAAACGATATTAACACTCATCTGTTTTCTCATTGAAATTTATATTTCTATATAGATAATTTTATTACGAACACGATGGTATTGGGTTGCCTAAGTAAAATCGGTCAAGGCTAGGGGTTGCCGCAATTTTAAACAGTGTAGGTCACGGACAAAAATAGAAGAAGTTGCCGCAGCATCATGAAATTTCGTGAAAATAAGTTCTACGACAGAACTTTCACACGTTGAAATCGGATGAATGAAAAGCCTACCTCCCATATAATCGAAATCGGTAATCTGGTATATTTCCAAAAAAAATAATTCTAAAACAATATAAATTTGCAAACATAGTTTTTTTGTCCCAGAAAATAGTTGGTGTAAAAATGAACCAAATCAGTTGCCTAACACGCTCATCTCCCATATAACCGAAATCGTTAATTTAGTATTTTCAATATTTTTTTAATTTCAATATGATTTTAATGGACAACTTTCTTAACAACTTCCATAAAAGCAGCGAAAAAATCAAGAAGTTAAAGGCAATTTGGCATGTTTTGGCTAAAATAAATAATAAATTCATAGTGAAAAATAAGTATTTTTTTTTCAAATCCGTCAAACTGATGGTCACGTTTTTTTTCGCGTATAAAACTATTTCTTGCTATAAAATAATTATGCATACCAAACTTTATTAATTTTATTAATCTAGAATAATTCTTTTGAAGAAATATACCATATTACCGATTTCGTTTATATGGGAGGTAGGCGTATTAGTCGGCCGATTTGGTTTGTTTTCACACCAATTATTTCCTGCTAGAAAGTAATATTGCGTACCAAATTTTATGGATCTGGGAAAATGAATTGGGGAAATATACACACATATGGCAGTTTCGATAAAAAGGCGTTTAAGGGGGGACATGACATTGGCAGTTTTTTGAAATCGATTTTTTTTTTAAATTTTGTATTTTAGTAAATATTCTTAAGATTCTAAGAAAAAAATATCATGGAAAAATTCCTACGGGTTCAAAAGTTACAGCGAGAGCGCATTGGTGAGAGCACATTTTTAATTTTAAACCTTTTTTTTCTTTGTTCGCAAACCTTGAACGCGTTTATCTTGAAACCATGTTTTTCGTACTGGTTGCGGCACTAGCTGTTAATTTTTTGACGATTTTTTTTTTTTTTTGTAATTTTTTTAAACTTGATTCGCTATCGTATGCCACGAGCTTTTTTTTAAAATTTTTTTTTTGATTTTTATGAATCTTTAAAGTCAATATTTTTTTCGAAAAAACACACTTTCAAATTTGGAACATCACCAAAAATATAAAAAAAAATTAAAAAAAAAGCTGGTGTCATACGATAACCAATTTTGTTAAGATTTAAAAAAGTCATTTTTTTCCAGATCGGACAATTTTAGAGCTTGGAGCTCTATAAAACCATGTTGGAGTGAAAAATATATTTTTTTTGAATTTTTTTTCTTGTAATTTCTTCAATTCTCTACAATAATAAAAAAAATTTTGAAAAAATGTTTGTTTTTGACTGAGTTATGAATTTTTAAAAAACAGGTATGTTTTCTCTGCCGCGAATGTCATGTGCCCCCTTAAAATCTTACAAGCCCGCAGCTGTCGGAGCTACAGTGTTAGAGGAGAGGGGACTAATTAGTCAATAGCTTCTGGACCTTTGCTCTGTTCGACTTTAAAAGGAACTCGAAATTGGAAATATATTCTTCAAATGTTTATAAGAAAAGAAAAAAAAAAAATTTTTCAAAAGTTTCAAAATTTCTAAATCAATAAAAATAAAATAAAAATAAGACGGTATTTCGTAATCTTCTCATAAAACACACCTAAATCACAAAAAATGGATGTAAGTTTCTTTAAATCAGTACTGCATCGACTCTTTAAATACCAAACGGATCAAAATTATAATTGTAATAAAATGTCTAATATTGGAGTTATTTTGCAGTAGTTTTTAAATAAAAATCGTTAAATTAAGTCAGAAATAAAAAAGTGGTAGATTTTGGAAAAAGCAAATAGTGGGTGGTTAAAGTGGTAGAAGGCAAAAACGTCAGAAAAGGGATCGATTTACCACAATTGTGGTGAAGTGACAACACTGGTTGGAGCTTAGGTAACGGCACTGCTTGAATGTCAAAATACAGCAACCTGGAAGCCTCGCCAGTAGTAATCTGTAAGTAAGCCTATCATAAATCAACTTTTGAGCCCAAATTCAGGCTTTAAATAAAAAAGTAGATCACAGCTTCGACCATCACTAGTGGTCGAAAATGAAATTTCATTTTCTTTCATTAAGCTAACTCAGTAAAGTCAACACATGTTTGATTAAATTTTAGTGTTTATTTCAAAAAAATCTAAATCCAAAATGAATTATATAAATATAAAAGCATTTATATAAAATATAAAAGTTATATATAACTTTTGACTAAATATTATATAATCATTCTATAAAAGTGCTGTATGTGCAGATGAAATTGTACCAGAAGCACCGCTCATGTATAACATTTTCATTACAATAATTTATAGCACATAAAATTGTCTTAACTTATTAGCTTAATTATGTAAGTCAATGTCAACAATTTACGATCAAGTTGCTAATTGTCTAAATTAATTTTTTAATTGTTAACAACAAATAAAACATTCAACCAGCGCTGACTTTGAAAAAGTGATCTTAACATTCGAGCTGAAGCGTTTTTTATTTTGAAGCTCAAGCATGCTAGATTATAATTATTATTTACTCGTTACACACATGACGACATACACAGTTGATATAAATACGTATTTGTTCAAAGTTATACGAATGCAGATAGTAATTTATAGCTATATTTAGAGAACGAAGACAAAACAAATTAAGTCTGCTCTATGTGGTGTAGTCATTCATAACAAGGCAAGTTAAAATTGTTGTTGAAACCTACAATTTTCAGTTGGCAATCAATCAATTATCGGCTATACTTAGTAGCCGGTTGGTCGGGGTAGTTTAGTCGTTGCTTTGCTTTAGTCGACCGATTCTCTACGTTCTGCTGATATTCGTTCTTATATCAATTTCATAGCTCAATCATTTCGTTGTTTTAACTAACAAACCGCTAAATAGAATCGTTATAAAATTTCATGCTTCGGCAAGACTAAGACGGAGATTTGTTTTTTATTTTTTTGTTGTTGTTGTATTTGTTAGCAATTTACTGGTTGAAGCTTTATAGCGGACGCGTATAATTTTGGTAGCCGCCCCTGTAGACATGATTTTAATTTAAGTTTCAGTTTTTTTTCTTTGATACTCGAGACGTGCTTACTGCGCGTTCTGTCTGGGGCCACCATGGCAGTGTATTGGAATTGTTTCTAACGTTGCAATAATTGTTTCCTGACCCTGCGCTAGCGCCTAGACGCTGTTGGCCACATGTGCCGCAGATACGCCTGACTAAAACGCGAGAGCTTGTTAATCATTTTCCGAAATATTCTGTTACAAATTGTTAAATTGTTAGCTTATTTCAACGGCTTACTAAGTAGGAAGTTATTTGGTGTTATTAGCTGGAATGCTTGTAATTCTCTAGACAATGCTTTTGTAAGCGTTTATTGGTTAATTTGGCTTATATTATAATACGCGGTGTTAGTATGACGGTATTTATCAGATATTGTTTGAATTGTTAAGATTTTTTTCTGTATACATTAGTGCAGCATACATTTTTCAAGCGAAAATTTAAAATTTTTTGATACATCTTCTTTGAAACTTTTTAACTATTTCTAACATTCTTTTCTTTCTTAATAACAACTCATCATAAGCATCATAGCTTCTGGAGAAAGTCACATTTTTTAAGTGTTCAACAAATGTTCAATAAAAAATTGGCTACTTAAAAATGATTATTCAAATATTTTCTGTGACATAAGAAAGTGTTATAACTGCAAGCAGTGGGCAGTAGTAGAAAAATTACCCTATCAAGCATCAAAAACAATTTTGAAAAAATTTTAAAATTGCAGCAATTTTAAGTGTTTTCTAGCTATCGACAATAATTTCAATTTTCATAACGTGCTTTCCTCTTCTATTGGCAGCATAAAGAAAGAAAAAACTTCCTTGAAAATTTATGAGAAATTTAAGCCAAGCTAATAGCTCACGAAGCTTCATTTGAACTCCAGTCAGCTATGATTGTTGTTAGCTGCTGTCTTGGCCTAAAATCCTGCATAACGTTTGTCTGCGGTGCTTTCAACACTTTTACAAACACACTCATTCACTCACCCACCCAAATACTAAGCCATACACACACTCAAACTCAAATCGATATAACGTCAAATATATTCAGCCGGCCTGAGTTGTCGATCGCGCTGTATGTAATTGGTTTATGTGAGAAACGATCGCGCTTTGGCAGCACATTTTTGGTTCATCGTTTGTTTTAAACTATTTTCTTCATTCCAAGCTTTTCTTTCTTTAATCTTTTTTTCCCCCTGATTTCGCTGTACCTGCTGTTTTGCTCGGTTACTCTGCTCCAGATAGCTTTAATTTATTTGCGGTTTTTTGGCCTGTTGACTGGTGTGCCAACGACGACGACGACGACCGCTGTGCCGCCGACTGCGTGTCCAGTCACAATCAATTCACTTCGAAGTCCAGCATTTTCTGCGGGCGATAGTTTGTTTTTCACAAATTGCAGCAAATAAATTGGAAACGTCCAGACCGTTTTCGGCATTGTACGCAAGGGTCGGTCTATTGATGATTTTTTAGCGCCAAAAGCACTCAATTATGAAATCATGCAAATTTTTCACATCGCCTGTGAAAAAGTATTTTAACTGATTTTTAAGCTGAGTCAGTTGTTTTTGTGAGCATGTTCAAAATGCTTAAAAGTGATCATTGCAGGAAACGGTAAACTATTTTTTTCCGTAACGAAAATATTCTATTTATAAATAAACTTGAAAAGAAAGTTTGTATCAGTTTGTATGTCCTTTAAAAACAAAAAAAGAATTATGAGCTACTCGCTATACACCACTGTTTTAACACTTTTTTTGTTTTGGGGTATCATAAACACACCTTTAGTGTACAAAATGTACTTTCCTGATGTATTTTTCACATATTTAAAACAAAATCTGCACAACTTCTTGGAGTATTACAAATAAATACTCTTGAAGCACCAAATTCACTACTTTATGGTGTATAAGATATACTACTTTCACAGCATAAAATATACTACTAAAAATTGTTGGTATATATAAATCACATTTCGTATTTTAACATAAAATGAAAAAAGAAAACATTTTTACGCATTCAAATTTTTCATATAATGCAATGCATCCAAATCCTTAATACCGCTGTAATTTTTTTTGCCCTACACGCATCCATAATATAAATGCAGAGGCGTTCCGAGACCATGTTGAGGGGGGATTATAACGTACTTTGGCCGACTGAATATCCTCAAGTCGCAACTTTTTTTAATACAGCAAAATCAAATTGATCAAAGTTACTCATAGGTTCGACCAATATAACTCTCAAAAGTAGTTTCCAAATCCTTTCAACTCTAAATTAAAAGAAAATAATCAGTGCTTCAACAATTTAGAATCAGCACTTAAAAATTTATTTTCGTTTTTTTTTAATAATTTCATATTTTATAGTATATTATATATTTATAGTATATGTATAGTATATTTTATATATTTTATAGTATATGTTATACTTGTCATTTTTTCTGACAGTAGCAGCTATTGTGCCTAAAACTACATTTAATTCGATGTGTCAAACTTAATGTTTGGTCATGCACACAAGTTTCTTATCTCGTTGGAAATGTCGAATTACGTGCACACAAAACAGCATTTGCGGGAAATTTTACTTTATTGGTTTAATTTAAATAAAAATTCATCCGAAGCACATCGTGCCTGTGTGTATTTGGAGGCATTACTCGATGAAGACCTTTGTATTAATCGCTCCAATCTAACGAAACAATTACAGGAGATCGCTACCGACTACAATTGATGTGTTTGAGCCGAGCATTGAAGGAAAAATAGACGACAGACATTGCCACTTCCGACTACTACTTGTATTGAACGATGATCCATGACCTGACTTAGCAGCACTTCCACTATGAAGATGCCAAAAAAAAAAAATGGATCGATTCGTGGATAGCCTCAAAAGACGTGTCTTTTTTTCGAAGCGCAATCCGTAAATTACCAGAGAGATGGAGAAAAGTAGTGGCTAGCGATATACTATAACATACTTTCAATAAAATACATTGTACCAATTTTTCACAATAAAGCCCTCATGTTAGTATAAAATACGGAGTTCTTAATTCTTAAAAAACAGAATCTAACTATTTCATAAAATCTTTTCTTTAAAATGTTTAAATGGATTATAATACAATTCATTAATTCATTTCCATGGGATTCATTAATTTTTACTGAGGGCAAAACAAATTTTCTGTGCAAGTTTTATTTGACAAACTTGAATTCATATTAATTGTATAGGCGTCATTCTTTATTTTCGTTAATATTTACAACAAATGAAAAAAATTATTTCTGTTTTAAGTATTAAATTTTTCTCTTCAATTATTTATTTGAATATTTATAATTGCAATTAAGTTGGCGGTGTGGGTTAGTGGGTTTCTAACAAAAACTTTTAAACGCCGTTCAAACGATCACCGTGTGACATCAGCCTTTAAGGCAATGCATATCAAACGAAATAAAAAACATTTTTTGCTTATGTTTTGTTTTGCAGCTCAGCACTGCATATGTATCTCTCTACTCGCCTTGCGCGTGGCTCATCTGTTTTTTATGTTGTGCTGAGCGAAAAAAGAGAAGAGTAGAGAGCAACAGGGAGTTTATTGAAACTTTCGCAACACAAACACGTAGAAAGAAAACGATCAGGTAATTCGTGGCATTGGTGAGGATTTCTTTATAAACTTAACACTTTAATTAAACATACTTTTTATTAAAATTTCGAAATAAAAGTACCTTTATGCTGTGCTGTAGCACAAATATGACATTTTAAAACTTTTTTCAGTAGTTTTAGAGTTTACCTGGAAACAAAAACTTCCGCTTCAATTTTATTTAAAAGTATAGATAGACAGCACTTTTATTTAAACAATTTCCATGGAGGTGATTTTATACTCAACGGATGTGATTGTATGTTCATTGAGGTGACTTCAAGTTCCAAGAATGTGCAGATTGCATAAAAATAAACATAGTCATTAGGGTGGTCCTTATTTTTCGACTTTTGAATTATCATCGCGGCATGTCATTATTCGATTATATAAATCTAATTGTGAAAAAGATTTTTTTGTTTTAATTTTTGTGTATGATTAAGAGATTGTTGCTAGTTGTCAAAGCTAAGCCACTCACAAGAAAACGTCCCTTGGTGTCATTCGCCTATTTGAATGAGCTTCGGATGTGTGATAGAGCACAAATTCTAAGGTGCAAGTATTTTTTTATAGGTTTCAATTTCACATAAATGCGTTTTTTTTCATGTCCGCCATATTGAGACCGCCATTTTGAATTTTCAATTTTTGACTCCATTTTTATCGACCCCAAAAACTTATAGGTACTTAATTTCAAGTAGATACGAAGTCATCCTTTAGTTTTGACCACTTTTTCCTGTCATTTGTGCCTAGGTAGCGACCCCTAAAACTCATTTAAAAATTAAAACAAAAAAAAAAAATTCTAGTTCCTTATGATAAATATTCAAAAAAATGTGTTGCGCCTTGAAATTAAAAGAACAAAATTATTTTTCTTAGGAATAAGGACCACCCTAGTGGGTAGTGTATAGAACTAAAAATCGATTAGGCATGAGTTCGATTTACACGGCAGGCGAAGAAATATTATTTTTATATTTGATGCTATATTTTCATATTTTCTTGTTGTAATAAGTGCAAAAAATAACCCATAAATTGTGTCGTTTTTGTAATTTCACTCCAGCAAATCACAGAAAGAGGCGTAAAAAGCTGCTTTTCAAAAACTAGCCCAAAATTTTGTGATAATTTTTTCTAAAAAGACAAAAAATAAATTTCTGATGATTTTTCAAATATACTAAATAATTAAAAATTTTTTTTCTTAAAATTCCCAACGAGAAATTAATTTTTTTTTAATATATTAAAATGATAAGAATTTAAAAAAGTTTTCGTTTTAAGTTTTTGCTATTTTTTTAATTATAATTTAACCTGCAGTGGAGAGGCATACTGGTTACCACCCCTTAGTTTTTTATCATAACCCTCGATAAAATCAACGCATTGTTGATTAGCTACATGCGTTGATAAAAGGAAGTAAAAGGTCGCAATCCTAATTTAGAAATCATTTGAATTCTCAAAAATTAAAAATTGTGAAGAAAATTTTGAAAAATATCTAAAATGTACCTTTTGAAATGTTGGCTTGCAGGTTGCCAACCCTTGAAAAATGGCTGAAAGTGTAGAAAAACTCAAGTAAAAACAGCTAATTTGGGAAATTCATAAAAATTTATTGTATTTTACATGAATTTTGCAGTGCTCTTGCTCGATTTATTGTTTACTTTAAATGCTTTAATGGAAAATGTAATGATAATGTAAAAAAATTACCGAAAATAACACTAAAATGAAATTAAACTTCACTTTTGACTAAATGACACTTGTAAAAATGTTAAAGTAAACACACGTTATACAAAACAAAAGCGAAAAATCGAGGTAGCAACTTGCATGACCAACAAAGATACCTAGCTGCATTTTGACGCCATTTTAGAGTTAATTTAATATAAAATTGCCAATTCATGATATGTTTCGATTATGGAAATTTTATAAAAACGCAACACATCACGATTGTTTACATTAAATTGTGGATAAAAAAGTTGAATCTTCATTTTTAGGAACTCATATCTTACATTTTCTTAAGCAGACACTGTGTTTGTTATTGCGTGTGTTCGCTCCAAAAGTAGATTACAAGTGACAAATATCTACTCTTTTGACGTCGATGTTAGTCAGGGTTTAGTTTACGACACTGCTAGAATATCAAAATATAGCAGTGGTGGCAACCTGCAAACAGTGGCAACCTGCAAGCCACTAGTATTTGCAATAAGTATTTTCATTGAATTAATTTTTAATGGAGCACGCCATTGCCTAATCAGTCGGTGATTAGGTGCATTCAACGTACAGACATCACATCCAGGTTGGCCATAGAATGTCTTACCGAATTTAATAGGTGCGCTCAGACAAATGAGCTCACAGTTATGTGGGTGAGAGGACATTCTGGCATAGAACAGAATGAAAATGCTGATTCTTTAGCGAGAGAAGGATCAGCAGAAGAATTCTATGGACCAGAACCACGTATCGCCATAGGCGACAACATGGTGGCAGGCCTTATTAAGCAATGGACGGACTTAGAACACCGTACAAGGTGGGAAGAAGCTGTTAATTGCAGGCAATCGAAGCAGCCGTGAAATGGTCTCGCAGTGAGGCAGCAAAAGCTGCCCGATACAATAAAGGACTTTAAGCTGGCTAACTGCACTGGTCACAGGACACGGTCCCTACATGTACCATCTCACGAAGATGACTCTGACCGAGGACGATGCGTGTAGGTTATGCCTAGAGCAGCCGGAAACAGCAGCACACATTCTGTGCCAGTGTCCTGCATTGGCAAGCATAAGATTGACCATTCTGGGACGTCCATTTATTGGCAAAGACGAGATTAGTCAATTGACCGACAAGGATATGCTTGAAGTGACAAAGGATGCTTATGTAAGAAGCATGCTCACGTATGAGGGCTCCGAGCGGTAACATCCTTTGTTCAATTGGGACAAAAAGGGACCCACTGTGATCCGCTTCGGCCAATCCCCGATTTATTATATATAATGGAGCACGCCTTATAGATATGTATGTATATGGCTTAAGAGATACAGAAATAGGTATCTAAAAAAATAATTTATTATTGTAACTTGGTAATCTTTATTTCTCAAATGTTTCTACAGGAAAGTTAACAGATACTTACCTCTCTATGAAGAGGTTTTGAGTTTCCTAAAAAAAAAAAAAAAAAACTTAAAAAAATATATATCGACAATTACATAAAGAAATAATTACTTATTTTTACATGCCATGTTTCCATAATTATTTCAAGCTTATTTGTCCAGCTTCCTCGCTTTAGCTATATACAGCGCCATAACTTAAATAGTCCAATAAATCCTTTCAAAACAAAAGACCCAATCTTAACAAAGTTTAAAACACTTGTAGCACTTGGGGCGCACACACACACACACACCCATACAGCTAACTGCTTTACTACACTTTACTACACTTTATTGCCCACTAATAAAAATCTAAAACCCCAAAAACTGCACCTCAATTGAAACGATAAAACTACAAAACGATGTATAAGAAAAGCTAGAAGCATTGCGAAGAGGCAAAACTGAAAAAAAAAACAAAAATTGTTCCAGTAGTAATAAAAAAGATTGCAGGTAACTCAAAAAACCATACGGTTGAACGAATGTGAAAAAAATACTAAAATAACATAGAATAACAATTTTAAACAGCGACTAACTAGAATTTATGGCCAACGAATTCCAAGAAATCCCTACCGAAAACCTTAAGAAAAACCAAGCCAACTATATAACTATGTGCTTGGGTGAAATGCAACTCTGGCGCTGACGATTTGGCTTAAGAACGCAACCAGCCAACCACGTGATAGGCAAGTCCTTTGGCAAATGGCTCACATCTATTACCAAAAAAATTGCTATTTTACACCAGCACGTTACTTGGCTGGCCTGGTTGTGCTCTACTCAAGAAGGAGACTTCAAAAAGTTACCGCACGCGTATCGCAGACGCTGCCGCTGTGGCTGGAAATGCGCATCTTGGTGCAGGTTAAAAAAACTGCTTACAAGTTACAAGTTTTATGCATATAAACATTATTTTTATTTTTCGGGCTTAACCTAAGGTAAGCAAATGAATGATATGGGTTCGCATATGCCCGCAGTCACACACACACACACGAATGAAGACACACCGTTGCACGTGACAGGAATGCCAATGCAGCGAGCGTTTTACTTTATGAAAAAAATTTATATAAAAAAAATATATTTATATGAAAATCATAGAGAAACGTTTTTGGGCAAAAGTTTTGATTTTAAAATGTATTGGATAAGTTTCCTGAGGGTTAATAAAGTGTTTTCAAAAGTGTAGCACACAGTGGAGTGAAGCCAGAAAAGGTTGAGCAGGAAAAAAAAAAGGTCAAGAATAACGAAATCAAATGAATTTAAATAAGAGTGAGAAAAGAACATATAAAATCTTAGAAGAAATGGTGGCATAAGTTAACTTCAAATTTTTATGAAAGCTAGTATATGTTGGCTCAATGAATTTGTATTAGTTGAGTGGCATTCCATAAAAGATGAAAGCGAAATGAAATTTATTAGATTGCTTATATTTAAAAGTTGAAGTTTATCTTTTATCGAGACAAAGAAATACTTTTGTACGTGTGGAAAACCATTTCAAAGGAAGTAGTTGCATTTAATATCTAACAATTTTCGAGAAGTAGGAGTAAAACAAAAATATTTTCTAAGTTGAAAAGAAAGTCTTCTAAGAATAAAAATCAAATTCAAAATATCACAAGTTTTTTTTGGAAATAAAAATATTCGCAAGCAAAATTGTACAGTAATAAAAAAGTTTCCTTTCTAGTGGCATTAACGATTTTCTTTAAGTTTCTTAATTTGTAAGGAAGAGGCTTGCAGGTTGCCACTTCATATCTTTATTTATCTTAACTCATTACAAAATCAACGTAGTGTTGATTTGCTACATACATTGATAAAAGGAAGTAAAAAGACACAATCCTATTTTAGAAATCATTTGAATTCACAAAGAACAACAATTGTACAGAAAATTTTCAAAAGTATTAAAAATCGAGCCCCCCTTAAAAAATTGTTGAAAATGTAAAAAACTCAATTAGAAACACCTAGCTTAGAAAATATACAAAAATTAATTGAGTTTTATGTTCTATTTCTCGATATAATGTTTAGTTTCAATACTTTTAGGAACATCAAAATCGGTTGTTCTTGGTCTGTGCACTGCCATATCAATAATGTAACGAAAATATAAGAAAATCAGCGTATATAACACTAAAATTAAATACCACATCACTTTTGACTCAATGACACTTGAAAACATGTAAGGTTATCACCCATTATATAAATCAAAAGCCAAAAATGGAGGTAGCAACCTGCAAGCAAACAAAGGTTGACGCCATTTTAGAATTAACATAATGTAAACTTACCGATTCATGTTATGTTTGGAATTCTGTTTGGATTATGAAAATTGTATGAAAAAGCAACACATCACAAATATTAACCTTGAATTGTCTATACAAATGTTAATTTAAGAGCACACGACAAATACACAATTTCAATTTCATAATTTTTAAAAACTAATATTTATATATTATACGCATATACTATATAAAACACCTGTGTTATTGTGTCTATTAGCTCCGAAAGTAGATTAAAAGTGACAACTGCTCTTTTGATGTCGATGTCAGTCAGAGTTTAGCTTAGGACACTGCAAGAATGTCAAAGTGCAGCAATGGTGGCAGCCGGCGCTTTGAAATATCGCCCAAAAGAAAAATCGCAATAAAAAAAATAAAAATAAAAATACCTAAATGAAAAAGGACCCAAAACCAGTGATGTTCCTTTACGTGTCGACTGTAATATTCGACAAATTTTTGTAGACAATCTCTACAATTTGTAGACAATGTCGACAATTTGTAGACAATGTTGACAGTTTCGGTGTAGACAATGTCGATAATTTGTAGACAATGTCAACAATTTGTAGACATTGTCAATATTTTGTAGACAATGTCAACAATTTGTAGATAATGTCGACAATTTGTAGACAATGACAACAATTTGTAGACATTTTCAATATTTTGTAGACAATGTCGATAATTTGTAGACAATGTCGACCATTTGTAGACAATGTCGACAACTTTAGCGTAGAAAATGCCGAAAATTTGTAGACAATGCCAATAATTTGTGGACTATGTCGAGAATTTGTAGATTATGTCGACAATTTGTAGACAATGTAAGCAATTTGTAGACAATGTTAACAATTTGTAGACAATGTCGACAATTTCGGTGTAGACAATGTCGACAATTCGTAGACAATGTCGACAATTCGTAGACAATGTCGACAATTTTGGTGTAGAAAATGCCGACAATTTGTAGGCAATGCCGATAATTTGTAGAAAATGTCGATAATTTGTAGATAATGACGATGATTTGTAGACAATGTCGACAATTTGTAGACAATGTCAATATTTTGTAGAAAATGCCAACAATTTGTAGACAATGCCAACAATTTGTAAACAATGTCGACAATTTGAAGACAATGTCGACAATTTGTAGACAATGACAAACTTTAGCGTAGAAAATGCCGAAAATTTGCAGAAAATGCCGATAATCTGTGGACTATGTCGAGAATTTGTAGATTATGTCGACAATTTGTAGACAATGTAAACAATTTGTAGACAATGTTAACAATTTGTAGACAATGTCGACAATTTCGGTGTAGACAATGTTAACAATTCGTAGACAATGTCGACAATTTTGGTGTAGAAAATGCCGACAATTTGTAGGCAATGCCGATAATTTGTAGAAAATGTCGATAATTTGTAGATAGTGTCGACGATTTGTAGACAATGTCGACAATTTGTAGACAATGTCAATATTTTGTAGAAAATGTCATCAATTTGTAGACAATGCTAACAATTTGTTAACAATGTCGACAATTTGAAGACAATGTCGACAATTTGTAGACAATGTCAGTAATTTGTAGACACTGTCGACAAAATTGTACCACAATTTTTAATTTTTGACACTGAATTGTCTACGTATTGTCGGTATTGTGTAAAAATTGTCGGTATTGTCTACATTGTCTACAAATTGTCGACATAGTGTACAAATTGTTGACATTATAACTGTCTACAAAATGTGGAAATTGTTTAAAAAATGTCGACATTGTCTACAAATTGTTGACATTGTCTACATTATATTGACGCGGCACATCACTGCCCAAAACTGAATGAAAAATGCCCCAAATCGAAAAAACGAAATTTCTCCCAATAAAATCGAAAAAACCCAAAAACTTTTGCAAAAATGAACCAAACACAGGAACCGAAAACTCACACAAAAAAAAAGAATGCAAATTTGCCTAATTGTGCCCAAAATATAAGCTTACCTTCTACGAAATTTATTGGCTCATTTTTTCTAAGTTTGAAGCCGATCTTAAACCAATGAATCGTGATTAAAAGCCAATAAAAATATTTTGTACAAAGAACGAAAATTAAAAAATATATATATAAAAATCACCCAAAAATCAAAGTCCAGCTTCGCCCAAAATATTTGGCTGATTCTTCATATGCAAAATTCCCTAAAAACAAAAAAACGAAACTTCATCTAATAAAAATTCAAAATCTTCCAAGAATTTTCATTTTTTAAAAATCACTCAAATTAATGGAGAAAAATATTAGACGTGTTTTAATTATATTTTTACGATTTTCTTTTGAGTGATATTGTATAGCGTCATAACAACATGCAAGCTTTTTTTTTATTTTTCTGGAAAAGTTCTTAAAAAATTCAATTTAAATTATTTTAAAAGAAATTTTAGCAGAAACGGGTATAAACAGAAAAATGTTTTAAATTTTTAAGATTTCCCATTGTGCATTTCTCCTTTTAATCTCTCCATTAAGTTAACTTCTAAATTTTTTTTATTATTAATTTTTTTTTTTTTTTCTAAAAGTACATTTTTTCTCATTAAAATCCCATCAGTAAATTTTCTCAGCCATCATTTAAATTTGTCTCAGCACATTTCTTCTAAAGTTATTTTTCTTGATAAAAGTGTTGTTTTTTCTCAATAAAAATCGCGTTAATTTACTTTTATTGTCTGTTGTCTAGAATTTATTTCTCATAACTTTATATTAAATCGCCCCTCTTAGCACCTTATCGTTCGGTTAGTTCTTATTTGATGACCAAATTATTATGCACAGCATTTAAAAATAAATAAAATCAAAAACGGCGTTAACCTCTCACCAGCAGTCATAAAAGTCGATATGAATATTTTTATTTATATATCTTTTTTTTTTTGTTTTTTCATTTTTATTTTCCCACCCAAAACGATAGACCGCATAGACGGTCATATTTTAAGAATTGCTTTTAAATTTATTTGAATTCAATGTGAGCAACACTGTAAGCAACCCAGTAAAGAGTATTAAAAAGGAACCCACTGGTAAAACTTTGTCAATGCTCCGAATATACTCCGAATATATATGTTATAACCAATTACTTTTGAATATTTTATCAGTCATTCTATTCTAATACAGAAATGTAAGTGGAAACTGAAATAAAACCGTTTTGCGTTGTTAAAGAGTAATTCGTGTGTATAAATTGTTTATGCAACAGTTTAACTGAAGAGTCAGAGCGGACCTTAGCAGCATTGTTTTCTAGCAAGTATAAAAGAAATAAAGTTGTTTTTCATTTAAATAACTAGTTTCACAATGAAGAACATCATTTTCTCATTTAATTTATCGTTATTATTATTGTAGAAATAATTTCTGACGTCATTTGCTTCCTTTTTTTTTCATTGAAGTATGTTCTCTTTCATTTTCATTGTGTATTTGCATAGAGCGGAATTTTATTTAATTTTATGTGTTCTCTTTTTGCTTTTGCGTCGTAAGCAGCATATCTACTCCAATGGCAGCTTACTGTGTAAGGCAAATGTCATCAGTGTTTTGATAATAGATATCGTATTAAAAAAAAATTCGGTTAAGTAATATGTTAATTTACTACTGTGAGGTTAAATGAGAATAAGAACTGAACTGGTTAAGGATTCGAAGAAAATATTACAAAAATAATTTTTTGTGTCAATTAACAATTTGAATTTTTTTTTTTTTCTGTCTGCTCTCATCTTTCCCTTTTATCGTGTTTTTGGAATACAGAGAAATTTCATTCAATGTTTGCATTCTCTTCTATCTTGTGCTTCATATGTAGCAAACCTACTCCGTTGCCCGCTTACTATGTCATCAGTGTTTTGATGGCCATGTCTGATTAAAAATAATAGAGAATTATAAATAGGCGTTGCAGGTCTCTTAGCTGCATTGTTTTTAAGACATAGTCGTTTTTGTAATGCTTTTATTTACCACTAGGAAGGTAAAGGTAAGCAGCAGTGAAAAGAACATTTTGAATACTTTAAATTGCATATTAAATTTCTTTTCATTGACTTGCAAGTGGTACACGTTTCTACGCTTACTTCGCTAGTGATGCGCCGTGACATGACTTCTACTAGTATGTTTTACCCTAAACTTGCCTGATATGAGTTCACAAGCAAAAGTTTGTACCTCAGAAAGATTTCATAAAATATTCATACCTTTAATGATCGTTACGGCCAGTTACTTAAAAAAAAAAAATTGTGTAACTCGAAATTGAAATAAATGATAGACACTATTTTGCGTTTTAAAAATGCCTGTCCATATCGAGCTATTTATTGCTCGCTCAATTTTTTTTTTTTTAATTTCAAGACAAAAATATTTAACTTTTACCTACGTTAGATGGTCATAAAATAAATTCAGCTTGTACGTGTTGTAATGGCAAGCACATAAATTAAGACTATAGGCTTAATATCAGGCGGAACAAAAACAAATAACCTTTAAGTATGTGTGAGTCAGTCCAATTTATAGTGCAATAACAAAAAAATGCCAACCAACAAATTGTCATAAAAAATCAAAGCCCATATTTAAGTCGACAAACAAAAACCGCAGCGGCTTGTTCAACGCTTTCTGTCAATCAAATGCCAAGACATGGCATGTTTTCATTCATGACAGTTGGCCAGTTGATCGTTTGACCAGAAGTCTCTGTCTCTGTCTCTGTCAATTGTGGGTGAGATATTTATTACCGTAGTCATAAAATTAGGTGCGTTGCTTTAGAATACTTAAACGCCCTGTTTTAGGCTGAACATTGGAAGGTTTGCAATGTGTAAATGCGTATGAGTTGATTTTACCGTTAAGGTAACTTTAAAGTGGCTACAGCTGTACTATTAAGGTTATGCAAATTTTTTTGATGCATTTGTATTATACATTATAACAGATTTTCATAAATGTTTGACGAATCATTCAATTCTGAAGAACTTTTGAGGGAATATTTCTGTATATTTTAAAGAAAAATTTCAAGGGAATTTTTAATAAAAATTTTAAGGGATTTTTAAGAAAAGTGTTAAGATATTTTTTTGCGGAATTTTTTTGGAATCAGAGAAATCAGTCAAACATTCTTTGAGAAATATTCACTAGTAATGGTCTTGAGAATTTCTTTTGAAGGATATTTTTTTGGTATATGTATATACATTACAAGCCTAATGCAAGGCAATAACAAGTGCATCTTCACGAATTTATCTGAAATTTTGACTGTAAGTTTCTATTCGAAAATAAAAAATATACAAAAAATGTTTAATTGTTTTGTCGCCATTTTTGGTGAAGTGAAAAAGGGAGTATTTTGCATAAAAAAAAAAACAGAATTGAAACAAAATTATATATTCTGAAAAATTCTTAAAATGTTCACTGAAAGCTATAACTATACGTATTTTTAGTTTCAAATTCAAGATTTCCAATTCAAATTCAACTTTTTCCAGTTAAAGAAACTTTACAAATCAAACGTAGGGGCTGTTCATATATTAAGTAATATGATTGTGGTTGCAGTCGTATTGAGACGCAGCTAAGGACAAAATTGGTTAAAATTAAACGTAGACTTATATGCGTATATGGATAATTATTAAAAACTTAGAAATTTTTGATTTATTTGAAAGGTCACATCTGAAGTCATTAACCACTTTGGATGGAATGTTGGTCTAGATTGAAGCAACAATTATGATGAATTTTTGTACTTATTATTTTAAACGGTTTAGATTATGTGATCAATTAATTAGTACTTTTCACTGCAAATTCCAATTGCAAAATAAAGGTTCTTTTTACCACATTAATTTTTTTTTTTGTTGTTTTGTTGATGAGTTGGATTAATAGAGAAAAAAAGAATATGAAAAAATATGCGTTTTTTATATTAATGAATGAAATTTTTGTTAAAAAGTTCCGGTCACCCTTGAACAAATTATTAAAAAAAAATAATAAGCAATGGCCGACCGAAGTGAAACATTAAAGCTTTTAAATAACAGTGTTTTTCTTTTACTTTCATATTAACTGTAGTACCAAATCATTCATATATAAATCATTTTATTATATTCCATAAACGATGCAATAAGCTTATGGTAACTAAAGTAAGAATCAAAAATTTTTGAATGGAATTTCTGTAATTATCGTGTAAAAATCGCATTTTAAATTTAGTAGTATTAAATGGCGGCCGTGGCGTAGTGGGTAGAGTGTGTAACTCTTACGCCAGAGAACTCAGGTTCGAATTCTCCATCTGACACAAACAATTTTTTCAATCGAATTAATTTTTCTGTTCGGCCGTCACCTCTCTGCAGACAATGGCAAACCTCAGAGAGTAAAAACTGCCATGATAAGCTTCTTGAGAACATAAGCCGTTCGGAGTCGGAGTAAAACATGTAGGTCCAGTTCTCGATCATTTGTGTGCAAAGATTTCACATCACACACAACACAATTGATCATAAGAAGCTCGGTTAAAGTACTTTCAAGGGCTGAGATGGCCATTTCATTTTTTTTTTTAGCATTAAATTTTCGATCATTGGACATAGTCAAATAATATTTGATTGGTGGTAGGTTTTTATCATCTGCAACGTTAATATTGATGTTCCTCATTTAGTACATCATAAAATTTTTCGGTAAATCTTTTTTCGAGTATTTTAGAAGCTTCTTTTGAATAAATTATCACATTTTTGAATAAAAAATAACTCTCCCGAATCGACCCCTATAGGGGTCAATTATATGAGCTAGCCTATTATTTTTTACCTTTCAACATTTCTTCTGAACACACCTAACCTCTACCTTCCACCGGCGGTCCGCATAAAAAAAAAACTTTCAACCATTCTCTCACGAATTGATATATGAGCTGGTCTTATTATTTTTCCATTTCAACATGTTTTCCGAACACACAATATGCCAACTCTTCTAGGGGCCCCCTAACAAAAAGCACAAACATTGCTGATTATAGTACATATCTCTCCCGAATTGATCCCTATAGGGGTCAAATATATGAGCTCGTACTATTATATTTTCCCTTCAATATGTTTTTCTGAACATATCTACCATCCTTTTAGGAGTCCCCATACAAAAAGCACATATATTGTTGATTATAGTACATATTTCACCCGAATTGACCCCTAGAGGAGTCAAATGTATGAGCTGGTACTATTATTTTCTACCTACATATCAGCATTTATTCTGAACACACCTATTTGCTACATGTCACCTTTCTGGGGGTCTCCATAAGAAAACAAAAAATCTTTCGATAAAATTTCATATCTCACAAGAATTGACTCCTAGAGTTGTCAAATACATCATCTGGTACTATTTCTTTTGGCCTCTCAACATTTCTTCTCAACTCAACTACCCCTTACCTGCCAAACTTGGTGTCCCAATACAAAAAACACAAAAACTATCGATTATAGTTCATATCTCTCAAGTTCAAGTGTATGAGTTGGTTTTATTATTTTTTGCCTTCTGGGGATCCCCATACAAGAAACACGAAAACGTTGCTATGTTTTCTGCAAGCCCGGCACACAGTACTTTGATTCCATATGATAATGTAATATTGTATGCTTGGTTAGTTTAATCCAATTAAGAAAAAATTCGCAAATGGTTGAAGTCCTCTACCTACCCTAGGGGTACCTCCCTTGGGCATATATTCATTTGAATGTGATTTTGTATGGGAGGTGCATACGAAGGCTAGTCGATCTTAACAAAAACTCTTCAGTAAGGTAATCAAATAGAGTAAAAGATGTGTACTGAAAATGGTTGAAATCCTCTAGACCCTAAGGGTATCTCTCTTAGATCGATATTAATTTTTTACTTGATTTTGTATGGGAGGTATAAACAAAGGTTATCCAATCTTTACAAAAACTCGTCAGAAGGGTAGTTAAATAGAATAATAGATATGCACTGAAAATAGTTGAAATCCGTTAGGCCAAAGGGATACATTCATTGGACCTATATTAATTTTTACTTGATTTTGTATGTCAGGTTCATAGACCAACAACATGCTGGACATTTTTGGAAAATATGATTTTAGACCGTTTTTTAAAACGAGATAACTGAAAGGAATGAACAGAGTTGATTGAGATATTTTAGATTCTGGAAGAATAATAAACATAAATGAAAATGAAAGAGTGATTTGAGATAATTTTTTTTTTTTATTATCAATTAAAACAGCCAATTTTATTAAAATATTTTAAAATTTTTGGATAATTTCAACATAATTTTGATTAACTATTTTTAATTTTATTTCAAATGACGATCAAATTGACGGACAAATAGTGTCAAAATTGTGCTTACAGCATTTTTTCTTTGGCTGAAGCGTAAAAACGAAAAGTCCATAACAATAAAAGCTCATGAAAAGCCTTGACGTTAAAGAGGTATAGCCAGTTTTTACAAAACTTCTTCTTTCGCAATGAAAATTTGGATTCTTCTCAGTGAAAGTATTGCATACTTACGATATACATTTAGTAAGGTTTTGTTTAAAAAAATTTTTTTGATTTATTTCCACTACTCAAAGTAGTCATCAAAGTAGTAATCAAAAATACAGGCACTTAATGTTAACAGTGATGACGTTAACAGTGGTGATGTTATTACATATGCTAACGTTAACAATGCTAAAGCGAATTCATAATTTTTATACCTACACAAACGCCTACACTCAACGCCCCTAAAGAAGTTGTTACTTAAAAAAAATTAGTTTTTGTAAAATTTCACTAATATATATACAGGCTGTCCTGCAATTGAGTGCAATTATTTAAGGAGGTGAAAGGTTATGTCGAGTTGAGCAAAAAATCGTATGGGAGGGATCTATTTTCACGTTCTTAAGAGCTACAGGGTAAATTAATATTTGATGACTTTGATTCACGTTATTGATTCTAGCAAGAAAACTAACCTACGTAACACTTATTTAGCTCATTGCAAAGGCAATAAAATCATCTTTCTAACGGTATATCAACAAACCCTACCGACTTAACCATGACCGATCTATGCTCGTGTGAAAATTAAATCAATCAATTGAAACTATCAAATTTCAACTAGAGTGGAAATTTCTCAGAAATACATGTAGTAAATGAAATTTTTTCTTATAATCAATTCTGTAACTTATTCAATTATGTTTTTAATGACACCAAAAACATAAACATATCTCAAAAAATTTAAAACTTGGCTGTACTAAAAAAATTATACTTATTAGAACACAATTTCATTGCATAACTAATTGTAATGTCATTCTTTATCATTATTTTCTAAGAAGTATTATTTTTTTTATTACAGCCATCTTTTTTATTTTTTAAGATATGTTTATATTTTTGGTGTCATTTAAAAGCAAATTGAATAAATTACAAAATTAGTTCTCTAAAAAAATTTCATTTATTACGCGAAATTCTGAGAAATTCGGACCCAAAGTTGAAATTTGGTAGTTTCAACCGATTGATTTCATCTTTACACGAGCACAGCTCGGTAACGGTTAAGTCGTTGGGGTTTGTTGATATACCGTTGAAAAGATGATTTTATTGACTTTGCAATGAGTTATCAAAATAAGCTTTTTGTAAGTTAGTTTTTCTGCTAGAAGAAATAGCGTAAACCAAAGTCGTGAAATATTAATTAACTCTGTAGCTCCTAAGAATGTGACAATAGACCCCCCCCCAACCCCTCTTTTACAATTTCTTGCTCAGCTCGACATAACCTTTCACCTCCGTAAATAGTTACACTCAATTGTGTGACACCCGTATATCAAACAGCAACTCTTTCATATAAATTGGATGAAAAATTTATGATATCATTTTTTGAAAATTAACTATTTTTCACAATTTCTTCTGTGCAAAAAATTGGTATGCTTATAACTTCGTGAAAGATGTTATTAAAAAAAAAAAAATACCCTTATTTTCAATTTCTAATAGAAACCGGCACTTAAAATTTCAGACAAATTTTAGCCTAGAAAAATCAGTTAAGCTAGAAATGACTAAATATATGATTACATTCAGATCGCTTAGACTACAGCATAAGCATAAAATAATTGATTTATTTAAAACATTTAATCAAGTGTAAAATAGCTTTACTAGAATGTTCTACTAATTAGTAAAGCATCTAAGCTTACAAGAGTAATGATTGTCAAACTGCTTGTCTGCTTCTTTAGTAGTTGTATCAGTGTAGACTATAACAATAACGAAACAAAAGCAACACTAACTTCAATAACAACAACAGCTGAAATCTTCAAACGCTATCTTACAAAGAAACTTTGTCATCTAACACCTTCAGCTAACTTGGCCAACACAAATAATATGCAATTTAAATTTAATTATCTAAACACGAGATTCAATAGCCAGCGCTCAGTCAAAAGAGGGCGGTGACGTTTATCATCAAAGCTGATAACCAAAAACCGCGCACAATTGCTAAGGAATCAATCAAGTTAGCGTGAAATGCATAATTAAAATAGTAACAAAAACAACACGCAAAGTTGTTGTTTAGAGCTTATATAAGCTTTTAGCAAGAAATAAAAATGATACCCACGAAATATGTTGTAAAAAAATAGATTTTTTATAATTTTTTTTTTCATTTAATAAAAAAATGGCCTAAAATGTGTTCGAGTCATAAAGTTAAAGTTTAAACTTGTCTAAGCTGTTAGCTTGTGAAAATTTAATTATTGCTTGCTTGTATAACTTTTTTTTTTTTTTAAGGTGTTTTTAATGAATGCCTAAAGAAGCTGGAGCAGCTATAACAACAACAATGAAAAACTTTAGCTATTGCCTATATATTTAAGTTGCCCAGTTCGTTTATCATAGATAAAATCATCTAAATGAAGTAGATCAGGCTAATTAATAAGGCTTTATTTTGATTCGCAAGCTGTTAATTAGGCTGCCATAAAGCTTTAATTAATACAAATAAGCATTAATAGCGCGATAAAGTTTAATAGACCAAATAAATTTTTATTGCTTTTTATAAAGTATTTGGTATAAAAATTCAATGAATGGCTTTTTTTTCGTAATTCTTTAGGGATTTTTTTACAAGATTTCAGAGCAAAGATTTGTAAAAATAAAAGAGATTGTTAAAGTTTTTTTAAGCAAGTTAAGGGCGCATATTTAATAAAATTTGTTATAAATGTATATAAATGCTTTAGAATGTTACTTTATGCTCGATATATTTGAGTTTTCAACTTTTTGTTGCATACTTTTAGGATAGTATGACCATAATAGTCATTCGTTATATTTTTATGATCATAACCAATCATGCTTTATTGATAGATAACATGCTTGTTATGCTTGCAATAATTGCAGCATACTCGTACAACAGTTATGACAATAAAATCTTAAATTTTTCCCATACTCACCACCAGTTACAACCGTTTCGATTTAAGCCTTCGAAGTATCGAAAATATATTTAATAAGTTCAGAAACATCTAACCTCGCAGTAATTAATGAAAACGTTAGTAATTTGATTTTTTTTTTCTCTGCGCCAAATAATCACTCATCATGGTGATCGCATTGCACGGTTCCTTTTTAAAAATACATTTAACAACGTTGCATTTAAGCTTCACAGACTCACAGCCACTCACTCTGATAGAACGTCGAACTATTCACAAATTAACACATCTTTCAGCTGATTAACCAGTGCAGCCAAGTCACGTGATGAGTGATCGTTGTTGATCGACCGGGGATCATGAGCTCAGGCAGTGTGGATGGAATTCTTTAGAAATCGAATACTTTTGTAGAGCGCACAACACATATAGCACATTAAGAAGCATAAAATACGATTGGATGCGGCGCAATGCTCCAGTGATGGATACAGCGGGATGAAATGGTGAGTAGTTGGTGGTGTTGTTGAGTCAGTGTGGAGCACGATTTGATATTTCTTTAAAATTAGAAAATTACATAATTTTATGATTGAACCTGGAGTTCAACAAATCGAGGTAGTCACAGGCAGGCGCTTTGCTTAAGGTTACGCCAAGTTGCTAATCAAGAGGTGCTACAAATAATAATATTAGGACAATATAGCATGCATGGGTGTCGCAACAGGTGGCAACAAAGCTATTGCATAGCATCATAGCAAACAACTTTTTTACCCACAACTCTTTAGCTCTTTCTTAGCTGGAAAAGGATATAAAAGCCATTTCTTAGAAATTAAGCAACAAATATTCCATAACACTAACAATTCCCTGCCATGTGGTTTCAGTAAAATACTAAAATATACTAATATGAAAAACCAACAACTAATTAAATCATTAGCAGCTACAAAGGCTACCACAACGCTTAGCTATGCACCCTGGTGCCTGGTGCCCAAACATCCGAATTCAAAGAACAAAAGCAACTAATGAAGCGGTGTCATAAAAATCACCGAAGACACGACCTCTACTTCATAAAGGTAGACAGACGTCTTGCAATCAGTCGAAATACATTAAATGCAAGACAATAACTAGACATGATCTAGCAGTATCACGATTGAACTGATTATTTGCACGGACTGACTCACTTGTGACTAAATGAATGAACTGCTTAAAACTCACAAGATAATAAAATAGTATTTATAGTTTATGTTAACCGTCAAACATTACACCGACAAGCTACTGTTCAAGGTTTTATTTTAGTGCTTTTTTTTTTTTATTTTTTGGTAGGTTTATATTGCACATCATTTTATGAGCAAGAACAACAGATCTAGCATGAGCATCAACTCTGCTGGGCCTGCATTCTTGAAGGTCAGCCTCCTCAAGGGCGGGTCTATAAAATTAGATCGACATAAATTGCTGCCATCAAGATAACGAATTCGTGGAACTCCAGCGGCAATACATAGAAAAGGATTTACTTTGAGTGTGCCAACAAATAGCTTAGTTGATGTGCTAAATGTGGAATTCTGAGTAGGTAATTAATACAGAATGTGAAGGATAAAAAAAAATTAAGAAACAAAATGTGATGTCTTCATTTCTTTTTAAACTTTTAAATTCAAAACTACAGTTATGTAAAAAAAAAGTAGAAATTAATTTAAAAAAATGATGAAATTTTTTTTTTATTGACCTTGATATTAAATTAATGGTGAAAACCGAGCTACAGGTTAGATTTTTTTCAAATTATATATATTTTTTTAGCATTTATTTAAAAAAAGTAGAAATTAATAAAAAACCACGACGAAAAAAAATTGTAATTCCTTAGATATTTTTTTTTAATTTTTGACCTTGATATTAAGTTAATGGCGAAAACCAAGCTACAGGTTAGATTTTGTCATGTTATGTACAGTACTTTCAAAAAGTCCATAGGATGACACATAGATGGCGTTACTAGATTTTTTCCATATGATTTTTATTTAGTGCCAACCTTCAACCGATATGTATAAACATTTGAGAACAATCTGACAATTGATTCGTGAGTTACAGCATTTTGTGTGCAACTATTGTTATTGAAAAAAAAAATGGAAAAAAGTGAATTTCGAGTTTTGCTAAAGCATTGCTTTTTGATGAAAAAAAATACAGTGGAAACCAAACAATGGCTTGATAAACATTACCCGAACTCTGCTCCATCGAGACAAATGGTAGAAAAATAGATTACTGAATTTAAAAGTGGTCGTACCAGCACAAATGATGCAGAGTGCAGTGGACGCCCAAATAAAACTGTTATCCCACAAAACATCAAAAAAATCCACAAATTGGTTATGAACGATCGCAAATTGAAGGTGCACGAGCTATCTGATATTGTAAAGATATCAGATGGTAGTGTTTTTACCATTTTACACGAAACTTTGGGTATACGAAAGCTCTGTGCAAAGTGGGTGCCGCGTGAGCTCACAGCCGACCAAAAACAACAACGGATTGATGCTTCAGAGGAGTGTTTGGCGCTGTTAAACCGCAATAAAATCGAATTCTATCGTCGATATGTGCCATTTATTCTTATTTATTTAAACATGGCTTTACTATTACACACCAGAATCTAAAAGACAGTCAGCTGAGTGGACAGCAGTCGACGAACCGAATCCAAAGCGAGCAAAGACCCAACAGTCGGCATGTAAGGTGATGGCGTCTGTATTTTGGGATGCAAAAGGAATAATATTCATCGACTATCTCCAAAAAGGAACCACCATCAACAGGCTGAAATCGCCAAGAAACGGCCACATTTGCAAAAGAAAAAAAGTGTTGTTTCACCAAGACAATGCACCGTGTCACAAATCGATGAAAACAATGGCAAAATTGAATGAATTGGGCTTTGAATTGCTTACCCACCCACCGAATTCTCCAGATTTAGCCCCCAGCGACTTTTTCCTGTTTTGAGATGTCAAGAGAATGCTTGAAAGAAATGCAAGTCCAATGATGAAATAATTGCTGAAACTGTGGCCTATTTTGACGAGAAAGAGAAATTATACTATAAAAGTGGTATCGAAAAGTTGGAAAACCGCTATACTCGCTGTATCGCTCTCGAAGGCAACTATGTTGAATAATATAGTCGAGCTTTATCAAAATTTTGTTTTTTTCTTACTTATCCTACGGATTTACTGAATGACCTCATATAAAGGGTGGTTAAATTTAAGGGCCGGTGTTGATTTTAAATAAAACACAAATTATTCCTAAATATTATTTTATTTAATAATAATAATAATAATTTTGAAGTATTGTACATTAAGAGCAATCTTGTATAGTACATCAAAAGAGGAAAATGGAATTAATACACTTATAACTAACATAAATAAGATTTTACTTAAAACTATTATAAATGGCGTAAAAAATTATCAAAAAATAACCTTATTAAAAATTATTTTAAGCATTCTTATCAAGGAACAAAAAAAAAAAACCAGAAAATTGATCACTACAGAGATGAGAAGTAAATAAAAATTGCACGTTTAAAGCTGACTCTATTAGTTATTTGTTTTAAAAATAAAGGCAATGAGTTCCAAAGTCTGATGGTGCTAATGAAGAAGAATCTACTGCTGTTAAGATAGTTGTGTCTAGGAACAATCAAATTGTTCGACCGTGCAGATTCGAAGAACTGTAATTTCTCATAAAGGTACCCAGGGTACTGTGTGTTTATAAGATTATGTAAAAACATGATATTACGCATATTTAGGTATTCAACCAAACTACAACCAAGTATATCCTTGCTTCGCAAAGCAATATGGTCAAATCGATGGATTTTAAAAACATACCTAGCAGCATTATTAAAGGCCACAAGGAGCTTGTGTTGAGATTGTGAGTCCAGCTTGCTGTATACGACATCTGAAAAATTTATGTGTGGCATTATTTGTTGTATTACAAGCCTTTGCCGAGTCTCAAGGGGAATAAAATCAGAAGAAGCACGTAGGTAGCGTAAGGTAGCATAAACTTTACTTAAGGTATGATTAATATGATCACTGCAATTAAGTTTTGAATTTATAATATAGCCAAGGTTTTTTACTTTACTAACAAATGTCAGCTTAACAGCCCCTATAAATAAAGACGGAATATCCAAAAAACAAGAATCATCCCTAGCAATTGGCAGTACTTTCGATTTAGACGGATTAATAAAAAGCAAGTTGTTAGCAGCCCACTTGTTGAGCAATGATAAATCATAGTTTAGCCTATAGCTTAAATCTTCAAAGAGTCCAGCAGGTCGAGAAAGATAGAGCTGAACATCATCAGCATATGCATGAATGGTTGCATATTTGCAAACAGTGAAGACGTCATTTAAAAAAATAGAAAAAAGAAGGGGACCCAAAATTGATCCTTGTGGAACCCCAGCAGAAACTGTTTGTAGAGACGAGTAACTATTACCAACTCTTACCCTCAGCATTCTGCCCTCTAAGTAACTAGATAAAAGTTTAACCGCACTATCACTAAACTTAAACAAATGCTTAAGCTTGTAACAAAGCAGATTGTGGTTGACCGAATCAAAAGCATTGGCGAAGTCAATGAGGCAAAGAAGAGTTGTAAAGTTCTTATCATAAGATATTCTAATGTCATCCATAATTTTCATCGCTGCCGTCCCACAGCTGTGACCAGTCCGGAACCCAGACTGAAGCGGAGATAAAAAGTTGTTTACATTTAGGTATTCAGAAATTTGATTGGACATTATTCGTTCAAAAACCTTACTAAGAGCAGGAAGAATGCTAATGGGTCTGAAATCCTCGGGATCAGAAGCAGGAGAACTTTTAGCAACAGGCATAACCGTGGCTAATTTCCATAATTCGGGGAAACATGAAGAGAGGCGCTACAATTGCACATAATACTAGTTTAATAAACCTGATTAATATAAAATATAATTATTGTATTTTTTTTTTTATTATGATAATATTGGTATGGTTCAATTATGTATGGAACAAAATATCGGTCAAATAGCCGCCGCCACCTCGGCGGCACACCTCCATCCGTTGGTCCAAATTTTCGAGGACGCTGAGGCATAAGTGAGGTTCTATGCCGTTAATGTGCCGAATTATTTCATCCTTTAGCTCTTGAATTGTTGCTAGCTTATCGACGTACACCTTTCTTTCAAATTACCCCAATGAAAGAAGTCCCACGGTGTCAAATCACATGATATTGGCGGCCAATTGACATTGCCACCACGTGAGATAACACGGCCATTGAATTTGTCGCGCAAAAGAGCCATTGTTTCGTTAGCTGTGTGGCAAGTGGCACCGTCCTGTTGAAACCACATATCGTCCACATTCATATCCTCCAATTCGGGCCATAAAAAGTTTGTTATCATCTCATGATAGCGAACACCATTCACAGTAACTGCCTGACCGGCCTCATTTTGAAAAAAATACGGCCCGATGATGCCGCCAGCCCATAAACTGCACCAAACAGTCACTCTTTGTGGGTGCATTGGTTTTTCGACAATCACTCTTGGATTATCATTCGCCCAAATGCGGCAATTCTGCTTATTAACGAAAGGTGTAAATGTGCCTCATCACTGAAGATGATTTTCTTCGAAAATTGATGATCCACTGTTGCCATTTCTTGCCACCATTCTGACCACTGACGACGCTTGAAATAGTCAAGAGTCTTTAGTTCTTAAGGCAATTGCAGCTTGTTAGCGTGTAAATGCAAGTATTTATGCATAATGTTCATCAACGACGAGCGTGAGAGGTGCAATTGTTGGGCACGACGACGAGTTGAGGTTAACGGCTCTTTAGCCAGACTATCGCGAACAGTTGCAATATTTTCTGCGGTACGAGCTGTGCGAGCATGCACTGGTGTTTTCACATCTCCTACAGACCCGGTAGGCTCAAATTTTTGCACGATTTTTCCGATTTTACGCACATTTGGACGATTAAATTGACCGAAAAAATCACGAAGTGCTCGATATGCATTTTGATTTGAACGCCCATTTTCATAATAAGCCTGAATAACTTTAACGCGATGCTCGATTGTGTATCTTTCCATGGTTCAAATTGAGTTAGTCTGAAATTGAGAAATGTGAAATGAAATGCAGAAAAAAACTTGACGTTTAGGTGTGGTTCACATTCAACATCGGCCCTTAAAATTTAACTACCCTTTATATGTATATATTTTTAAGAGTTTATGTTAAAAAAAGTAGAAATTAAAGATAAGTGACTTTTTACTTTTGAGCTTTTTCGAAATTTTATTAAATTATTTATATTATTTACAATACAATCACATTACTTAATAATCGAAATAGAGGAAGTTACAAAACTGAATTTTATACATATGATGAGCAAAAAAAAAAACTAAAATAAGAATTGAAATAGTATATTAACCCGGTAAGTCACAGAGTTTTTTGTCTCAGATTTTGCTGAAAAGACATATACTTATGTATTTAGACCGCCTTAGCACGGGAATTAAGTTCATTTTCCGATACATTATGACACTTTTCTGGAAAATGCGAAGAGCCAGTATTGCCATATGGTAACCGTGGGTCACCTAGGGTACATGTTCTTATAGAAGAGAATAATTTGGTTTTCTGTTTTAAAAAATAAAACGAAAAATACCTGTTCTTTAACACATTTTTATTGAAATTTTGTGTAAGAAAAAGAAACATTTATGAAAATAGAAATGTACTTTAAACTAAAATAAGTCATGGTTCTGTATGGCAAATGGGGAAACACTTCGTTCATCCGCACAATGTCTACGTTTAGATCAGTGGTGTCCAACCGATAGTTCGCGGGTGCCTGGTAGCTCGTGACTGTATTTTTAGGGCGCCCGCAAACAAAATGATGCACAGAAAAAAACTTAAAATCGGCGATTTGTGCAATCATGCTTATAAAATGTTAAATGTAAAATCGACTTAGCTTAACATGTTAAACAAAAAAGGAACTTTTCATTTAAATCTTTTAAGTTATTCACACTGCCTGAACTACTTTAAAATTGACAGCAGAGCTATTTCTTTGCAGACGCTTTCACTTTTCATTTAAATCTTTTAAGTTATTCACACTGCCTGAACTACTTTAAAATTGACAGCAGAGCTATTTCTTTGCAGACGCTTTCAATCTTTTCTGTGCCACTCATGCCATCAATAAATTCTTCAGATTCTTGCACAATTATGTACTGATATGGAAGAGACCAGAAAATCTTGCTTTTCTATTTTGCTTATGAATTTTTATTTTGCTTCAAAATCTTAATATTTGAAAAAACTAATATATCTACATATAAGTGTCAAATTTTAAAGCGTTCTTTAGACAACAAGCAAACGTAAAAGATTTTCTAACGTAAGAAATGTCTAATTTAGAAACTTTTTCAGATTTGGGTGTGTTTAATAAAAAAAAATAATATTTTATAAGGATCGATGACCGTGAAGCATGATCATGGTTTCAAAGTAGCCCTCAGTACAAATTCGGTTGGACACCACTGCTTTAGATGGTCCTACGAAATGTCCTGTTTGATTATAGCGGAGAATGTGTTCAACTCAACGGGGTTGCTGGGCATATCTTTGGGAGTACATCGGACCAAGTGATTTGACTTTTGTTCCAAGATGCTTGCTGTAAAAAATAGCCAGTTGTCGTCGAAATTCCAATTGAGTCAGTGTCGGTTGAACTTTTTGATAAGGCTTCCAAGCATTTTAAATATAAGTATCTATCAGCCAGGTAAAAATGCTAGACCACCACTTTTTTCCTCTGTATACGATGCGGTATTGGGCTAAATTTTGGTCAAATCGGTCTACACTGTACATATATTTGTTATACAAGGCTGTCCATATTCGAAGCGCCCATTTCAAAAAACCGATTGTAGTGCGGCTTGTGTGTAGTGGCGGGCCGTCTTGTTGAAACCAGTAGTACCTGATACGCTTCCGACGAACGATTGGCATGAAAAAATTGTTTATCATATCGCGATAACGCTCCTGATTGACAGTAACTCTGTGGCCATTATCATCTTCGAAAAAGAACGGCCCAATGAGCATTTTAGCACAAACGCCACACCAAACAGTGACTTTTGCATCGTGAAGAGGTACCTCTTGAATCTCTTGTGGATTTTCAGTTTCATACAAACGATAAATTGTTTTCTTGGAAGGCGCACTTTTCACTTTATTTATTTTTTTAAAAGCACGTTGAGTTTTCACTATTGACTTGTTTTGTTGAATGCAAATTTCAACAATTTAGAGCGTTTGCGTGGCGTGTACTGTTCCATTATAAACATTTGCTTGGAATGACGCTTCAAACGCGGTATGTCATTAGTCGATTTGGCATCACTGCGGAAAGTTATAGTGTTGCCAGATGGGCGCTTCGAATATTGACAAACCTGTATTCTTCATTTTTTTGACTCCACTTTTCTTCGAATATTGCTGCGCCATAGATTTGGGATTTTCACCAAAGTTGGTAGATAACATGCACTCTACATTATTGTTATTCCATTTCACCAAACGAATACCAGTGTTCTTCATCGCAATTGATTACGAGTAAACTCTTTCTATTGATTTGAAGTTTTTTTTTATGCACTAGTGGAGATATCCTTGAAAATAGGATATCATGCTTTCATCGAAAGAAAGATTTCGCTCGGCATGAAAATATAGAATAATTTTTGCTTTTAAGTGTAATGGGACGCAATTGTTACATTTTGTCAGGACTTGCAGCGACTTTTGAAGAAGCTTGAAGCTATTTTCGAAGTGAAGACTTTGCAAAATTTCCTGAAATCTATCCGATTATAAAGAATACTATTGGGTATTTTTGCTACAGGGTTGTCTTTTGAACACTGTATATTTTGTTTTTGTAAATTTACAAAATTTACTACAAATATCAAATTTCTAAAAAATACACAATACAAGGGCAAATACCACACGTCGTGAATACCCCTAATGTCTTCCTTTTGTAGTTTTGTTTTGTAGCTTTCGAGTTCTTCATGGAAATGTAACTGCATATTTTGCATTACCATATGGCAATCGTGGGACATTTCGGAATAATTATAATTATATGAAATAAAAAAGTAAATACTTTTAATACAAAAATGAATAATAAACTATATAATAAATTTATTATAATAATAATTTCTAGAAAAAAAAACACAAAATATAAAAATTTAACTTTAAAAAATATTAAATTCAAATTCAAATTGTACAGCAACAGTAAATCGAAAATGCGAAGAAAAATTAAAAAAATTAAAAAATTTAAGAACAAAAACTCACTTCAGAAATCACTACAAAATAAGTTATCTAAATAGCTTACCAAATCTCAGAATTGGGGAAAGGGGAAGTGGGGTCCGTATAATTATTAAAGCATTTTGATTGCTTGATTGCGAGTTTTAAAAAAAAAAAATTTATTTTTATATACACCATGTCGATTTCTACCGTCATAAAAAGACACATTTGCCGTTAAGTTGCATAGAATGTTTTAGTTAAAACATAGGAAAACTATGAAAACAACTAAAATCATATTAATTTGACTCACATCGTAAAACAGTTGGTCAGCTAATAAAAATTAAGCGTTCTTGATCTTCTTATTCTGGCTTTCTACGCTTTTAGTTTCAGTCTTTTTTTTTGGCTTTTATGTTTAAATAATAATAAACCGTACTAGGCTTTATATATGAATTGCTGTCCAGCATATCAATTAGCAAATTAATCTGATTGTTTGAATAACTATTAAAAAACTAGTAACTATTGAAAACTTGAAATTTTTAAAATATTGTATAATTTAAGTTTTAAATATTATGAGAACTAGGAGATTATTTGAAAAATAAGCCAGATCATCGGAGACTACAAAGTTGTTATTTATAACAAAAACTACAAAAATTATAACGCTATATCTCAGTCAATATTGACGCAGGCACTACGAACGGAATTTAAAAATGGTCTGTCACAAAAATATTGCAAAATTTGAACCCGATTGGAGAACGGGAGCAGAAGCATGGTGTACATTCTAATAAGGTGCGTTTCATATTTATAGGACCACTTAAGAATTGTTTTTAACTTCCAAGAAATTGGTTGAAGGGTATAACCGTGTTCGACTTAAATGACCTACCCACTGAGTGAGAACTATTTGTTCTCAATTCGATTTTATATTGACAAAACGGTACAATTAAAAGAAGAAAACAAAAATTGCCCTGTTTCATAATTATAAGACCACTTTCATTATTAAAGAAAATATGCACATTTTATTGGAAATTTTTATTTTTTTTTTATTTAAACTAACTCAGTAGACCCCCCCTTTTTTATGATGACATCAAATATTCTTGAGCTCATACTCTCTATTAAATTTATAATTAAATTATTATCAATTTTTAGGCTCTCAACAGACTCGTATTGTTTGTTTTCCTTGTAAATTCTTCGTACAAGAATGCCCCATAGGTTTTCGATTGGATTCAAGTCAGGGGAACACGCTGGCCAATCTCAAACTCTAATATTTTTGGCAGTAAACCACGATTTTGCTTCCCGGCTGACATGAATTGAGGCATTATCTTGTTGAAAGACATATTCTTTTTCACAATTTTTCTGCAAAAACGGCAACAAACTCATCTGCAGGACTTCTGTGTATGCCTTAGAGTTCATTTTAAAAGAAGTAAACTGTACTTCCAGGCATCCTGACGAGGAAAAGGCCCCCCATAGCATTACACTTCCACCACCGAAGTTTCTTTTAGAAAAATATAGGGGTTCCTTCCGCAAATCACGCCAGTAACCTTGGAATCCATCTGGGCCATCCAGATTCCATTTTTTCTCATCAGAAAATATAACCTAAAACACATTTTTTAACATTAATTATATGTTTTAAATAAAGAACTTTAATTGCTTACATTATGCCAATTGGTGCCCATATTTGATCTTGCAAAAAGCAATCTTGCATGTTTGTGATGTTCGGTCAAGCGTGGAGCAGTACACAATTTGGAAAATTTAATGTTTTGACTAGTGTTTAATACTCGCCATACCGTAGTTCGTGATAAGGACGCTCCAGAAACATTCGTCAAATCGCGCAAGCTCTTTTTCGAATTGCTTGCCGTTCTCAATATATGGCGCACTCCAAGGTCATCAATTTTTTTTTTCCTTCCAGAACGTTTTTTGCTACCATAGCTCTCAGGATATTTTAAAAAGTTAATCACAACTTGATGGCTGCGATCGATTTTGCGAGCAATTTCACGAAATCCCAAATTTTCCACATGAAATGCTAAAATTTTACCTTTTTCAATGTCGGAAAATTCCTTACCATGAGGCATTTTAAAAAATATATTAATTTGTTGATGTAACCACTTTAAATATTTATGTTCTCTCACTGAAATTCGCGACTGTAATGCAAAAACTTCAATTGGTCCTATAATTATGAAACAGAGCAATTTTTGTTTTCTTCTTTTGCAAGTACCGTTATTAGAATTTGAGCTTGGCTTGGGAAGAAATATTTCCCATTCTATGGTGCGGTCATGTCCGTCGAACACGTTGATACCCTACAACCAATATCTTGAAAAATATATTCGATTATTAAGTGGTCCTATATATATGAAACGCACCTTATAGACTGAAAGGTAGAAAGAAAGACACTTAACCCAAATCGTAATGAAAATCAAAGAAAAAGTTGCTTGTTTTAAAGAATAAGACCTATCTACGAGTTCATTGGTTCAATGAATATCTGTTCTTTAATTTTATGAACTTTTTCTTATAGCCAAAGAATCAATTCTTTAGGTCAGTATTCTAGTCTAGAGGGAAAAATTTTGGAAGTTTTTTAAAATTCAATAAAAATATTTATAAGTATCCATTTTTATATTATCACCAACGCAAACGAAAAACGGACAATGATTTACTGATATGCACTTGGAATGTCCGGACCCTTTATAGGGAAGGTGCCATTATTCAACTGGCGGAAGCCCTCAAAACAATAAAATCTGACATCACCGCCATCCAGGAAATGCGATGGAAAGGGCAAGGCTGCTCTAAACAAGCACACTGTGATATCTACTACAGCTGCCATGCGGAGAAGCGCGAATTCGGATGTGGATTCGTCGTTAGCCGGAAACTACGTCACCTTGTTTCCCGGTTCATACCTGTGAACGAAAGATTGGCCACGATCCGCATCAAGGCGAAATTTTTCTTCATCAGCCTTATTTGCGCGCACGCCCCGAAGGAGGAAAACGACGATGCCCTCAAGGACGCTTTCTACGCTAGTCTTGAGGACGTATACGACCACCTTCCGGTCCATGACGTGGCAATAGTCCTCGGCGATTTTAATGCGAAAGTCGGAAGGGAAGGCATCTTTGGCCCCACTGTCGGTCAGTTCAATCTTCATGAGACCTCCACGAAGAACGGTCTGATCGACTTCGCCGCGGTGCAAAACATGGTAGTTGGTAACACCAGATTTAAGCACCTCGACATCCACAAGGCCACCTGGCTGTCCTCGGATCAAAAAACGCGAAACCAAATTGATCATGTTGTAATCGACGGAAGGCATGCCTCTAGTGTTTTAAATGTGCGTACGTTTCGGGGGATCAACATTGACTCCGACCATTATCTTGTTGCAGCCAAGATTCGCATGCGATTATGCAATGCAAAGAACATACGTTGGAAATTATAGACTTCATTCATATTTTCAAATCATTGATTGCGACTTGAAATTTACATTTTTTCTTAGATTTTTCTATTTGTGACTTTATTAAGGAAATTACAAAATCAAAATTAATGTAATCGATTCATACGTTTCCTCAAAAAGTGATTTCATTCATTTTTCAAATCATTGATTGTGATTTGAAATTTCAAGTTTCATTCAAGAAATGAAGGCATTTTTTTTTTTTGAATCATTTTTTTAAACCATTGATTGGAAATTAAATGATTTTAAATCACAAATGAATGCATTCTTTTACAGCTCTGATAGATTCACATAATTACCATATAAAAATTTCATTAAAATCTGGTACGCCTTCCCCCTTCTCCCATACAAAATGAAGATTAAAAGAGCATTATCTCTAGTTGTAGAAAGAATAAGTATAACGGTAAAAAAAATTTTTTTTTTTGCATATTTTTTAACACTGTCTTCAATTTAGGAAAGTCACAAAAAGATCTCAGATAATTAGCTCCACAGTTGGCAAATAATTGGTGGAATCGCTCTTATGTACTTTTAAGACCTTTCATTAATACGCGTACCTCAAACATGTTAACTCCTAAACTGAACAACTCGACAATATTTAACATGCAGTTGATGATCAATTTTTATGTTGTCGACATGGAAAAAAATAGAATTCATAAAAATAACTGCTGCAAATAGGCAAGCAAGAAAAAAAAAAAGGCAAACAGCAAATCATGGCAAAGAAGGTGCGTTTAAATCAAATATTCGCGACAGCTTGAGTCCGCTTCATGTGTGATGTTCACCAGAGGCAGACGCAGTGGAATCTTGCAGTTGCTGCAGCCACAACACTAACAACAATAACAGCGAGGTGATAAAATATTCTTCGAATTAAATATTTTTAATACAAATATAGAAATGGTTGACCATTTTGTTGTTGGTTTTTATATGTTGCAATCTGCTTGCTGGCTATCCTATATGGCGCTACCACATCGGCTGCTGCTGCTGGTGCTGTTCCTGTCGCTGACTGCTGGCTGTCTTCCTGCCAAGATCAACGACGCCAATTGTCGACATGTTGTGCGACTGTTGGCAGCTACGATGATTGCGTTTGGTTGTGTGTAAGCATCGAAATGCTGAGGTGCGTTGAATGCTGAGTGGCTGTGTGGATGCAGAGGAATGAAGCGCGTTTAAGGGCAGCGCCAAGGGCTAGATTGGTGCGAACATGTTGTCCGTTTACATTTTGGTCAAACGAATTGACGGCAATGAAATTGGATTTGCGCCTTATACTGAGGCAACAACAACAACATCAGCAACAACAATAATAACGCAGCGACAACATTGCTACTGATGATGTTGACATTGAATTTAAATAAAATTAATCGACATGTTTGCGTGTTGAAGGACGCGATAATTTCTTTTTTCCCATTCATACATTTCTTTGAGATGTTTGCCACGTTGTTGCTGTTTTTCTAAATCATTCCATTTCTGTTTACTTGGATTAACATTTTGTTTGTCTCTTTTTTTTTTCTACTCTCCTTCATTGGCTGCTTTATGTGCAATTCTACTGCAATTATTTGTAACAACACGAATGTGGCAAGTGCTAAAACACATTTTATTGTTGTTGCTGCTATTGCTATTGCTGTTGTTGCTATTTAAATATTGTGCTCATCTTGTTGTTGTTGTCAACATCGCATTTATCGTCATACGTGACTACTGTGCAGATAAGGGAATCCTTAGCAAGATGTGGTGTGAAAAACTTGCTTAACACTGAATTTAAATATTTAAACAATTCGATGATTTTTTTTTTCTTTTCGCGCCTAACTGAAGGGACACGTTTTGTTGTCATATTTGGACTGTTTGACGACTCGTTAAGACTGTTGTTAGACTTTGATTTTTCTTTTATTTTTTTTTTTTAGTCGTTGTTATTGTTGAAGGTCCTTAGCTGATTATTTAAGTATTTATTTGGTTTTTTTTTTGTGATTCTTTTTATTCAGTTTTTGTTTTATTTGTTTTAAGACAATATTTGTAAGTTTCTGTACAATAAATGTCTTACCTTATTGGGTGGTGTGAGTTTAAAAACTTTATTAAAGAAAATTTTCATTTTCTTCAACTTTCTTATGTTGGTAGCAGACTATTTCCTGAAGATAGAAAAAATTTTCAAAGTATTCAAGTTAAATAGAATCTTGTAAAGTGCATTTAATTTACTTTAAAAGTCTAGTCAAGTCAAGTCAAGTCAAGTCAAGTCAAGTCAAGTCAAGTCAAGTCAAGTCAAGTCAAGTCAAGTCAAGTCAAGTCAAGTCAAGTCAAGTCAAGTCAAGTCAAGTCAAGTCAAGTCAAGTCAAGTCAAGTCAAGTCAAGTCAAGTCAAGTCAAGTCAAGTCAAGTCAAGTCAAGTCAAGTCAAGTCAAGTCAAGTCAAGTCAAGTCAAGTCAAGTCAAGTCAAGTCAAGTCAAGTCAAGTCAAGTCAAGTCAAGTCAAGTCAAGTCAAGTCAAGTCAAGTCAAGTCAAGTCAAGTCAAGTCAAGTCAAGTCAAGTCAAGTCAAGTCAAGTCAAGTCAAGTCAAGTCAAGTCAAGTCAAGTCAAGTCAAGTCAAGTCAAGTCAAGTCAAGTCAAGTCAAGTCAAGTCAAGTCAAGTCAAGTCAAGTCAAGTCAAGTCAAGTCAAGTCAAGTCAAGTCAAGTCAAGTCAAGTCAAGTCAAGTCAAGTCAAGTCAAGTCAAGTCAAGTCAAGTCAAGTCAAGTCAAGTCAAGTCAAGTCAAGTCAAGTCAAGTCAAGTCAAGTCAAGTCAAGTCAAGTCAAGTCAAGTCAAGTCAAGTCAAGTCAAGTCAAGTCAAGTCAAGTCAAGTCAAGTCAAGTCAAGTCAAGTCAAGTCAAGTCAAGTCAAGTCAAGTCAAGTCAAGTCAAGTCAAGTCAAGTCAAGTCAAGTCAAGTCAAGTCAAGTCAAGTCAAGTCAAGTCAAGTCAAGTCAAGTCAAGTCAAGTCAAGTCAAGTCAAGTCAAGTCAAGTCAAGTCAAGTCAAGTCAAGTCAAGTCAAGTCAAGTCAAGTCAAGTCAAGTCAAGTCAAGTCAAGTCAAGTCAAGTCAAGTCAAGTCAAGTCAAGTCAAGTCAAGTCAAGTCAAGTCAAGTCAAGTCAAGTCAAGTCAAGTCAAGTCAAGTCAAGTCAAGTCAAGTCAAGTCAAGTCAAGTCAAGTCAAGTCAAGTCAAGTCAAGTCAAGTCAAGTCAAGTCAAGTCAAGTCAAGTCAAGTCAAGTCAAGTCAAGTCAAGTCAAGTCAAGTCAAGTCAAGTCAAGTCAAGTCAAGGCAAGTCAAGTCAAGTCAAGTCAAGTCAAGTCAAGTCAAGTCAAGTCAAGTCAAGTCAAGTCAAGTCAAGTCAAGTCAAGTCAAGTCAAGTCAAGTCAAGTCAAGTCAAGTCAAGTCAAGTCAAGTCAAGTCAAGTCAAGTCAAGTCAAGTCAAGTCAAGTCAAGTCAAGTCAAGTCAAGTCAAGTCAAGTCAAGTCAAGTCAAGTCAAGTCAAGTCAAGTCAAGTCAAGTCAAGTCAAGTCAAGTCAAGTCAAGTCAAGTCAAGTCAAGTCAAGTCAAGTCAAGTCAAGTCAAGTCAAGTCAAGTCAAGTCAAGTCAAGTCAAGTCAAGTCAAGTCAAGTCAAGTCAAGTCAAGTCAAGTCAAGTCAAGTCAAGTCAAGTCAAGTCAAGTCAAGTCAAGTCAAGTCAAGTCAAGTCAAGTCAAGTCAAGTCAAGTCAAGTCAAGTCAAGTCAAGTCAAGTCAAGTCAAGTCAAATTTTGAAATTTCGACAATTTTTAGACCGGAATTGAGGTGCTGCGGACATATTCGCCAAACTGTCGCGTTGAAGCTTTCGTTAGCATTCTGGGTATGGCCACCTAAGCATCCTTCCAATAAATCAACTTTAGACAAATTACGGAAAAAAAGAATTTACAATCTATTGTGAAAAAAGCATTGTTTTGCCACAAGCGCTTCGACTACCTTAAAAGTGACGGCAACGGACTTGGACGTTTTTGACCATGGCTTCGTAAATATTCAATATTTCGCTTTTTTCCTATTTTGGCAGCATATTTTTAACATTTGTAATACGAAAAAATAATTTTGCATTTTTCCGAAATTATAAAGTTATCTTCCCCCTTAAATCAAGAACGGCGACTAATTAAAATCTGAAATAGTTTTTCAAAACTCTTTTGTGGCGCCAACTTAGATAAGCGCATTATCTGTTAAGATACGAGGTCAAACTCATTGATATTCTTGATATAATCCACTTTGTAGGCTTCAAACATTTGTCATTTTTCCCGCTTTTTCCTTTTAAAAGCTCTCAACTAATCTTCTTACGACTGCCGCCAGTAGATCACGCCCGTACTTTGCCTTAGCTTAAATTTAATTTCTTAATTATCTCATTTTTCTTTAACCCTATCTTAACTTATTATATAACTATCTTGCACCCACTAAAAGAACATGAATAAACGTTTCATTCCAATTATCAGTTCATAGGATAACTTTCAACTTATAATTATCGAGTATATCCCAGCTCATATTCGCTGAATAACAAGCTCATTGTTAAGCTTAGAGTTATGAGTTCAGCACCTTAATTAAAGTCTGCCATGCTCGATTTAACTTTTTTTTTTTTTCAAAATAATCCCTACTCATGACTAATCTGAAAAATCTAAGCTAATTATAGACATGCACCACTAAATGCTATTTTATTAGTTGATGGTTTCATTTAAAATTTATGAAAACTGTAGCTGGCTGGATCCAAACAGACGTCAGAGCTTAAGAATTAACTTTAACATTTTATTTTGTAAACCAGCGCATTGTTAATTTGTACATTTCAAGAGTATACAATCAAAAATATTTACACCTTCGTAGCTTATTTCTTTGACCACTTTTCTTGTTTGTGGTTTGTTGTGTAGTATTTATCAGCAAAGGTTAATTAAAGCGCTCACAAACTTGACTTAATCCTGATAAATTGATTCGTATGCCACAGAGTCAGTTGCTGCTAGTGTGTCGCTGTTGTTCTCACAGCTCAGAGCCTTATCTTCCAATTTGACTGTCAACAACTATAAAACTCAAGTGGCTCGAAAAAATGAGATGCGCTTAAAAAGAGGCCTAAGAAATAAGAAATATAAACGTAATTTCAAAAAGGTAAAATTAACAGGTGCGCAGCTGTAGAGAGTAACGCAGCGTAGCCCAGACCACTGCATTCAAATGTAAATTAATAACATTTTAAAGCCAAGTTAAGCCAGCTAGCTAGGATGCGGCACTCTTAGGCTGCCCCTGACTAGGCTGCGTAACAATTGAAAAAGTCCATAAATTAGTGTCAGGCAGCGTAGGCAGCTAGAGTGCAAAAGGGTTAAAACAGAAAAATAAAAACCCAAACAAAATTGTTTAAAATAGGGTAACAACTGGCAAGGGGGTTCCTTAACGTTAGTAAAACACTTACTTTGATCTTTGATGATTTAATTACACACACCAACGCACACACATTCATACACACGCACTTAGACCTACACTGCGTCCGGCCTATAGTGACTCTTAGCTTACACCCCCCATTCCTAAACCTATTCCCGTTTCCCCGTACTAGACGACGCATAACATTTTATTTGCTAGAAAATTTAAGCTGTCAGGTGATAATTTATTCCGCACTATTTCAATTTTATGCGCATAAAAATTAATTATTCCTTTTATGCTGCTTTTATAACTTCTTTGGTTGCCACTGTCTGCTGCCTGTTTGTATGTCTGTTTATTTGTTTGTTTGTTTATTTGTGCGTTTCATTGTCTTGTTTCTTGGCTTGTTTCTGGAACTATTTTGTAGTTTCATTCCATTTACGGTACATGCACCGGGGGCGTGCGTACTCATATCTATCTATTCGTCAGCTGCACTTGAAACTACTTTGCATCATAAAAGGTGCTGCTGGTGGGCTGATGTGTAGCTTTTATTTTGCATACGTTTTAAATTTGCATAAAATCTTAATTTTCATGAGTATTCAATTTGTATTCCTTTATTTTTGTATGACTTTATTAGTCAAAAACAGTAGAACATTTAAGTTTTGAAACTTAAAGAGTGTCTAACAGAGGTGGGGGCTGTCATATATGTCCAATAGATACACGTTCCAGATTCTGACATTACAGTCCTATATCAATAAACGCAAGTAAGTTGCAGCATAGATATATTTTATATGCAACAGATAAAAATTTAATATTACCAAATTTTCTTTAATTCTTTTCATATAACACTGTATAACAGTTTTAGAATTTTTGCCAAAATTACAGATCTCGATCAACGGATTCAAATAGAAGGGACGAAAATAAAAAATTACACGTACGAAGTAACTAAAAAAAGTTCACGCTTAGTTCAAGTTAGAACAAAGAAGAAAAAATATTTATTTTCAAAGCTTTTTACGCCTCGTTCTGTGATTTGCTTGAGTGAAATCTCAAAAACGACACTTTTTTCGCGACACTGTTTTCTTAGTATCTGATACTTCTTTTTTGCTTGCGTCCATTACAATAAGAAAATGTATTATTAAATATTAAAAATATTTCTTGGCCCTCCGTGGGAATATAACTCATACCACATCGATTGATAGTTCTATACACTACCCGCCAATCCAAACGCCTTTGTACTGCAGAGTTATTGATTCAATATTAAGTATAACTGAAGTTATGTTGCAGCCGATCACAATAATCTATTAATAGATAGAGGATGATGACATCTTGTATCGACGACACTGATATCGCTAAAAAGGTAAATTCTTTAGAAAAGAAAATACAGAAGTAATTGTTGATATGTAAACTTGTTCAAATTGTCAGAGAGTTAAGCGTGTATGTCTCCGTGATGAACCAGCTCAACACACTGAAGACGATAATGATGACACTTCATTTTGTAGTTAAGACAGCATTGCATTAAAATTGATAGTAACTTAGAATAAACACCTCCAGTAGAAGGTATTACAGAACCGAATCGAAGATCAACACGAATAACTAAAGGCAGACCTCCAGACCGTATTGATTACATTGTCAATTTTTGTGAATTGTTAGAACAAAAGTCGTAAAGCGAGAGAGTCAAGTCAAAAGAGCGTGATATGTGGATAAAAGCAATCGAGCTAGAGATATAATCCCGAAAATCGAATAAGACGTGAGAGTTTGTAATTTCTCCAGTTAATGCAAACATAGTCAGCTGTAAGTGAATGTTCAAGTTAAAACGCAATATCGATGATGAAGTTCAGATATATAAAGCGCGTGGCTATAGTCAAAAGTTTTGTTGCGACTACGATGAAATATTACTCCTGTCGTTCGGCAAACAACTCTTGGAACACACTGCTTTTGATAGCCGGTGAAATCTGCGTTTCTCAATGGAGAATTGAATGGGACGATTTACATGCGACAAACTACAGGATATAAGGAAGGGAGTTATAAGCTCGTATGCAAGTTACAAAAGGATTTATATGACTTGAAATATGCTGCGAACGTATGGAACAAGACTCTTCATAAAATGATTATCGTAGGAGGATTTAAACAGAGTACAGCAGATTTTTGTTTATATACAAAATACACTAATAAGGAAGGGTTGACGTACAGGGCCGGATCAAGGTACATTTTGCTTGCAGGCGAACTTGTTTTTGGTGCCCCCCCTTCCCCCTCCCTCCTAACGCATAATTTAAAGTTCTGAGACATAAGTATTTATCAATAGTACATTTCAATTTTAGTAGTTCTTCTAGCATCTACCTGGGAACTTCTAGATGGCAACATGGGCGATAAAATTAAAAGTTCTTCATTTAAATCTTAGCTGTCAATGGCAAGCTCGTTTTCATGAGTGAGCATTTTTTGCTGGTTGAAACACTTGTTACAAAGATTTTTCTTGTCGCAGTTCGCCAAATTGTGAATGTCATACAAAAAACCAGAATTTTGGCTGTGTTCGAATCCAGTTGTTCGAATCTTTCTTCCAGGGGCTCGATCGCGATGTCCAAAACGACGTAAAAGAAGCTCACCTTGGAAGATGTTATTCCTGATGCGTCAGGTTAATCGCTACCTTCGTAAACAAATGGCTTCTTTTGTTTCTTGAACGAAGAGTTGTTTCATTCGCGAATTCTGGATTAGAACCAAGTTGATCTGCTAATTCTTTTCCATCAGTAAAATACTCTTGAGACCCTCTTCTGATCTGAACTCTAGTTCCATAGCACTTTTCAAATCAACTGATATTTTTGCAGCAACTGGATACATGGTACCAGGACCAAGAAGTCAGTCGACTGTATTAATTTTAGAATTTAAACATAAAATAGCACAGTATTTATTTTATTGTATTTTTTATGTTGGTTTTTTTATTTTTATGACACACACTTCACATTTGCAATACTTACGTTATTTAAATGAAATGCTACAGCACGCGCGAATCACAGTCGAACGCACGGCTATTGCTTAAAATGCTTTCTCGTATGACGTATAGCAAATACGTTAGATACGTGCATATAAAATAAACAAAACACGATCGCACAGGAGCTAGATGGACACATTCCAAAATCATCATAGAATGAATAAAATTTTGTAACAAAATCACACGAACTTACAAATGAACCGAGAACAAATGACTGCTCATATATATCAGCTGTAACAGCGATTTCAGCACATATTCATGGAAACGATAATGAGGCGCACTCGAATGTTCATATATCTGAAAAGTATCTGACGCTGTATTAAAAATAAAAAGATAATTCTTTACGTATCGTACACTATTGCCCCGGTTTATACTTGTCAAGAATTGACGATCAAGTCTTGTGTTTGGTGGTGCGGGAATCGAAACAAAAGAGAAAGAATAAAATTGACCATACCGTCAATTCTAGGGCAATTCGATTTGTTTTCGTTCGTTGTCCCGTCATTTTCAATTTTATTTCGGCGTCATCAGTGCAAACTTGAGAAGGAAAAGGGAGGAGTGAAAGGAACAATTGACCGTCAACTCTTGACGAGTGTAAATTGAATCGTCAAGCTTAAAAGGGAATATGCAAAACTTGAAAGTCAATTCTTGACGAGTATAAGCCGGGATATTGTACGATAATTCGGCTGTGGAGAACTTAATACACAATATACTATTTCAATTTTGCCGACCTTTAAATTTTTTCGTTCCCTCCATTTTTAACTCTTAATATTTTCGCTCTTCCAATTTTGGTTTCTTCTCGTTTTTTCGCTCTTCTAATTTTTTTCATATAATTTTCCCCCTTAAGTAGGTACTTACTTGATTTTTTCGCCCCTCGAAGCTTGCTGCTCTAGGCGACCGCCTGCCTCGCCTGCCTCGCCTGCGCCTTAATTCGGCCCTGTTGACGTATATACCATTATACGTTATGTTGCTGATATTTTGTTGGTAAGCGAAAAGTAGAACAACGTTAAGTTCGTTACCAGTAACACTGGTAAAAATTTTGACATCAACAATTTGGGTGATATTTATATAAGCAATACTATTTGATAAGCTAATTTTTTAACTCTTCTGCAACAGTTCATTCAAAACTTGTAAACTGAGTATGATTAAAAAGATGCGAAAATTGCTAAGTACCTGCTTGATCCAGGTTACGGTAAATTAAAATCTGAAGTTTTACTTAACAACTGCAATTAGCAGCTTATGATTTATTGATTGTTGTTATATCTCAGCGTCAATTTAAGAAATAATATTGCGGCAATACGAGGGGTGCCTTTTATATTTCGGGATTAGAGAACAAAAACAAATAATAATCATCGAAAATCACTTTATTGTTTTTCAAAATATTCTCCATTAAGATCTATACACTTTTGCATGCGTTTGAACCAATTGTCGAAGCACTTTTGCCACTCTGATTGAGGTATCTTCAAAACATGCATTCTGAATGCCGCAACCGCTTCTTCGGGCGTCGAAAATCGTTGTCCACGCAGTTTATTCTTCACGGTTGGGAATAAAAAGAAGTCATTCGGTGCCAAGTCAGGACTATACGGCGGATGACCCATCAAATCGATGTTTTGGGTGCTCAAAAATGCAGTTGTTTGAGCCGATGTGTGAGAGGTCGCATTGTCGTGGTGAAGAGTGATCCGTCTTCGGCGGTTGGTTTTCCTGATTTCTTGGAAGACAACTGGCAAACAAATGGTTGTGTACCCCTCAGAGTTGACTGTTCTGCGTTGTTCTAGTGGTACGGTTGCGACATGTCCATATTTTCCGAAAAAACAGGCGACCATTTGCTTGGAAGTGCTTCGTGCGCGAACAACTTTTGTTGGATTTGGCTCATCTTGAAACACCCATACAGTCGACTGCTGTTTACTTTCGGGCTCATACGCGTAAATCCACGATTCATCACCTGTCACGATGTCATAGACGTGTTTCGAAGCACCGCGATCGTATTTTTTGAGCATTTCCTTCGATTGACAAATTGTGTGGGATCCAACGCGAACAAATTTTTTTGACAGTCAAATGTTTATGCAATATTGAATGTATGCTGGTCCCACTTATGCTTAAGGTTGCCTCAATCTCACGATAGGTAACATGACGATCTTGCAATATCAGTTCGCGCACAGCATCAATGGTTTTCGGAACAACAGCTGATTTCGGACGACCTTCACGAAATTCGTCTTGGAGTGAACTACGACCACGATTGAATTCACCATACCATCGATAAACACTGGTCCTTAATGGAGCTTCATCGCCAAAAATTGAATTAAGTTCATCCATGCACTGTTGCTGTGTTAATTCACGTCGAAAGTTGTAAAAAATAATCGCACGAAAATGTTCACGATTTAATTCCATTTTTAGACCGAGATGAATCTTTTAAGTTACTATAAACAACACAAATAGCGCTCGTATGTCAAAACGTTCTGAGTACGTATAAGCCAACAAATGTCAAACTTTGCGATAGAGCTTTCAGTTGACAGATTGCAACACCAGGGTTGCCAAATCCCGAAATATAAAAGGCACCCTACGTAGTATCTATTTTGGCTAAAAAGGTTAGCCGTCCCAGTCAGAAAAATTGGACAGAACTGAAAAGAGTGTTGATACTTCAACTCAAAAGGCACTTGAAACTGTTTTCTTCGGTTGAGTCAAAAAAACAAGTTCAGTTTATATTCTTAAAACAAATATTTTTTAAAAATTATTTAAATTATGAACATTGAATTCCTTTATTTCATTTAAAAGATGGTAAATGAAAATATTGATCCATCGTCAACATTACAAATTATTTTATTACTTTTAAGAATACAAAATATTATACTCGTATATAAAAAAAAAAACAAAAAAAGTAACAAAAAAAGGAAAAAAACAATAAAAAAATATATAACAAAAACAAACAAAATACAATTAAAAAAGAAAAAAAAATTTAAAACTAAATGATTTAAACACCACTACGAACTGATGCACACCTTGTCGCAGTATATTGGCTTAGGTTGCAAAGACACAATGGACTACGATAGCCAGGGCTAAGCTCCTGGCAATGAACCAAAAGCCTATCCCCCTAAGCTATCCCCTTATGTCGCACCGTGTCCATTGGATTAAATTAGATTAAATATCAAAAAATTCCTCAGAGATACAGCGGATTTCAAGAACACATGAATGTATTACACTTAAAAATTAATTTGTGTCTATTAGAGACCAAATTTCAAAAAAAGATTTTGCAGTGAGTGTCTAGAATGTCAGCAAAATATACCTACTAAATTTTATGGAAATCCAATGACGAATAAATCTTTTGGCTAAATAATTGGCGGTTTTTCCCATAGTGCAGTGGTGCCACTCGAAATACTTTAGGGTTGGCCCAAAAAACATGTTTGAAGTTTTTTTATATCGACAGCAAGGTAAGACCTCTCTTCCTCATTCTATTGCTGAGTACAGGCTTTTCAGACGGTACCCCCCTCTAAGAAACATAATAATTAGCTTGGTTGCACGCCTTTTCAGACGGTAATCAATCTATATATATATATATATATATATATATATCTATAAGCAATGAAGTAGAGGTTAACCCTTTTTCCCACCCAAATTCCCTGTAAACTTGTGAAGTCAGAGCGCGGAAGCCCCAGCAGGAAAAAAACCCACGGAACGCGGAAGACCCGGACAAATTAGGAGACAACCGAAGATTAAGTGAAAGGGCGGAAGTGACTATTGTGAATATAAAAAAAACTATACACTGAAAAAACACATATATAAAAATGTAAATAGTATGTAAATAATAATTATAAATAATATGAATGTAAATAATAATAATGTAGACTGTAAAAATTTGTGTAGTGCGAAGAACCCTTTCATGAGGGAAAAGAATATGTTTACACTGCAAAAATAATTTATTTTAAAAATAAAACCATTAAATAAAGTTTTAAAGTTGGTGAAAATGAAGTAATAAATAAAAAAGACTATGTTTTAAGTGATAAACATAAATATTAGATCTTTTTAATTCACGGAAAAAAAAATAATAAACAGTTTTGTAAGAGCCCTGGCTATCCGGCGAGATATACCCAGGCGGAAAGTTTTGTTAGAAATGGTACTTTTAATTTAGGTATTGACTCAATAAATAAATATAAAATATTTTTTACAACAAATATTTTTATTAAAAAATTTTATACTCTTAAGGTCTCCCAAAAATAACTTCTTGCTTTCAGGTTCAAAATCGTTTTCTAACTCATTTTCAAACATTTTGTTCAGTTCTAAGCATCTAGTTTAGGCATTTGCTAAAATCTAAAAACTATCTGCTATTATCACTCTATCTCAAGAGTGTAAATATGCTTGAAATATTTTCGTCAATTAAAAATTAAGCTCAAAACAAATTGAAAATCTACAGTTTAAGTCATAAGTTGCGAACTTATTGATGAATATATTGCTCTTTTTTATATTGGAAAAAAAAAAATTGTTTCCTCTTACTATTCAAGCTTATTTGCCAGAATTTAATTTTCATAAACAATATTGCAATAACATGAATTATAAGAAAAATCTTCCAACACACAATACATACACGCACACATTCTTGAGCTGTGGCACTCATGAGCTCACTTATGAGCAGCATTCTTCTGTGAATAAATCCAAGATTACAAAAAAGAGAAAAAAACCAAATCCTATATTGTGCGAATTTTTCAACGATTCCACGCGTTGATTGCAAAATAAATTACGATCATAAAATAAATTGAGATCTCATTTTCTAGAACTGCCATGGAACAACTACAACACAACTGCAGCACAACAACAGCAACAACAACGACAACACCAACAACATTCGTAACAATTGCATCTTCTATAACTGCATGCAGAAACCACTTCCTTTGACCTTCGTGCGCTAAAGTATGCGCTGGCTTTATACTGGCTTAGCTCGGAAACTTATTTGGCGGATATACAACTATCAGCGATGCAGCGGAAAGTATAGCTAGTTGCATTCAAATTTTGCCTCGTACCACTGCATAAACTGTGCGCATGCTCAACGCTGCGCAGTTTAGATCAGGTTCCATTGATGCTGCTTACATGTGTACGAGTTGGTACATTCAACGATTTGTACACTATGCTGCTTTTGTGCATTAATCCATTCATAAATTATTAGTACTCGCAGCATCTTTACAACAACTAGGCAGTAAAGGCAGGCCAGTTAGTTGGTGATCTACAACAAACATGGTCATGAGGCTTGCATATGAGTCTTTCATAAAGTTCAGCGTAAAGGCAACCAGTACGAAGTTGGTATCACTTGAAACTTTTTCTTATGTATTTTGAAGTTAATGAATGATTCATTAATTTGTGAGACGAAATAAAAAACATTACTTTTCTTAACACCTTCACTTCACCTTCAAGTTAGGGTCTGTTTGGCTGAAATGCAACTTTTTCTCATTAATAAATTTACAGACATGAATAAATATGAGCATTTTTTTGTCATGTCAACATATCAACTCATCTACGTTAACTTGCTCTACAGCGCTGCACATGCCTCCATGTTAATGTCAAGGACTTTGACATTTCTGTGGCGGCATTAAAAAAAAAAAACAACGTACAAAAAAATTTGACACATTATAACAATAAGTACAACAACAACAACTGAGAGCAATATACTAACTACTTCTACTACACTGTCAATAATTTAAGTGATTTAAGCTCATACTTTTTTGGTCATAAATGACCGAGTTCAACAATGCGTTGGCCCATGTTTTTGTGCAGACATTGAGGATGCAAGCTCAGTAAAAGCAGCAACCGTTGTCAATGTTTGCAAATGACACACGAATGCCCAGCATTCGCCAAATATGGTTATGTGGTGCGCACTTTTCTCGATTGTTTCAATCGTTGTTGATGTTTGACGATTTTGAGCAGAGCAAAAACTGTGATTTTTTTTTTCTAACTTAAGTCGCCGAAATTCTTTACGAACCAGGGATGATCATCCATTTTTCAGGCCACGAAAAATGAATTGAAAATGTAAATCGACTAATGAAAAAGGAATTAAGCGAATTTATTGTCACTGCGCACGCAAGAATGTGGTGGCAACATTGCTGTGATTGATGGCTGATTGTTGGCGAATGACAAAGAAATAACAAAAAAACAAAACAAAAAAAAAAAATTGTTAAGTAAATGAACATAAAGCAAAAACGTGGCTTGCATTTGCAGCAAACATTAACGATGCAGAACATGGAATAATGGGGACAAGTGCTGTGACTTGGAACCACTGCAAGCATGGAATAAGACAGACAAAACCACAACAGCTTAGCCCCTCAGGTACATGTAACTTTATTTTAATACCATAATAATTGTGCGTTTTAAGTTTTTTTTTTTTCTTTTGTTGTCATAAAACAAAGCAGTTTCTTTAAGGCTTAAGAATTGACTTATCTGGTAGAGTTTGTTAGCATTTTTTTTTTTTTTTTTTTGTAGTTCTGTTGAAATTTTTTATTGTTTTTTCAAATGTTTTTCAGAGTTCCGCATACATCATACCATGTACATTATATCCAAATAAAATAAATGACATTAAATACTTTAATGCTGTTAGAGAAATAATGTAACAAGTCTCTGAGTTAAACCGAGAGTTCAAAATTGTAAAAAATGTCATCAATAGATGAGAACTTTCCAATCACACTAATTAAGGAACTACGTTGAAAATGTGCATCTTAAAGTAAATCAGTTAAAAATGGTTTTCAAACTCATTTTAATGTGCAGGTGATAATGTTTATCAGGGAAGAGATTTAGTTTGTTTAGTATGTAAAAAACAAAACACGAAATAAATAATAAAACCACATACATGCAACAATAACAATAACCTATTTTCAAAAGCATTCGACACGGTCAGTCACTCACTTCTTTGCAAAAAACTGTCTCTAAATTTCCGATTCTCTAAATCAGCCGTCCGTTTCCTAAGAAACTACTTGGAGGGTAGATCCCAAAGAGTTCGTGTGGGACATAATTTTTCTATTCTAAAAAGCACTTCTAGTGAAGTTCTCCAAGGCTCCGTACTTGGACCGTTGTTATTTAGAATGTTCATTAATGATATTTTCAGCGAGAGTCACCACGTCTCTATGCATGCATATGCCGATGACCTCCAATTGTACCTTTTCAGACCATTAGGTCTAGTTGAAGATTTATGTTCTAGAGTTAATGAGGACTTAGCTTCAGTATCTAAATGGGCGGATGAAAACTTGCTTACGCTGAATCCCTTGAAATCATTTGTTTTACCTATATCCAAGAATCCATATCATCGTGATGACTTGCCTCCAATTCTATTAAATTGCGTTGAACTGAAACTTGTAAGCAAAGTAACTTATCTTGGTTTTCAAATCAACTCATCCCTAGCCTGTAATGATCACATCAACTCATGCGTACAAAAAGTGTACTTTATTCTTCGTAAACTCCGAATAACATCAGCTTTTGTGCCCGTTGAAACGAAAAGAAAGTTATGCCAATCATTTCATGCTCTGAAGTCGTGTACTGCAAGCCTGATTCTGGGTCCTTGCATAATCTCCTGGTCGCTTTTACTAATGAAGCTCGCTATGTGCCTTTTGTATATGCCTTTTGTAAAAAAAATACTTGGTCGGGATTTACCAAGTTACCTTGAAGCTAGATATTGCATTTTTCTACACCGGATCATATACACTCGTAGTCCTACATATCTCTTCGAAAAGTTGAAGTTTTGCAGTTCAAGTAGAAGCATGAACCTCATGATTCCTACATTTAATTACCTCAACTCCATTAAATTGTTTTTCGTCGCTGCTATTAGGCGTCTCTAATAAAATAGCGTCAATAAAAAGCGTCTCTAATAAAAGTAACTTTAAGCATTTAATGTTCAAACATTCTTCATAGCTATTTTCTTCTTACTCTTTCTATTTCCTCTCTCTTCCTTTATCTCACTCTCTCTCTAATCTATATTATATTTTTTAGGGAAATATATTTCATTGTCTAAATTTAAGTAATTCCAAGTATCATTTTTGATATCTATTATTTTTAAAAGCATTTTGTATGTTGTTATATCCATTGTAAATTCGGCATTCAAAAGAATTCATCTTGGCATATTAATGTCAACTTTTTTTTTGTTTAAAAAAAAAAATAATAATTTTATTTTTATTGTATTTATTGTATATTCTTTAGCAGTTTTGGAAACATACAGTATTTGGTATGTCGTGAGATTATTTTTTTATTTTTATTAAGTCAGGTCAACAACCAAGTTTATGGTATGAACATTTTATCTTGTGTCTGAATACAAAATGTCGATTTGACTATTATATGATATAACTACTCAAGATTGCCAGTCAAGATTCGGAACAATTCCACCAAAATACCACCAAAAATACCACGGTCAAAATAAACAAAAAACTTCCCACCGCAATTGAAAAATACCACAAAAAATCCCGCGATCATTAAAAATTACCAGAAAAATACCGCGCTTTTTAAAAATACCACCAAAAATCCCATATGCATTTAAAAATCCCAAAAATAATCCCATACTCATTAAAAAATACCACAATAAATCAAAATTTTCGGAAAATCTGGAGTAGTTCAGAAAGCATTTTCAGAAACAAGGTCGTAACGCTTCGTTTACTCTAACCCTTTACAGCTAAAAACCAAAGATATAATAGTGGTATTCGATGAACGCCACCAATGCCGCCCATGGAGAGCGCAGTTCAGAGCTACCATTCAACAATGACGGAGTGGAAGTATCACCACCTAGCCGTGAAGAGGTTCGAGTTGCTATCCAACGACTCAAAAACAACAAAGCAGCGGGTGCTGACGGCCTGTCAGCTGAATTGTTTAAAACCGGCGGCGATGAATTGATAAGGTGCATGCATCAGCTCATCAGCAAAATATGGCTAGAAGAAAGCATGCCCGACGATTGGAACCTCAGCGTACTGTGCCCTATACTTAAGAAAGGAGACCCAACAATCTGCGCAAGTTATAGAGGTATCAGTCTTATTTCCATCGCATATAAGGTTCTCTCAAGCGTACTGTGTGAAAGATTAAAGCCGATTACAAAATCACTGATTGGACCTTATCAGTCTGGCTTTCGACCTGGTAAGTCCACCATAGACCAGATTTTCACGCTACGACAAATCCTGGAGAAACCCCACGAAAATCAAATTGACACACACCATCTCTTTGTCGATTTTAAAGCTGCGTTTGATAGCCCGAGAAGGGATTGCCTATACGCAACAATGTCTGAGTTCGGTATACCTGCAAAGTTGATCAGACTTTGCAGAATGACGTTGAGCAACACACGCAGCTCCGTCAAGGTAGGAAATGACCTCTCCGAAACCTTCAATACCGAAAGAGGTTTCAGGCAAGGCGATCCACTGTATTGCGATCTCTTTAACATCATCATGGAGAGGATCGTACAAAAGGCCGGTGTGCATCGTAATGGCACCATTTTCTACAAAGGCGTCCAGCTCCTTGCGTACGCTGATGATATTGATATTGTTGGCAGAACCAAGAGAGATGTTACCGCTGCTTTCGCCGCTATCGAAAAGGAATCAGCCAAAGTGGGTTTGACGATAAATGAGGGCAAAACAAAATATATGCTGTCTACAAACAAGGGAGCTCGGCGTTTAGACTCCCACGTTTCATCCGGCAGCTATAACTTTGAAGTAGTCAAGGAGTTCGTTTACCTTGGCACCGCCATTAATTCCAACAACGAAATCAGCCTGGAGATAAGGCGAAGAACAATAATTGCTAATAGGTGCTACTACGGGCTCAGTAAGCAACTAAGTTCCAGAGCCCTCTCTCGATCGACAAAACTAACACTCTACAAGACGCTCGTTCTACCTGTGCTGCTTTATGGCGCTGAGGCATGGGTAGTTTCGCAAACTGACGCAGCCGCTCTGGGGGTGTTCGAGAGAAAAGTTCTTCGCAAAATCTTCGGTCCTGTTCGAGTCGGCGATGACTATCGCATCCGAATGAACCACGAGCTGTATGAGCTCTACGATGACATTGACGTAGTTCGGCGTACAACTGTGCAGCGACTACGCTGGCTGGGTCATGTCCATCGTATGAACGACGAAGCTCCAGCGAAAAAGGTGCTCGACGCGAGGGTTGCTGGTAAACGGCGACGAGGGAGACCATCCCTCCGATGGATGGACCAGACTGAGGAAGCCCTAACCGCACTTGGTGTATCCGATTGGAGAAGGCGCGCGCAAAGCAGAGGCGCCTGGCGAGAGCTGATGAGGTCGGTTGAAACCCGGACACGGATTGTTACGACCGCCTAAGTAAGTAAGTAATTCGATGAACGCGGTATTTATGATGTTCATAGCATAAGAGCGATATATTTAAAGAATGCAAAATATTTACTTATTACCAAAAATTTAAGAAATTTTACTATGGTAACTTACGACATAAAATCGTGGTGTAAACAGAGCGTTTAATGCGTATAATGGAAATGATTTCATATGAAATTTTTGCTTAATATATGTGAAAAAAATCATTTGAAAAAAAAATTCCCAAATTTCCACGGCAATTAAAAAATACCAAACTAAATTCCCACGCTAATTAAAAACTACCATGGAATTCCCAAAAAAAAAATTTCCAATGGCAATTAAAAATTACCACGAATGGGATTTTCCCACATAACTGGAAATCGTGTAACTACTGTTTAAGTCCATGATAACATGTATAGTATTTTGGAGGAAAAACATCTGTCAATAAAATCCAGTATGTCACAGGTTTTGATTGCACAATAGACTAGATTGAAATTTAAATTCCACCGTTTTGGATCACAACATTCGAGGAACTTTTAAAAACGTTTTAATCGGAATAAATTACATAAAGTGTTCTTGATTCTCCTTAAGGTCCTTTTTGCTAAATAAGGGTTGGAGTCAAAATTGTCCTGATATCTTTTATTTCTTTGACAAAATTGTGCTCTACGAAATTGTCCTTCTCACAAAATTTCCCTTCTCAAAATTCATCGTAAAAAGATTGTACAAAAATAAATTAAAAAGAATATATCGCACACTAAAAGCAAAACAGTCACAACTCAACATTATTAATCTTTTAAGAGAAGCAAAAAACTATTTAATTTTTTAAGAAACTCCATACAAAACAATGAGACAAAAAACTTTTGTTTTATTTTATAGAGAAAGAAGATGTGTACAAAAATTTGACAGTCAAAGGAATCATCTCCTTTTAATAAAAATTACACAAACATTATCAAAATAATATTTCATTATAACTTTAATTGAAGTTCTAAAATGTAATTTTTGTACAATTTTAAAACCAAACACTTTTCTCAAACCTTTGTAAGGACTCTTTGTAAGGAAATAATCTCGCTCTTTGTAAGGACGCGATTATTTCAAATAATCGGCCTCTGTAGGGCCTCTGTTCAATTTTTGTACAGCCAAAAATAGAGGGTGTCCCAAAAGTAAAGACATTTTGAATTGGGCACCACTTTTTTGTGACAATCGTAAAGTACTAAATCTATGACAGCTGACAACAACGCGTTCAAATTGTGAAAATTGACTACAAAAATAGTGAAAATTTTGCGGAGACTGTTTACAAAACTTGCATACTTCTTGATCATCACAACGCACCATTTGTCGTTGCTGTGGTCAATTTAATCAATAAATTTGAGTCCACTGGCTCGGTTCAAGCTTCGAAAAGGTGTGGTCATATCCGTACCTGTGCTGAAACCGTAAATCCAAGTGGCCATGGCTATTATGCCTGAATATTTAGTTGCTTTATTAATAACCTCTCTACTCTATTTATAATATACTCTCTATTCTACTTTATAATTAAATAAGAATGCATAAATGTGTCAATAAAACAATGCATTTTATTGCAAAATTAAAATGTCAGTGACTTTGTGGGCACCCTTTGTTTAAAAATTACTTCTGAACGGTTTTTTTTTTGGCTAAAAAAGGTACATTTTATCACAGCAAAAAAATGTTTAATTTTAGGTTATGCTCGACAGCTGTTTGACCACTATTCAGCTTTAGCTAAAAAAAAACTTTTATTTTTTCTCGGGTATGTAGAGATCACTTGACAGCCATAACACGGCTTAAGAACAACAAAGCTGCGGGATCCGATGGTTTACCCGCTGAGCTGTTTAAGAACGGAGGCGAAGCTCTATTTAAATGCATTCACAAGCTTCTGTGCAGAATATGGTTGGAAGAATGCATTCCAAATGATTGGAACCTCAGTGTACTCTGCCCAATCCACAAGAAAGGCGATTCCACTATTTGTGCCAACTACAGTGGGATAAGTCTTCTAAATATCGCATATAAGGTCCTGTCGAGCGTATTATGTGAAAGACTGAAGCCCATCGTAAACCAACTAATTGGGCCTTATCGGTGTGGCTTCAGACCTGGAAAAACTACCACCGACCAGATATTAACGCTACGTCAAATTTTGGAAAAGTCCCTAGAAAAACAAATCGACACCCACCATCTTTTTGTCGATTACAAAGCCGCCTTCGACAGTCCAATAAGGAATCACCTATACTCCACCTTGTCTGAATTTGGTATACCTGCAAAATTAATCCGTCCATGCAGGATGACACTGAGCAACACCAGCAGCACAGTTAAAATCGGGAAGGACCTCTCCCCACCATTTGTTACCAAACGAGGTTTCAGGCAAGGTGATTCTTTAACGTGCGACTTTCTTAATCTAATTATGGAGAAGATTATTCGAGCGGCTGATCTGAGACAAAGCGGCACCATATTCTACAAGAGTGTTATGCTGCTAACGTATGCTGATATTGATATCATTGGCCGTAATACACGCGAAGTCAGTGCAGCATTCTCCAAATTAGAAAAAGTGTCGCATCGCATGTATCTTGCAGTGAAAGCAGATAAGACGAAATATCTGATGTCAACAAACGAACAATCCCAGCGTATTGGCACCCACGTCACTGTTGACAACACCTGCTTCGAGGTTGTGAAGAACTTCGTTTACCTCGGATCCAGCATTAACTCCACCAACGATATCAGTAGTGAGATAAAACAAAGGATAACTTTGGGCTCAGTAGGCAATTGAGAAGCAGAACTCTCCCTCGACGAAAAAAAGTCATGCTCCATAAGTCACTAATGTTATATAGCACAAACCTGTACGTTGAGCAGCTCTGATGAAAAGAGTTTGGGAACGTTCGAGAGAAAAATCCTTCGTAAAATCTACGGACCAATTTGCGTCAATGGCGAGTACCGAATACGATGGAACGATGAGCTATACGCCGACACTGACACCGACATAGTAAATAAAAATAAAAAATCGAGCGGCTTCGCTGGCTAAGTCATGTTGAGCGGATGGAAGACGACGCTACAGCGTTTTCTCCAGAAGATGCAGAAGAGGACGACCGCATCTCCGTTGGAAGAACCAAGTAGAGGACAACCTGACGAAACGTGGGGCTTCCATCTGGCGCCAGCAAGCGCAAAACAGAAATGGCTGGAGCAATTTTTTACACTAGGCGAAAACCGTCTTACGATTGTAGGCACCACTTAGATACAATTATAAGGTAAGCTCACATTTAAATGTCTACTCAAACAACAAGTTTTGCAACAACAAAGCGTGAGAACGCTAAATATAAAATGATAAAGGCAACAACAACAATAAAAAAAATTAAATTCGACCAGCCAATTTTGACATACAGCCTTGTTTTTACTGAAACTTGAGCCTACCTTATAATTCTGCCATAAAAGAGAGACTTAAAAATTATTTGACTGTCAATAAAAAAAGTCAATTGAGAGAAAGCTCTGTAGAATTTCTATTTTTCCTCTATGTCTTTATCAGTTTGAGTAACAGATGGTTCTCTTTTTCATAACTCATAAATTAATGTTTAAACAGTTCAATTCCTAATTATAAGAAATCCTATGAAAAGAAATAAAACGAAAAGCTTTTGTGGCTTTCGTGTTTACTTAAATTTATTAGTTTTTAAATTTTTACATTAGATATACATATATATTAGACATTGATTAATTTTTTTTTTTCTATAATTTCAAAGGTATTTTTTTAGGGTTTCATGTAGTTAATTTTTATTTCTTGGTGACCAAATTAACATTTTTAGGCTTATTTTGATGAGGCAATATTGATCATGTTCCTATTTTTTTAGTTACTTTACTTATCTGCACATTTCGTTTTCAAGTCATAGTACTCTTTTTAAAGTGACAGCAAAAACTAAACATTGCAGCTTTAAAAAAGTTTGATATTTGCTTATCGCTTTGTAATGAATTCCTAGAAATGCTCAATTAGTGTGCCAGTAGCTCGCAGCTTTTTGACTAAATTTTAATAATGTTAACTAAATTTTTGTTGCTTTAAGCAACATATTTTTGTTTATTTAATATGCATCCAAACTGGATTGCTTTTCATTTAGCAATCTATTTCATTTATTTACACAGAATTTGTTATTTTTTCCCATTGATATAACATAATTTATTATTTATCTGCTGCAAAATATATGAATTCACAATTTGAAATGTTCTTTTTTTTTGAGTTTTTCCTTTTTATTTGACTTATTTTCTTTTTTTTTTTTTTAATTTTAATGCCTGTATTTGTTGAACAAAATTTAAGTTATTGCAACTGGTAATATCATAAAATATAGAACTGTTATATTTATTTCTATTTATATGCAATTTTTGCTGTAAACATGGTTATGAGCAGAAGAGTAAAAAGCCATACATACCGGTAGGACCCAAGGGAGTAGGCCTGAATTTAACTTATACAACGATATCGTTTGCATGTTTTGGCATTTATAAAATATGAAATTTATTATATTTACACACAGCATAATAATAATTGCAAAATATTTCAAACAAAAGTCAATGAAATGAATTTTTAGGCATAAATGCATAAAATTCACACGATTTAATTGAGCCACTTTAGTGTGAAATGAGAATATTTGATTTTTATTTTATAACAAAAAAAAAAAAGAAAACAAAATGAAAATTGAAATCTTTAAAATATTATCAGTCAGCCTGAGGCTGGTGTAAAAATGGAACAAAAAAGGAATTTTATCTCTATAAGAAATATAAAGCTAAATAAAATAAAATTTTGACATCAAAAAAAAAAAAAATACCTTTAGAGATAACCTTTATGTTTATAATAGGCTTTAATAAAAAATTTTAAAAATATTTCTAAATATAAATTCTAAATAAAAAGGGATTTAAAAACAAATTTTGTGGAATCATATAAAATCATTAAGATTTTAGTATAACCTCTAATTATAACTTGTTTTAAATATTTTTTATTTATATTTTTTGTATATAAGATTTATTTTTCATATTCACTTAAATCTTTAAGCAGTTTTTTTCTTAGGCTAAGGTAAGCTCAGTTACTCCAGAATCCCTTCAAGTCGTCTTGCAACCCTTGATTAAAAACTTGTTTTTCTCAAATGAAAACCAAGTTAAGCGCAAAATTTTTGAACCCTTGAAAAAATGGTCAACGGAATCACTGAATTCTAAGGTTATACCTCGAAGTGATTAAGAAAACTATTTTATTGTATAACTTTTTTTTTGTTTTTTTTTTTATTATTATTATAAAGGGTTCCCCAAAAGTGACAAACGTAGACAAGTTTATAAACAGCAAGCATGGGGTTTACTAATGATAAAGTTCAATTACACTTATTGAAAACAAAGTTCGAAGGGAAAATTACATAGTGCCAAGATGATGCCAATTGGCCACCGGGATCATGCAATTTGACGCCGTTGGACTTCTTTCTTTGGGTTTCCTTAAAGGTAACTAAGGAATAACCAAAAACTTTTGGTCATTCGTTAAAAGAGTTAAAAATCAAACGTCTTCGTCGATTCCAACTCTTTTAACAGATGACCAAATCTTCACTGACTCGGTTGATAAAGCGAACCTTTTGGCAGGACTGCCTGCACAAAGTTCCACAATCTCGGATAGCAATCAGCCACTGCCCTATGTTGAAAATGTTTCTTCTTCAATGCAAGAAATATATTTTCGAACGAGAGCAGTAAAGAGAGTCCTCAAAAATCTCAACATAAGCAAAGCTTCTGGTCCTGATGGCATACCACCAATTGTGCTTAAAGCGTTTGCTTCTACACTGGCTCGGCCTTTGCACAACCTTTTCAACATCTCCTACAGGACAGTAGTATTTCCATGTTGTTAGAAAGTCGCAAATGTCCAGCCAATACCAAAAAAGGGTGATGCCACGAACCCTGCAAACTATCGGCCCTTAGCGATATGCTCTACGCTCGCCAAAGTTATGGAGAGCATATTTAACTTCAACCTAATGTACTATCTGGAGCACAACGAATTGCTTAGTGATCGCCAGTATGGTTTTCGTAGGGCCCGCTCTACCGGTGACCTGATGGCTTTCCTCACCGAGAAATGGAGCCAATATGTTCACTTATTTGGTGAGGGCAGGGTTGTTGCTCTAGATATTTCAAAGGCGTTTGACTGAGTGTGGCATAAAGCACTCGTGTCGAAACTAATTGCTTATGGTGTCGGTGGTAATTTTGCTCGCTGGATCACGTGTTTTCTTAAGGTCCGAAGTATCCATGTTGTTGTCGACGGAATTTCGTCAAATGAGCACGCCATCAACGCAGGAGTTCCGCAGGGTTCAGTCCTGTCACCAACTTTGTTCTTGGTTTTTATCAACGACAGCAGCATTTGTCATTCATATTTCTTCAAAAAACGCCCTGACTCTTTGAAGATTGAGAGAAAAAGGCATATTATGAATGACTCACTTAATAATGACTTTAAAAAATCTCCGAGTGGGGTCTTGCTAATAGAGTAGAATTTAATGCTAGCAAGACCCAGTGTTGTCTGTTAAGCCACAAACGAATGAACTGTCCCTTAGCATCCCTGAATATGAACGATGCAGATCTTGTGGAGTCACATGCTCTAGACGTTCTAGGCATATCGATATAATCAGATCTCCGTTGGAATTATCACATTTTCGATGTGTCGAAAGAAGCGGCCAAGTGCCAAGACTTTTTAAAACGGTGCAAGAAATACTTCACTTCATCTGAACTTCGCGTGATCTATACCTCATATATTAGACCTAAAATGGAGTACAATTCGCACATTTGGGCAGGGACTTCAAGATCATATTTGGAGCTTCTGGACCGGAAAATATTTCATCTTCTCTCAACTCTCTTGAGCATCGTCGCATTGTTGGTTGCCTAAGCCTTCTGTACAGGCACTACCATGGTAAGTGTTCAAGGGAGATTCATGGCAGGACGCAACCGGCCCGTGTGTTTCCTAGGTCCAATCGGGCAGCTCTTCAAGCCCATTCTTTTGCCATTGCCTCTTTGTCCAACAGAACATCGCATTGCCGAGATAATTCGTTCTTCAGCCGCTCAGTAAAATTGTGGAACAATCTCCCGGCAGTTTCAATCCGTGTAAATTTAAATCATATCTTCACCGACACTACTCTATCTTTCCACCCTCTAACTAACTATCACCCTTCTTCCAAATCAACACAATGCTTTCGCATTTATAGGGGGCATCACCTGACTGTTGGTTTAGTCTAAAAAAAAAAAATTTGAATAAGGAAATTGAACTGGCCATTGCAGCAATTGATCCAGAATTATGCCAGAATGTCATGGAAGGTCGATACGGCCATTTGAGCATTATTATGTTTGGTCAATAACGGAGACATTTCAATAAACCAATGTTTTTTATTCAGAAATTAATATAATATTCCATATAATATTCTCGTTTTTTTACTTTTTTTCTCTTTATTGTCTCCTTAACAGTATTATTACAACACTTAACTTCATTAAATATAGTTCGAACTAGAGCCCTGCATGAGTATGCTTTTTCGCCTATTTCAATATATTCGCTTGCTATAGCATAAATAAGTTTACTCTATCGCTTTTCTACTGTACTCATACCCAACGGCAAATGGGCAATACACTTCATCATTCGCCTACATTCGTAGGCGATAATGTACACATGTTCGTATCCACTTTCAATTTACTTTTAGAAAACAATGGCCGCTTGCTAGTCAAGCACAGAAGCTACATTTTCAATTACAAAGTATGCAAACAAGTAGTCGAGCTTCCTCTCCCATATACAACTTCACATTGAAATTCATGTATGAATAACATAAGTTACTCATATATGAAATATTGGAGTACTCCGTTCATTTGCTGCTGGGTACCTGGTCTTACACTCTCTTTGTTTTATGCACAAATGAGAAACGACGAGAATAAGAAGACGTTGCTTTACTTACACCAGCAGGTAGCGAATAAAGCAATAAAAAATTACACAGCTATGAGTTTTCCATGCACTGAATATTTTGCGCATATTTTTATTATACATCGCAAACATCTCTTGTAATGCGAGAGACTATTACTGTGTTTTTATAACCCAGCGCGTACTGTGTAAGGGGTATGTTAACTTTGTCATTTCGTTTGTAATGTCAATAAGGAGGCGTGGCAGGTATAGAAAAGTATATATATTTTTGATAGGCATCACCACTTGAGTCGACTTCCGTGATTCCGCCTGTAGACACGATTAAAGCCGTAATTTAAAAGCTATCGCGATGCAATTCAAGATATAAGTTTCTTTTCAAAAATAGGAAGATCAAGTTCGAAAATGAGCTAAATTTGGTGAAAACTACGCCTAATTCTCTTACAAAGTGGCTTTATTTTAAACTAAAATCACTTTAAAATCCACAAATATTAAGGAAAAGTCTTGAAATTTTGCACAAGCGCTTTGTTATATAATATAAAACATCTCTATTATATTTGTTACGATCGGTTGAAAACCACGCCTACCTCCCATACAAAGTGACGTCATCAAAGTAGGAAAACTTTCGTAAATATATAAAACTGAATTTCATCGTGTCTGTCGTAGCTTGAAACTTCGAATATATTTTAATACGGCCGCGAAGGGGTATTTTAGTTTCGGTACTCTGCCGAATATTTGAATGAAGCATTAGGTTTGACGATTTCCAATAATCGAAAACACAGCACTACTTAATAAAAAGTGCAAAATAATAACACTTTTATTTCAAAGCATTTAGTTTTCTATAGCTTTTAATTTTCATTTCGGTTGGCAGTCCACCCACTGCCTAGTTTTTTATATATAAAGAATATTATATATGATTACTTAATGGTTTTTAATAAAATGTGATTTAGTGTAGCTTAATTTGTAACAATCATTTGATCAATACAAGTCCTGTAATAAAACTGTTTATTGTGTCGAACTCATCATAAAATGTACGCTAATTGAAAAATTTTTGGCATTATGCCAATGTCAATGCCCCACCCAAAATAATTTCATAAAATGTCATTAACATTAACAATACTAGCTAGAAAATCCTTTAATAATATTGACAAAACATTGCCTGATTACACATTCACTCAAAACGCCTACGACAACAATAAAGCGCCATTAAAGACGCTTTGTTAACACCTGCTGAACAAAAACCAAAAAAAATACGAAATGCCAACAACAACAACAACACGAACAACATCATACATTAAAAAAGGGCTTCAATAGAAGACCATTAAAATTCACAAAATAATGATAAATAAACGAAAAACATGTTGTATAATATAAACAGCAACAACAACAGCTACCACGCCAACAACACAACTAATATGCATTGTTTGCAGCTTTTGACTAATGAAGCACAAAAACTTCGGATGGGTGCGAGTAAGCGTGTGAAGACCAAAGACTCAACAACCCGAAATACCATTCATTGCAGGACGTACAAATCTCATTCATTCACCTGACAAATGCAGCAGTACTGTGTTCATTGTGGACATAGTTTACAACTGCAATAGAGCATTAGTGTTGAGTAAACCGAAAAAGAAATACGATATCCATTTATTTTAGAATTTTTCCAAAAATTTTGTTTTACACAGGTATTGAATTGTTTCATTCAAAATCTACAATCGGTAAATCACGATATAAGGAAGATTTGAAGGTGTTAACAGGGGGCTTAGTTTATTTATTATATAAATGCTTTTATTTAAACTCGAAAAAAACGAAGTTTAGTGGTTAGTCAACAAAAAAATTTGATAATTCTTAAAATTTTTCAACTTTATTTTGAGTTATTTTTTAAACATTGTCTTAGCTGCCTTTTTTTGGTTTGTGATTCATTATATTAGCCGTGTTTTTTTGTGGACATAAAATGAAAGCAATATTTAAAATTAAATTTAAAAAATATAAAATTTTGAGAACTGAGTGGATACATTTTATTGTAACGTAACTCACGATCGCCCTCCCCCCTCCCCCCTCCCCCCTTAAAGTGTTACATTATTAGCCCCTAAAGAGGAAATAAAAAATCCTTAGGAATAATGATATTGATGGTCATAAAAAAGTTACGTTCCTAAGATGATAACTGTTTCTGTAATTCACAACTGCATGATACTTTTCAACAACCCAAGAAATAATTTTCTGGTAAATAAATAGCTTTTGGGCATTTATTAGCATTTTATATAGTAAAGCCATATTGAATCAGCCATCTTGGAAGTTCAGTCCTCTTAATTTTGAGATCAAATTCGGATTCAGAAACTACGAAAAGCCCCGAGTAACAAATTTTGCTCGAAAAACTAACATTTGGAAGTTTTTAGAATTTTATGGTGGCCATTTTGATTTCTATTTCTTATCTGAATTTCTATATCTGGACATCGTAATTTCGTAATCAGTAAGCTGAAAAAACTTATACCTGTATAGTATTTTGAAAATCTGCAAAAGAAAAAAATTGTTAAAAGTGAAAGGGTTAAGAAGCTCCAATCGATAAGCAACTGTTTATTAATAAAATAATTTTTTTTTAATAATAAAGAATTGCTCATTACTTGAATTAAATTCTACCCGGCTAGCTCAAGTTACACAGGCCAGATTTTGGCACCCGGATATTTTCGAGGATTTTCAGGTATTTTGAGCGTCCTGGGTTTTCAGGTTCCCAAAAATTTAACATAAGTAATTCATAGCACCCCCGGATTAATCCTCAGAGGGATGAAATGTATCTCCAGGATCTATTGTTTTTTTTTACCCCAAACATTTCTTCTGCCCTATCTGCCATTTTTCTGGGGTTCCCCCTGCATAATATACAAAAACTCAAGAAAATTGTCCATTGTTGTTCATATCTCCCACAAATTCGCATTTTAGCTCAATATCACTGCTCTTTATTAGATTCATTTTCTGATCCAAATGATGCGTATGTGCATATTTATGAACAATTTTATTTTGCTATATCTAGTCTCGTACCTGTTAAATCATTTATTCGACGAAATAAGCGCCCCTGGTTTAATAAAGGTTTGTCCCATTTAAAAAATCTTAAAAATAAAGCTTTCAAGAAATTCCAGAATAGTCAAAACAGTACTGATCGAAGTCGCTTCGAGCAATTGTTCAGTGAATTTAATTTTCTCCACTTAGAATCAATGTGTTTTAAAAATACAGTCTCAATTACAATCAAATCCATCATATATTTGGCGCTACATCAACGATAAACGTGGTTCTAATGGTATCCCAGTGAGCATGGAATATGAAGGTAAATCTTCAAACAACACACGTGATTCCTGTAATCTTTTTGCAAAATTTTTTCAAAGTGTTTATGAAGACTATAGCAACTTACCTATTGGCACATTTGCTACTTCAGTATATCTGAAGAGGATGTCGTATCTGCAATTTCCGACTTAAAGTCAAATTTTAAAAATGAAAAGTTTCTTCAAACTATGTGTAAGCAATGTCGTGAATCCCATTTTATTCTTATTTAATTTGTGCCTCAAATCACGAAAATGTTTGGATATCTGGAAAATTTGTTCCATTGTTCCAATATTTAAATCAGGAAATCGTGCAGACGTCAATAATGACAGAGCTATTGTTAAGCAAGTTACCCTTGCTAAGCTATTTGACAGTATTTTGAATAAAAAATTATACGAAGTTATTAAAAATCATATGTGTGACTGTCGTCAGCATGGTTTCCTGCCTGGTAGATCAACTAGCACTAATTTAGCTTTAATTTCAAACCATATCACAGTTGCTATGGTATGGAGAAATTTGGTCAGCTTGATGTAGTGTACACTGATTTTTCTAAAGCGTTCGATAAAGTAGATCACAGGATTCTTTTATTAAAATTGAAAAATTTCGGTTTTTTCGAATCGCTTCTAAATTTTTTCTACAGTTTTTTGACTAAACGTAAATTATTTGTGAAAATAGACTCTAATGAGTCGGAAGTTGCAATCGATGCCTCTTCGGGGATACCTCAGGGAACGCACTGCGGTCCTTTACTTTTCTTAGTATTCATAAATGATCTGCCAACAATTTTCTCTTTTGCTAAGTGTTTACTTTTTGCGGATGATGTCAAACTTTTTTCAAATATTACAAATGCTTCTGATTGCCTTAATTTGCAAGCTGTATTATCTAAATTCAACAATTGGTGCTTGCTTAACAACCTTGAATTAGACATCAATAAATGTTGTGTACTCTTCTATACAAAAAGTGTTCAACCTAACCATTTCGATTACAGCATTGAAAATTGTGTTCTGATACGGAAAATAAAGACTTGGGAGTCATTTTTGACTCAAATTTTAATTAAATTTAATTTTAAAACTGATTTAATTATTGGTAAATCGTTCGCTTTGTTAGGATTCATTAAGAGAAAGTCGGTTAATTTTAAAGATCCATTAACTTTAAAAGCTCTGTATGCAAGGTTGCCAGTTTTGTGGGAAAAGTTCCATTCGTGGTAATTTTTAATTGCCCTTGGGAATTTTTTTTTTAGGAATTTCCATGGTGTTTTTTAATTCAGCGTGGTATTTTTTAATTTGTGTGGGAATTCAGTGTCAGTAGTGCCGTGGGAATTTGGGAATTTTTTTTTTATATTATTTTTTCACATTTATTAAGCAAAAAGTTCATATAAAATCATTGCCAATATACGCATTGAACGCTCTGTTTACACCACGATTTTATGACGTAAGTAACCTTTGTAAAATTCCTTGAAATTTTGTTGTTGCAAAATACGCTTCTATAATTATATCGCTCTTATGCAATAAACATCATAAATACGGCCTTCATTGAATACCACTATTTTATCTTTGGTTTTTTAGTTGTAAAGTGTTAGAGTAAACGAAGTGTTACGACCTTGTTCGTACGTTTTCTATTTCTTATTACAAATGCATCTGAACATCTCCAGATTTTCCGAAAATTTTGATTTATTGCGGTATTTTTAAATGCATATGGGATTTTTGGTGGTATTTTTAAAAATCGCGGTTATTTATGGTAATTTTTGATGATCGCGGGATTTTTTGTGATATTTTTTAATTGCGGTGGGAATTTTTTTGTTTATTTTGACCGTGGTAGTTTTGGTATTTAATTTATGGTACTGTGGGAAAGAGGTAATTTCCGTGGGAATTGTTTCGAATTTTGACTGGCGACCTTGTCTGTATGTCTCTCTAGTTAGAACCAAGGTGGAATACTGCGCGATTATTTGGAATCCGTTTTATGATTAGCACTCTAATCGCATTGAGAAAATTCAAAAATTGTTCTTAAAGTACGCTCTACGCATATTAAAATGGCCTGATGGTCTTGCGTCATACGAGTCTAGAAGGAAATTGCTAGGGTTGCAATCACTAAAAGACAGACGCTCTTACTGCTCCTTAATATTTGTTTATAATGTGCTATCCGCTAAGATTAATTGCCCCGAGATATCAACGTTATTCCGATTGTATAATCCTCCTAGGAATTTAAGGATCAATAGATTATTCGAGGATAGTGCTCATAGAACTAATTATGCACTTAATTCGCCTATTATTCGATGTAAGCGTCTCTCCAATAGTCTTGCATGCGTTTTGAATTTTAGTGTTAGTCTATCGCGCTTTAAACTGGATTTATTTATTTTGTATAATTAGCTAAACTATTTTTAATTTACTTGCTTTGTGCCTTTCCTGTTTCATATTTTATAGTGCAATCTAGTTTTGTATTTATTGAGCATCTATTTCTCAATCTAATAATTGTTATGTTATTATTACTGTTCTACTTTATTACTTTACATTATGTTTTATTTTAATTTAATTAGTCTGTCAGATTGTTTATAATCAGTAGACCAAAATAAATAAATAAATTGACTTCTTGAGGGATCAAACGTATGAACTGGTCCTGCTATTTTTAAACTCATAAAGTTTCTTCTAAACTCGACCAAGCTCTATTTGCTACCTTTCTGGGGGGAAGAATTGCGATTATAGTTGATAGCTTTACCGAATTAGCCGCTTGAGGAGTCAAGTGCATTAGATGGTCCTTTTATTTTCTCCCTCTTCTCAAACCTTCTTTAGGTCCCCCTACTAAACACACAGAAACTGAGGAAAAATATTGAGTAAAGTTCATATCACTCCTGAATTGAACTCCATTGAAGGGTTGAACCCCTATGAATGTCTGTCTTCAAAAAACACAAATTCCTTCTGCATTGTTTTTTCAAGTGCACTGCGCACTGGAGCTACCGCGCCTTCTTTTCGGGTTTCGAGTACTCGAATAAAGCGCGATAAATATCGAGATCCCTAATTATTACCAATATTTATATCCGAACACACAAAAATAGACTATGTTAACTTTCTTTGAAATTATTTCCACTTATGGAATATCACCAAAATTTGGTTTTCTTGAATTAATTTTCAACAATACATTACGTAAGAACTCTCATAAATACTACCTTGTTCAAGAAGAAAGGTTCATTCACACTATGAACCGGACTTAACTGTCCGATTCGAAACATTTTTTTTTAATATGTATCTATGTATCCACATGTATCTATGACAAGGCTGCCAAATATCAGCGTCTCTCGTTGACATTTGGTAAAGTGACAGAGTTTTGTTTACAACTTGTTTCGTGTCTTCGATTTTTACGATGGAAGAAAAAATTGAGCAACGAGTTTGCATTAAATTTTGTGTGAAAAATGGTTTCAACTGCGCCGATACGCGTAAAATCTTAGTGAAATGTTACGGTGACTCTGCTCTATCGTTTCAGAAGGGAAACAAGTGGTTTAACCGATTTGTGAGTGGCCAAGACGAAGTAGAAGACGACCCTTGTACCGGGCGGCCATCGTGTTCGACTACCGATGAAAACGTTGAAAAAATCAAGAAATTTTATACTGATTTTTGTACCGAAAGAACTCAATTTCATGCAAAAAAGAGACCAAGTTGCTATCGCGAAAGACATGGTGGGAATGGTCAAAAACGAATAATCATTCATCGAATCCATCATTACTGGTGATGAGACATAGGCATACGAGTATGACACGCAAGCCAGGCATCAGGCGAGTGAATGGCGGTCGCCAAGCGAACCCAGACCGAAGAAACCACGTCGTTTTCAGTCAAAAAGAAGGCGATGCTCACTGTTTTCATGGACTACAATGGTGTAGTTCACCATGAATTTTTGCCAGATGGTCAAACGGTCAATAAACAGTATTATTTGGACGTTATAAGACGTTTACGTGAAGCAATTCGCCAAAAAAGGCCGCAGTTGTGGCAAAACAAATCATGGATTTTTTACCACGACAATGCACCATCGCACAATGCTCATCTTATTCGTGACTTTTTGGCCAAAAACAGCAGCCGGCAAATTCACCTGACCTGGCTCCGAGTGATTTTTTCCTGTTCGATCGAGTCAAAAAACCGTTTTGAGGAACGCGTTTCACCAGCAAAGAAGAGGTCATGGAAAAATCGGTGAACGCTCTGAAGGCCATACCAACAAACCGTGTTTCAGAAAGGTTTCCGTGACTGCATTAAGCTTATGTGCGTTGCAGTTGACGGGGACTACTTTGAAGGCGACAATATTGATTTGGATGCATAAACTTGTACTTTAATTTTTTCAATAAATAAACCTTTCTTTTTGAACAAGGTTGTATATGCTTATTTAAAAGGATAAGGTAAATCTTTGTTTTATTTAATATGTTTTTTTGCTACAATACATTCGTATTGTACATCCAATCGTATGTGAACCGAATGCAATCATTGCATTATTTAACCGAATACAATATAACACCTGCAACCGGTTTCGAAATGTAGCCTTGACTTTTAGAAACAAAAAACCAATTAATTTTTCTAATAATAAAAATATTTAATTATTTTTTGGCATTTCATTGCAGTTATTTGTGTTGTTGTGATTATTATTGTTTTTTTTTTTTGTAATTGTTTCGCTGTCGGCTGCTGATGATGATTATCATATTCTTGAAAATAATACTGAAGATGATGATCATCATGACGCCGATGATGATGACCCTGGTGCAACCCTTTTTCAGCGGGCCAGCACATTAAACGCTTCTATTATATTCGTCCCGATCCATTCATTTCATGGTCATTAAAAACCTTTATGCCTATTTTGGCCTTTTTTTCTTGCCGCTTTATTGTTTCGGTTATTGTTGTTGTAATTGTTGTTGTGATTGTTGTTATTGTTTCTCAGCTTATTGTTGCGCTGTGTTTTAAATTATTTTGTTTCTTTTCATGAACAGATGTATAACATTTTATTAACAATTCGTAAGCAACAGCAACAATGACGACGATACAAAAATAACAGTAACAACAACAGCAACAACAACAACAACCATAAAAGTAATAAAATATTTAATGATGTCACAGTTGAAATAAACCAAAATGTAATAAAATGTTTAAATTATTGAATTCACAATATACGACAACTTCATATATATCCAGGCGTTCGGTTCCACCTTAACATAATCGTTCGGCGTCCGGTATTTGTTCAAATTAATGGCAAGTGTTCAAAAAGCATGAAATCGTAAAATTATCTTTCGACCTATGAGAAAAATTCAATAATGACAAAATTAATAATTTTTCAAATTATTATGCATAGGTTTTTTTTTTATGTTGAATATTTATTACTCAGTTTTTGTAATTTTCGTCTTTTTTTATGAGTAGTAATTTTGGCGCCGTGTAATCAAAGTGCTTGCTGTTAAAGTTAACGGTTAATTAATGTGCCAAGTGAGGTATAAAACTTGAGCTAACACACAATAGTTTAAGTTAAAAGTTTTACATAAAAATTCAATTCTAAAGTAAGAAAAGGCTGAGGCATGAATGCAAGCAAATACTATGGAGTTAAAATAGTTTTGGGATGAAATAAAATAGTTATTTTTACATATTTCGGACGAACCGAAAAAATTCAAATTGAAGATATTATATAAATAGCCATATTTCTATATGAAAAGATGGTCTGTCTTTCATATGATAAAAGCTAAAACTCCAAAATGAATAATACTTTGGGATATTTTTAAGTTAAAAGTCAAGTGTAGCAAGTAAATTTTTTAAGCTTTTGTAGTACATACTGTGCAAAAATGTGCTTGAAATGTCAAAACACCGTCAGTGGAAAATTAAAACTCAGATACCGAAAAAAAAGTGTTTGAGCATTTAGTGGTGCAAAAAGTTATGTAAGTTCGAAATTGTAATATCAATTATAGCTCAACTTTGTAAAAGTATTCTTAGGAATGGCGCATTGAGATTTCCCTGGTTTTTTCTAATTTTTGTTTTCACATTTCTCCTTAATAGCGAGTTGAAAAGTAGTAACGCCCGAGACGAACATTTTATTTCGAAGCATTTTTCGGAAGGTGAGACAAGATAAAAAATAATATTATGTATTTGTTCCCATTTTGCAATGGAATTTTTTTTAAGATGGACCTTAAAGCAAGGAAGATTTAGAGACGACCCGTGCGTAAGGTGAATCCGGAGGCATGCTACAGGTTTCTCGATAAAGAAAAGTGGGGACAGGGCAAGTAGAGCTGAGCTCAAGAAGAAATTCGAAGAGCACAAGGAACATTTGCAACAACAGGTGTTGGCAAGATTCAGAAAGTTCATGGAGAAGAAAAGACTTGAACACAATCAAGTAAGAGCTGAGTTAAGAAATTTTTTAGGATCGTATAATAGTAAGCAGACTTTACGTAAAGCCGTGAGTATAATTAAGAAAGTCAAAGTCCAACCAATCCAAAAAAAAAGAGTTGTGCTTGGCGAACTCCTTTTTGAGGAAAATATGAATAAACAAATTCGTTCGCAAAACAGGAATTTTCTTCAAAATTTTGAGGGAACGAGACAAGATGCTGTTGAAAATGCTGAAAAATCAAACAAATATATGCAAGTTTTACTTTTATGTACAGTCTTAGGAAGCAAAAGCATTTGCAGCACAAATACGGAATAACCTCAGAGACTACGAATCTATTACAGGTCGATTTCGTCAAGAATAATGGAATCATTTCCCAGGATATAGCGTACAAATAGCAAATAGCGTACAGAATTGTACAGATTTTTGAGTTGAATTTTAGATTTTTGTACAGAATTTGACCTCACGATAGTTGGCATGCCAACCAATACCCAATCTAAAATACCTTATACCAAATACTCAATACTCAATTTACAATACCCGATGTCCAATACCCAGTACCTAATGCGCAATAGTCAATCACAATGCTTTCAAGTCAATATGCAATATTAATATGCAATATTAAAAAAAAGCCTGTTAGAATAAGTAAATAAATAAAAAACCTGTTAAAATAAGTAAATTGCCTTGGTTGGCCAATAAATAAATAAATAAATAAATAAATAATATCCAATACCTAATACAAAAATCCCAACACACAATATCTAATGCCCAATAGCCAAAACACAGTACCAATACCCTATACACAATGACCAATCACATTAACTTAATATGCAATATCAAAACCAAATACCCATTACGTAATATTCTTTACCAAATCTCCAATACAAAATACCCATCTCACAATACCCAATACCTAATACCCAATACCTAATACCAAATACTCAATACTTAATATTCGATACTCAATGCCAAATTCCAAATGACCAATATCCAGTATCAAAACTCAATTCACAATACCTAATACGAAATACCCGATGTCCCGACATTAAGTCAATATGCAATATTAGTGTCCAATACCCAATACCAAATACACAACACCCAATACCTAAAACCTAATAGCCAAAAGACAGTACCAATACCCAATACACAATGACCAATCTCATAAAATTAATATGCAATATCAAAACCAAATACCCAATGCATAATATTCGTAACCAAACCTCAAATGCAAAATATCCATCTCAAAATACCCAATACCTAATACTCCATACCTAATTCCAAATACTCAAGACCTAATACCCAATATGCAATATCAATATACAATACCCAATACCTAATACCAAATACCCAATAACCTGTATCAAAACCCAATACCTAATAAAAAATACCCAAAACACAATACCCAGTATACAATACCTTATACCCAATGACCAGTATGCAATATCAATACCAAATACGTAATACAAAATACTCAATACCCACTACTTAATACGCAACACCCAATACTCAATGCCTAAAATCCAATAGAAAATACCCAGTACTTAACACTAAACACACAATACCCAAAAGTCAATACCCAATCCCAACATCCAAACCATACCATAACCATCATGTGAACCTTTAACGTAACATCTCTTCAAGGCCTGTTAGGATTAAGTCAACATTAAAAGTTATCAACATGTTGCTGCAACAATCAGCTCTAACACTGTTTCTGGTAGCAATCTTCTTTCTGAATGATCGTGTTTGCAGCTCGCACAAACTCAATCAAATTCGTCATGTTGTCATTCGTGATGGTCATAAATATTGCATGCGTTCATTTTTACGATCGTTTATATTGCACAACTTTCATTGCATAATTTTTTCAAGTGTTAAATACACGGGAGACCAGCCAGCGTTCATTTCAATGACTGGACTTGACTTGCCTTGCTGGGAGCTCAACACCTGTTTTGGTCAAGCTAAAAATAACGTTAGATGGAAGTCTGTAAGCTTAGAATGCATGGTGTGAGGCTCCGCAAAAAAAAAAAAAAAAAATTGCCAACACCAAGAGACAGCCAACACTCAATTTATCAAACAGACACGCTGGCAACAAACGCTGCTGGTGATGGGATTGATTGGGCAGAAGATTAATGCAGTGTAGCCAGACAAATACAATGTCAAGGAATATTATTAAAGGATCAACAGAAGAACTGTTAACTTAACAGCTGGTGAGCAAAGTGTTAAGAGTATTTAAATAAAATGCCAACCAGGTGGGGCGATCATTTAAATATAATCTTAAAATCAAAAATTTAGCTCAAGCTGGTGACAATGCTAAAAAAAATTTCTTACTGTGCATCATCATAGATTATCAAAGATCGGCGGTAGATCTTTTTCAAGATTAGCGGCGGGTGCTGAAAACTGCAGACGTTTAAATTAAAAATAAAGAATGGAATAAACATGAAATTCTCAAGACGTTGCCGAAGAAATTCAGTGACACGTTAGGTGGTCTCTGTAACTCAACTGCATGCTTTAAGTTCAGCACACACACACACACACATACGCGCATATAAGACGCGCACAGTTGGTCGCTTTTTAATTGAACCCAGTCAATGCATTAACTATGATAAACAAAATAAAATCAAACAATTTATGGGAAATTTTTCAAAGACCCCATTAAAGTCCCATAAATATCTGAACATGCAGTCAGTCGGCTAGATTCACCTTCACAGCAGCAGACACATTGGAGTCTAGTTGTGTATATGTATGTGTGTGTGTGGCTATGTGTTGTATATATTAGTGTTGTCAGCTAGTATTTATGTTATGCCAGCGCATCCTTGGTTAGGAATAGAGCGAGCTGTAAATATGTATAAATAAGTTAAAAAAACCACAACAACAACAAACTAAATTGATGTTAAGAAAATGTTGGTCAAACAGTTCGTTGCAATGATAGACAAAGTGTCTGATTGTGTTGTGAGTTCACAAGGTCGTTGCTTGTATCATACATATATTTTCTCCGTTGAGTTTAGGTCAATTTAAGGCTTGCTGTGAGGTGACAGATTGAGATAGAAGTTATCTTAGATGAATGGAGGAAAAAGAAATATAGTTATATAAAACATGATGGTAGTATAAGTGAATATTCAAGCTATAAAATATAGTCTATTAACGAGAGAAACATGCGCACAAACGAAGTAAAGCCATGAAAAAAAAATTAAAATTTTCAAGATTCTTCAAAATTATTAATGTGATCTGAAAAAAAAATCATATTGATATAGAAAGATTGTTTTCCTTAAAGACGTCACTAAAATGAAAATAAAACACACGATATCTTAAACTTGCTACTATAGAGAGAAACCTGTCAAAACTTCAGCCTAATCGGTTAACAACTTTTTGAGTTACACGAACATATTTTGAAAAAGTAGTTTCCAGATAATCACGTTTAAAGTTTCGATACGGTATAACTATAAGTTTAAGTGACTTACGGGTCAATCTAATCTTTTAAAGCTGATTATCTTGGAACGGCTGCCGTTACCGAGCTGTACGAGCTGCTGTTGTCTTAGAGAGACTCTTTCGGTTATACTTCGCAACTCGTGCCTCATCGGAGTTTTCGGCGAAAACTTTGCAGTAGGTGCCAATAATTATACCCAGCTTATTCATAAGCTTCAGAATGGAGGTGTAGCCGTCATTAAATATTCTAGCAGCAATGTAAGCTGAAATTTCAACAATTTTAAGCCTGGAATTGAGGTGCTTCCGACATAATTGCTTGAACAACGTTCGCTTCGTGTACCTGCTGGAACACACTATACAGATATATATAAATATATATACTATATAATATATATACATATATATATGATAAGCCTTCCCAGAATTACGGAACAAAACAGTTTACAATCTATTGTGAAAGAAGCATTGCTCTGCACCAAGCGGTCCGACTACCTGAAATGTGACGTTTACAGACTAGGACGGTTTTGACCACAACTGCGTAAACATTTAATATTTCGCATTTTCCTTTCGACAGTATATTTCTAATATGTTATACATTCGAAATATAAAAACAAATTTTGAATTTTTCCGAAATTATACAGTTAATAAAAAACACTTCCAGAAACGTTGAATAGCCTGAATAAACAAATATAAATATACTATAAAACATTTATAGTGTGTATCTATGTGCTCCAGGATCAATAATATATTGTCGATTCAAAGAATCGACAAAACCTCAAATACTTTCAAACGGAAGACAAAGTTTATTGATTTTGGAATTTTGTCCTGTATCTTTCTGTAATATTTTTTACAGATATTAATTTTGTATTCGATTTTTTACAGCACCACCGAATTGAACAAAACTTTCAATAATGCAAAGAATTGGAAATTCATCAAATGATGAATAAATTGTTTATTCTCATTGTTTTCTTTGAATTTTTAATATTTTTTTGAGTGAAAATTTCTTTAGGCGCGTTGAGTTCTTTTTGGTAGATAGCAAAACTATATATTCGCCATATTATCACGCTGTTAGCGATATCATCACGCTGTTAGTGATATCATCACCTGTTAGCGATATTATCACGCTATAAGCTGTTGATTTCTGTTGCATTGTACTTCAATGCTCATGCTAGGCAAACATGTTTGGAGAACTTTTTTTGTTATTGCCGAGGCGATTACCAACCGATTATCGAACCAATTACCTATTACCGAAGCGATTATAAACTAGAGCCCTGCATGAGTATGCTTTTCCGCCTCCCTGAATATATTCTCTAGCTATAGAATAAACAATTTCCCTTTTCTGCTTTGCTCATACCTGATCTTACACTCTCTTTGTTTTATACAGATATAAGAAACGAAGAGAATAAGAGCACGATGCTTTACTAACAGCAACAGGTAGCAAATGAAGCAATAAAAAATAACAAAAATATCAATGTTCATACCCTGAATATTTAGCGAATATTTTTTTATTTGTTCCTTCGTAGAACGAAAAGAATGTTTTTTGTATTGTGACCCAAAGAAGGGTGGTTGATAGGGGGTAGGTGTGTTCGGGAGAAATGTTGAGGAGCAAAAAATAATAGGATCAACTTATATATTTGACCCCTCTAGGAGTCCAGCTACGGCCGATATAAACTATTTTCGACAGCTTTTGTGTTTATTGTGTGGGGAGCCTGAGAAGGGTGGTAGATAGGGGGTAGGTGTATTGGGGAGCAATGTTGTGGGGCAAAAAATAATAGGACCAGCTCATATATTTCACCATTCTAGGAGTTCAGCTACGGCCGATATAAACTATTTTTGACAGTTTAAGTGTTTTTGGTATCGAAGGTAGCGAATAAAGCAACAAAAAATAACACAACTATGCATTAAGAATAAAATAAAGCTTATTGCGGGGGAAAACCAACAGAATTAATTCTTATTCAGGCCACTGCATCAGATTCCTGAGTATTCGTGTAGTTTATTAAATACTCAAAGAAATAACTGAAACAACGCGTAGATCGCAAGTTCTCCTCAGTGCAAAAGTGTATGAAAAGAGAACAGAGAAAAAATTAAAAGTTATTCTTTTGCTCTACATGACCTGTTTTTTTACCTCCGAAGAATTACTGAAGTGATTACCATTCGATTACCGAGGCGATTACCGATTACAGAAGCGATTACCAGCCGATTACCGAGCCAATTACTGATTATCCAACCAAAGTAATTGTGTTACAAATACATTACTTTAGCATTAAAAAATTGCAGTTTAAACATTCAATAGCGCATAAATTGATAAAAAGAGCACAAAAAGTAGAACGCATCTGATTTGCCGACTATATTTACAAGTACTTCGGAAATTCATAACAGCTATGTTATTTATGTTATTTCACAGCTTTAAGTTTTCATTTCGGTCGGCAGTACTTTTTATTAGTTTTTAAGTTTTTAACCCATTATTTATTTAATTACCATCTACCGGGTTATTACCCTTACAGATTACATATTTAGCTTAAAACTAGGTAAAATAATTATTGCATGGTGAGCTGAACATGCACGAGAATAGATATTACTAATTAACAACAATTACAATTCGTATCATTGACTGATGTCAAAAAGCCGTTTCTTAAACAGTTCACGGTCGTTACTAAAATCTAACTGGCTCGATACAAAATTACAATTGGAAAGGCACCTTGAGATAGGTTCGTTAAGGCCATAATTGGTTCTAAGTGTTCCCTAAGTGTGCGAGCTGGAATATTGAATGGAATCAGCATTAATAACTCTGGAGAGTTTATTTTACCATCTATAATATCTTTAATAAAGAGTATGTCAAACTGAACTCTTTTAGTTGTTAGACTTTGAAAATTTAATAACCTACAACGTACCCAATATGGCGGCATGTTTTCCCAAGAGTATAATCTACGCAAAGCAAATCTTGAAAAACGTTTTTGAACGTTTTCGATTCGGTTCTTTAAAACTTCGTAGAATGGATCCCATACAATGCTTGCGTATTCCACAAGTGACCTTACCATACTAATAAAAGACTGTTTTGCAGGTAAATGGATCTAGAAATTCCCTAGTGTTTCTTTTCAGAAACCCCAGCTGAGAGTTGGCTTTAGACACAACATAATGGATATGAGTATCAAACAAGAACTTGGCATAAAAGTATACTCCTAGATCTTTAAATTGTTTAACCTTTACAAAGCTACTGCTATCGTTGTAAAAGTAGTCATACTCAATTGTAAGATTTTTGCGAGAAAAGGTCAAAACTTTGCATTTAGAAAAATTAAGCGAGAGCTGGTTTGTGTTACAACAATGAATTGATATCCTCTTGAAAGTTAACATAATCGTTTAAGCTACTTATTTTATGGAAAAGCTTCAGGTCATCTGCATTCAGAAGGCAATTACAGAACTTTAAGTCTTGCAATATATCGTTTATGAAAAGTATAAACAGAAGGGGCCCAAGGTGGCTCCCTTGTGGTAATCCCGAATTAGCAACTATTGGCTTAGAGACGTGGTCACCTATCTTGACCAGAAGAACTCTGTTAATAAGATATGATTCAATCCATTTTAAAAACTGCGAGTGAATTTCATTTTTTTCCAATTTTGTGAGCAATATTTTGTGTACAAGGCTATCAAATGCCTTAGAAAAATCTGTGTACAGAGTATCTACTTGTTGGCCGCTTTCGATTGCATTTAGACATGAATTAGAAAATATAGTGAGGTTAGTTGTAGTGGATCTACCAACAAAGAATCCGTGTTGTTGGGTGGATATATAGTTTTTTACTTCAGAAAAGAAAATTTTATTGACAATTTGATCAAACACTTTCGGAATAATTGAGAGCTTAACAATTGGTCGATAGTTCTCAACCAAGTGTTTTTGCCCGGATTTGAATATCGGGGTGATGTAGGCGGTTTTCCATTCCGTTAAGAATATGCCTGTCGACAAAGATTTGTTAAATAAAATTGTCAATGCAACGTGCAATGTTGGTGCACAGCTTTTTAAAAATATCCCGGGGAGCAGATCAAAACCAGCGCTTTTTTTACAGTTCAAGTTCATTAAAGATTGAAAGAACTCTTTTTCTTATATTTTAATTGTGCCAATATTAAAAAGATGAGGTAATTTGTTAAAATTATCAGAATTAATATTTATCTGTTGGCTATTGGAACTATAGACCGACCCTAAGAAATCAGCAAACATTTCGCTTGAACCTTGCGAATTTATTGCCCGAACTTCTTTGAATTCCATTGATTTTGGAAATCCAGATGATTTTCGTTTGGAATTGAAAAATAACCAGAAGGATTTGGGGTTTGATTTTATATTGTTTTCGACAGAAAAAATATATTGCTTATATAAAAAGTTTGAGAGAAATTCAAACTCACGCCTGCGCAGAACAAATATTGCTTTGTCCGTAGCCAAGTTGCTTTTTTTGTACTTAAGATGAGCTTTGTTACGCAAGTTCTTGAGCTGAATCAATCTATGATTATACCAAGGGAACTTGTAATTACATTTGCGGCTAGTGGTCGGTACATATAAATAAAGACCTTCATTGATAACTCTCTTGAAGGCACCGTACATATCAAGGATATCTCTTGATCCTAATACCAAGTTCCAATTTACCGAATCGAAGAAATTATTAATAGCAACATAATTTGCTTTTTTAAAATTATATAAATAAGCTGGGTTATCAAGTAGCTGATCATCCAGTACATAAAAGTAAAAATTTAGAGCAAGTGCTTTATGATGGACTGAATCACTCGTAAGTGGCATTTCGCATTTCAACAGTTCGTATTTGAAATCATTTGTTATAAATATTAGGTCAAGAATTCTATTTAAATCGTTTTTTATTTTGTTAATTTGAAAGAGGTTCAGAGAGTACATTGAGTCACACAGGGTGGATTCAATTATACTCGTCACGTGAAAAGGTATTAACATTTTTTCCTCCAGACAGTATTTCCATTCAATATTCCCCAGATTGAAATCTCCAAGCACGCAAGGTGTTTGGTTTAAACTTAAGGATTTTAAAATATGACTAATATTAAAAATGTGATCGTTGAATAAATTTAGGCTACTAGCAGGTGGAATATAGCTTAAAATAATAACAATTTCATTTACGCTGAAGTGTAAGCTGTTGCCGAACGAGACAGCAACACATATTTGCTCAATATTGTCCGCATTTTTTGGTAGTTGAATTACCCTGCTTGACAAAAATGACGACGACGCTATAAGAACACCGCCTCCTCTGGAAACATTTGGACCCAGTACTCTATCTTTACGGTATACCACATAGTGCTTGTCGAACAGCTCACTTGAAAGGAAATGTGGAGTTAACCAAGTTTCGACGATTGCGATGATATCGAAGTCGTGAGAACAAGATGCATTAAAGAGTTGGCAGGTTTTTGTGCGCAGACCACCTGCATTATGAAAATACATGGAACAATTTTTTGGACACTTAGTATGTTGATGATTAGTACTCTCTGTAGCTTTAAGAGAAGTAGCAAATGACTCAACTGCAGTAAGAGGGAGGCAAGATGCGGTTGCATTAGTATTTATTGGTGTATATAAGTATATTTGATGATATAGATAAGTGTTTACAGTGATGATCAAGAGTGGAATGATCACTACTCTCGGAAACCAGAGCAGGTTCCTTATAGATCATTTTGAGTGTATTGGTGTCTTCCCACTTTGAAAAAACTTAAATGGGCATACCTTGACACCTACTGGCCAAAGCGATGGTTTGAAAATCTCTTTATGGTAGGAAGAGACAACGCCTAGTTTAAAATTTACGCGTTGTAAAGAGTTCATATCGGCATCTCTTTTGATTAGAGCATTGCATATTAATTGATGCCTTTTAACAGGAGAGTGTTTGATAATGAAGTCATCCATTAAAAGTCGATGTTGCTTTATAGCAACGCTAACTTTAAAAAAATCTCAAAAATTAACGCAATAAGCTTTTAACTTAAAATTTTGGGGAGACAAAGTCTATTATATTGGGTTTCAATGTGATAAACCTTTAAACCTAATATACCTTTGATTTTCTTTTTGAGTGTATGAGTGTATGAAAAAAATCACATTTTTTTGGACATATTTTGTTGCAGTGTAGTAAACTTAAACAAAGATGTTATTGAGCAAATTTTGACAGAAATGTAAAGGCAAAAGATCAAACTATAAGCTCAAAAAATAAAAGTTCGATTTCAATTAAAAATATAACACATTTACTCCCAACGTTGCTTTAAAGCAACACCCATTTTCCAGAAATCCAGAATTGCGGTTTTTTTGGCACTTAGAAATTGTTATCTAGGGATCAAAATAAGCAATTCCTGAAAAAATTATCGAAATCGGCTGACATAATCACATCGCGGCGGTTAACGGATTTGCACTGATTTTGTATTAAAAATTAATTTTTATTAATTTTATAATTAATTTTTAGTGCCTTATTAAATTGTCTAAAGTTAAATAATTTTTTAATGTAAGTCTGCATCAGTGTTTCCGATCAGGTTAGCTCGCTAATTTCTAGTAAATAATTAAAAACAGGTAAAGCTTATCGCTTAGGTTGCCTGATAAGGTTTAATATACTAACCTGATTACAGCCCATATTTAGGTTACCTGATCAGGTATAATATCGCAACCTTATAAAATTACCTGATAAGGCTACCTGATCATGATGAATATCAAAAAGTACTTCACATTTAAAATCAGTACCTGATCAGGTAACCTGATCCAGCCCATATCAAAATAAGGATATCCTGATAGTTTTTTACACCATCCTTTACCAAATTTCCACTGGCGTTTTTGAAATTTCTATTTGTGCAAAAAAGGTAAACTTTGTTCTACAAATCAAAAAAATTCACAGCTGTTGTAACTTAAGCCACTTATTCCAGCATAGAAATAAATCGCACAGTATTTCCGCCTGCATAAAATGCTGTTCAAATATGTCTGTAACAAATTTGCATAAGTAGCATGAACAAGCAACGTAAAGAAAGCAAGAAATAAAAAAAAAAAATTATAGCACAAATTATAGCAAATACAAATAGCGAAAAGCTTAGAAATAAAACGATAAATCGTAGCTTCTTTTAGACTGTAGCAGCGATTTGCAGCGGCTTAGAAAAGCTTAACAACAGCAGCAGCCAACTACGTTTCTAAGCCGTTTTCAAAGGTGGCAAGCGCAGAACAAAAAGAAAACCGATGGCCTCCAACATGTTTGCGCACAAGCGGCCCATTTATCAGAACTCAGAACTATTCTAGCAACACGTTGACAGTAAGATCTAGGCGAGTGCTGGAGTTATTGCGCGAGATCGGGAACAACAACAACAACAACTGCGACATTATAGGGGTGCTTTTTTTAGAGCACATAAACGGAACGCTGGCGGATTCCATGAGGATTAGTTTAATGCTGAAATGATCGTGGTGAAATGATCGCAGCAGCGTGATTGCAAAAAAAAAAAACAACAAAAACTATTGCCAAAACCTTAACAAGTTGTGTTGTGTTGACTGTTTTTGCCATTTATTTTTTGCTTTTTGTTTTTTAACGTCGTGTTTATGCTTGCAAGTGCAGCCATAAATTTAAGCCATAATGGCGACTGATCGTAGCCGCCATTGTAGCTGGCACAACAACAATATTGCCTGGAAATTTGTTAACATTGATCCAATTATTAATTGAGCTCAAAGTTGCAATGCAGGAAGCTGTTTGCAGCACAAGTTGTTGGCATTTATTTATTTATTTATTTGAGGTTATATTGAGCACAGCGCAGCGGAAACTAGAAGCGTGCAATATGGCTGCCTTTTGATTTGTGTTCAGATTTTATGGTAATCAGATTTTTTTTTTTTCTTCGATGAGAATTAAATGTGTGGCAAGCTTAGGTGGAAATGTAAAGAAGAATTTAAGGCTGTGTGAAACCCTTTTTCTCGGAAATTTCCATCTTTTTTCCACAACTAGTAATATAATTAAATTTGAAGAAATCTCAAACTAGCTGCTTTCTCAGGCATATAACGCCAATGATGAGGCAAAAAAAAAAAAAAAAAACGAAAAAAAGATCCAATTAAAATGCAGCGCCTGCAAGAAACTGGCACAGCGACAAAGAGACCGCGTCTAATTATGAATGCATTTGTTCATCATCATCATCATCATTGGCATCATCATCATCATGGTGCCAGAACCAAAACAGTCAAAGAAAATAATTTTCATTATTCCAGTTTTTCCTTTATTTCAAACTCATTAAGATACCAAATTTGAATGCATTTAAATTGTGTCTAAATTGTGATTGTTTTTCTGTATTTTCTACGCTTATTTTAATTAATTAATATTTCATGGTATAAATGAAAAAGTGTGTGTGTGTGTGCTTTATATTTAATTACCCTGTAGGAAAATCAACTAATTTAAAAGTAGTTGATAAAGTAGTTTTTTTTCAACCACAACTAGTTGAAATTCTGACTTTTTTCCATACAACGAACTAACTTATTTTGTATGGTGATGTCCGCTAAATAAGTCAATTGACTGTCGTCTGCATATATTTTCAACTACTTGTTAAATTAGTTACATTTAAATTATTTTTTTAATTGCTTTCAAATAACCAATTGAAAACTATTACTGATGGCCAAAAGTTAATAATATTTGATGAAATAACATGGTTAAATATATATAAGCTTGTAATCTAATAAACATTTTCAATTAAAACATGCCAACATCAGAGTAGTTGCCGCCTTAATATAATTCAAAGTAGTTTATCAATCACTGGTTTTTAAGTAGTATTTCAATTACTTCATATTTTGAAGTGGATGCCGCCTTAATATAATTCAAAGTAGTTCATATACTGGTTTATTTTAAACTAGTTTTTTAATTAGTTGTTTTTAAAAACAAGTTAGTTTGTTCCTATAGGGTAAGTTCAGTCATTGTCATTGTAAGCAGTTAAAAGCAAAGTATTTGGAATGCAAACAAAAAAGTGAAAAAAGTATCCAAGTCATGCAGCTACATGAGGCACAAGACGCCAGCCAGCCACCTTAAGCCAAAGTGTCAAAGTCACACAGAGTGTTAATGAAAGTCCAAGAAATTTCATAAATTTAGCCAAACTTCAGCAGCCAAAGGTTCAAGTTCAAACAGACAACCAGGCTTAAAGTCACAAGTGGGAGGAACGCGCTGCTGCTTATCTAGTTTAAGCATCTCGTTTGTCTTTTATAGAGCAATTATAAGAGTTGCAAAGAAAGCAGGGGAAAAATGTTCCAATTGACTGACGCTAAACTGTGACCGGGGTAGATAGTATAGGCATGTTGCTGCCTATAGACGACCAAACGTTTTCCTTTAAATGAGCTACTAAGTCGCCAACTACCCGATACGAACGTTAACAAAGCATGACGCGTTTGCGCATGCTCTCTATCGTATGGCCTCTAGGTTGAAAAATTCCTGCATTTCTTATCTGTACTAGCTGCAGTTCGACTACATTTTATCATGTTTTTATTGTGTTCTGTTTGCTGTAGCTACGCTTTTTCCTGTATCCATAAATTCACCTGTGAATTATTGCATGAGCAGCGGAAATTTTTATTAAATTTAATTTAATTTAATTTAAATTTCTTTTGTTTCTCAGTGTTTGTTTCTCTTTGTTTTGCTGCTAAATATTTTGAGAGTTTTAATGCACCCCTCAGCTAAGCTGAACTGCTAGCTGCTTGCGTTTAAACGTGGCTTTATCTAGTTTAGAGTTTTTTTTTTTTTTTTTGTTTTTTTGTCTGACCTTAGACAATAATTCATGCGTACGTCTCTTTGCATAGCCCTGAAGCGGGCTGCATTCAGCATAATTTTTATTTATTGCAATATTAAAATTTAAACTTTAACTATAGCGGTTGACAAATAGTACGATGTAACATGCATGGGTGTCAAAATTTATTAACCTTTGTTCAAAATACACTTCAGTTAATTTATGCGAGCATGTGCAGAGTTGCATGAAACCATCTTGGGAACAGTTTTCTGTTTGCTCATAATATCAAATGTTAGAATTTAAAATTAATTTTAAATTAATTACCTGCATTTTGGTGTAATAAATCTATTTAATTCTAAATTTGTCAAATTGGTTCATAAAATTCTGACAGTTTTAACGAAATTAATTTTATTTTAAGAGCACTCCTTTTGTTGGCAGCGAGCAAAAGTAACAGGTTCAGAGTTGCATGAAAATATTCAATTTATTATACGAGTTTGAAAACAAAATTAAGTGTCTAGGATGATATATTTGCTTATCAGAAAATACTGAAGATATTAAAAAAAAAAAACAAAAATAAAAAAGCATGTGAAGAAAACTTATGTTGTGCAAATCATGATAAAAATTTATAAAAGTTTTAAATTTTCAATGTTGAAATATATTTATAAGCATTTTGCATCTAACATTTAATATTTAAAATTCAACATTTAACAATTCAAATTTAATATTTATTATTTGTAAACGTGGTTTTATCGACGGCAGCGGTAGAACTTAGTCATCCCTGGATTTTTTGAAGGATCCACTTAGGTTAGGTTAGTATGGTTAGGCCGGCTACCCGTCTCGTGCACTTAGGCCAATATACGCCGCATGTGATACCATATAATCTCATTTGACTTGGGGTTAAAGGCGTCCTGTCTCCGTTGAACCATCCCGTGGATTTAATGAATCTGTCTATCTTGGAGATTAATGCGAGAAAGTGAAAGAAAGGCTGACTGATAGTATTTAGTCTCCTTCTACTTAGAGCGGGCATTGTCAGAGAAAGTGTTGTACGGTTTCCTTCTCCTCAGCATCTTTGCAGGTTCTGCAGAAGTCGTTGGCTTCAAAGCCTAGGCGAAGATCGTGTGTTGCTATCAAGCAGTGCCCGGTGAGTAACCCTACCAGAACAGAGAAACTTAGTCTTCCGAGTCCTAGTACGGAAGAGGTGCGCTTATTGTTGTAGGAAGGTCAGGTTAGTCTGGCTGTGGCGCAGGTGACCAGGTTATTCCACCGCTCATTGGACTGGCGCAGTTTGTTTCGCCTCCAATGGAGTTTAAAGGTGGCCAAGGGTTACTTACCCTATCCTTTCCCGGAAGGATGGCGGCGGTCGTACATCTTCTAGCCAGTTCGCCAGCTCTGCAATTGCCTTCTATGTCATGGTGCCCAGGCGCCCATACAAGGTGGATTCTGTATTGCTCAGCCATCTTGTTGAGAGTTTTGCGCCATGCAGCAAGAGATTTAGAGTATTGGGTATAGGAGCATAATGCTTTAAGCGTTGTTTGACTGTCCGAAAAGATATATACAGCTTTCCCTGTGTTGCTCAGCTGGTTGAGGTACTATGCTGCTTTCTTGATGGCCAAGGGTAGTCGGAACGAGGTCTCCATCCCCAGGTCCGGGAAAAGACCCACCTACTCGCACTTCGAGCTTATAGTCGTCGTTAAGTATGTTTATGGCCCCCTCTATATAGTGAGGCCTGCTCTCCCATTCCGGTAATGTAGGAATGCACACATTGTATTTTTTGACAAAGATTACCTCTGGTGTACAGTAGTCTGTGTTGGAAGGGATAGTAGCCGAGGCCAGTATATCCTTGCGTCCATTACCAGTTCCGAACCAGAATCCAGACTCCCTTAGCCTTAGATCTGTGGTAGTAGCACCTTCGATGGCAATTAGGTCTAAGGGAGGTAAGTGCAGGATGACGTTCAACGCATTATCTGTAGGAGTAGACCGCAAGGCCTCTGTTATGCATAGTTCTGCACTTCTTTGTACTTTGAGAAACTTGTTTTGTACACAAGACTTAAGAGTGGCCGGCCACCAGACAATTACTCCATGGAGTAGAATTGTGCGGACAACAGTATTATAAATCTAGCGGACTATGATGGGGAAAAAAATCCCCATTTCGTGACATGAGAAGAACGTTTTTACATGAGAAGAGCACTATATTTGTCTTTTTGATGCGTTTCTCAGTGTTCTCGTTCCATAGAAGCTTCCTGTCTATGATAACTTCCAGAAACCTGGCGCTGTTATTGAAGTTAAACCTAACGTTGTTCAGATTCGAGGGTGTTTATATAGGGATTTTGTATCTTCTAGTAAAGAGAACCAGTTCCGTCTTCGCCGAGTTCACGCAGGTTCCAGCCCAGCTGGATAGCGACCAAGGCACGGTCTCCATGAGGTTGCAGATTGCTTGTGGCAATTAACCACCTATTATGATAGAGACGTCATCGGCGTACCTGAGGGGTACCTCTGTTAAAGTACCTGCGAGCTGGGAAGCCTTCTAGCTCCTAACTAACTGCCCTGTTGGTAAGCAATTGGCATATAAACGAAACTAAAGACGCCTCGACTCCCAGATCCGTCAATGCCAGGGTAATGGCGCTCGGAAGGACATTATTGAAGACGCCCTCTATGTCTAGGAATACCATTAACGTACATTCCTTAACTGAGAGTGACTTTTGAATAGTCAAGACTAAGGATTTGAGGGCAATGTATGTGGATTTGCCCTTGTTGTACGCATGTTGAGCACTTGAAAGTTTTGAAGTGTAAATGGTTTGCCTCAGAGAAACTTCAATAAATTTTTACAATCCATTTAGTTTGAAAGAAGATATGCTGATAGGTCTGAATTCTTTTGGACTGGCATGCGAAGCTTTGCCTGCCTTAGGTATGAAAACTACTTTAGCCTCTCTCTAACCGATGGGAGTGTCGTTTATTTATAAGCAAGTAGAGAAAATGGTCAGAAATCTGGGCATTATGTGCGGGAGGGTATGTTGAAGCTGTGCCGAGACAATTCCATCAGTACCTACAGATTTGTAGGGCTGGAATGTGGACACTGCCCATGTAATCTTCCCTCTGCCTACTATGGAGTGCACCAGTTGAGATTTGGCGCCTATGGGCGTTGTTGAGTTACGCGGTGTGTCAGTTCCTACTGGCGGAAAAGTGGATATCCATAAGGAGGTTGAGAGATTCAAGGCTTGAGTCTGTCCAAAAGCCGTCATCTATTTGTATGTAGCTTGGCGATGTGGGGAATTTGGATATAATCTTACGTAGTCGAGATGCCTTTGACGTTGATTCAATATTGCTGCAGAAAGTCGTCCACGAGATATGTTTAGCCTTCCTAATAGCCGCTTTATTAGTACTAAGTTATACTTATAGCTATTCCAGGAAGCTACCCTGTTAGTGCGTTTGGCAGAGTTGAATTCCTTCCAGAACTCCCTTCGAAGTACTTCCAGTTCACGGGACCACCAAGGTGGTTAATCTGATTCTTTGTGCGTTCTGCTAGAACAGACCTTTTTCAGTGCCTCAGAGCATTGCTTCGTGAAGTGGTTGACTAGGTCATCTTGCTGCTCTTGGCTTATTGTATTACAGGTTGGTTTTTCGGATCTAGGTTTTTAGCAATTAATCTAGTGTAATAGCCCCAGCTTGGTTTATTTTCAATAAATTTAATTTATAAATTATATTATACTTATATTTTCAATCTTTATTGAACAATTCCAAATCCTTATGATAGTTCTTATTATAATTTACAAAATCTTTGCAGCACAGCGTATGTAGTCGGAAATTATGGTATGCAACGGGTACTCGGTTCTTGTTCATTGGTATAACGAAACGAAGACTTATAACGAACAAAGAAACGGGTGACAATATATTTTGGTATAAAAAAATGTAGTGCTTACCGTGTCTCGCGCGATCAAAAGTGGTCGTTTCGTTATACAGCAAGATGCAGTTAATCTTTGCAGCAGAGCGTATGAAGTCTGAAGTTATGGTATGCAACGGGTACTCGATTCTTATGATGGGTAATTTGTTCTTGTGACGGATAATCGGTTTTTATGACATTTAATCGGGTCGGCTGATCGGTTCTTATAACAGGTGATCGATTCTAATGACATCTAATCGCTTCTTGTGATATTTAATCGTTTCGGGTGATCGGTTCTTATGACAGGAACCGGTTTTTATGACATCTAATCGGTTCTTATTTATTTAATCGGTTTGGGTGATCGGGGATCGGTTCTCATGATATTTAATCGGTTCGGGTGATCGGTTCTTAAAACAGCTTATAACAGCGCCCAGGATATCTGAAAGCTGTATCAGGCATAGGTTGGCCGTTGCAGTAAGCAAAAGTTGAGCAGTCAGGAAAAATAAATGGTTTTCAAAAGTCACTTGGGTAAACAGTCGGATTCTGTTGCAAGGTAATATAGCAAGGCGAGCGGAACCTAAGCATATAATATGCGAAAGATCTATACACCAAAAGCTTTAATTTTAAGCACTAAGCTAAAGAAGGAAGCAGAGGTTGGTAATGAGTTGAACTAATCCTACTTTTTGCTGCTGATGTGACATTTCCTGACCTATTTAAGTACGTGGCGTTATGAACCTATTGTGGATTATATGTCTGTAGATGTTTAAGTCATACATGTCCGTGTTTTTACATTTTCTTAGCTTCAAGTTACATTTTCTTAGTTTCCACTTAAAAATATGATTTTAGAAGCCACGGTATTTTATGTTTTAAGTGTTTTTATTATATGTTTTAGATTATCTCCAATCATTTACGATAAAAAAATTGGAAACAATAGGTCTCGAAATAATTTAATTCATTAATTCAGAAATTTAACATTTGTTGCGTATGCAGTGTTGTTGTCTTACATTCGCTTAGTTTCTACTTATAATTATAGCTCTGGGAGCCCGGGTTCAATCCCCGCGACTGCCCAGATGAAGATTTTGAATGTTTTTGTTTTTATGTTCTTACATGGTTGTATTATTTCTCTCGACTTTTTCCAATGATAATCGATAAGAAAATTGGAAATAATAAGTTCCGAAGTAATATAATTCATTAATCGAAAATTGTAACTTTTATATATTAGTTTTTTTATATGTTAGTAAGAATGCTTTTGATTGAAAGAACAAAGTGTAAGTTAATTTAAAATGTGATAAGTAATTTTAATATGTACTGAAAAATAAATAGTTTTAATGCTTGCAACTTACCGTAACACATTTAACATCTTAAATAAATAATGCAGGAACATATTTTCTGACAGCTCCTTTTTTTTTTACATGAACTACAAATTTTATTTTTAGAGATAATTTTTATACTAACAAATTTTATTTAGGACCCAGATAGACATAGAACATAGACATAGACATAGAGATGTATATAGAATGGAATCTATAATGATTTAAGAGGAAATTTGTGCTCAAATAAACATCATTCAGATATAAATCACAAGTTTTTATTTGAAAATGTTGCTATTTTGTCCCAGTCGATTTTTCGTCTAAATACTTTATTTAAAGAACATAGGAATTTTATAGTATCGGATGATTTCGAACAAATATCTTAATCTCATTCTTGGTTTTTGTTGATTTTAATAATAAAGGCAAGAATTTTTTACAATAAACGAATAAGTTACAGTTTTTCAAATTAATTTTTTTTTTTCTAAAGATCTTCTTAGCTCTCAATAACATACTGATTCTCGACTAAATTTTTTATATTAAAAAATTACAAAAATTTGCCCTACACACCAACTGTTGCAACTTTGGCAACTCAGGAGCAGACACAATAATGATCACGCCAAGCTAGCCAACCAGCTGGCGGCCATAGCTGTCGCTCGCCGAGATCGGCTGCTAAATTTGTACCTTCGCCACACACTCAGGCGAAAATTAATGTTTGCAATCTTTAGGCAATTCCCAACCCCTTGCCTTTAAGCTTCCTTCTGCAATCCTTAGTTTTCAAATGGATTGTGGAAAATTAAATTGCAAACACTTTGCATCGATGCGATAATAAAAATTTTTGCCGGCAAAGAAATGTTTTTTTTAGTGTCGACAACATGGAGCAATCCGAGTTTTGTACTCTTTTTTTTTTTTAATATTTTTGAGTTTGTAAAAATCGACAAAATGACTTCACGCCATTAGCATTTCAACTGGCCAAGACAATGTTGCTCTGTAGTATGTAGTTGGCTAAAATAAATGATTTTGTCACGAGTACAAATTGCAATCGGTTCTTGCCAAGAAATATTTTTAGCTGCTAGGTCTGCTGCCACAAAACTTCGGACACACCCTAATGTGGTAATATTTTTTATGAATTATGTGTTAGAATTGCTGTTTAGGTATTGACGTGTGTTTTATCATTTGACGTGTGTCAAAAGGCAAAGCAATCAAAGGCATTGATTTAATATTGCTGCTAGCAGCTGATACTAGTGTCAGTCTAAAGAAAACAACAGTTATTAAAAACAACAATTATAAAACAATAAAAAACTTATAAAATCAATTACTTGGTTTCCTAATTTTTAAAAGTCATTAAAGTCCTCGTTTGCGTTCTAACAAAGAAACTAGATTTAGTACAAATTTTGGTTGATTAAAAGGAATTTTTAATTCATGTTAAATTTTAATGCCTGACGACTGCAAAATTAATATTTTCTCATAAGCACGAGCTTGAAAATACTAACCTATGTATTGAAATTGTACAAGGAAAATTTTTTAACAATAATTTTAACTTCTATGTTTTCTTTTCCGGGTATATGTTTAATATTTTGTGAATGGTTCAAATTAGATTTTTGTCAAATAATATCACAAAAATGTTGCCCTTAAAATTTCACTTAAAGTTCCACAACACAACAACTATGTCAAAGGTGAATACTTAGAATTTTTTTTTTTTTATAGTAAATTTCATAAATTATCTTGAACTTAAAATCCTTATTACATTCTAGTCAAACGTAAATATCTTTTTAAACATCGATAAACATGTAATAACATATTTTTGTTATGTTATTCGAGAATCTGTTATTCGAAGTCAATAACTTTTTTATGTGTTGCACTGTATATTTATTCTTATGCTAACGAGGTTCTAAGAGAATAATAAAAAAATGCTTAACATAGGGGGTAACCTGTGGCTTTACAGCCGAATACCTGGAGTGAAAATTTCACTCACTGATCGACATGCTTTTTCAAAAGTTCCTGCGTGTATGCGCACTCCCAACAATGTAGCAACTTTTATTGATCATCTTCATAAATAGAAATTAGTTTTGCAATTTTTTAATGAGCAACATAAAATAGCATGAAGCTATTTTTATGAATGCAGTCGTATTAAAGCAAAAGCATAATGACGCTATTAAATTTGAAATTGCTCGATAATTTAAAAAAAAAAAAATCTTTACTATATACTTGAACACAAGGTCAGTGGAAAAGAAGTTAGAGCGAACTATTACAGTGTACCTAGATTAAATAAGCTCAAGTGCGTCCTTGTATAAATTTATAAAATGCACCTTCTTTGTACTACCCCGCACCCCAAACTACTTATTTTAAACAAAAATTTAAGCAAAAATAAATTCGGTGACCTCAAAAACATATCAAATTATGTGTTGAAAGCACTACTCGTAAATACATCTCTATCCACCTATTTTGCTTCAACTGCCAGTAACTATTTAACAGCAAAAATATTAACAAAAATGGATTCAGGACCTCGAAACCATAAATAGGATTGTATTAGATATAGTTATATAGATATATGATTAATGTAATACGATATATGTAAAGTAGAAGGGAAGAGTACATAGAAAAAAATCGACAAGCTTTAAAATTGAACACAATACCAATAAACCATACGTATTCGTTTCAAATTCGAGATGCAACCGAGATCTCGTGTATTTAGTTCGAAAACGAAATTCGTCCTAGCTTCGTTTACGAATCCGCGAGAGGAAGAAATTCACACTTCGTCTTCGAAAAGAGATTTTTAAAATCGTTTTCAAAACGAGATAATTGAAATAATCGAATCGTTTTGGGATCGATTTTTTTTTTTAATTTTCTCATATTCCCAAATTACTTATAATGAAAACAATGCATATTTTTTCTATATATAATTCAAATGCTATAACTATTAACTTTATATTTTTTTTAAACTTACCATGTAAAGAATCGAAACCACCTCATCTGAATGCAAGGCCAGCACCTTAACCTATTGCTGCTATTGCAGTTGTTGGTATGGCTTAATTTGCGACATAATAAAAACATGCATTCGCGGACGTGGGATCGAAAACCAAACTTGGCCTAAAAGAAAAATTTTTCTTGTTTTTAATATGTTATTAATTTTTTTCTTAAATTTGACTTTACAAAAGTTTGAAATTAATATTATTTTTTGCATTTTTTTCATTAACTTAATTTTTCATATATTAACTTAGAAGGTGTATAAATAACATTGTACTAAACAAAATACTTTTTTTAAGAAAAATCCTTAAAAAAAAATATATTAAAATGACATTTTAAAGTAAAAAGTAAAAATTTGCAAAAATGTAAGCTAGCGAATCCGAATATTTCGGATAAACTTTTCCATATATAAATCATAAAAAAATTATTAGAGGAAATTATTTATATAAAAAACAAATACGAAATTGTATATATATATCGGGTGTTTTTTTTAGAGGTTTGTTTTTCGAATAGAGATAAAACTGGCATTTTGTGGTCAAATCTGGCAACTCTAATGTCATTTATGTTCAGTTTGGTTTGCCATTTCATCATGAACAGGTTGACAAAAGAACAACGCTTGCAAATCGTGCAAATTTATTTCGAAAATAATGGTTCAGTTTATGTTCAGTTTGGTTTGCCATTTCATCATGAACAGGTTGACAAAAGAACAACGCTTGCAAATCGTGCAAATTTATTTCGAAAATAATGGTTCAGTTCGCGAAGTTTACCGCAAGCTCCGTCCATTTTATGGTCGACATAATCGTCCATCAGAGCAATTAATTCGGTTAACCATAGATCGTTTTCGCACTACGTTTACTCTATGTGATAATACGCATCCGCAGAGACGTCGAACAGTGCGCACCGAAGAAACAATTGCCGCAGTAGAGCAAAATGTTGAAGAGGACCCGAATGAATCGATTCGCCACCGTGCACAGCAATTGGAGCTTTGTCCATCAACTTTATGGAAGAATTTGCGCAAAGATCTTGGCTTGCGACCTTACAAGATCCAGCTTGTGCAAGAATTAAAGCCGCGAGACCATGCAATGCGTCGTGATTTTGGTGTATGGGCCGAAAATGAGATTGATCTCGATGCTGATTTTCATCGCAAAATTTTGTTCAGTGATGAGGCTCATTTTTGGTTGAATGGCTACGTCAACAAGCAAAATTGCCGCATTTGGAGTGAAGAGAATCCACATGAGACCCTTGAGACGCCATTACATCCACAAAAACTGACTGTTTGGTGTGCTCTATGGGCTGGTGGAGTCATTGGGCCATTCTTCTTCCGAAATAATGCTGGAGAGTCAGTTACCGTTAATGGAGACCGGTATAGAGCCATGATAACCGACTATTTTGTTCCAGAATTGGATGGCATGAATGTGGATGAGTTGTGGTTCCAACAAGACGGCGCTACATGCCACACAGCGCACGTCACAATCGATTTATTGAAGGAAACATTCGATGAGCGCATAATTTCGCGGAATAGACCTGTCAATTGGCCACCAAGATCGTGTGATTTGACACCATTGGATTATTTTCTTTGGGGATATGTGAAGTCGCTCGTCTACGCCAGCAAACCAGAAACTTTAGGGGACTTGGAAGCCAACATTCGTGGCGTTATTGCCGACATACGGCCCCATATGCTCGAAAAAGTGGTTGAAAATTGGACCTGTAGAATGAGATTTATTCGAGCCAGCCGCGGAAGCCACATGCCCGAAATCATTTTTAAACATTAATGTCATAAAATTATCCTTCCAATAAAGCCAAATTGATGGACATTAAAACGATTTTCTTGTGTTTTATTTCAATTCGAAGTTCTATGCCTCTAAAAAAAACACCCTATATATATATATTATAAAATAATATAATATAAATTTTTCTCATATAAAAAAGTATTATTTTTATATAAAATTTATGTTTAAAAAAATATTCGCTAAAACCACGTATTAACAACAGAAAGCTAATAAAAAATATTTTTTTATAAGTATTTATATGAAAAATTTTTTTTATTTTATAATTTTTCGTGTCTGTTCTTAATTTCCACGCATCATTTTTTTAATTATTTTCATATGAAAAATACCACCAGAAAAATTGTGTGATTCGGATTTGCATTTTTGCGAATTCAATTCGATTTTTTAAAAGACAAATTTATTCCATAAGTTTTTATATGAACAAATTTTTTGTGAAAATTATTTCACGTACTATTATTTTCACAAATCCCGAAAAATTCTCGGATTCGCAAAATTGGATTTTTTTTAATTCGTTTCGAATCCGTGGAGGTGAATCTGAGATCTCGTATTCGTTTCGAATTCAAAATGAATCTGACTACGATTTGGTGTTTATTGAGATGTTTTCATTTTTAAGTTGTGTTTTACGTATCAAAGTATCGAATTTTTCAAACATGGACATATGTATTGACTACAAATGTTGTTATTTTGTAAAAATTTGTTTTAAGCTATTTTTTTGATCACAAACTTATGTTTTAAAAGTAGCTTAAAATAAATTTCGTCAAAGTAATAAAATATTGTATTGTATATTCAATACACATTCTATTCTATTTTTACACAGATTTTTTTTCAGTGTACGTAAGAAACAAAAATGTATATTCAAAATAAAGAAGTTTTCTGGAATAATTGCAAATATTGGAAATGAATGAAAAGGTATAAAGCACCTAGTAAATTTAAAATAAAGTCAACTTTTGATCCAGCAAACATGTGTTGACATATGTTTTTTTTTTTTTTTTTTTTTTTTTTGTCGCAGCTCTAAATTAAAATATTATTTAAGCCACCAATAACAATAAATCTTAAGTCAGTATGGAAAATATTCGACTTAATCTTTTTTTTTACTTCCACCCTTATCGTTAGTGTAAGACCGTCAATTAAATTTTGGCCGAAACTGAAATCTGACCCTTTTATAATATTCTGCCGAAAGCGAAACTCTTTATATATTTAAAAAAAAAATGTTATTGTTTTTTAATAAATAATAAACAGAAACTAAAATAAGTTAGTTCATTTTTTGGAACTCAAAGTTTTTAAAAATTACTTGAACTTTCCTTAGTTCAATTTAACTTTTTTAAATTCTTGTGTTTTTTTTATGCATGGCTGGTAACCGATAGAACCCAGGTTCGAGTCCCATCTGACACAGGATACTTTTTCAATTGAATTAATTTTTCTGTTCGTTCGTCAACTCTCTGCCGACAAATAAAAATCTCGGAAAGTAAAAACTTCCATGCTAAGTTTCTTCAGAACATGAGCCATTCGGAATCGGCATAAAGCTTGTTGATTCAGCTTTCGATCATTTGTGTACAAATATTATGGCACGCACAATACAATTGATCGTAAGAAGCTTGGTAAAAGTTTCTTTTCAAGCGCTGATATTGGCAATTCTCTTTTTTTTTTCTTCTGTTTTTTGTTTATGCATATATATATTTTTTTTTTGAAAAAATTAAAAATTGCGCATATTTTTCAAAAGTCGTAAAATTTACCATCGCTCCCTTGAATGTAAAAATGTGTTTTACGATGGCGCAAAAATTACAATTTTTAATGATCGAAATATAAAACAGTTCAAAGTTTTTACTTATGCTGATGCCGTCTACTTAAAAATATACAAATACAAAAATAGCCACACCACAACGTCCACTTAGTCTGTTATGAACCGCGTTGCGTACCGTGCAATAATCATAAATTTTATTTCGAATCAGGCTACAACAGCGAAAAAGATTAAAAAAAATAAATAGTTAAAACAAACCGCAGCATTGCTGCACTTTCTGTAAACTTATATTTTTATTTTTTTAAGCACCCATTCGAGTCAGCGACACTTGGCAGACAGTTGATGGTTTTTGCCTGGAAGTCTTAACAACTAGTAACAGCTAAGCAAGAAGTACATAGAAAAAAATGCATTCATAAGTAAATACATAGATCCTAAGTTTAAATTTAATGCATAATTATATAACTTATCAATGGTCGAACAATTCAATCAATTGCATTTAACTAGGTTTTTAATTATTATGAAGATATATTAAGACAGATTTATAAAATGATAGTTTTATACGAGTATTCTTTAATAAAAAAATTAATTGGCCATTTATAGCTCAAAAGAACTTTGACCGAGTTTCTATTTAATGTTTGTACACAAATTATCCAGATTTGGTCCCACAAATTGATTTAGTACGGTTAACATTCTCAAGAAGCTTTACATGGTATTTTTTACTTTTTGAGGTTTGCGTCATTGCCTGCTTTATTGGAAAAATGTTCGGTGCTAGGTGGAATTTGAACTAGGGTCTATAGCCATGGGCGTCCGCAGGATTTTGCCTAGGGGGTAAGCAAAGACTTATGTGGAAAGTGCACGTATTTGGTAATTATTTAGGAATGATCCTTGATAACGATAATGACCATTCAAATTCTGTTTTCTGAGATGTTTGGTGGAAATTTAGTGAACATTGTCGCAATTTACACCGTTCCACTGTGTAAGATTTAACCGAACTATTAGGACAAAACTTAAAATTTTTGTAATATAATTCGCTTGTTCATTCTAACGAAAAAATACCCAGAAGTTAGTGTATATCTGAAACACTCTTCTTTATGTAGGGTGTTCATAAAATTGACTATACTGAAAAATTCAATCTAAAATATTTAATAATAATATTTTTAAATGTTCAACTTTGAAACACAAAATTATATTTTAAAATCGTGAGGTATTGTCATGTTGTAGGACGCGTAGAGTTTTTAAGAAATAAATGTATAATTTAAAATAAAAGTTGCCAAAAGTTGCAGCTTAATGTAAGTATGTTTTATCTACGAGACTCAAACTTGGTAAAAAACTTCATCTAATTGCGTACATATGTGGTTAAAGTAAATGGCATTCTAACAAAATGTAACTTAATTTTTTTTTTATTTTTTGCTTAAATTCCAATAGATAATTTTAATATAAATTCGGTTTATTCAGCTACTTATAAAATTAAATATTAATCTATATGCCATCGCATGATTAACACGTTTAACTCAAAAACTGCATACTTGATGCTCAGAAATATTTTAAGAAAAACACAAAAGGCAGTTATTCCCTGCTGTATTTTAGAGAAATAATATTAATATTTTGCAATTTTTTTTTTGTCCCGCTAGATTGAGACACACTGTGCGCTTGACACATGCTTGCTGACATAAGAATATTCTATATATTTTGAAAGATGAGTTCAAAGGAAAAATTCGCCCCACTTTTGTTGTATCAGTTCAGAAATATTTTTTTACAACATTGGAATTTTTTGCTATGCAATGCTTTTTTATAATTTTTGGCAAAAGCAAATATCACTATTTTAGCTTTTTTGGGTTAAGTAAGTGCTTAACAGACCTATTCTGGAGAATCTACAATTGTAAACCAGTATTTTTCATATTTGTATGTTTGTTGTAAGTTTTTTGATTTCAGACAAAATTTGGGGCTCAAAAAACAAAATTTGTCAATGAAATTCCTAATATAAAATATAATAATATAAAAATTTATTATTTTTAAGATTCAAATTTTGCTTTGAAATCAAGAAATTACAACAAACACATAGAAATATAAAAAATACTGGTTTACAATTTTAAATTTTCAAGAATAGGTCTGAAAATGTTAAATTGTATAAATGACTATCAAGCCACCCAATTCTAAAAACTGTTGAAAAAAAAATTCAACAATTTTCCGATTTTAAGCAATATAACTAATGATTTGAAACATGTAATAAGGAATTCAGACCTGTATAAGCACATATTTAATGATGTCGTGAACCAGCTCTCTGTAGGAAAATCAACTAATTTAAAAGTAGTTGAAAAGTAGTTTTATGTCAACCACAACTAGTTGAAATTCTGACTTTTTTCCATAGAACGAACTAACATATTTTGTATGGTGATGTCCGCTAAATAAGTCAATTGACTTTCGTGTGCATATATTTTCAACTACTTGTTAAATTTTTTAAATTTAAATTATTTTTTAATTACTTTAAAATAACCAATTGATAACGATTTAATATTCCACTGAAGATGAATTTAAAAGCATAAAAATTTTAAATTTCTCTGGTCGACACAAATAAATTTTGAAATATAAAATCTGAAAGCAAAATGTAAACAAAGTTAAAAGTGATCAGAGTTATTTAATGGAAAATTGTGAAATGTCGTTCTTTGTGGTGTTTTAGTTGATTTTAAAATAATTCAAAAGTGATGCATGCCAAACTTCATTGCAAGTTAATTCAAAAAAGGACTAGTAATTACATTCAAGGAGCGCAACAGAAGAACGCTGCAAGGGTAGATATAATTTCATTATTCCTTTCTTCACTGGACTATTTCAGCTTCCAACAGGTGATAGTTTCAGAAGCTGGAGGAACTCTGCGCTTATATGTGAGCATGCGTACCACAGAAGCAGTTTCTAAAAACGGGCACGCCACCGCCCGGGTACATGAGCGAAGGTGCCGATCTAATTGATCGGAATTATGTGGATACTGCGCCTGTTATTTAACATGAGCCAGCTTTTTGATGCTTCATTTCAAAATATGAGCTAAATAAAAGTGTCAGCGGGATTTTCCACGCTTTGCAACCATCAATCATGATCGATGGACACAACGATATTTTGCTTAGTGCTTCTTTTAAATGTCAATCGCAACGAAGTGATGGAGCAGACTCGACGCTACGTAGGGAAAGGCGTGCGTCTTTACTACTAAAGTGATGAGGTGTTTACTGAATAGTTAAGCAATGCATCTATTTCCATACAGAGTCTAAATTGTGCAATATTTGCTAAGCACTACCAGTTTGTAATTTGAATATCTTAAATAATAAAGAATTTTTAATCGTTTCATAGGGTTTTGAGGCAGTTTATCAGTTTTAAAGTGTGTTTACCACGTCTGTCTTGCAGCTCAATGTCGTAAATAAAGAAATTTGTCTTTTTGAAACAAAATGTTAGTGAAGCCTAAAGTTAATAATAGTTGATCAAATAACATGGTTAAACATATATAAACTTGTAATCTAATAAAAATTTGCAATTAAAACATGTCAAAATCAGAGTAGTTGCCGCCTTAATATAATTCAAAGTAGTTATCAACCACTTGTTTTTAAGAAGTATTTCAACTACTTCATATAGAATGCAATAAAAGTATTTAGAATTGAAGTGTATGCCGCCTTAATATTATTCAAAGTACTTCATATACTAGTTTATTTTAAACTAGTTTTTTAATTAGTTGTTAAATTAGTTGTAAAAAACAAGTTAGTTTGTTCCTATAGGGCTACTTCAATGAACTCAGTTTAAGCTTTTACTCAGTGGATGCTCGATTTTTTTAAGAAAACATTCGTGTGATTGAAATATTCTAGAATGCTCAGTTATGGCAAGAATCTACAGATATGAGTCGAATAGGCTTGAGAGTGCAACTGTAAAAAGAAAATGTTCATGACTTCCATATGAAAATGAATATTTGACACATAATGACACATAAAATATTATTCATATTATTCAAATATCATGTATATTTTAGAGAATTTAAGCACTCTTTTGTCTTAAGTACACCAATGATATATAATAGATTTTTTTTTAAATAAACTGTATTTTAGCCTCATTTTATTTTCAAACAAATAAAGAATTCTGTTTGAAAATATTTTCTTGATTTAATCAAATGCTTAAGAAAGTGCAAAATCACAATGCAATTTAAAAATCTTTCTGACCTGACACAAACAAAATGTAAAATGCACGAGTGCAATATTTAAATTAATCATATCACACCTTAGAGAAATTTTTTTTGTATACAAGATATATGCTTTTAAATTCTCAATACGTTGAGTATAGGCAGTTGCTTGGTGATGCAAATTTTAAAACTAGTGTATAATATTATAAATAAAAAGGGTTAAAAAATTTAAAGTAAAATAAAGTAAAAGATACTACAAAAATGTATGTGTTAAGCTTAATTCATTTCATAAAAATTGTTTAACTAAGCAAATGATTTTATTCCGATAAAAGCTATAGAGTAGTTTTCCTATGAATGTCCCTCAAAGTTAAATCTGTTATTTGATTGTAATATTATTATATTTAAAATAATAGAATAAAATTAATGATTTTCACAGAGAATTTCGTATACCTTTGTTCATACTTCCCTTTTAAAATCCTGTGTATAAGTTTAGCTAATATGCATTATTATATCCCAATAAAGTCCAAGTCAGTGACTTCATACTTTTTTATAATTAAAGACATGAATGAATGAAGGTTATATATCGCAATTATTTAGTTTCGAGAAAATCGAGTTCAGAGTTTCATATGTGTACTGAAATTTATATTTAACCCTAGAGTACTAACCTGCGTAAGATTTACTAACTTCTTACGAGTAATACAACGTATAGTGATATCCTTCCATTAGGAAGGTTAGTATTCTAGGGTTAATCAAACTTTGTCAAGTAGCTTATTTCTAAAATAGCCACAAACATGATTGTTTTAAAATAGATTTAATGAACACAAAAGCCTTTATCCATGCCTAGAACACAAAAAATCCGAAAATGCGACACATCACCTTCATTCATTAATGTCTTCAATTATTTTATATGTGAAATAAAATAAAATAATTCTATATATTTGTTTACTGAATTCAATTCAAATTGTAAAATTTTTTTTATGATTATATAACATATATAATATGCTAACATACATTTTTTTACTGAGCTCTAGGGGGATGGGACAACTGACCCACCCTTTTCCCCCCGTGCATTCCCATGTCTATAGCGGTTCTTTGTCATATGGGCAACAGTTATGCCACAGCCACCACATAGTTTTTAATATGGTAAAGTATAACATGTACTTGCTCTTATAAGTAATAAATCAAAATTATGTTAATTCCTATTATAAAACACTTTACATATATATTTTTTGACATTTTTAAATCAATAATGTTGTAAAAACATATAAACCAATAATGATGTAAAAAAACCTATAATAGAGTTCTGACTGGAAATTTCGATGTATCATAGTATCAAAATTCGATTGGTGAGTGACAAAATTCTTAGTAATATGCAATGGCTTGAGAGAATAATGAAAAAATATAGTTTTAAATGTCATGTTAACCCATTCTGTAATAACGGTTGAGATCTCGACCACAAATTTATGCCGGTTTTCATAGAAAAATTAAAAGTATTAGTTAGTGGAATCAAATAATTTTTTTTTTATTCATAATTTGTTTGATATATAAGTGATAATAAGTTTGGCGTTTTTAATTTCCGACATAGACTTTTTTATCCTCTCTCGCCGTTCTAAAGTCTCACCTGAACGGACACAAGAATTGTCTAAAAATGGCCTTTTTTAAGCTAATTATAACTACTTGTATAAAAAAGAAAAATTAAAAAAAATTTGTATGGACCTAAGTGTAGGAAAGTGAGCGACTAGGTAAGCGAAGTGATAATCTATAGCTTGCATGTCTATTAGGGCGGGTCGATTTAAAAATCGCTCAATGCTCTGTGAAAATCGTATTCTAGGGATCAAAATAAGAAACTTTGCCGAAGGAACCATACCTCTAAAACGAATTCTGATGTCCCCCAATTTGGGTCAAACTTTTGGGTAGGGGCAAATTTTGAAAAATCCCACTTTGACCCATTTAGAGTGCTCCAATCGAGTCCAAATGTATGACCGACCCCCACTAACTTTGGAGGCTTGACCCACCCATGCCAGTGGCACACCACCTGGAACCCCCCTGTGGGGTTCCACATACAAACATTTCAAAAAATCACCAGTTTTGACACTTTACATGAAAAAATCAGCGAAATGGCTATGTTTTTTCTTTATTTTTATTTATTTATTTATAATAATATTTATTATTTATTTATAATAATATCTATTTTTTCTCTTTTGAAATTTATTTAGTCAGTACATATGTAAATGAAAAAATTAATTTAAGTTAGTTATAGAAAAGAAACTAAAAAAATTATTGTTTGAATACCTCAGTATGCATGATTTCTTCTGTATTATTTTCAATATAGAATTCTTCAAAGAAAAATGAGATGCATTCTCCATTTTCACCATACACAGTGGAAAATTAAAAAAAAAAGTAAAAATTTGTCATTCGGGCATTTAGTAAAACAAGTAAATCTATAAATCCGTTATTCTTGAATTGATCTTGTATGTGGTGTAGTTTTTTACCAGCACTGTGGAAAAGTTTTAATTTTTTTGAACACTAAAAATTCCAGTCACATTGTTCAAGGTCAGCAACATTACTTTTTTGGCGTTTTGAAAACATTGTCGTATTGAGGCACTCATTCTTAAGAGAGTATTCCTGGTTGGCAAACATTTTTTTTTTATTTTCTTTGCTTGTTATAGCTTGGTATTTGAAAATATCGTCCTAAAAGGGTTTTTTTAAATTCGAAATACTTTAGGAGATATGGCCATTTTTGTTCAGCAATGTTTTCGCCAAAATGCAGTTTGCTTTGGCTACGTTTTGAATGCAACGGTTTGAAGCAACCACCGAATTTCGTTCAACGTGTTTTTTAGTAGGTTATAACTTGTTTGTATACGCATTTTAAAAATAAATGAATACACATTTTAGAGCTTAGGTATTCGAATGTTGGCAGCGTTTAGTTCACTTTGAATTGAGTTATAAACGGGGCGCGCACGCGGTTACAGTTTTGAAAAGTACAGTTTTGATAAAAATTTTTGTTTGTGCTAAAGGCAATGGATAGAAAAAGTAATAGAAATAAAAATAATAGAAACACTGGTAGCAATCGAAAAACTCATCCCTTGAAAGGCCAGTTTCGTGGTAACCAACACGAAAGAGATGAGGACACCGAATTCACAAGCACATCGGCAAAAAAATTTAAAACTAATGAAAACGAAGACATAAGCATTGACAACAAAACGGAGAATTGCATTTTGGAGTTTTATACAGTTTTCTCAAAGAACGTTTGAAAAGGTCCGAAGCCAGAACTCTGGCCGCATCAAAAGAAGGTAGATCTGCCCGAAGAGCCGCTGAGTCCTCATTTTTTTAAGATGTGGAAGGAGTTATTTATGGGGCTGGCACTGCAGATTGATATATGTAAGTATTTCACAAAAAAAAAAAAAAAAAATGTTTTATTGCCTAAAAGTTTCTTTGAGTTTTTTCAAAATTACGTTTTTGAACTTCGAAGTCACATTTCTCCGGTTCTACTGAACTGATTTTGACGAAACAAAGTGCAATCGACGCAGAATTGTCGAATTTTTAAAAATGCGTGCTCAAATTTTAATTTCATTTTATTTTTTTTTTTTTATACAAAAAATAATTTCAAACTTAAACGCGTTTATCTCGAAACCACGTTTTTCGAGCTTGCGGCCCAGATTGTGCCCGTCGGTCTGAACCGATTTTGATGAAACAAAGTGCAATCGAAGCAGAATTGTCACCATTCTGATCTCTACTTCAATCACACTTTTAAACAATTTTTTACTATTTTTTTTTACACTAAGCTACAAAAAAAGACCCAAAATCGGTTTTTAATTTTTCAATGACCGCCATTGTAAAAAAGAATCGCAAAATGATGATTGAGGAGGGACCAGAATTACATCTGTACTAAATCTAACGCCTTTTACTTTTTCCATTTCAGATGACCCGGGCCGAAAGCAGCATACCTTTTTTTTCGACGCCCAACTTTGAAGGCCAACAAATTTTTGAACAGCCCTAATTTAATATATTCCTAAGACAATAAAAAAAAACCAGAATTCAAATAACTCTTTGCGTTTTCAAATGAGAAGTTTTTCAAAAAGGGTCCAAAAACAGCCTTCCAACCAGGAATACTCCCTTAATGCATTCCCAAAGTTTGACGTTGAAGAATTTATGTTTACAATTTGATAAGCATGAGTACTTTTATTTTTTAATAAATCTGGAATTTTTAATATTTTTTGTACTTCTTACGGTATTTTATAATTTTTCAAATAGATATAGAAGATAAAGTTATTTTACAACATGTCCGAATGACAATTTTTGATTTGTTTTAAATTTTCCACTGTGTTTAACTGGCAAAAAAAAAAAAAAATTACGAAAAAAAAGATGTGCAAACATTTCTAGTTTTTTTTTTTTTAAATACTATGGACCTGCAAAGTACCAAATTTTTAAAAATACATGAGTTTAGAAAAGTATCCAATTTGACATGGAATCACCGATGCATGTTTTAGTCACATATTTTATTCACAGTGTATAACAAGGTTGTGGCCACCACCTTAGGTATACCCAGTAGCAAAACAATGCAAATACTGTACTTTAATCTGTATAACTTGCAGCCTTTGCTTTTCAAGGTTTTTTTTTTTTTTAAGTGAAATCGATTTGCCAAAATGTATGAAATAAGAGTTTAATACACAATTTATGCACTATTGGGGTTCAGGCCCATAGCCAGGATTTACCTTAGGGGGGGTTTTGATAAAAAAAAATATATAAGTAGATACCAGTAAAAAACTATAAGCAAGGATATGGAAAAATAAATAACCATAAAATAAGCTTGAAAGGTAAAAATAGGTAAGATTTCTTGCAGTTTCTTAAAGTCAAAATTAAAATTAGCTATGAAAAATTGCAACTCTTTTTATTAAGTTCACCTGTTGAAGTTTCACATAAGCGGGAAAACAAAATATTTTAGTCTTTAGATTTGGTTTCTTTTTGGCCTTCTTACGCTTTTATTGATCCCCATCTCGTGTATTCTCAGTATTTGGAACTGTGTGAACCCTAGTAAGAGTTATCGTTAAAGGCTAAAATATTGCTGTTCTGCAAAACGATTTCGACAATTTAGATAATATTCAAAAGAAAATATTTTACGATCTTTAAAAATTTAACAGTTTTATTTTCTCATGATTCAATTGCAATAACAATTTCAAAAGGAAATTTTTTTTGTTAATAATACTTTTTGAGCACAGGAATCGACTTCGATAAAAGTCATATTTAATTTTCGGAGTACTTTTCAAAAACCATAATTCGAAAACTGGTTTTTGCACAGCACCAGTATCTTCTACCCAATTTGTTATATAAGATAGCACATGAAAATAAGTCATGTTAATATTCAGCTAGATAAATTTTTATAAAAAGAATGAAACAGTAACTTTTTTAATATTTAAGAATTAAATCGGTCGTGGATTTACATTAAAATTATTTGCAAATTGAAAAAAACTCAAAACAAAATTTTTTCAACTTCCAATTTTTTAATTTTTTAATATAATAAAAATAATTCTAAAAATGCTGAAGCCTAAACAACTGTAATTGTTCATTTTTTTTATGTAAATTTTGTAACATGATTATAAAATCATCAAAATACTATAGAATTGGACAGTATAAAATGTTTTACAAAAATGTTTTCTATCGAGAATTTTTTTTTTAAAAAAGGCATATTAAGATTTAAGGTGATTTTCCGAAACCTGTTATTTGGAAAAGACTTCGCACAGGGCTAAATTTATGTGCCAAAATGGAAATTTTAGATGTCTTATATACCAAGAAAACAAGAAAATAAAATAGTCAAATTTTTTTAATCACTGGCTTTACTTGGAATTACCCATAATGTGTTAAATGTCATGATTCATGTATTTTTACACTTTCAAAAATGAAAAAAAAAAAAATCCATTCAAATGAATGCTTTTTCAAAAGCTTTTCAAAAGGGCCCAATAAGCTTACCCAGCAAACCATAGTTGACGATTTTGTCGAAATTTTGACTAATTCATAACTAAACTAACTAAACTAACTAAAGTCTTGAAGAAATCGTTACAATATCGTAACGCAAATATTGAATAATTTCACTGTTTATACGAATTTATATAGAATTTCGTTATGCGACTATTTATAAAACATACTGAAATGCAAACAGATTAAAATTTCCTTTCTTTCGAACTGTCTGAACGAAAACGTAACTTTTTCGTAACATTTTCGTTAAGACTCGTTACGAAATCGTTACGACATTTTGTTACAAAGTCGTGTCAACCGCTTCATACGATATTCTTGACGATTTCGTAACGAAATCGAATTACGAAATCGGAAAGATTGCGAAATGTTTGTTACGATTTCGTTAAGAATATTCCGATATTTGCGTAACGAAATTGGAACGATTTCTTTAAGACAGCTCGAAATAGTTACGAATTAGTCGGAATTTCGACATAGTCGCCAACTATGGTTTGCTGGGTAGATATGGCATAAAAAATGTCAAGCTAATTTTCTTCAATTTACAAAATTATATTCGTTCTAGGTATAATTTCATATATATTTTTTACTGGATATCAGGGACTATTTGAGCATTGCAACTGATTTTTTAATAAACAAACTCTTTGGAGATGAATTCCAATATAATAATTTTGACTTTTATGAGCAAAGTTAATCTTTCACTTAGCCAAAAAAAATTTTCAAAAATTAAGTGATTTTTTCAAGAAAATTTTAAAATTCACATTTTGAATTTAATAGTCTTATTTGTGTTATATCTTTATACTTTCTGGACCCTAAGGGGCGGGGTTTGAACACCTAAATCTCTCCCCCTTGTCTACGGGCCTGTTGGGGTTTGTTAATTTTTCACATTTAATAAGCCATGCTTAACCCTATAATGACAAAAACAAAACCATAGTTTTGGTTTTCGATTCATTTTGACTAGAAAAACTAGAAACTAAAGTTCGTTTATATTATTTATTACACTGAATTAGAAATGAACTTAACATTTAAGAAAAAGTTCTTTGTTTTTATGAATTGGTCCCAAGCGCGAGGTCATTGGTTCAATAAATCTCTGTTCTTTAATTTTTTTAACTTTTTTCTTACAGCCAAAGAATCGATCCTTTAAATCAAGGAAGTAGTTCTTAAAGAAAAAATTCATTAAACTGTTAAAACCTTGAAATTAATGAACTCTTATATTGATTTAAAGAATGCGTTCATTGGCACTAAGAAAAAGTTAATAAAATCCAAGAACTTTTTCTTTGAACCAATGAACAGAGATTCATTAAATCAAAGAACCATTTCTTCGACCAATTTTTAGATATTTTTGGTTCAGTGTACTGTGTGTTATATCTCTCTTCATGGTTTGAAAAAAGTTTTAAGCTTGAAAAATTCTTAACTCTATTTATTGTCTCTGAGCAGCCTTTTTGGTTAGAGGGTTAAGCTTCTGCGCTTAAAAAGCCGAATTACAGCAAAATCTGAACAAATACAGAATTCGTATAACAGAGCTATTTTACAAAAATGGAATTATTTTTCACTTCTCACTCTTCGTTTAGTAGTTTTATATTCGCATAAATTGATATTCAAAAGAGAATCAATGCGTTGATTTAACAGAAGAAGACCTAAAGTTATGTTATCGAGTATATGAAAAGCTGAAACAAAGTTGTCTTACAAGCCTTCCTACTAAACATTTATCGATAAAACAAAATATATTATGATTTTTTTATCAAAATAACTTTTAATGTATTTTAATTGAAAAATTTTTATTTGTAACAAAATAATCACAACCCAAGCAAACACAAAAAAAAAATCAAACTTAGTCAATTGCTATAACAGCGCCTTAAGCTTACAATTTTCAACTCCTTTTTTCCACCTTCATTTTCAGTCAATGCTTTTTATGGTTTGGCGCAATGCTCTGGCTACTAAGATCGCGTTATAAGTAAAATAAATATCGGCTGAAATTAATTCCATCGAATGGGTTGTGTCATTTGTGGAATTTATGTCAGCTTGGGGCGGATCAAGCTGTCGTCATAAGTTTTGCAGTTATTTGTAACACAGACAAATGAATGAATGCAAGAATGTATGGCAGGCGCAATTTTAATTGCCAAATAACGATACATAATAAATGGATCTACATGATATTTCTGATGTTAAGAAAGAAGATTCAATAAATAGATGACAATGAAAGTTTCAATTATACAGAAATTTATGAGGATAGTTGCAGGAGTTTTCTGTAGCAGTAAATATAAGAAAAAAAAAAACAAAATTAAAAATAGTTGCGAATAAAGGGAACATATCCTTAGTTACAAGACTCTTTCATAGATAGCCAACAAAGTTTTATAAGAAATTATAGCTAGACGGCTGGGAAAAATTCGCTTCAATTAACCTGCTTAAAGTGTCGCATTACGTGAATAACTGCCGGAATGCCGCCATGAACGTGTAGCTCATTTTATAACCATGACTGGCCTACCTGTTAGCCAGCTGTTGGCGTGCAAAACAACGTCCTCTAAAGTTGCACCCATAAACTGTGCTAATTAATTGTTGTGAATTGCAAACCTTCGATTCCCTGAGCAGCTAAAAAGAAAAAGAAAAAGAAAAAAAAAAAACCTACAGCAAAACCATAATAAAGATGCTAACATAGCATGCTGCCACAGTGAGCGGAACACTTAAAGGAAATAAACATCAACTCTTGATTGCATTCATTGATGGGCAACAGGAAACACTTGCTGTCCAACTTAATTACAATTCGCGCAATAAATGCGACTAAAGCAGGTCTTAAGAAAAAAAAAATTCTTCTTTACATCGCAACGTGTTTGCTCGGGTATCAGCAACTGAAATTAAAACTGTTAAAATGTCGAATGAATAAAAATTATGTGCCATCAATGCATGCAGATCGTTGCCGAATTAGCCTTGAAGTTAACACCTTCTGTGAACTGGCATTGAAGCAACGGCACCACGACAAAATTAATTTTAGCCAAGCTTGAATACGGTGAACTGCTCTGTTGACCGCTTGGCTGTTGCTTAAGGTGCGAAAAAATCGATTGTCTTGTCTATAAATCTGCTGTTTTCCACAGCACACCACATATGTATGTGCTTGATCTCAAAGGTTGTTGTTGGTTTTTTGTTGCCTGACCTTTACCGCTTATAACAAAATTCACTTGATATTTACTTATGGCAAGTTTTTTTTTTTTTTTTAAATCACAGTTGTAGCCAACACAAAATGAGGCTAATTTAAATTCTTTTAAGTTTAAGCTTGCTGTTGTTGCACTTCTTTTTTATGTTATCTCTTTATTAATATTCTTTATTCTTGGTTGCTGTTTTGAGGTTCATGTTTTGGGTTCAAGAAAACATTTATATGTATAAGCTTGACTTTTGTTGTTGGTTTTAAACTGGCAATACAATATTGCCATAATATTGTATTGAATATTTGACTTGAGAAAACTGATCATGTGCAGCCAGAATTTAAGCAAAACTACAGTTTTTTATTTTGAATATATCAACAAACTATCAAAAACTTTCAAATTATAATTATAACATCAAAATTAATATGTATTCAACTATTGTTTATAAAAAGTATTTTGTTTGTTAAATTTTAATAAACTTTTTAATTGGCTTCATTAACGAGTTTCTAAAAAAGTTGTGACCTATAGACAATTTGTATAGACAAGTAAAATTTTCTTTAAAATTTATTAAATTTTCTATGCTTACGAAGTTTTTTTTTGAGTAGAGTCACCAAAGAACTTGAGTCATTAGTTCAGAATGGATCAAATCATCAAAAATGTACTTATAGAGAATATTGCAATTTTGTGGAAAAAACTCACACCCTTATGATGGGGTTGGTGAAGGGGGGGAGAGGGGTGGAAAGAGGTAGTAAATTGAAAATGCCACAAAAGATTTGTAGTTATCAGATAATCTGGAATTCTCCACATCCTCCAATATAGCTAGTCCGTGACTGCTCCCTGTCACTAGAATAAAAACAAAAAGAACACGAAATGCCCATTTCAGCTCTTGAAAGGATTTTTACCAAGCTCTTATGATCAATTGTGTTGTGGGTGCTATGAAATATTTGAACACAAATGATCGAGAACTGGACCTACATGTTTATGCAGACTCCAAACGGCTTATGTTCTTAACAAGCTTTTTATGGCAGTTTTTACTCTCTGAGGTTTGCCATTGTCTGCAGAGAGATGACGGCCGAACAGAAAAATAAATTCAATAAAAACTTTCTGTATCAGGAATATGGGCTACACACTCTACCTACTGCAACACGGCTGTCAGTAGAATAGTTTTACAATTATTTGCCTGTTTCTGCTCGTTTTTTTTAATATTTATTACATGAATGCAACTTTTTATAGTATACTTTTTTAGCCACACATATACACAATACAGCGAGTTAGATGGGGGTAAAACTGATCTGACGACGACAAACAACAACCAAAACTCACCGCACTTCGCAGTATGAAAGTGACAACTTTGCTTGTATTTATTTCAGCAACAAAATTGTTGTTGTAAAAATGTTTTTGCTTGCACTGTGATTCGAACCTGCATCTTTTGGATCTCGATACGGATGTTCCAACCTCTAAGGTAAGTTAAACCTAATGCTGCATTTAAAAAATCAATAAGAGATAAAATTTCATTATCTGCAAAATAAATATTGAAGTCTCTAATTAATATTATAGGTACTCGTACAGCGTAAAATTTTTCGGTAATTCTTTTTTCGAGTATTGTAGTACACTTTTTTGAATAAAACATAAAATTTGCGAATAAAAAAAGTCTCTCCTGAACCGACCCTTAGAGAGGTAAAATATGTGAACGGGTCCTATTATTTTACCTATTATTTTTTACCTTGAAACATTTCTTCTGAATATACCTACCTCCCCTATCTGCCACCCTTTTGGGGGGTTCCAAATACAAAAAAACCCAAGAACTGCAGATTATAGTTGATATCTCTTCCGAATCGACCCAAGGGGGCTGATATATATGAGTTGTCTTTATTATTTATATCTTTCAACATTTCTTCTGAACACATCTTCTGTGAGTCTCTATACAAAAAATCTCACCCTAATTGATCCTAGGGGTGAAATTTATGAGCTGGTCCTATTATTTTTTGCCCTTCAACATTTCTTCTCAACACACCAACTATCTATCTGCCACCCTTCTGGGGTTCACATACAAAAGCACAAAAACTGTCGATTATAGTTAAAATTTCTCGAATCGAATTGACCAATCGAGGTGGCAAACGTATGACTATTTTTTACCCTTTAACATCGCTATGTTTTGTGCCTGTTAGCTGAATCAGAAATGCAGGCATTAACAGAGTACACATTGACATTGCTAACGTTAATATTGATGTGATTAACAGTGGTGACGATATAACAGTGCTAATGCGAGTTTATAACTTTTACCCCTACCAAAAAGTGTTAACATGTAAACAATAAAGAAGTTTTCCCTTCAAAATTAAAAGTTATACCTCATAGAATAATTATATGTGCACCATTAATCAAATTATCTTTGCGCTAAAATAAAAATGTTTCAAAATTCTGCCGTTGCTTCTGGCTTATCCCCTAAAAGAGGGCGTAGCTTTAGTTAAGCCATGCTTTTATAGTAAGTTTTTACCGAGTTTCATTGATGTGTGACTTATTTCGAAAGCTATACCAAAAATGTTGGGTGGGCGGAAAAAGTACCACGCCCCTCGTCCAACACCCATAAAATGTTACCTGTGGAATAACATGTGTAAATTGAGGTCGAATACTGAATTCCAAGGCTGTGCGACCTATAATTCCAAAACTGTTTGAAATCGAAAATTTTAGGTGTATGTAAGGTGCCTTTTACGATCGGCACCAGACTTCACAGGAACCCTCTCAAGGCTTTGGTATAAAAATTGGCTTAGCGGTTTCGAAGTCCTTACGTGATATACACATATACCCACATACGTACATATATACATTAAGTCGCCTCACACTCTTTAGGAAAAAAAATTGTTCAGTCTCGTTCTTCAAAATAATCCATGGCTTATGTTATGATGATCCCCATAAAATATTGACTAAATTATCGACTAAAAATATTGGCTGGTACGGTAGTTAAAAAAAAGCAAACGGTCAGAAATAAGAGTATTGAAAAAAATTTTGCATAAAAAATCTTAAATTTTTTCCGTTGGACCAAAGATAATGCGGATTTTTATGGATTGTTTTAACTTTTTTTTAACAATAACAGACAATGGCAAGCCTCAAAGAGTAAAAACTAGCATGAAAAGCTTCTTGAGAACATAAGCCGTTCGGAGTCGACATAAAACATGTAGGTCCAGTTCTCGATCATTTGTGTTCAAACATTCCACAACACGCACAACACAATTGATCATAAGAAGCTCGGTCAAAGTGCTTTCAAGGGCTGAAATTGGCCATTTCGTTTTGTTTTTTTTTTTGTGGGTGGTAAAAGTGGGGCGTGGCAAATTTTATATATATATATTGACTGCTACTTAGATCACCTGCATATCAAGTGTTACTATCAAAACGTGTACAACTCAGGAATAAGCATGATTTCGAAAAGTGGGCGTAGATATGTTGCGACCACACCCATTTCTCAACAGTTGCCGACAGTGACCATATGAACTGATGAACTGAATTACCAAATCTTACTCTTTTACGACAAAAGCCGTCTGATATAAAGCATTTTTACTGATTTGTGGACGGAAAAGTGGGCGTGACAACGTTTATATTTACATAGTGACTGCCGCTTGGACCCATAGCACCTGCATTCCAAGATTCACTTTCAAACCGTGTACAACTCAGGAGTAAGCATGATTTCGATAAAGTGGGCGTAGATATAGTGCGGCCATGCCCATTTTTTGTGCATTGGCCGACAGTAACCATACAAACTAAATAACCAAATCTTAGTCTTCTACGGCAAAAGCCGTCTAATATAAAACATTTTTACTGATTTGTGGGCGTTAAAAGTGGGCGTGACATCGTTTATATTTACATAGCGACTGCCACTTGTATCCATTGCACCTGCATACCAAGATTCACTATCGAAACTTGAACATTTCAGGAATTAAAACGATTGCTGAAAGTGGGCGTAGATATAGTGTGGCTACGCCAATTTTTTGTAGTCACCGGAAGTAACCATCTGAACAAAATTACCAAATTTTAGTTTTAGATGATTAAAACCGTCTGATATATAGCATTTTTTTTAGTTTGTGGGCGATAGAGCCAATTTGGGTTGTGTCGGAGGTACCACACCCCCTTGTCCAATCAATACCAAACTTCACAGGAACACTTCCAGAATATTGCTTTAGTATCCCTAAAGATTTCATAAAGTTTGGTTTGGTGGTTTTGGAGTCTATACGTGATATGCAACATATCCATATACCCACATACCCACATACATACATTTATTTTTATATATATAGAAGATAGATGACAACAGTAATATAACATAAGAAAGACTTTATTCAATTGTTCTTTATATTAACATACAAGATTCCATCATAGTAAGTAATTATATGTGCACAACTTAATAATATGTGTTTTTTGCTTAATTTTTCAGCTCAATAATAAAAAAAATTAATTAAAATTTCATATTAGTAATTTATATGCGTTCCTTTTTTTTAAATAAATTGGCTTAGCCGAAATGACATAGAATTGATCAAGGATTTTAGGGTGGATTGGCTGATATTTTGCCATTCTAGCTTATTTGCTACTTTAGACTCCCTAGCTGTCTCAAATTGTCTTCCATCCTTATATACTTTTCCATAGAGGATTCCCTAGAGATCCTCACTGGGGTTTAAGTCTGGACTAAAGGTCTACAGAGAACCATCCATTCTACTTGTACACACAGATAAAACAAGTAAGAATTTGAAATTATTGATACAAATACAACAACGAGTAGAGCTTAACTTATGCTTACATGTTTTGGATTGAGCAGAGATCGTATCATCTCTTTCTCTGGCTCTCATTGTAGTGTAAGCTTTTTTCTCTTTATCGGCTGCACTGAGCAGAGTAACTGTTTTAACTCTCTTTTAATTGGATATATCCATTCAAAATGGATATTCCAGATAGTTTTCTTTGTGTTAATCTCGTGCTTTTACTTTTTCTATGCTACTAAAAAAAAAAAGTAATGGTGTAATGGATATGAATTCTGTGAATCGATAGCTTTATATTAGGTACTTATGCCACATTTATTAATTTTTAATTAATTAATTTTTAATTTCATTAAGTTTTCGACAAAAATGCCTTTTTTATGGTTATTTTTTTATGAATAAATTTAAAACTTGAATGCATTGCACTTACGTAAAGTGTTTCATTTATTATTTTATTGAAATTATTCGATTTTTATTCGTTATATTTTTGACGGCACATATCCAGATGTTCCAAGTAGAGATAACAATATTACCGATATATCTGTTTGTTGCGTATGTTCTCAAATTTGCTCAATTTGCATTATGCTCCTTATAAGTCCAATTATCGCCCCAAAGTTGGCCGGAAAATTATATTAGTTCATTGTCCAGTTAATAAATGTACATTTTAGCATTAAGTTTACCAAAGCATTAGCATTAAGTCACCAAAACCAAAACTAAATATATTCGAACTTATTTAAGCCTGTGAATACATAGGAATTCATAATGTCAACTACACATTTTTCGTAGTATAGAAGCAATCTACTGTAAATCGAAAAAAAAAAATCAAATGTTTTGAATTAGTTAATTATAAAAACAATGTGACCCATTAACTCAAAAGTTAAAAACTAGAAGCAATCATTGTACTATTTTTGTTTTCTGGTGGCAACATGAATGTTTTTGTAATTAGAAATATTTTACGTGCACGTACAATATAGGCGAACTCTGTACGAAACATAACAGCAACAATAACTGTTATGTTGGCTCGTTTTAATAACAATAAAATGGTTGCCAATTTGTGGGCTCGCAATTTCTAAAGCAGTGTACGTGTGAGTGTGTGTGTGTTTGTGTGTGTGTGTGGTGCGTGAGTATATGTGCACGTACGACGTGCAAATTGTTTTCATGTTTTTGACGCCATTTTGTTTTTGCATTCGATTGCAACTTTTTGAAAATGGAATCACGTAGTTCGTCTGCTACCGACTTAAGTTCTATAGTTTATTTTTTGTATTTATATATTTTTCTGTTGTTGTTTTGTTTTTTTGTTTTTTTCCCTGCTCTTTTTTTCGGCTTGCATTTATTTTTATTGTATTCGGTACTTTATTTGAGGTTATAAAATAGTGTGTGTGGCAAAACCAAACGATTTTGTGTTGCTGTCGCCATATTGTTGGCCATTTTAGCGGTTTGTTTCCGGTGCAGCAATAAAATTGAACGAAAAACGTAGGCGGCCAAATTTATATGATGTTGGCAACAATGGCCAACAGCAGTGTAATAAAAGTGTGTTTTGTTTCAATAAAAAAAAAAAGAGTACAAAGACAAAAATAACAAAAAATAGTAAATATTTTGTATGCAGCAGCAGTAGAAAATTAAAAAAAGGTTTAGCAGCAAAATTGTTGTGCTTGACAGGCATTAACTTTAATTAAGCATGATAAGCTTTGCAGTAAGCTGCTTTTAAAATTGTGAAGTTTTAAGCGCAGGAAATGTCCTTGAAAGCTTAAAGCAATTTTGCAGCCATAGTTGGAGCTAAATAACATTTTTTCTCTTCTTTTAAATTCATTGCAAATAAAGTGAGTTCATAGCAAAGACTATAAAAATAATTAAATATCACGAAAATATGCAGTAATTAAAAAATTTCACTTTTTATGGCGCATACAAATTGTTTTTTTTTATTGCAACTGCTGTTTTTTGTTTCTGTTCTGGCATTTTTTTATTTTCTTAACTTCCATAAAATATGATAAGTTTTTTCTATGGTTTAAAAAAAGTTAAAATTTAAGCATAGCTATGAAATTATAAGCGCAAAAAATAAAACGCCATAAAACCTGGGTTAGCTTTGGCTTTCGTTAGTGGCTCTGGCTGCTGTTGTTGTTGTTTGTTAACAAAAAATATTCAAATTTGTTTTTTTTTAAATTTTTTTTTTTGGCTTGCATACTCGGCAATGCCAACATTTTTATTTGCAGGACAGCTTTTAATTTCATTGCAATTAAGAAGGAACAAAAACTGAAAACGAATTAAAGACAACAACAACAAAAATAAAAAAAGGATCGTTTTCATTCACTTCATTGTGGCTCGGCGCTCATCTAGCTAGAGCATCATTTAATTTAATTAGTTTTCCTGTCAGCCTGACCGCGCAATTATAAAAATTTCGCTTTTATGACGATTAAAACAGAAATGCGGATAAAGTACAAAAGAAAAAAAAAAATTAAGAAAGCAACAACAATCATCGCTTTGATGGCAAAGCAAAAAACAATTTACAAAGTAATGCTATAAAATTCTTTTGTGTTCTATTTGAAGAAATTTTTTGATAATTTTATTTTTCGCTATTCTTAGATCAGATATAGTAAATTTGACACATTTATTTGATTTAGAAAAGCGTTTAACTATTGTAGAGTTTTTATAGCAAGTTAAACATGCATGCCTTTATTGAGGATTTAGCTGAGCTGAAATCTTCATTTGATATTATTGCAAAGACGATATCTAAAAGCAGTGAACAACCAGTAAGGAATGGAGTTTTGGCAGGGTACCGAACAGAGACCTGCATCAAGTACTTGAAAAATTAAGCTTTTTCAAGTACTTAAAAATTCACTAGGTTTGAGCTTAAAAAAACCAAGCAAAGCAAGCTTCGTATCAAACTAATCGATCGCAAACTTTACTGCTCTGCTGCGCACAAAAACTTGAAGCGCTTGAAATTTTCGGGAAAATACTTGAAGAGATTGATATGTTCGGCAAAAGCTTATAAGCTTGCAAGTATCCAAATAGTTCAAATAGTTCAAATTGGGAAAGCTTGTTGTATTGCGGGTCGCTGATTGCGATTCTGATATCAGAACAAAAAAAGTTGTTTGGACACTAGGATGGACCGTAACAATACTTTTTTTGTGATTTTGACAGATTTTGCCCTTTTTTGCAATCTAAGTCGGATCAATTATTTGGATTCTGACGTAATGAAGATGTTGTCCTGAGATTAAAAAGTTCCATATCTCGAAGGGGAAGCAAAGTTGGTAAAGTCTAACCATTTTTTGGGGGTTACTATAGGAGGAAGCATTTCTGAGACACACAAATAGGGGGATCTATCACTCCCCCATTTTACACATTTTTAGGGAGAGACGTGCTTAACTCTCCACTGTAAGTCAAATTCTGAGTCATACACGCGTTTCGGTGTCCCCCTAAAAATATGTAGAATGGGGGCTAATATACCCCTATTTGTGTGTCTCAAAAATGCTTCCTCAAATAGGAACCGCCAAAAATTGGTTAGATTTTACCTATTTTGCTTGCCCTTCGTGATATGAAACAATATAAAATCGAAAGATATCGAAAAATCCTCAAAAAAAAATTTTCGAAAAATCTTCGAAAAAATAGAAAAAGTGCCATATCTCGAAGGGGAAGCAAAATAGGTAAAAATCAACCATTTTTTTGGGATTTCTAAGGGAGGAAGCATTTTTGAGACGCATAAATAGAGGGGTCTACCAATGCCCCATTTTGCACATTATTAGGGGGGCCATCTGGACATATAAGATTCAAAAAAACTGGCCCGATATTTTACAGCCCAAAATATTTAAGAAACAAAAGCACGAAGAAAACATTTTTGAGGAGACCACCCTTATCAGCGACCCATATTTTTCACAAAATATTTTTAAGACTATTTATTTGGGTACACCCTTGTGCTCAACAAATTTTTCTTTAACTATACTTTTCTTAAGTAAGTAAGTTGAGTTAGTTGAAAGTTCACAAACAAATTCAAGCTTTTCAATCTCTATGACGTACGTTTCAAGTCTGCTGCCGCTTGTTTTTACTTCGTGTCGTAGATCACGCGTTTATAAATTTGGGCAACAAGCTGACGTCGACTTGACTAATTTGAAGTATACTTCAACTTGATTGAAAATTATCAAGTTCAAGCGCGCTTGTATTCATAAATTTAGCAAGTACTTGAAATTACAAAAGAATAGGATTGTGCAGTTCTCTGGTACAGAAGCTAAAATACCCCCCGCTTCCGAATTGAAGTACATTCAAAGCCTGTAGCCATCTATAATCTGCGAAAATATGATGCCATACGCTTAATTAAATTTAACATTTAGTGCAACATGTAGCACACCGAGCGAAAAAAACCATACTAAGAATATGCAAGTCAGCTTTTGTGAAGCAAAAATGTACTGAGTTGCAAAACTAATGTGTAATGACAAAAGTATTTGGGCAAGTTAAACATGGTTAAAATATGAAAACTTCGATAATTTCAGCAAAAATAAATTGTTTGCATAGTTAAAGTTGAAGTTTATAAAATTACTAAAATTCTTGTTAAAGTACACAAAAGCAATGTATAAAATTTGACTTAATCGCGACTTAAGCTTATGTAAAATTAAATAAAAGACTCAGATAGAAGGGATATATGTTAAATTATACAAAATATCGACAATTTGTGATACAAATTAAATTCGATAGATAAACAAATAAAACTTTTTTGTCTTATCCAAGAAATTGGTAGGCACCAACTTACGGAACTCATTGAATTAATTAACGTAAGTTTATTGTTAATTTGTCTTAAGTTTTTTTTTTACCTTTTTGAAATTTTTTTTTTTTTTAATAAGTATTGAAGGTATGTATAAATGGAACTTTAGAACTTTAAAGCATATATCAAACAAAGTTCATAACAGTACGTTAAAAAAGTCCATAGGATGACACATAGATGGCGTTACAAGATTTTTTCCATATGATTTTTATTTAGTACCAACCTTCAACCGATATGTATAAACATTTGACAACAATCTGACAATTGATTCGTGAGTTATAGCATTTTGTGTGCAACTATTATTATTGAAAAAAAAAAATGGAAAAAAGTGGATTTCGAGTTTTGATAAAGCATTGCTTTTTGATGAAAATAAATACAGTGAAATTCAAACAATGGCTTGATAAACATTATCCGGACTCTGCTTCATCGAGACAAATGGTAGAAAAGTGGATTGCTGAATTTAAACGTGGTCGTACCAGCACAAACGATGCAGAGCGCAGTGGACGCCCAAATCAGACTGTTATTCCACAAAACATAAAAAAAAAATTCACAAATTGGTTATGAACGATCGCAAATTGAAGGCTCACGAGCTAGCTGACATTGTAAAGATATCAGATGGCAGTGTTTTTACCATTTTACACGAACATTTGTGTATGCGAAAGCTCTGTGCAAAGTGGGTGCCGCGTGAGCTCACAGTCGACCAAAAACAACAACGAACTGATGCTTCCCTTAGAACTGTGACCAAACACTGAGAGGAGTGTTTGGCGCTGTTAAACCACAATAAAATTAAATTCTATCGTAGATATGTGGCAATGGATGAAACATGGCTTCACTATTATTCACAATGCAAAAGATTCACAATCTGTATTTTGGGATGCGAAAGGAATAATATTCATCGACTATATTCAAAAAGGAACCACCATCAGCAGCGACTTTACTGTGCATTTTTGGATCGATTGAAGGCTGAAATCGCTAAGAAACGGCCACATTTGCAAAAGAAAAAAAGTGTTGTTTCACCAAGACAATGCACCGTGTCACAAATCGATGAAACGATGGCAAAATTGAATGAATTGGGCTTTGGATTGCTTACCCACCCACCATATTATCTAGATTTAGCCCCCAGCGACTTTTTCCTGTTTTCAGATCTCAAGAGAACGTTGCTGGAAACAAATTCAAGTCCAATGATGAAGTTATCACTGAAAATGAGACCTATTTTGACGAGAAAGTGAAATCGTACTATAAAAGTGGTATCGAAAAGTTAGAAAATCGCTATACTCGTTGTATCGCTCTCAAAGGCAACTATGTTGAATAATATAATCGAGTTTTACCAAAATTTTATTTTTTTCTTACTTAACCTGCGAACTTATTGAATGACCTGTTATATTTTGGTTAGTCAGAAGCTCAATCTCAAGTGTTAAGAGTGATGTCTTGTTGTTGGGGTAACGATTCATTTGCATTTGTTTTTTTACACAAAATTACGTATATTTTTATCTATGACCAGGAAAGTTTAAGAAACAAAATTTCCACCTAATACTCTTCCATAAGGGTGAAATAATGAATTTAAAGCCAAAAGTATATTCTTTTTTAAAGAACATTTCTACACCCCTTTTCTAATCATGGCCGCGTATTGCTTGTTGCTTGAAACAAATCCTACCAACTTCTACGCAAAATATTAATACTATGGAGCAGATATTTATTGAGACAAAGAAATACAATTAAACGTACACGCCCATGCCATATCCAGCTCACTTATCTAGACTATGGACTACTCATTATTGCAAAGAATATATGTACAAAGTTAGGTGGAAGTCGAACAAACGGAGTAAATTTGTTTGAAGTCGGAAAAATATTGTTGATGTACCCCATGTACCCCATCCCGCCTACTTTTCTGGACTATGGACTGCACATTATTCCATAAGCTATTAAGGAAAATTTGTTTGAAGTCGGACAAGCCCTAAAGAAGTTCGTTTGAAACTAATGTGTCAGGCCCCTGTCTAGCCCCGCCCAATTAGATACACACTACACATTATATCAAAAAATATGTGCGCAAAATTTGGTTGAAGTCGGAAAATCGGTGAAGGTGTTCAAATAGCATTAAAGTGTCTTACCCCCCTGTCTAATTACGACTCATTTTCTAAACTCATGACTGCACACTATGCTAAATAATATATGTGCCAAATTTGGTTCAATTCATACTAACGGTGTAAAAGAAATTCGCTTAAAATAAAAGTGCCACGCCCCCTGTTCATTTTCATCCAATTTTCTAGACTACTAATTGCTCGTTATTCCAAAGAAAACTTGTGGAAAATTTTGTTGAAGTCGGACAGAGGCTAGAGAAGAAGATCACTTCAAATCAAAGTGCAACGCCTCTGTGACCAAAATTTCAAACTTTGTACGGCTCATTATAGCAAAAAATATAAAATTTGCAAAATTTGGTTTAAGTCAGAAGAACGGTGTTAAAGGAGTTCGATTAAAATTAATGTGTCACGCCCCCAGTCTGATTCCGCCCAATTTTCTGGACTAATCACTGCTCATTATTCCAAAGCATAAGTGTCGAAAATTTGATTGAAATTGGACACACACTGTAAAAGTTCGTTTTAAATTTAAGTGCCACGCCCCCGCCTACATCCGCCTACTTTTATTAACTACGGACTACTCCTTATGCCAAAAAATATATGTACAAAATTTGGTTTAAATCGGATATACGGTGTAGAGGGAGTTTGATTAAAATTAAATTGACACGCCCCTTTTCCAATCTCAACTACGTTTGTAAGCTTAAACTGATCATCGTATTAAAGAATATATGTGCGAAATTCGGTTGAAATCAGACACACGTTGTAGATGGAGGTAATTTAAAAATAAAGTGCCACGCCCCCTGTATAGTACCGCCCAATTTTATAAACTTAAGACTTTTCTAGTTACTAAAATAAAAAATACGCGATTTAACAGAATTTCGATTAAGAGTAAAATGCCACACCCACTGTTCTAGTCTTAAGACTTTACGTTTTACCGAAATATATATATGCAAAGCTTGGTATAGGTCGAACAAACAATGTGAGTGTGTGCATACAGACACGATGAAATTCAGTTTTACATATTTAGGAAGTTTTTCTATTAGATGTCATCAAACGTCACTTTGTATGGAAGGTAGGGGAAATTTCATTAGATTTTTCCAAATTTATTAGTGAGGTTTCATATTAAATATCAAAGCTTATATGGGGAATATCAAGACATTTCTTTAATTTCTATTGATTTTTAAAAGATTTTACTTTTGATATAAACACACTTTGTATAGGAGGTAGGCGTGGTTTTTATCCGATTTTCCCAAATATCATAGTGATGGTCTATATTAAAAAGCAAAGCCTATGTGCACAATTTGAAGAGATTTCATTAATTTTTGCGGTTTGTAAGAGGTTTTACGGTTAAAAATAGTCAACTTGTATGGGAGTTAAGCCTTTTCCACACTTGGTCAACGCAATTCCAACTCAACTTGAACGCAACAGCGAAAAAGTTGAAAAGCAATGCAATTGTAAGCCGAATGCTTTCAGACTTGCTTCTAAAGTCGTGCAACATATGTTATTATATAATATTATATAATATTTCATGCTTTTCGAATTTCTATATTAATTTGATATTTAACACTTCTCCATTTATACTGCAAACTATTTCTTCTTCTTTTAGATTCTATTAATGAAAAAAGGAACTAATTAATTAACTTATTCACCTTGACTGCACTACAAATAATTGAATTCGCGAAACAAACAAACTGATGCAACAAGCCGCCGATGAAAATTGCGGAAAGCCGCGTTGCGTTGAACAAGTTGAGAACGTGTCGAGAACTTGTTGCGTGCAAATTGCTTAATCTGAAGGTTCTGGTATAAATACACAGGCTAGCAACTTGAGTTGGAGTTGCGTTGACCAAGTGTGGAAAAGGCCTTAGGCGTGGTTTTCAGCCAATTTTTCAAAAATTGGTTAGATTTTACCTATTTTGCTTGCCCTTCGTGATATGAAACAATATAAAATCGAAAGATATCGAAAAATCCTCAAAAAAAAATTTTCGAAAAATCTTCGAAAAAATAGAAAAAGTGCCATATCTCGAAGGGGAAGCAAAATAGGTAAAAATCAACCATTTTTTTGGGATTTCTAAGGGAGGAAGCATTTTTGAGACGCATAAATAGAGGGGTCTACCAATGCCCCATTTTGCACATTATTAGGGGGGCCATCTGAACATATAAGATTCAAAAAAACTGGCCCGATATTTTACAGCCCAAAATATTTAAGAAACAAAAGCACGAAGAAAACATTTTTGAGGAGACCACCCTTATCAGCGACCCATATTTTTCACAAAATATTTTTAAGACTATTTATTTGGGTACACCCTTGTGCTCAACAAATTTTTCTTTAACTATACTTTTCTTAAGTAAGTAAGTTGAGTTAGTTGAAAGTTCACAAACAAATTCAAGCTTTTCAATCTCTATGACGTACGTTTCAAGTCTGCTGCCGCTTGTTTTTACTTCGTGTCGTAGATCACGCGTTTATAAATTTGGGCAACAAGCTGACGTCGACTTGACTAATTTGAAGTATACTTCAACTTGATTGAAAATTATCAAGTTCAAGCGCGCTTGTATTCATAAATTTAGCAAGTACTTGAAATTACAAAAGAATAGGATTGTGCAGTTCTCTGGTACAGAAGCTAAAATACCCCCCGCTTCCGAATTGAAGTACATTCAAAGCCTGTAGCCATCTATAATCTGCGAAAATATGATGCCATACGCTTAATTAAATTTAACATTTAGTGCAACATGTAGCACACCGAGCGAAAAAAACCATACTAAGAATATGCAAGTCAGCTTTTGTGAAGCAAAAATGTACTGAGTTGCAAAACTAATGTGTAATGACAAAAGTATTTGGGCAAGTTAAACATGGTTAAAATATGAAAACTTCGATAATTTCAGCAAAAATAAATTGTTTGCATAGTTAAAGTTGAAGTTTATAAAATTACTAAAATTCTTGTTAAAGTACACAAAAGCAATGTATAAAATTTGACTTAATCGCGACTTAAGCTTATGTAAAATTAAATAAAAGACTCAGATAGAAGGGATATATGTTAAATTATACAAAATATCGACAATTTGTGATACAAATTAAATTCGATAGATAAACAAATAAAACTTTTTTGTCTTATCCAAGAAATTGGTAGGCACCAACTTACGGAACTCATTGAATTAATTAACGTAAGTTTATTGTTAATTTGTCTTAAGTTTTTTTTTTACCTTTTTGAAATTTTTTTTTTTTTTAATAAGTATTGAAGGTATGTATAAATGGAACTTTAGAACTTTAAAGCATATATCAAACAAAGTTCATAACAGTACGTTAAAAAAGTCCATAGGATGACACATAGATGGCGTTACAAGATTTTTTCCATATGATTTTTATTTAGTACCAACCTTCAACCGATATGTATAAACATTTGACAACAATCTGACAATTGATTCGTGAGTTATAGCATTTTGTGTGCAACTATTATTATTGAAAAAAAAAAATGGAAAAAAGTGGATTTCGAGTTTTGATAAAGCATTGCTTTTTGATGAAAATAAATACAGTGAAATTCAAACAATGGCTTGATAAACATTATCCGGACTCTGCTTCATCGAGACAAATGGTAGAAAAGTGGATTGCTGAATTTAAACGTGGTCGTACCAGCACAAACGATGCAGAGCGCAGTGGACGCCCAAATCAGACTGTTATTCCACAAAACATAAAAAAAAAATTCACAAATTGGTTATGAACGATCGCAAATTGAAGGCTCACGAGCTAGCTGACATTGTAAAGATATCAGATGGCAGTGTTTTTACCATTTTACACGAACATTTGTGTATGCGAAAGCTCTGTGCAAAGTGGGTGCCGCGTGAGCTCACAGTCGACCAAAAACAACAACGAACTGATGCTTCCCTTAGAACTGTGACCAAACACTGAGAGGAGTGTTTGGCGCTGTTAAACCACAATAAAATTAAATTCTATCGTAGATATGTGGCAATGGATGAAACATGGCTTCACTATTATTCACAATGCAAAAGATTCACAATCTGTATTTTGGGATGCGAAAGGAATAATATTCATCGACTATATTCAAAAAGGAACCACCATCAGCAGCGACTTTACTGTGCATTTTTGGATCGATTGAAGGCTGAAATCGCTAAGAAACGGCCACATTTGCAAAAGAAAAAAAGTGTTGTTTCACCAAGACAATGCACCGTGTCACAAATCGATGAAACGATGGCAAAATTGAATGAATTGGGCTTTGGATTGCTTACCCACCCACCATATTATCTAGATTTAGCCCCCAGCGACTTTTTCCTGTTTTCAGATCTCAAGAGAACGTTGCTGGAAACAAATTCAAGTCCAATGATGAAGTTATCACTGAAAATGAGACCTATTTTGACGAGAAAGTGAAATCGTACTATAAAAGTGGTATCGAAAAGTTAGAAAATCGCTATACTCGTTGTATCGCTCTCAAAGGCAACTATGTTGAATAATATAATCGAGTTTTACCAAAATTTTATTTTTTTCTTACTTAACCTGCGAACTTATTGAATGACCTGTTATATTTTGGTTAGTCAGAAGCTCAATCTCAAGTGTTAAGAGTGATGTCTTGTTGTTGGGGTAACGATTCATTTGCATTTGTTTTTTTACACAAAATTACGTATATTTTTATCTATGACCAGGAAAGTTTAAGAAACAAAATTTCCACCTAATACTCTTCCATAAGGGTGAAATAATGAATTTAAAGCCAAAAGTATATTCTTTTTTAAAGAACATTTCTACACCCCTTTTCTAATCATGGCCGCGTATTGCTTGTTGCTTGAAACAAATCCTACCAACTTCTACGCAAAATATTAATACTATGGAGCAGATATTTATTGAGACAAAGAAATACAATTAAACGTACACGCCCATGCCATATCCAGCTCACTTATCTAGACTATGGACTACTCATTATTGCAAAGAATATATGTACAAAGTTAGGTGGAAGTCGAACAAACGGAGTAAATTTGTTTGAAGTCGGAAAAATATTGTTGATGTACCCCATGTACCCCATCCCGCCTACTTTTCTGGACTATGGACTGCACATTATTCCATAAGCTATTAAGGAAAATTTGTTTGAAGTCGGACAAGCCCTAAAGAAGTTCGTTTGAAACTAATGTGTCAGGCCCCTGTCTAGCCCCGCCCAATTAGATACACACTACACATTATATCAAAAAATATGTGCGCAAAATTTGGTTGAAGTCGGAAAATCGGTGAAGGTGTTCAAATAGCATTAAAGTGTCTTACCCCCCTGTCTAATTACGACTCATTTTCTAAACTCATGACTGCACACTATGCTAAATAATATATGTGCCAAATTTGGTTCAATTCATACTAACGGTGTAAAAGAAATTCGCTTAAAATAAAAGTGCCACGCCCCCTGTTCATTTTCATCCAATTTTCTAGACTACTAATTGCTCGTTATTCCAAAGAAAACTTGTGGAAAATTTTGTTGAAGTCGGACAGAGGCTAGAGAAGAAGATCACTTCAAATCAAAGTGCAACGCCTCTGTGACCAAAATTTCAAATTTTGTACGGCTCATTATAGCAAAAAATATAAAATTTGCAAAATTTGGTTTAAGTCAGAAGAACGGTGTTAAAGGAGTTCGATTAAAATTAATGTGTCACGCCCCCAGTCTGATTCCGCCCAATTTTCTGGACTAATCACTGCTCATTATTCCAAAGCATAAGTGTCGAAAATTTGATTGAAATTGGACACACACTGTAAAAGTTCGTTTTAAATTTAAGTGCCACGCCCCCGCCTACATCCGCCTACTTTTATTAACTACGGACTACTCCTTATGCCAAAAAATATATGTACAAAATTTGGTTTAAATCGGATATACGGTGTAGAGGGAGTTTGATTAAAATTAAATTGACACGCCCCTTTTCCAATCTCAACTACGTTTGTAAGCTTAAACTGATCATCGTATTAAAGAATATATGTGCGAAATTCGGTTGAAATCAGACACACGTTGTAGATGGAGGTAATTTAAAAATAAAGTGCCACGCCCCCTGTATAGTACCGCCCAATTTTATAAACTTAAGACTTTTCTAGTTACTAAAATAAAAAATACGCGATTTAACAGAATTTCGATTAAAAGTAAAATGCCACACCCACTGTTCTAGTCTTAAGACTTTACGTTTTACCGAAATATATATATGCAAAGCTTGGTATAGGTCGAACAAACAATGTGAGTGTGTGCATACAGACACGATGAAATTCAGTTTTACATATTTAGGAAGTTTTTCTATTAGATGTCATCAAACGTCACTTTGTATGGAAGGTAGGGGAAATTTCATTAGATTTTTCCAAATTTATTAGTGAGGTTTCATATTAAATATCAAAGCTTATATGGGGAATATCAAGACATTTCTTTAATTTCTATTGATTTTTAAAAGATTTTACTTTTGATATAAACACACTTTGTATAGGAGGTAGGCGTGGTTTTTATCCGATTTTCCCAAATATCATAGTGATGGTCTATATTAAAAAGCAAAGCCTATGTGCACAATTTGAAGAGATTTCATTAATTTTTGCGGTTTGTAAGAGGTTTTACGGTTAAAAATAGTCAACTTGTATGGGAGTTAAGCCTTTTCCACACTTGGTCAACGCAATTCCAACTCAACTTGAACGCAACAGCGAAAAAGTTGAAAAGCAATGCAATTGTAAGCCGAATGCTTTCAGACTTGCTTCTAAAGTCGTGCAACATATGTTATTATATAATTTTATATAATAATTCATGCTTTTCGAATTTCTATATTAATTTGATATTTAACACTTCTCCATTTATACTGCAAACTATTTCTTCTTCTTTTAGATTCTATTAATGAAAAAAGGAACTAATTAATTAACTTATTCACCTTGACTGCACTACAAATAATTGAATTCGCGAAACAAACAAACTGATGCAACAAGCCGCCGATGAAAATTGCGGAAAGCCGCGTTGCGTTGAACAAGTTGAGAACGTGTCGAGAACTTGTTGCGTGCAAATTGCTTAATCTGAAGGTTCTGGTATAAATACACAGGCTAGCAACTTGAGTTGGAGTTGCGTTGACCAAGTGTGGAAAAGGCCTTAGGCGTGGTTTTCAGCCGGCTTGGCTCATTCTCGAACTTGATTATAATTTCTTAGAAATAAGCTTATGTTTTGAATTTCAACGTGATAGCTTAAAAATTACGGCTGTAATTGTGTCACAGACGGACAGGCAGATGGGCAGACGGAAATCGGCTCAGGTGGTCATACACAACGCTACCGTATACACAGCACAAGAACAATATCATTCTGTACCGGTTGACAGAAAAACTTAAGGCTGTTTGTATATTTTGTATAGTAAGTAGTCAACACAGGAAGTTTTAGCGTAGGTTACGCTCTGTGAGTCTAAAGTGGATCACATTTTTTTTTTATAGAAAAATAAAAAGATGATCTATAAGCAACAGTTATTTGATATCGTTTACGATAATTTCTCGAAAATGAAAACGATAAAATTTACGTTCATTAAAACGATAAAAGGCTTAAATACCGTATAGCTACGATTATTTTAGTGTAGCTTACGCCAAGCCCGTAGTCAAGGGGTGTTTTCAGGGTTTAATTAAAATTTTGTTGAATTTATTAAAAAAGTTACGCTGAACCTCAGATATAAGAAAATATATCTTCTCTATCATATTTTGTATTTCTTCAGCGAATTTGCTTAGTTGTATCCAGTTATAATCGAAAATCTCCCCAGTGGAAATCAAAAATATTTGATTGAAACAAATTCATCATATCAATCATTCGAAAAATTTTGAAATCTTATTGTAGATAAATAAATTTTAATACCAAAAAATATTCCCAAGAGTAGCTGGTAGTATTGTCTTGATGTGGGTTCATTGATTGAATAATTGTTTTGACTAATTGAGATGTTTGTCGCTCGAATATTGAGTGAGGGGAGAGTGAATGTGTGAATGTACGAATGTGCTTGACACATCGTAGTGACATCTGTCTAATTAGACGTTAATGGAGACGCAGATATATTGTACACAAAATACTCGTACACGTACACGCACACACATAATGTACGTATGTGGGAAGCTGTCACTTGGCTAATGTCAGAACTCACGATGATGGATGGATTGATTAGTCGACGTCATAAATGAGCTAATCGACTACAAGTGGCAGCTACTCCAGCAATGCCAGCTCTGCGCTTACAACAACATTACCAACATACAACAAAGCAACATTGCTCCTTCTTTCTTCATTGATTTATGATGCTGCTCTGCTTCACATGCTTCTTTACAACTTCTGCCATAAATTGATGCAATTTTGACCAAAGCACTCTCAGATGCATGCATGCCCAACGCACGCGCTAAGACAATAGCTTGTTCCCTTCCGTTCAAACGTCCGTCTTTTCGTTCATTGCCTTTCGACTTTGAAACAAAAGACGCATTTTTGCGATATTTTCTGCCATTTAAGGATGTCATTGTTATATAAGCAGCGCTCGCAGTTAACGTAATTGTCTGTAAGTCGCCTTTGTTTGCTACTAGAAAGAAGGCATTAATCGAACAATGTACCAAAAAAAGCCATGGTCCATGGACCACTATTGCTGCAGTTCACATGTGTGCCAACGTCGAAGTCAATTTTCTTCCGCTGGTTTCCACTGGTTTTCATTGGGTGCCAGAAATTTCAATTTCTATGCAATCCGCCTCGATACTTAACTCAGCAACTTTATATTTCGGCGGCGGTGGCATAGCACACACAATGCTTGGCTTCCGGGCTACGTTGTTGTCATGAATTAAATTGTTCACTTCTTTCGCAACAACAACAACAACTATAGACTATAGTGTATAGTAGTCGCTTTAAGGAGAACAAAAAGGCAATTTTGTGGCCGACTACTCCAAGTCATTGTACGGTAGCAATTTTTTTCTTTAGGTACCTTAACTGCCGACTCCCACATGGTTAGTTATGTTGTTTTTGTTTTGTTATTGCATGTGCAACTACGCGGAATGCACTGGAGAATGTCATCATAGCCTTATAGTAATAGTAGGCGATATGTTACTCGCAACAATTTCTGGTATAATTAAAGGCGTTTTGATGCGATGGCAGGAGCTTCTTTGTGTATATTTTAGAGATCATAAAAAAATGCATGATTTGTGATGAAAATGATGTTGTCAAAAAACAAAAGATTTATAATTTTTTCGATAAGTGACATGCGGCGAAAGATGTCAAGTGTACCCGCCTGTAAACTCGATAGCTCCGATTTTGATAAAACTTGGGGAAAGGGTTGTATTATTGGTCTGCATTAGAGTGGGTCGATTTGCAAACCTTTGTTGCCTGGGCCATTTTCGGCTCAGTCATGAAAAGTTATTAAAAATAAAAACAAAAAAAGTCGCTCTTTTTAATTTATTAATTTTTTACGAAAAATTTTTTTATAAAAGTGTATAAATAAATTTAAGATCGTTTTTAGGCTAAATTATGTATGAGAATTTCATTTTTGGCATCAGTTTTGCTCCAGCAGCAGCTTTAAATGCCTGAAATAGTTAGTTTTACCTAGGACGACATATCTAGAGCAAAACGGATACAAAAATAGTATGCTCGTACTCGATATATTACTATAGACCCAGTCCAATATTTATAGGTTTTGAAATCGAAAATAGTCGAAAAAATTGTCGAATAAATTCCATTCTCACAGATAACTTCCAAATGACCAAATTACTTGATGCTGCTAGCGACATCTGGTGCACAGCTAGAACACAACTGATATCAGAAATGAAATCCGATCAGATGTCAAACTTTACACACGATTTTCTCAAAAAAACTTTTTCAAATTGGCGTGCATGATTGAAAGGAAAGTTTCTATCAGATCGTTCTGAAATTTAAGCACGTCAACCTACACATGTTAATGCTGAGTACGACCTACACCGACAAAAAAGCTTATGTTAAATTGAAAAAAACCTAGTATAATTTATAAGATGGCTTTGGCAGTTATCAGCCTCCCAAGTACTTCCCCAAAACGCCTAAGTTTAACATGTTAACTCGCCAATTTTTATTTGGTTGATAAATTAACCAAGTATTTGGTAATTTATACTTTATATAAAAAAAAATAATTGAATTTCAAATATATAACTTTTTTCCGGGTTTTGTGGTTTTTTTTTTCTTTTTCTTTTTTTGAAGCCGCCTCTAGTTTTGTGATTTGCTTTGCTTGACTGAAATGGGCGGTAACTACACAAATTTTTCTTTTATTAACACCGTTTTTGATAGAAATTCATTGCTTCTCGGCTTCTCTTCGGTGCTTGTGTTTATTATAGCAATACCATTAAAATAAATTAAATATCAAATATAAAAATTTTGCCTTCGTCTGCCGCGGAGAATTGAACCCACACCCACCGATTAAGATGTCACTACACTACGCATCGAGCCAAACTCCTTCGTTACGCAGAATGATTGATTCAATATTAATTACAACTGAAGCTAAGCTGCAGCATAACACAATAATCTATTAATAGACTTTTGTTGTATGGCTATCAACAGCATACTGTGACATACTGCATCTGTTAATACAGCGGCTGTTAACATAGCTGCAGTTATGTCAGCAACCAGTAGAAAGGCTTTTGGGATCAGTGGGTAGAGCGATGGACTGGCACCAAAAATTCCAAGTTTAATTCCACACGGCGGGAACAGAAATTTTTTTCTTTTCTTTTTGTTGATGAAATGTAATAAAATTTACTGGTGTGAATATTAACCTGTGTTTTTTAATTTACTTTATGTTATTTTTGAATTTAAAAGTTATTTTATTAACAAAAAAAAACCATTAAATTATCAAATCTATCCTTCTCTCGTGTGTCTAATGACGCAGCTGTGTTTTTTTTTTTTGCAGAAAATAGCTCAAAACTGTGCTCAAGCACAGGATTTTGAGCTTAGGTGAATCAAATATTTTTTTTTGGCAGAGTATCAAAGTATGTGCTTTCAAAGCAATGTATTAAACAATAAATTGCTTACGTGAATAAGCATAAGTTTATAGCTCCCATACAATTTTCTTTACCCAAGCCGACATAGGTGATTTAACTATTGCTTTTTTTTCGGTGTACGGATGAAAAAGTCGGCACGCTCTTTTTTGAGTTATAACAGATTTTTTTGGGGCAAAAAGTAAATTTTCGACAAATTTGTTTCAACAAAAAAAATTTTTTTTTATGTCATTCCACGGTCGCTTTAATGCTGATTAAAACCCCATTTTTCTTTTTTTTTTAACTTTTCTGAGGACAGTAATCCTGCACGCCGTGGTTTTTTTGGTGTTTTCTTAAAAAAATTATTGCAAACGACGAGAGAAAATTTTAAAAAAGTATTTTCGTATGATATAAAACCAATAAACATATGTTCAGTTTCATTAACTCGGATAAGCCCGAATTTTTATCTTAATTTTTTTATAATTTTGCGCAAAAGTGTTTTATTTATTATAAGTAACCCACTAAACACATTTTATGAAATACCACGCCCACCTATTTTTAGCAACGCCCAATCGTTCTGGAAGGACGTTGGATGCCTTTCACTACATTAAAACATATTTCATGTGAAATTTCATCCAAATGCGATGAAAACACTTTTAACAAACATTTTTTTAAAGGATTCTTATTGCTGAGTTTGTTTTATGCCTGTTTTTTTAATAAATAAAACTCACCTGTTAACGATAAGATCCACAAATTCAGGCACAAAAAATTAATGCGCTTTTTCGCTGTTCAAAACAAAACTAACCGAGTATGAACAAGAACAGCTAGTACCGCCAAAATAAAACTCATTTCCAATGGCACTTAAAAATTATAGTTTGGCTTTTGTGTTCTAATTGAAAAGTTATTAAAAACATTACCTTAGAAAAACATTAAAATTTTATTAATTTAAGCAAATTATTACATAAATTCATTTACCATGATGATCAAATCGTCTGCACTGTTTCAGAAATGTAAATGTTTCTTAAGCGTTTTTCTTTTATTAAAAACGGAAAGCATTGGCTAAAGATAACGAAAAATGGTTGAGGCATGGAAAGTAAAATATGTTAATTCGGTGTTTGAATTACTAATTTACATAATTATTTATTTACTCAATAGCTTAATTACTCAATTGAATCGTAATGGAGAAAATGTCACGTTCAAAATGTAATGACTCAGATTATGATTTAAAAAAAGAACTGAAGATATTGAATCTAACAAAATACTGTATAAAGTAACATTATTTCGTAAGATTCTAAAATTAGTTGCACTAATAAATTGTGACAGATTTCGCTGAATTCTGACTTTCTATATTACTTAAATTTTTGTGCCGTTCGAAAGGGTTTTTGCGTTTTTTTTTTAAAGGTATATTACTAGCATCAAAATTATAAAATACTATTAGAAGTACAAAAAATACTAAAAATCCCATTTTCAATTAAAAATGAGAATGTTTTGTATGTATAAATTGTATAGGCAGTTTTTGAAAAATTCGCTTGAAAAAGTAAACATTAATTCTCCAACGTAAAATTTAAAAAATGCATATTCATGCTTCAATAAGACAATGTTTTCAAGAAGCTAAAAAAGAAGTGCTGCTGTCCTTGAAAAATGTGAATGACATTTTTAGTGGTCAAAAAATAACTTAAAACTTTTCATTGAAAGATTCATTGAAAGTCTAAAGATTTGTTTGTAGAACTAACGGTCTAAAAGATATAGTTGTTTTACTAAATGTCTAAAGAACAAATTTTATTTTTTTTAATATGGCACTATTTTAAACTTAAAAGAAATAATTAAAAAAAAATTTTTTAAGAATTTATTTTTTTAAGTACTGTCCACGTGGAAAAATTTGAAAAAAATTGGAATCGTCAAAATTAATTTTTGGACAAAAGCGTCCGATTTGACATGGAATCACCTATATACGAGTGAATTGCGTCAATAGACAGTTAATTCTCTATAAGAAGTTAACTGTAAAAACAATGAAAATACATTAGATTCTCCTGCGTCTTGTTTTTTTTTTCTTTTTTTTTTTATATCTAACCAACACTTAGGGGAGGCTTCCTATAAATTGCCAAAGCATTGTGTTGATTCGGAAGACGGTGATAGTTGAAGGGTGAAAAGATAGTTTGATGTTTAATAAAAAAAAAACTTTTTTTAGAATTTATTCGATTTTATATTTATTGCAAGACCAAATGGGGCGTGGTCAGAACTTAAAAACAGTAAATTAGTTTCAATGAAAGCGATTTTTTTTATAGTCAATCATCAGTTAATTCCCCAAACTTATTTATAAATTTACCTTCACAATTAATTATGAGAGCCTGATTTTCTGTTCTCCTCCAGAATATTAATGATCTGAAACTAGTAAAATTTTTTCATTATGCAATTATTTTTAATTTTATTTTATTTTTTTTTTTTTATTTTTTTTAAAAAAAAAAAACAAAATTTATCATTGTTCGGAAGCCGCAAATAACAGCATGCTTTGGCAGTATTAAGCTAGACGTGTAAAGATTGCCAACCTTCACTGAAAACAAGACAAGTGAAAAACTTAATATAACCAACATAAAAACATGTTGCAGCATGTTGTTGCAAGCAACATTTTCGTTTTATTTTATATATGTATAAAATTTAATTTTTTATTCTATTTTTTTTTTTTTTTGTTCTTTATGCTGTTAACAACAAACTCGCGTACGTGGCTGAAACTTCGAAGTGGCAATATAATGAGATGAGAGAGAAGGTAACCATGAAAAAGCACAACTTTTCTTTTCATTAAAAAGTTGTAAACAAACGCTAAAGTGCTGCCAGTAGACATGGGTAACGCAGCGTTGCATTGAGTTGCAGCACTTAATTGCGCTTCTGCGCTAATACACCAGTTTTATGAAAAGTAACGCACTAGCGCAGTAATACAAATATATAGTTTCTTGTTTGTTCTTATTTCTGTATTTATTCTTATTTCTGCTTTATTGCAGTATCAACCTTGAAGTCAGTGCATATTGACTGCATGATTGAATTTAAGGTTTATGAATTAATGCTAATTATTTCTTATCGATTCACGTCTATTTGGTGAATTAATCATTCATAATCTTTTATTAAAATAACCTTCTTTATATGAAACATATTGCTTGACTAACTTGACAGACTAACTTTATCAACTAATTCAATGCGCAATTCAATCCCCAATGGGCAATGAAGCTAGGTCGTTTCTAACGAAGGCGTGTATTTACTGCTACTTTTGGCGGTAAGACACATGACTTCCTGGCTGCTTCTGCGAGCGCTTCTATGAGGCCTAATTTTTCGCTACCCAGGGCAGTACAACAATTATATTTTTCCTACAAAAACTGGTTAGCTGGTTGCTTATATTTCAGGGTTACTTTTTCGTTAAAATTTAAAATATATATATTAGTTCAAAAATACTGAATAATAATCAACGTCATGACTTAGAAATATTCTTATCTGACAAAAATATGTAAAATGAAATAAAATCACAGAATAAATAGGTAGGCAAGGTTAAGGTATACATTAAAAGAAATTCGAAAAAATATATATTTTTTAATTGTTTTGGTTAACCACTTCTTTAAGCCATTCTAAAAGAGTGCTTATAGCAGGCCTCTTTAAAGCAAGGAGAGCGAAAGGCCTGGAAAATTTGACCAATTCATATAAAAAATTATGTGGGTTTGGATATGAGCGTGCAAAGGACTACGAAATCCATTAGAAACCCTGCTAGTAGCGCTTCGAAGCCCTGCTTTTGCCCACTGGGTCATAACTCGACACGTTATCGAACTTTAAATATCATAGCGCTAAATAAAGTTATGTTGATACAGTAATTGTAACATTTCAACCTACATAATGACGCAGTTGAGTTAACGCATTGCGCTGATAAAGAAAACAACGCTTGAGTTGGTGCATCAGCGCAGAATTTTTTGCTCTGTTACCCATGACTAGTTGCCAGAGTTCTATAATATACAACAAACACACACACTTAGACACGAGTACTTAGCGCAAAAACATGCAACGTTGAGCCTGCCTGAGTCATGAGCTAGGTAAAGCATGCCATGTGCGACTGAGTGGATTTTTCTTATATACAGCTAGTTGGCAAAAACATTAAGCTATGCTTTGCACGGTGTATCGCTCGTTAATGGTTGCGCTAAGAGGCCCGCACAGTAACGCCAGTATGCAATGCGGCTTGCAACACCATTACGTGCAAAGCTCATTAGAAGCTGCGCTGTAATGTTGTACAGCGCCTTCACGCTACATGTGTTCGGTGGATAAGCAATGGTAGGAACACAACACAACACAACACTGCCAGACAGAGTCAAACTTCTAGCAGAACATCTTCATCTCAACCCTTACGATGTGTTTTTAAAACTATTCGCCAGGATATGCATGCTTTCATTTCAACTCAAATGCTATGTGGGCCATGGTCAGCGTGGCTCTGGCTTGGGTCAAGTTGGTTTCGTCGACGCATAATTATGGTTTATTAAATATGGCAGACACGTTGTTGCTACTCTGCTGCCGACAAGAATATCATATTTCCCCTTCTACACACAACGCGAAGCATCCTTGGTCAGTCGTGTCCGTTCATAATCGCTGCAATGTAAATGTGTGAAAAATACACACATACACACACATATATGTATATATATATAACATTACAGCACTCGTTGAAATGCGGCGTTAGTTGATGCTAAAAGGATTGTGGCCAAAATTAACATGATATTAAAAATTTTTATATTCTGGCCAAACGTTTTAACAACAGCTGCTCTAGAATTTCAAATATGTGGTGGTAAGCTTAACAGTTACATTGTGTACAATTTGTGGGTGAGATTAAAAAATAGTTCCAAGGACAGAGAGAAAGTTTACTATACAGAAAAAAATTTGATGAAATTGAAACTCTTAAACTTATTTTGGTACTTTGATTATTTGGGCCAATTTCAATATTTATTTTAGATAATTAAGAGGTTTTTGCCCAATGCTTTACTATTGCAATTTTTATTAAAAACAAAAATTCAATTTTATCTCCCTATTGAATTTTTGTTTTTGATAAAAATTGCAATAGTAAAGCAATGGCCAAAAACCTCTTAATTATCTAAAATTCTTTTGGTACTATTTTGAAATAAATATCAAGAGTACGCAGAAATTGTAATTCAAAGGATATAGCTAAAGAAAAAAATTTGTAAGGCACCTTGCTCAAAATAATTGTATTTAGGGACAAAATATCACTAATTTCATTATTATTAATATAATGTAAATATAATGTATTTTTTATAAGTTTAAGACAAAAGTTATTAAAAAGAAAAGGGTAATAAAAAATTTGTTGATAACTAAAAAAATAAATATTTAAGCTTTTTAACCTAGTAGAAAATATAATTAAAACCCTGTTTCTTGCAGTTTCTTAAAATCAAAATAACAAAAATTTAAAAATTTTAGGCTATGTTTTATAACTTCTCTTATAACTTTCCAATTATTAATTAAGAATTATATTTTGTAACTCAAGGTCTGTGTTTTTTTTTGAAGAAAACAACCAACAACAACAACAATGCCCTTTTATAGAGTAGTAGTCACACAGCAGGCTAGGCAGACTGTTTCGTTAGCCGCTACACCAACTCATCAGTAGCCTTGCATGGTCGCAGTGTTCCACTCAGCTGTTTATATTTATTTATACCGTCAATATTATAAACAAATTACTTGGAACTATATGAACGGGTACAAATTATGATAAAGCAGTTCAGAGTTCTTCTAGTTTTAGATGCATACTTATTTGGTGAAAAATAAGGTTTTTTTGTTTGAAGATAGATGAAAGCTTTTTGCTACTCAAAAGAATGTTGAGGTTAGTTGTTGTTCTTCTATTTTCACATTCCGTCTTAGTTTCAGCAGTTTGCTGATATTGAACTAGCTCTGACGTCATGAATATTTTTGTTTGAAAACTAAGATTTTTTACATTATTGTTTGTGTATTAATTTCGACCTCTTTCATAAGTTTTATGTTATGGGGTTTTTTTATAACTCTAATCACACAGCAGCCTAAATAGACTGTATGTTATAAATAGCTGAGTGGATCACTGCGATCATGCAAGGCTACTGATGAGTTGGTGTAGCAGCCAACGAAACAGTCTGTCTAGCCTGTTGTGTGATTACTACTCTATACAAGGGTATTGTTGTTGTTGTTGTTGCTGGTTGGTTTACTTCAGAAAACAGCACAGATCTTGAGCTCGAAAATATAACTCTTAATTAATAATTGAAAACTTATTAGAGCTATAAAAAAACCACATAACATAAAACTTATGAAAGAGGTCGAAATTAATTTACAAATAAAAATTAAAATTTTTTTTGAATTCGGATTTATTTTAAATTTGTATTGAAAATGATAACTTATGCCTTAACAAGTAAATCTACATCTCAATGTCATTCGAAATTTTGAAGCCATTCGGCTAAATATGTTTTGAAATGTTTTGATATCCATTTTAAAAATATTTTTTGGGGTTAAATTCTATAATTTTTTTTCACAAATAAGTACCTCATAGTCTTAAGTATAAAATAGACATACCTTTTAAGCCTTCACTCAAATAATGATAGTCCATAAAATATCCATGCACAAAAAAAATTATGGTGGTGAATACGAAGAGAAAGGATGCTAGTTTGATGAAATGGTGATCAATATATGGTCAACACTTAACTTGAATAAATTTTGTATCTTTAACAAAATTTTATTGCAACAGTTTTATATATCAACAATCAAAGTATTCTTCAATATGACTATATTCATACTTCATATCGATAAAGTATTCTTCAGTGTGACTTAATTCACTATTTAAACTGACAAAGTATTCTTCATTATAACTTATACCATTCTTCGTATTAGCAAAATATTTTTCTTTTTGATGCATTTTTCTTACTGAATTGCAAATCTGAGAATTACCATGTATCATATATTTACAAATTCAATGTAAATAAGACTGATGTTACAACTAATGTTAAAAGCTTAAAAAGCACTTATGTAAATAGATGATTCCGCAATAAAATTTTCACTGTAGCAAAATATTCCTTAACATACAACCAGAAAAAAAAATCGTAAAACAAAAGAAAATGCACTTTGCCACAGAGACTTTTATTGGTTAGATTGTGCCCAAAGACAAAATATCGTTACAGCAAAGACACAAAGATTGTTAGATTCCCAAGAAAAATATACTTTGAATCAAAAACTTAAATTCTTGCGGCAAAGACGTACGCCATTTAAAAAGCATGGACAAGTCGTAAAAGTAAAGAAAATGTACTTTGGCACAAAGACTTTTATTCGTTACGGCAAAGACGCAGAATGTTAGATCCTTATTTTTAGTACATGGCTTCATGAAATTAATGGCTTCTCTCGGCTTCTCTTTGCTGCTTGCGTTTATTATAACAAGAACATTAAAATAAATTTAATTAAATATTAAAATAAAAATCTTACCTTCGCCTGCCGTGGGGATTTGAACCCACACCCACCGATTAAGAAGTCACTACACCACGCATCGAGCCAAACTCCTTCGTTACGCAGAGTGATTGATTCAATATTAATTACAACTGAAGCTATGCTGCAGCATAACACAGTATTGTTGTATGGCTATCAACAGAATACTGTGACATACTGCATCTGTTAATACAGCATCTGTCAACATAGCTGCACTTATGTCAGCAAACAGTAGCAAGGCTGTTTGAATAAGTGGGTAGAGCGATAGACTGACACCAAAAATTCCAAGTTCAATTCCGCAGGGCAGGCAAAGAACATTTTTTTCTTTTTTCTTTTTTTTTTGTTGATTAAATTTAATAAAATTTACTGGTATGAATATTAACGTGTGTTTTTTTACAATTACAATTCAATGTTGGCACTCGCACACGATATTCTTATTCTTCGTATACAAATATGATTTTGAAGAAACCATTCTTTAAAGTAACAGACTTTGCCTTTGAAACAATGAAGCTAACTCTTAAAAACACAAAGAAAAGTTGTTAATCTTACATACTTTTTTCAATTCCTTGTTAACAAGGAATTAAATCGTTATAGTAAATATTTTATCTTCACGGCACAGATAGTTTCATTGATTTAGCTTCAAAGCACTTCAGTCTTTTGTTTCAATGATGCAGCTTTTGCATAGTTAAAGGATAAATCATTATTGCAACGAGTTTTTCTTTGTGGTAAAGATATTTTGGTTACAGTTTTACAAGGACTTTTTTTCTTTGATTTTAAGGCGTTCAATTTTCTCGGTGTAGCTTAAAGCATTCTTTCCTATAATTCCACTTTTTTCCCTCCAGCAATTTCCTGTCAAAAAATGTCACTTTTTTCCTGTCAATAAATATAACAAATTCTTCCTTGGAAATTCTACGAACTAACATATGATTTCCTGTAAGAAAAAGTCATTAAAAATATTCTTAAATTGTCAAGCTTAAGACTCTTAAGTTCTAATAATAACTTTAACGATTTTACTGCTGCGATTTTAAAACTGGTAAAAAAGTGTAATTACACTCAAATTTAAATTTGAATTACTTTATAACGAGTAGATTTATCAAAATATTGACTAGGGATATTTTTGTAGAACGTTCACTTTCCTACAAAATGCGTACATTTTGAATAAATTTCGTTAAATTGAAGAAATTTATTTAATTAAATAGAAGAAATTGTTCAAATTGAAGAAACTTTTCATTCAAATTGAAGAAATTTCTTTAATGATATAAAATTTAAAAGAAATTTTATTAAAAATTAAGAAATTGCTTTAATGTCACTCAGAAAAAGAATTTTAATCAAATTTAAAAATGACTGCATCAGACGTACAAAATGAAATTATTTTAAATTAAAAATTTCATAAATTAAAAAAAAAATTATTCAAGATGAAGAATTTTTGTCAATCTTACAAAATTTAAGAAAGCCTTTATTCAAATTGAAGAAACTGACTTAAATATGCACAATAAATTTCTTCAAATCAACAAATGTTTTTGTAAATTTAATGAGTTAATTTTTCTTATCTGAAAAAATTTTCTTAGATTAAAATTGCTTGTATTTGCAGATGTTTTGTTAATATAACAAAATCTTCTTCAATATGAATATAAACTTGATGTTTTTTTAATCTGAATAAAATTTTTGTCAAACAATAACAAAATACTTTCGTTAAATTTACATACCAGACTTTTGTGAACATATTGTTAATATAACAAATTTTTCTGCAATATGAATACAAATTTTTATGAAATTTTTCAATTGATTAATGGTGTTATTAACAAGTTACAAAATATTTTTCTCGAATTCTCCCACCAGAATTTTTTTGAGTGTGCTTTAAAACTAATAATTAATGAAGAGTCAAAAGAGTTGAAAATAATTATCAAGGATATAAATACAAGAAATGGAAAAAAAAATAAATAATAAAAAGTAACTTCATGCGATGAAAACATATTAAAATGTGTTGTTCTCGTTCTACTTCGCACCAAGCTTGTTAAATGAAATTTGCAAGCCATAATTCAATTTAAAAGGATCTGGTTGCTGCGCCAAAAACAACTGACACCAGCAACAATAACAACAACACCAACAGCAAATGCAAATAAACTAAGCGCTGTTGAGTTAGGGCAGAGCAGCAAAAACCAAAAATAAAAATTAAAAACTAAGGAATTAACTTGTTACATTAACTGGAGCAAGGCAGCCGCAGGCAACAGCTCCTAAAGCAACAACTGCAGTAACATCAACAACATCAGGAACAGCTACAAAAAAATTCAGAAAAATTCTAAATACTGCGCAGGCTGCAACAGCAACACTTCGGCAAATATCCTCAAGGCTTTTAACACAAAAAAAAATTACTGCTTATGTTGCTGCAGCAGTTTGCAGCTTGCAGTGCCTGTTGTTGTAATTGTTGCTGTTGTTTTGTATTTGTTATTGCTCTAGAATAGCCAACCAGCCAGCAAGCCAGTTCATCAATTTTTATGAAAAACATATTTTAAGCAAACAACGTGGTCAAGTGTATTGGGAGTGGTTGGGACAGGCTTTAATAACAGCTGAACGGGCAAACTAACCAACAAACAGACAGACAGACAGACAGACATATGGATGGTCATGCATATGGACAGCATTCGATAGACAGCTATTTGGCACAAGCAGTAGCTATGCTCTCGCAAGTCAGTACATTGCGAAAACATGTCAATTGCAGCTAGTTGTGGTGCCATGATGAAGTAGCTGTGGACAAATAAGTGTGTGGCGCCCACAGTGCTGGAATTTGTAACGAACATGTTTGAATTTTAATTGCTACAAAGACCTCCTCCGAATCTACTGATCGAATGATCGCAATGATATACAACGATAACTCTTTGGTGGTTGCTGCAGCAATATTTGCAGTTGTCGACGGTCACTCTGAGTGCCAGAGTAGCGCAATAAAAATGTTTATTTAAATTACCGCGATGTTCGTTGATGCGGCTGAGGAATTTATTTTATTGTTTATTTGATATAGTTCAGCGAAAATGGCATAAAAAAAAGACATAAAATTCTATTTGCAGAAACTTTGAAAAAATCTACTCTTTGCGAAATTTTAGAATGTATTGGAATATTATTCAGAAATTTTCTCATGAACAACGTTCTACTCTACAGCTCAATAATTTAAACAGACCTTGGGAAATTTTTTTTTGGATTTTTTTTTTTTTGAATTTTTTAGAATACTTCTGGGAAATTGTAAATTTTTCCTGCAAAAACTGTTACTGTGTTGCACTGCAGCTCTTCTAGACGTTAGGAAATTTTTTGGGAAATTTTTGGAAATTAATGTTCTAACTAGTACGATATTTTTTCTTACAATATAATACATATCTAAAAGTAAAATTAGTTCTATTAAGATTTTTTCGTTATAGAAAATTTTTTTATGGGAAAGTTTCTTCCTTCTCTTCGGGTAGTATTAGAAAATAATCCTTTTTTTAATGTAAATTGTTTGGGAATTTTTTTGAAAATTGATGTTCTAGTACGATATTATTTTCTTGGTATTTTTCCTTTTTTTTTTTGCCAGTATAGATAAAGCTTTCGTAAAGTAAATAATTGTGAAATTTTTTGAAAATTAATATTCTAGTTTAATTTTTTTTTTTTTTTTTTTAGACTTAACTAACACTCAGGGGATGCCCCCTATAAATGCGAAAGCATTGTGTTGATTCGGAAGACGGGCGATAGTTAGTTGGAGGGTGGAAAGATGGAGTAGTGTCGGTGAAGGTTTGATTTAAATCTACACAGATTGAAATTGCCGGGAAACACGCTCGCAGGGAGATTGTTCCACAATTTTACTGAGCGACTAAAGAACGAATTATCCCGGTAATGCGATGTTCTATTGAGCAAAGTGGCAATAGTAAAGGGATGGGCTTGTATATCCCTTGAACACTTCCCATGGTAGTACCTGTACAGAAGGCTTAGGCAACCAACATTGCAACGATGCTCAAGAGAATTGAGAGAAGATGAAATATTTTCATCACCCATCAAATATATCGCATGTCTTTGAATCCGGTCCAGAAGCTCCAAATTTTCGGCCTAATATATGAAGTAAAGATCAAACGAAGATCAGATGGAGTGAAGTATTTCTTACACCGTTTTAAAAAACCCAGACACTTGGCTGCTTCTTTTGACACATCAAAAAGGTGATCATTCCACCGAAGATCCGAGTGTATTGATATGCCTAGAACGTCAATAGCATCTGACTCCGTAAGATCTACACCGCTCATATTGAGGGGAGCTAAGGGGCAATTGACTCGCTTGTGGGTTAACAGACAACACTGGGTCTTGCTAGCATTAAATTCTACTCTATTAGCAAGACCGCACTCGGAGATTTTTCCCAAGTCATTATTAAGTGTGTCATTCATACGTTGCCTCTTCCTCTCAATCTCCAAAGAGCTCTGGCGTTTTTTAAATGAATATGAATGACAAATACCGCTGTCATCCGCAAACGAATGAATTGGGTTGTGAGTCAACGACAGAGGGTCCAGAAACAAAGTTGGCGATAGAACTGAGCCCTGCGGTACACCTGCGTTAATGGCGTGCTCTCTGGACGATATGCCGTCGACTATAACATGGATCGTTCGATTCATAAGAAAGTACGTGGTCCACCGAGCAAAGTTACCATCGACACCATATGTAATTACTTTAGACACGATCGCTTTATGCCACACTAGGTCAAATGCCTTTGAAATATCCAGACCAACAACTCTGCTCTCACCGAATAGGTGAACGCATTGGTTCCATTTTTCAGTTAGAAACGCCATAAGTTCACCAATAGAGCGAGCCCTACGAAAACCATATTGACGGTCTCTAAGCAATTCATTGTGCTCCAGATAGTTCATAAGGTTGAAGTTAATTATGCTCTCCATAACTTTGGCGAGCATAGAGCATATCGCTATGGGTCGGTAGTTTGCAGCGTTCGTGACATCGCCCTTTTTTGGTACCGGCTGGACCCTTGCAACCTTCCAATACTCCTGTCTTGTAGGAAATGTTGAACAGGTTACGCAAAGGCCGAAGCACACAATTTAAGCACAAGTGGTGGTATGCCATCCGGGCCAGAGGCTTTGTTTATGTTGAGGTTTGCAAGGACTTTTTAACTGCTCTCGTACGAAAATATATCTCCTGCATTACAGAAGACGTACTTTCAACGAAAGGCAGTGGCTGATTGCTTGCTGGGATTGTGGAGTTATCTTATCTAATTATCTTATCTTATTATAGTTATTATTATATAACTTATATTAAGTAAATCTAGACTCTAATACTTTAAATATTTAATACTATAGAATTTTTTTGGAAAAGTTTTAACTTCTTTTTGGGAATTATTAGAAAATTAGGGGGTTGTGAAATTTTCTCAAGAGAATGAGAAACGCTTAGCTCTGCAACTCAAAAACTCGTTTAAACTTTGCGAAGTTTTTCTGATATATTTGGGAAATGTTTATTATTTCCAAGAATCGTTTAAATTTTGCTCCACAGTTCTAGGCAGAATGAACTTTTTATAATTTTTTGTACCCCGTTTGTATCGGTTTTTTATCAAGCTAAAGATTTTCTGATTATTTTTTGACTCCTTCCTTAGGCGAATTTCTATTCGGGTTATTTGTAGTAACTCTAGGACAAATTTGTTCAAGGAATGCTGCATTAAAGTCTGCAGAGCAAGACTTATTTATTTAGAAATATTATGTGAAATTTTTAAATTACCAGCTTGTGGTGTCAGGCTCTCGTAAATTCTTTAATATTAGTCTCTAGTAAATTTCGTGGACTACATTTTGGCAAATTTTTTAAAGAATTTTTGCTGTTAACATTTTGTTTTTTACTAACTTGAGTTCGTATTTCAACTACCGCTGTAGGCTCCTCATAATTACGAAGAACTTTTTTGGGAATGTTCAAATTAGTAATATATTGTATTAAAGGTTCGCAATGAAATTTATTGAGAAGATTTTTTGAATATACAGTCGAATTTTCGTAAAACGAACTTCTCTCCATTACGAACTAATTTCTGGAGCGCAGCTTATTCTATTAATCTTATTTCGTTTCTATATTACAAATTTTCTTTATGACGAACAAATTTGTTTGTCCCTTCCGGATTTGCTATAGCGAAGTTCGAATGTATATATTTTATTTAGAAATTATTTGGAAAATTTTGTTACAAGCATGAGAAATCCAGAATATTCGTTAATGGCAAATGAAGCTCTGCTGATGACAATTGTGCACTCTTTCCAACAATTATGGAAATATTTTGAAAAACCATGTTACGTGGTTGACACCTTTAGATCTCTAGCTCAAGTGCTTTATTGTGCATTGAGGAAACAATTTTTTGACATTTTTTTGGGAAATTTTCTTAGATTTTAACGAATCTATCTATATTATAGAACTGTTAAAATAGGACAACGGCTATTTTTGATTTACATTTTCAGTTCTCCCAAATCCAAACTCAACGCTTAAAAAATCTTTTTGAATATTTTTGTCAGCCCTAAAGTATCTAGCACTGTTACAAGATTCAAATTTTCAAGACTCAAGGAAGTGCTCGGGAAATTTTTAAAAATCATTAAGCATTCTGGCGCTATAGCACAACTTTATTTTTACAAGCAAAAAAACTTTTTTAAGAAATTTTTAAAATTTAGAAATCTTATTTTTACATGAAAATTTAATGGGATTGATTCTGTTTTGAGAATTTTGTGAAAAATTTTTAAGAAATTTTGCGGGAAATTTTTGGAAATTTTGTTGCATATTGAATAATTAACTAATTTTAAATGAAATATAGAAATGAAATGGTAATTTTTTGTAAGAAATTTAATTGTAAATTTTTGTGGTTAATTTAATGGGATTGATTTTCTTGAGAAATTTCGAAGGAAACTTTTGGGAAATGTTGAGGGAAATTTTGGGGAAATTTTGAGGGAAATTTATGAGGAAATTTTGAGGGAAATTTTTGGAAATTTTTTGGGAATTTTTGAGGGAAATTTTTGGAAATTTCGAGGGAAATATTTGAAAAATTGGTTAAAAATTAATTCTAAATTTAAAGTAAAATATGTTAGTAAATCTTTTGAGCAAATTTAAAAACATTTCTTTGCTGTAGGAAATTTAATAAATTTGCAGGGATTTTTTTTTTGCTTGCATTCTATACGTTACACTGCGGCACGCCAGCTTCTAAGAATACTTTATATTAGGGCGTGTCTTATAATTAAAATAAATGTACATGCTCAAAACGCGCCTATTTAAATTAATAGCAAACTTTAAACAAAAACAACTAACAATTTTATGCTAGCGATCACCAAGGTTGTCAATTTAAATTTAATGGCAAATCTCCAGCAACTCTCCGGCCACAGTTAATTGTAAGCAGAACAGACAAGTAAAACTAATCGCTGCTACTCACAGCAAGAGTCACAGGATCGTTGTTAGTGATCAAATTGAAAGTTGGCACGATCGCTGCCAAAAGCAGCGCAAGATCCTTAGCTACTGATCGCTGCATTGATATTGGTCATATTGACCAATACAAAGCATTGAATGCAAACAAGTCAGATGAGTATCAGTTTGCTGTGGATCTTGTTCAGATTGATCGCAGATGCCTATCTGTGATTTATTCAAATTGATTGCCAGGCTGGGTAAATATTATACGAACAAATAAAGCAGCGTAGCGAAGAAATAGTCCATCAGTTTGAAGCAAGGTTGGGTAATTAATTGTTTCGGTTGTAGGTACTAAAAATTGACAGCAACTGTTCAAGGCTTTAAAAATTTTATTTACTGTAGCATGCGTTTTGTTTTGTGCAAAACTATTAAAAGAGCTCTTACAACTATTGCACTGTCTGAGCGATCAGTACGCCTAAAGATGCTTAAGTGTTGAGGCGACATGGTAATGCTTAAAAAAGTATTTTAGTTGAGTTTATACACTGAGAAAAAAACCGAGAAGTAAACATATGCTAAGTTGAAGAATCCAAGTGGTATCACCACCAATTTTGTGCCAGCTAAACACATTTAAAATTAAAACTTCGATACTTTATACTAAAGAAAATGTTAATTATAAAAGAGAAGTTTCAATATATACAAAATTATTGTATAAAGCATGTTTATGAAAACAGTCTATTTTAATACTAGGTACAGTGCCTGTCCGAGCGCTTCTAGCGCCCGGTACAAGATTTTATTCTGAGCTCTTTAAATTCCAATAATGCAAAGCAAGATATTTTTTTATGTTAAGGAGATTTTATTTTAAACTTTAAAATTGGTGCAAATCACATAAAATATTTATGAACGAAAAAGCTCTCTTTCTGACTTTTGGGCGTGAAAAATCATGGAAATAGGAGCCAGTAGTTCGTTTTTCAATGAATTGCGAAGGTAACTTTTAATGAATTTGAGTTTTGAGAAGGATCGTTCACCACTAGCAACCAATACAGGTGTTTTCAACAAAATTCGTAATTCAACGCGACAACGACATGATTCTGGTCAGACAGTAACGCACATTGACTGTCGAATTGTGTTCCTGCTTTGTTCCTCTCTTTGCTGTAAGCAAAATTCTTCTAATAATTCTGTGTCCATAAACAATAACAGCGTAAGTTTTATTTCTGTGTTTGGAGAAATCTTGGTTCAATGTTTTTAATCGCCATATAAGTTGTATGAAAACTTTTTTGGTTTTTATACCATAGATTTGGCTAGGATCACGCTGGATGCTTCAAATTTTGTGTGTATATAGAGATATTCTCAAGGTACACAGCTCCATTAATAACTTAGATCTGTCTTAAGTCGACTTAAGCGATTATTGCTTATTGCCACAGAATTGTCTTTTTTCTTTTTATAAATAGCCAATTTAGCTATTTTTAGCCATGTTTTAAGCAATTTTTATCCTATTTTTGCCGTTGTGAGCTGGCAACTCTGATTTTGATTTTGTATTCGTTGCAAATGTAATGAAACAATGACAGACTCATAGATACTTTCTTATATTGGACATTTCATCTTTGCGCAGATGAATATAATGAAATATTGATATAATTTTCTTTTCTTTAGCGCTCTTGTATTTATATAAATTTTCTGAATAAAAACAAGCGCTCGCTTATTCTAACAAAAACTTTATTCTTATAAAATCGCGCTCGAGCGCCCTCCAGAAGATCGTGCCCGGGTGCACCGCACTTCTTGTACTCATGATCGGACAAGCCCTGACTAAGTATATTATTTGATTGCTGATTTCAATGCTACACAGCTAAGTAATGTAGGCAGCTGCTGTGGTACAACGGATTGCAAGTCCTCCTTGAAATCGCGAGGACGTGAGTTCTAGTATAGGACTGGCCAAGTTTTTAAGTCAATAATTATTTGCAATTAAAAAATTTGATAAATGAAATAAAAGATTCAATATTAATAATTTGAATAATTTGAAGTACCACTGTTGATTCTAAGATAAAAAATTAATTTTGTTGAATACAAATTATACAAGTAACTTGTATGAATCTGTTAACTTATTGTTAATTCATCATTGACGGTAACATGTGATGGATTAACAAATAAAACCGTGTGTTTTGATCTTTTATCGATACTACGATACTTTTCTCGTGGGGAACCCAACTGATTTAATAGTATGAAGGAAACTAAGAAACTTTTAAATTGCAACATTTATCTACTAAAAACAATTGCTTTAGTCTCATGAGTTGAGAAAAATTTTTACTTATTAAAATAAAAAAGTTTTGCGGAAAAAATTTGTAAACAGTGGCATATAAAGCACGAATGGACTCGAATGGACCGCACTTGATTAATTGCGATGCCTTTTTCGGGGCCATAATGCAATACAAAAGCAAAAACAACAACTATAAGAGCACAACTAATATAGTAACTACAACAAACACTACTGCTGACTTTGTTAAGTTGAAGTAGCTGAATTTTTAACTTTTGTCTTAAGGCCATATGCAGAGTGGTAAAATAGGAATGCCAACAACAACAACAACCACAATCACAATAACCACAACAAAAACCGCACTAACAAAAACCATTGCATGCATGACTGTTCATATTTGATCGCATTACAAGCTATATTGTTGAAGTTGGCTTAGTTGTATAGTCGTTACCTGTGGTCGAAAGGTACCACAATACCAATACAATAGCTGACTGTCGTTTCAGACACTCCCACAACATTAGCCTGTGCACTGACTCACTGCATACACTATGTACTGCGTTATTTTTTTTTAATATATTTGGTGAGGTGCTCTTGAACTCTAAACTTGAGAAGAAAAACATTCCTTATAAAAAATATCAGCCCAAAAAGAGTAAAGTGATATCAATTTTGGGTTTTTTTCCTAATAACGCAGAGTAAAGTTTTCAAAATCTGTCAGAATATTTTCAAAATGTTTTTGAAGAATATTAAAGATATTCACAATGTGACTTCTTGGTCTTGTATTGTGTAGTTTGTGATAAGCTTGTTATTTCTAGTAAATTTTTGGACATTCATGAAAACAAAATGAGCTTTAAAATAAATTGGGTTTTAAATACATAACTTAACAAATATACAAAGAAAAACTGTATTAATTGCATAGTAAATTTTATTTTTCATATATATAAATTTCTATATTATATATAATTATATATAAATATGTATAAATTTCATATATATAAAATTGTTTTTACAAAAAAACTATTTCATGATAGCATGAAAAATAATGAACAATCATTAGAAATACAACAACTTATTACGTATGTGTTCAAAGCCAAGAATTAATATTGTATATTCTTGAAAAATATATCACACATGCACCACACCGTGAATACACTAATGAAAAAATTTGATTAAACTTAAAGGAATGAATGAATAGAACGAAATGAGTCATTGTCAAAATCATGACATGTGATTCGGAGATTCTAACTTATCTTTTCGCAAAGGATCTTATTTGATTGCAATTACCAATTACAATTACCAATTATTATTACCTTTCTTGAAATACTTCATTTATTTTTTAATCCCTTTTTATTAAAAACATTTCTTTGGAAACTCAGCACTGTGTGACTTAAGTTTTAGATTTAAGGTTCCAAGGATTCAAATATTCAGATATTTTTCCATTATAAAAACAGTAAAAAACAATCTTTATTTTTTAATTATCTCTGAAAATTTTTTCAAAAATGTCCACCTAACTTCCAAAAGAGGCTTTTATGCTTTTATAAGCAAATTGTTTCATTATGAATTTGTAAGGGACAAGTCGAGGGGAATTTGAGGAAACTCACAGAATCATTTCTTTCGAATTACCATAACAAAAGCTTTCATTATTATGTTCATTGCCAAAGAGAATGTTTAGAACATACCTAATAAAACTTTAAAGACATAAATAACTTAACTTATTTTAAATTAACTTAACTTAACTTAACTTAACTTAAATTAACTTAACTTAACTTAAATTAACTTAACTTAACTTAACTTAACTAAACTTGACTTGACTTGAACTTGAACTTGAGCTTGAACTTGAACTTGAACTTGAACTTGAACTTGAACTTGAACTTGAACTTGAACTTGAACTTGAACTTGAACTTGAACTTGAACTTGAACTTGAACTTGAACTTGAACTTGAACTTGACTTGACTTGACTTGACTTGACTTGACTTGACTTGACTTGACTTGACTTGACTTGACTTGACTTGACTTGACTTGACTTGACTTGACTTGACTTGACTTGACTTGACTTGACTTGACTTGACTTGACTTGACTTGACTTGACTTGACTTGACTTGACTTGACTTGACTTGACTTGACTTGACTTGACTTGACTTGACTTGACTTGACTTGACTTGACTTGACTTGACTTGACTTGACTTGACTTGACTTGACTTGACTTGACTTGACTTGACTTGACTTGACTTGACTTGACTTGACTTGACTTGACTTGACTTGACTTGACTTGACTTGACTTGACTTGACTTGACTTGACTTGACTTGACTTGACTTGACTTGACTTGACTTGACTTGACTTGACTTGACTTGACTTGACTTGACTTGACTTGACTTGACTTGACTTGACTTGACTTGACTTGACTTGACTTGACTTGACTTGACTTGACTTGACTTGACTTGACTTGACTTGACTTGACTTGACTTGACTTGACTTGACTTGACTTGACTTGACTTGACTTGACTTGACTTGACTTGACTTGACTTGACTTGACTTGACTTGACTTGACTTGACTTGACTTGACTTGACTTGACTTGACTTGACTTGACTTGACTTGACTTGACTTGACTTGACTTGACTTGACTTGACTTGACTTGACTTGACTTGACTTGACTTGACTTGACTTGACTTGACTTGACTTGACTTGACTTGACTTGACTTGACTTGACTTGACTTGACTTGACTTGACTTGACTTGACTTGACTTGACTTGACTTGACTTGACTTGACTTGACTTGACTTGACTTGACTTGACTTGACTTGACTTGACTTGACTTGACTTGACTTGACTTGACTTGACTTGACTTGACTTGACTTGACTTGACTTGACTTGACTTGACTTGACTTGACTTGACTTGACTTGACTTGATTTGACTTGACATAACTTATCTTAACTTGACTTAACTTAACTTAACTTAACTTAACTTAACTTAACTTAACTTAACTTAACTTAACTTAACTTAACTTAACTTAACTTAACTTAACTTAACTTAACTTAACTTAACTTAACTTAACGTAACTTAACTTAACTTAACTTATTTTAACTTAACTTAACTTACCTTCCCTTACCTTGCCTTCCCTTCCTTCCCTCACCTTGGCTTACCTTGCCTAACCTTATCTTACCTTACTTTACCTTACATTTCCCTACCTTGGCTAACCTAACCTAACCATACCTTAACCCTTCCAAGATTAACATTTATAATTTTTTTTTTATCTTTTATTTTAATTTTATTTAGTTTTTATTTAGAAAACAAAAACAATGACAGCCTCAGAGCAGCCCTAGTAGCTATAGGGTTAATTGCATTTTTATGGAAGTAATATCCTCGCACCCTTCAAAAAAAAAAAAAGCTTCTTCACTTCACGTACGGAAAACAGCTACATTATGCAATACTCATTGCATCCGCGTACCGTACTTCCTTAATTTCTTTCATTTCCTTACAAACGACCCTCATGCAAATGCAAATCCTAAGCATTGCCCATAAAATCCACATGTGACAATATAACTATATCTTTTGCTTAATTTTTCTCGCATTGGTCAGCCGGCATGCCAGCCAGTCAGCCGCATGAATTATTCTTGACACCGGACAACAGCAAAAGTGTCGCTCGCTCTTATTATAAGGGGGCGAAAATTTATAATCATTTTATTTAAATTCTGTTTGCTGAGACGAGCACAGCTTGGCACAATCCTAACCATATGGAGTGTTGGTGCTAAAGAATGGGGCCAGCAGCATCGTTGGGCCGAACGCTGCTGTTAGAGACCGAGACAGACAGACAGACGGACAAACGACAAACGACGACCACGGTGGACAACATGTTGAGCTTGAAATTGATTGAGAAAACGAGGCGACATCAGACACAAACACACACATAAACGCATATAAACACTCAAATCTGCATAGTTGCATTCGAAAGCCTAGGGACATTTGTGACAACATGTGTGGACGGACTGACGGGTAAAGAAATCAGCGTGTGAAACACGATAGCGTGGTCAGAATCAGAAACATCGACTCAGAGTGAAATGCGGTTGTGGAAGGTAAGCGACGATGATTAGTGTTGCCAATTTTGTTGGCGATTTCTATGAAGGGATGATGAAATAGAATTTGAAATTGTATAGTTAAATGGTTATATAAGCGATCCTTTGAGTCACATTAAATAATAGCTTAAATGTTTAATTTTGATTACTTTTTATTGGCTACAAGAACGATGTAACGTAGAGTTTCATTGAAACAAGACTTTGTGTATAAATTCTTAAAAAACATTGGTCATTTGAGCCGAATTTAATGTTGGTAAAAGTTCACGGCCAGTACTGGTGTAGGCCAGTGCTTCGATCAATTTTAAGCGCGTTGTCGATAAGTGGTAGTCAAAAAGTGATTTTCAATAGTTAAATGGTAAAAAAGAAGTTTTGTTTTTTATTATCAATTCCATTTATCTTTTTTAATTCCTATTTTTTATAAACCAGAAGAATTTATATGAACCAATTGACCAATTATGATGGCGAATTCATTTAATTTGAGTTGAAAATGAATTGAAAAATGTTAAACAAAGAAAAATAAGCGGTTCTTTGGAAAAAAATGTTCAATGAAATAACGATAGTCGAATTGGAACAAATCAAAAGATCTTAGGTTCGACGTGGAAATATTTTATTGCCTACTATCTGTAGAGTTTGGCATGTCTCAGATAGTAATAATGTCTTTTAAAACTTTAAGAGAGAGAACATGAATTGGAAAAGATTGTAGATAGGATTCTCTGAAATTGATTGTACAATTGTACAATAAATCTGTACAATTTATCATAAGAAGTTCGGTCAAGGTCGTTCATGGAAGTCGAAAATTTTTCTGATTAAGGCATGAAAAATCGAAATATCTGTAAGGCAATTTATTAAAATTTTTTTTTTTTGAGGCTTAAGGAAAAGAAACAAAATTATTAGAACTTCACTTTTCAAAAAACTTCAAGGGAATTCTTTGATAAGTGAATTCCTGCTTTTGACCCACTTGACTGATAAAAAAGAAGTATTTTAGTTGAACATTTTGTGGTTCAACACTTCTTCTGACAGTCAACACACAACAAAACTACCGCGGCTGGCTGGCTCATAGCTTGGCTTGAAGTGTCAAGCCAATTAATCCAATCCTAATTTCCACACGTTAAATGTCGCAGCGAAGAGTTTTCGCAACATTTTGGTCAGTCACATCGTGAATGAACGTCGCGACATTAGCATGACTGGAACATAAAACAAAAGCTAGCTTTTGCTCGTATAGCAGGCATAGTTAACAGCGGGGCTTTCAGTGGACATTTCAGCTGTTGTTACCTGAATGTTGTTACCAATGTCGGCCTGCCAATATCCGTCGCGCGGCATGCATGTCGTTCATTCGCAATACTGTTGGACTGTCGTTTGTCGTTGTCTAGTTGTTGTCCGTCCATTTTGGCTGGTGTCACTTTATTATGCAGGCATGTGTTTCCGCACTTCATGTAAGCGTCAGTGCTTTAGTTGGTGGCTCACAAGCTAGAGATACACACACGCACTCCATACACAGCTATACATCAGTTTATATAAAAATGTATAAATCTATTAATCGCTGTAGAGGAATCGTGATTGTCGCATCATGTAACTGTGACGCTGTGATCATAAATCTGAGCTAGATGTTTTTTCTAGCATGATGAAAAAAAAGGAAAGAAATTGATGCTGAAGATATGCGAAATAAAGCAATTTTACAATTATTTTGTGAAGCCTTTAAACCTTGTGGGTGGCAAATATGCTTGAGAGTTTGAGAAAAATTTTAAGATATTTTCATTCCAGCGGAAGTTTACAAGAAATACACCATCGTTAGTTTTTTTTTTTCTTTCATTTGCTTGTTGAACTCACGTCTGTGGAATTAATTCAGCGAAGAAATCAATTTCGACCCCAATAATCAAAAGCGACTAAAATCGCATTTCATTATATATTTATTTTTATTTGATTGCCAAACATAAATTATCCAATTTAATGGCATTCTATAGACATTTTTAACTCTTAACTGTTAACCACTTTCTTGACTTACCTTGTCTTGGCCGCTTTAAAGCACGCAACTTTGATCATTTCTGGCCAATTGAAGTTTCGCAATGTTGTGTATTTTATTACTTTTCGCTCAATTTCTCAACAGTTGCCTTTTGTGGTCTTTGTTGCTGTTGTTTATTTTACGATTTTATTTCATGTTGTTTGCTGTTGTTATTTAGTGTTTTTTTTTTTGCCCAGTTAATGTGCAAATTTTTAAAATTTATTTTTTCTAATTTATTGCTTCGTTTAAGACGGACACATATCGAATGCAACAAGCTCAATCGACTTGTTCGTCTCGCTTGCATGAGGGTGCGAAAAGAAATTCAAGGTGTCGTCCTGAAATTTGTGTGCATCCATAAATTTTCAGTTGCTTACAATAAGCAATGAGCTCTGACAGTTGGCCAAAAACGATGCTGCTGTTGCGTATGCAAACGAGTCAATAGCCTCCGGACAGGCGTTCGTTTTGGGTCTTGATGAAGACGACGGCAATGATGATGATGATGATATTGTTGGTGCGGGCCTCTTGAGGGTGCAGAAGAGGCGCTACATTGTGCGACTTTATTTATTTTATAATCTTAATCCGAGCAGGTAGATAACTATGAAACTCTTGGATTCAAATAATTTCTGGATAAAAAAAAGGTTCAAATAAATTAACGGATATACTTATTTGAAATACTATTTTGCTTGTATATATTTAGCTTTTAATGAAAATATTCACTATAAAAAATTTGCATGTCAATGAAAATCACTCAAAATAATTTTCATTAATACTTTCGATATTCCAACGAGGTCAGTATCCATCCACACTAAATGGTCATTTTAGAGCACCAATTCTTTGATTTTATTGACGTGTAGCTCATCAGTCGATGTTGATGGTTGTCCTGGCCGTGCCTCGTCTTCAACGCTTTCTCGAGCCTCTTAGAACATTTTGTACCAGTCATCAACTCTTGTTTTCGATAGAACTTGCTCATTGAAGGTCTTTTGCAACATTTTCAAGGTTTCGGTAGCAAAAATTTCACTCCGCACACAAAATTTAATGGAACTGCGTTGTTGAATAGTTTCAGACTTTATAAAAAAAGAAAAAAATCTTTTTTAGCTATTTACAAAAGCACGCGTAACTCAAATACTAAAGAATATTTTGAAGTGTAGTAATTTGGCACAGATGTCAATCACAGTAATGCCACCTTGAAAATAAAAACATTTGTCCATTTCAGAATCCTCAAAAAATTTTAACTCAAATTTGCCGGTATTTTTTGGCCACAGTAGTATGTCCGTGATCCAAAATTTTTGAGTTAATGTGAAAAAATTGCATGTATTATAGTTCTAGATTTTGTTGTTTTTTTTTTCGTGAAGAAAATTAGTTAGCGGTAAGCAGTCATTTGATTTAGGTTTAAGTTAAAATCGCCCCGTAGAATCAAATTTTATCTTCGTATATAATTTTATCTTCACTTCTATTAAGAGCATCAACACCTTTTTGACTGTGAATTAGTATGGAATGATGTATACAAAAAAAAAATTAAAGATGACGTATTGGTTGAAGAATTCGCAAAAATAAAAAAAGACAATCTAGGTGGCAAACCTATCCCCTCTCTTGAGTTTTAAAATTCTGACATCAGATCCAAGATCAGCGACTCCTTAATACTGTAAGACGATGTTTAGAACTCGTACAAATACATCTATTGTACAAAGATTACATAATTTTGAAGTTCTGACAACGGATTCGGATTCATCGACCCATTTTTAGCATGTGTTCGGTGCACAGCACCGTATTCGTAAAGATACAAAATTTAGGTGGCAGCCCTATCCGCCATCTTGAATTTTAAAATTCTACCCGAATTTTAAAAGCGACCCCTTAAAACTGTTGGATGATGTTTAAAACTCTTACAAATATATTTTTTAGTTAGCAGCCCTATTGTAAAAAATACATAATTTTGAAATTCTGACAACGGATTCAGCAACTTATTTTTATCGAGTGTTCGCTCCAGCACCGAATTCGTTATGAAAAATATTGAGGTGGTAACTCTAATCGCCATCTTGAATTTTAAAATTCTGGCATCAGATTCGAAATCAGTGACCATCTAATACTCTTAAATGATGTTTACAATTCTTAAAAATACATTTTCGTAGGTGGCAAGACTGTGGTAAAAATTTTGAAGAAAAGCCTATGCGACATCTCGAATTTTAAAATTCTGACACCTTGACAAAATGATCGACCGCCCAAAACTCTTAGAAATATGTTATTAGGTGGCAGTCCTGTGGTAAAAAAGTAGGTGGCAATATCAGATTAAATCCGTTGTCAGAATTTCAAAACAATAAGAATACGCAAAAATAAAATTGAGGTGGCAATCCTATCCGCCTTCTTGATTTAAATTCTAGCGATCCCCTCAAACTGCCAACCATTTTGTCTATCTTAGGTTGTGAACATAGTGAACGCCGGTTCAGACAGACAGGCAGATCAGATCACATTTCACATTGGAGCAATAAAGAAACCAAGTCATACATCTCTGTCTTATGTGTTTTCTTATCTGATCTGCCTACCTGTCTGAACCGGCGTTCACTATGTTTGCTTGTTGCTGAGCCGAGCCGAAAAATACATTGGAGCAAAAGAGATGTATGACTTGGTTTCCTTATTGCTTCGATGTGTTTTTCGGCTCGGCTCAGCAACACGCTGAGTGATCTGAATTGATCTGCCTGTCTGTCTGAAGCTTAGGCTGCGACCATAGTGAACGCCGGTTGGGACAGGCAGGCAGGAATCAGATAAGATTTTCACATTGGAACAATAATGAAACCAAGTCACCCTTCTTTATTGCACTAATATGTTTTCTGATCTGATCTGCCTGCCTGCCTGAACCGGCGTTCACTATGTTCGTAACATAGTTATAAGAGCAAATAAGGTTTCCTTATTACTCTAATGTGAATTCTGCCTGCCTGTCTGAACCGGCGTTCACTATGGTCGCAACATTAAGCTGTAATTATATACATTGACACTGTTTTTTACCTGTTTACAAACAAAAACGTTAAAATTTTCACATTGTAACTGACGAAGAAACACGTTTCACTTTTTGTTACATATTTATAAACATGTATACGGGCTTTTTTTTTTAATTTTTCCCTCAGTTTAAATCATCACATCGCCGCCTAAGAAGTGTTACTTCAATAAGGTGTACACCGATTTTCTATAAATATTTGAACAATATTTAAAATCAGCCTAACAATAGTAGTATTCGGTGTATAGAATACTAAACAATATAAACTACTCATTTAGTGTGGATGGATACTTAAACATTCCGTATTAACATCAGTTACAAAACAATTTTTATAAATCTTTAAATATTTTTTTGTCACTAATGCTATGTTCTGATGAACAATTTGATAATAATAAATTGTAACCTAAAATTTTTCACCAGCCATTTTTCTGTCAAAATCATGTTGAATTTGCTCTTAAATTTTTTCAACCTTTAACAAAAATAACTTTATGAAAATTTAAAAGAAAACTTAACTCTACACAAATAAAATAAAAAAATTTTATTACTTTTTGTCATTTCCTCGATTATAGGTAAAAATTTTTGTCACTTTTTTAACTAAATCAGTCTTTCGGTGATATATGAAAACTTTTGTGACAATTGTAACCATATTAAAAAAGGCACAGAAAAAATCGAAACCATTTTTTTTTTTAACTTAACGTCAGCATAAATGTTGCTTAAAACTCTACAAGCAAAACTCCTGGACAGAAATCGACAGAAACAGTTGATTCGAAATATAGAAAACATGTTTTAGCTATCCATATTCTGCATCAAGATCATTCAATTTTGATTAAAAATTAACACAATAATAATTTAAGTTTTGCAGAACAACTTAGTTCTCTAAAAATATAAATTTTAAAGACTTTCTTCTTATCTAGGAAGTCAAATCTATTGAAATGAATTTGAATCAAGAGATAATATATTTTCGTTCCACAATGTGGTTAAAACATAAATTTCAAAAATCGCTTATTATAAGCCCATTTTTTCCCTGTTTTGATCACTATTGTTCCACCATTCCGTTTTAGTCGAAAAATTTCGAAAAACGGGGAAAACCCCGTCACCTGGTAGCTCTGGTTCAAATAGCTACAATATTACTTGTGTGAGCGAGGCTGCTCTTTTGAGAGCGAGTCCTCGTTAAGCTGATTCGTAAAGTTATAAGCGAAGCCAAAGTTGATTAATATAGGTTAAGTCACTCGAGAGAAAAAACACTCTTTTTCACATCTGTTTGAACTGTCAAAGCATGCTGTTAGCTAAAAACTGTACGTATTCAGGCTTTTTTTTTCTCGATTTCATTTCATTTCAAGCTGCTCTCAAGTGACTTAACCTATATTAATTAACCTTGAGCGAAGCACCTTTTCGAAGCTTGTGAGAGCGAGGCTGTTCATGCGAGTGCGAATCCTTCGTTTTTGCCTTTACGAAGCACCATAAACGAAGTATAGTTTGCTTCCAAGCAGCTCCAATTTTACTTGTGAGAGGAACAGTTTTGAGGCTGTTTCATATGAAAGCAAACCTCTTGAAGCCTTCACTAGTGCTTACGAAGAAGGGAAAATATTCCTCGAAAAAGCTTCTTGGAAGTTCAACTGTTATTCGGATTGTATTGTGTATTTCTGATAAAATAAAAATAATGAGTTTTAAATACAAAAACCTTGTCAAATATACAGCGAAGAATTTGTATTATATTTATACCAAACTTTATTATATTGAACATTGAAAAACATGAAAACAAACAAATATCAAAACTTCATCAATTTGCTTCGGATGTGCTTACAGTCTAGAATTTAGCTTGTATTTATTTGATAAATATATCGCAAATATATTATATCATGAATACCCATATTGTTTCTTAAATAGTTTCACTTTATTTCGGTGTAAAAATCAGTTCTAGAATTTTTTCCATTTATGAGTATGAAATGTTAAAACTCAAACCAACGCATGCTTTTTGCCTTATATATGTATATTCTGCTCTTAGCAGAGTTTCGATAAGAGCATTTGTAGAATATAATACAAATTCCTAAAACAATCAATTTTATATGACGCTGGTACAACATTCCAATTAGATGTTGAAAAAGTCCATCACTCTGCTCAGATAATTGAAACTTCAACTCTTACGATACGTTCATCCACAGTTTACACATTGAACGATCGACACAATTATTGTTTTAATCAAATATTTTACAGTGGGCAAAATTGAAGCGAACACTTGTTCGCCAAGGTATAAATCTTTGTTGACAACTTAATATATTTCAATATAAATCAAGCGCCAAGTTTATGGCTAAAAAACGAAAAAAAAAAGAAATTTTATTTTCCAATTCCAATTAATTGTGAATGACGCTCGCCATACAATTCCTCCACTTGCTGCTACAGACAGATCCTGAGCAAACAATTCGATTACGTTATGCTTCTGAGGTATGAGTGGATGCAAGGACAACGCGTATACTCATGCTTGCGCCCCCGCAATATACCAAGAATATTGCTTGGTTGCATTTGCGCAATTGTTGCTGATGCAGCTATGCTTCAACATTTTGCTTGGATAATAAAATAAAAATTTGAAGAATAGCTACGGTTTGCAGCTTCAAAATGTATTAAGAGATGCTCTGCTGCATTGAAAGAAATCAGAAAATTTTAATTTTAAGAAATCAGTAAACAACATCGACTATTTTTGGCCACGTTACATAGCCATGCGGGATACGTGAGAAAAGTGGATATTATTTATTTGCGCCCTCATCATAAGCGAGACGCTGTTACTACTACTTCACACGTTCTCTTGCCCCACGCTACATACTGCACTACAGCATTAGTGCAAAGTCTGCACTCTTCTCCATTCATGCCCCATCATCACTTTAGTTACTCTGGGCATGCGCCAGCACCAACTCGTTAACGCAGTCGCCGCCACATATAATAAAACATAATGAAAAGCATTTCCTTGCGGCGTTGTCTTGCATTTTCAAGGAGAGAAATCAGACAACATGCCACGTTGTTGTTTTCCTTTCCACCACCACCAACCACTGTGATCTGTGCCACCAGCAGTTTGGAGTGTTCAGCTCATTGTTGAATTAATATATTTTTGCTACAAGTTGCTGACCGAGTGCAACACGATTTTTTATTTTTTTTTTTTTTGGTTTTTGTAAATTTTTGGCCCCGAAGGATGTACGTAAATTTCGAAAGTTACTTATGCGCAAGGCAATCAATGTGGGCTGGTGTTGTTGTTGTTGTTGTTGTTGTTGTTGTTGTTGTTGTTGTTTGTACATTATGCATACCATATGTTACTGACTGATTTAGACGTTGACATAAGCAACAGTTAGCTAGCTGATCTGAATTCGTAGGCCAACTAGAGTTGGTTTTGGTGACCGTTAAAGTATGCTGCGCGTTTGGAATGAATTTTTTAAAAGTCACAATATGACAAAGTCGAGAATATAAAAGTGGTAGAATAAAGAGTGAATTCGAAAAGTTATAGAGACTAATTAAATCGACCGTTAAGTTTTAATAATGTGAAAACAATATTCAGATATTCAGTTGAAGGTCATGATTTAAAAAAGACTCAGGTTAAAAGATAACGGTTTTATTACAAAAATGTTTTCGTCCCAATCTATGATATATAATATTTGGGGCTTCTAAGCTACACAAAAAAAAAAACTTGACAAAAACGTTTGTTGATTCTATACTGACAAAAAATTTATCAACTCAACCTAGGAATTTGTCGATATGAACAATGTTTTTCATTTTGATGAATTTCTAGGTTGAGTTGATAAATTTTTTGTCAGTATATCCTTCATGAGCTCGGTAGTCTACATTTGTAGTACTTTAGCTGAAAAAATTCAACAAAAAAAAAAGTACACATCTAAAGGGTCCGAGGTTTTCAGCAGCTTCCTAAACTAATTCGGTTGTCTACAAATATAGATACCGTAGAAAATGTATGAAAAGTTACACCACTTTTTTACTTAACTCGAAATTTTTTGATTTCAGCTTGTTTTAATATTCTTTGCATTCTTATGCACGTTTGTATGTGTGTATATGTGTGCTTGCATATATGACTTTATTGATTGATTCGCATTAATAGAAAAGAAGTTAAGGGAATTTGCTATGGTTTTCCGTACAAATAAAGAGGTATAGAATTTTCAACAATGATATCTGTCAGAGCAGTGTCAGAATTGGCACGTTTATTTCACATTCAAGTGCAAGATACTTTTGTAAATTAGTATCAATCATCTAGAAGACAAATTTTTCAAGCAGGATGATGCAATATACAATAGAGAGGGACAAACCATCACCTTATTGGAATAAACATTTGGTGATCAAATTATCTGAAGAAAGAACCCCATGGGACTTTTCTTTGTAGGGATACGTCAAGTCACTCGTCTATGCTAATAAATAAGTAGCAGTTGACGACTTAGAAGCCAACTTTTCCTGCTTGCTACAAATGTTGACATCCGACCGTCTACGAAAGCTTACAATCACGAGCACATGAGGGATAGAGTCAACAAAAAATTCTGTCAAGATTTTTTCTTTGAGTGTACTGTATAGATTATTATAACACTTACTAGCAGACCACAATGGTTCACCGCTTCACCACGGATGTTTTTTCTTTTTCAATAAAGAGCGCTAAAACGCTTTTGTATCTCTTTAATTGAGTATGGAGAGAGATAGAGCGCAAAAACTTCATATAAAAAAAAATCTTTAACACACTGAAGGTTGTCATTGAATCGCCTTAATAGCACGTTTATAGTGAACACTTATGCCGAAGATTATTGCTGAAGCTGAAAAACACTTCAAGCATAATCATATGGAGAAAGCTAAACGTGTTCATAGTGCAAGCTCATTCCGAACTTAAAGTTACTTGGTTTTAAAATTATTTGGTTTTCAGTGCATGTAACTCAATCTCGGTCACTTTTACAGTTTATATTTTTGATTGATTTTATTGTTTATGTTTCACGGATCTACATTTTTTGAGATAATTTTTAAATTTTTGAGAATTTCACTTGTTTATATAATTTTCGTTGTTGTTGTTTTATTTCTTTAATATTTTTCATATAAAACTTTCCCTCGTTGCTGTTTCGATTTGTGGTGCTTTTCAAGATAGATTTCTGCACTTGTGTCTTTGGTGTGTATTGCTTACAAAGTTTTCGTTATTCTTGCTCTTCTACTTGAATATTTTTTATTTTTTGTTGAACTTTCAATCATATTTATGCTTAGTGCTTTCAAGTTCCTTTTAATGCATTTGTCATTGTTTCCATCATTTGTTATTGTTGTGAGCACTTGTTATTACTCATCACTTTGTGCGTGGAGTTAATGACAAAATAAAATGTTATCGCTATTTGCTTCTTTTCCTTCTCCACTCTTGACAATTTGTATTAAATTCGCAGAATACGAACACCAATAACCTCAACAAGACTTTTTAATATGCAAGTTATAAGCGCGCACTACGACACCAATAAGTTCAATAAGCTACTTAAATCTGTATGCAATAAGCGCGCACTATGAACATAAGCTCAAATAATAAGCTCAAAAAATCTACTTTAGGCGAAAGCGCAAATAAGCTTCGGTGTTTACTTTAAACCCACCCTAAGATTGCGAATATAGTAAACGCTGGTTCAGACAGGCAGGCAGATCAGAACAGTTTTTCACATTGAAGCAATAAAGAAACCGAGTCATGCATCTCTTTTGCTCTAACGTGTTTTCTGATCTGATCTGCCTGCCTGTCTGAACCGGCGTTCACTATGTTCGGAATCTAAGACAACACTTGTCAAGCGAAATTAAAAGCATTTATGCAGAACCAAGTTATGCGTACGCAAGCAAAAGCAAGAGAGCAATTACATTCATTTTTTTTACTGTTCGATCTTATAGGGGGCCGGGGGTGCACCCCCAAATATACCCCCTTAGGTACGAACCTGATGTTCAAAAAATTTCTAAAATGTTATTAAATAAAACATATTGTCGCATTTAACTTATCTTGCTTACGAACTTTAATGCTACGCTCTCTATAGCAATTAATTATCACTCAATGGTTACATTTTATCTTTTTGCTGCTGACCAATTCTTCATCATACGCCAGTGCCAAGGGTCACATGCGATTTTTCGCTTTTCAATTTATTTCCTGCAATTGTTATTCTTTATGCCCCTTTGTGCTGGTCGTTTTGAACTAAGCGACCTCTATAGACTTGAATATGAAATACTGGCAACTCAAGTTATGTGGCGCAATGGGACGGGAGTCGAACCCAAGCTCGATTGGGCTTTCTTTTGCCAAATTGGAGCGTCTACACTGAAGTGCATGAGTTATTGACCCACACATACACAGTAGAATTTTAATTAAAAAAAATTTCTTGCAAAATCCAGTTATAATTTACTATAGGACTCAATAAATCCAAAATATATGCACGCATACAAACCATGCTCCAGCAAAATACACACCAACAAAAATTTTCAAAGCTTACACTTCATGTGTGTGCTTATGTGTGTGTAGATGTGTGTATGTGTGTGTATGCTTGTGCCTGACTTCATGTACAGCAGTTTACGTCATAAATTTTCTCCACTAATCCTTTGACACTGAATTGTGCGATTGTCATTTTTCTTGCCCTCAAATTTATGTGAAGTATTCCACAACGAGATGAGGTGATGTTTGCGTTGCTCTATAGTGCAGAAAGAAATGCATATTCCAGCAAAGTCGATTCGCGGAAGCCAGCTCGTAAGTTAATTTCAAAAATTTTGAATTATAGTGCACAACAGCACAAGAAATGCAGACGTCATTGCATGAAAGTGGCAAATTGTAGGGGCAGAAAAAAAAACAAAAAAAAAAAAAAATTGCTCCCACTCTGTAGCAGAAATTTTTTTTAGTTTCCATTTTCAAAAAACTAATTTATTAACGGCGAATATGTAAGATTGAATTTTTTACCTTTACTTGTAATGCTTTTTTAAGTACATTTTTAATGTTATGAAAACCAAAAACCTAAAAACTAAATTTTTTAAAACTAAATTGAAATCTGAAAACAAATTTCAAAGACATTTTGGATGAATTTAAATAAAAGCTAGTAAGGAATGGAGCTTTGGCAGGGTAAAGAAGCTAAAATAGTCCCATCTCCCAGTATTAAAGTATATTCGAAGCCTTTAGCCATGACACACACGATGACATTCAGTTTTATATAATTACGAAATTTTTCCTATTTCGATGACGTCACTTTATAAGGGAGGTAGGCGTGGTTTCCATCCGATTTTGTCAAATAGCATAGAGATGTTTTATACTAAATATCATAGTTTACTTTATGTAAAAAATATCAAGACGTTTCTTTAATTTTTGTGGATTTTTATTTTCTAATAAAAGCCAATTTGTATGGAAGGTAGGCGTGGTTTTCATCCGATTTTGTCAAATATCATAGTGGTGGTTTATTAAATATCAAAGCATATGGGGTAGATTTCAAGATCAAGTTTTTAATTTGAGCAGATTTTGAAGAGATTTTACGGATAATATAAAGTCTCTTTGTATGGGAAATAGGCGTGGTTTTTTTAATTCGATTTTTCAAAATTTCATAGCCCGGATTTATATTGAAGATCAAAACTTCCTTGCTAAATTTGAAGGCATATCTTGATTTTTTTTTTTTTGGATTTTTAAGAGATTTACGGTTAATATAAAGTCACTTTGTATGGGAAATAGGCGTGCCTTACATCCAATTTTTTAAAATTTCATAGCCTGGATTTATATTGAAGATCAAAACTTCCTTGCAAAATTTGAAGGCATATCTTGAATTTGTTTTTTGGATTTTTTAGAGGTTTACGATTAATATAAAGCCACTTTGCATGGGAGGTAGGCGTAGTTTCCATCCGATTTGGCTTACTTTCGAACTTGATCTTTATTTTTTAATAAGAAGCTTATATTTTTAATTCGAATCTTCTAGATGTGACAATAGAGAAAATTGACAAAAATGTCCGTTAATTTTTCAATAGTTTAGAACTACAATTGCTTTGACAGCCATGTAAAACCAGAAATAAATTAAACCACTGTCAGCAGATCCATTGCTGTATATTGCGTTCTCAAAAAGTCACGCAGTGCGAACCAATTTCAAATGCAATTAAACAACAAGAGTGCCCGCAGTCGTGTTATAAAATTTAAAAAGACAAACCAAGCAACTCGATCAATTCGAGCAATTCAACCAACTCGACCAACTTCAAAACTAATACTATAGCAAATAAATATTCTAATTTGCAACTGTCAAGCATAGCTAACTGCAGCCGCATTCCAACTGTCAGACGCAACTAACAAGGCCGAGTAGTGGCTTGGCTGCTTACCCCCAAAGGATATTTTAGTTTCTTAACTATTTGTTTGACTTGTGCAAAACTGAATTCTAACTGGAAGAGTAGCAGGCAGAACGCATGAAAGCACACAGCTAAGGCGAAAAAAATAGTTTCAGTTCTGGTTGCTGTCACTGCTGCTGTTAGCTGTGAAGCAGCTGCTCAGTAGTCATCCGCTAGTCTCAAGGACTGTCGTCAATGGAGTAAAGTATAAAAATGATTAAGCTTGACCCGAGTAACGCTTCAAATATCTATACGCAATGCTAGCTTACACTGAGTTTGAGCCTGAACCTATAAAAGAAAAATCAAAATTCGCAACGCACTTAAAGCGTTTTGGAATAGGTTTTGGAATAGGTAATGAGTTTGTGACAGATGAAACAGCAGCGGTGACATTGAAGACGGCGACGTAGACGACGTCGGCACCAGACGGACGAGTGACTGCGCCTGCGGCTGTGCAATCGTGTTAAGTCGTTAATCGAAATGGAGTGAACACTGTGCGAAATGAACGACACTGGGTGTCCGTGAAGGAGCAGCCCCTACGTAGAAAAGTCTTCTTTGATGGCCATCATACGTTATTGTCATAGTTTGCTTGTTTATGACGCAGTTTGGCCAAAGTACGTGCATCACGGTGCGTATGAGGCGGACACCCAATGTCTGTAGCCTATAAAGTTAACACGTTTTCTGTTGATGAGCATCAGTTAAAAATTAACAAATTTTGTGGATGTAACCGTAGATCACCGAAGCTATGCATAATTAAATCTTTAGGATAGAATTTTAATTGAGTGCCTTTCCTGGAATTGTTTAAACTGTGTTGTGTTCGTTTAAAATTTATGACAATCTTCTTTATCATGTTTCCGATAACTAGTTCAACCTTTAGTTCAAACGAATTAGATATATGTTTAGCTGTTTAATGCGGCTTTTTAGAGCTTGTCACTTTTTTTTTGGTTTTCTTATGGAGTGCCCAAAATATTAGGTAGTCAAACAGAAAGAAATTTGGTCAAAATAGTAAAAAAGCATAAATCTTCCAAAATTGTCAATTTAACAACGCATTAAAAAGGGTCCTGAAACAATTTTTCCTTGCATACACGCACTGCAGGTATCTCTTTTACTCCGCTCCTGACTAGTGCAGCGCATACTTTTTTTATGACTTTGCGCTAGAGGCAACGTTTTTCAACATAATTCCTGGAGCTGCCAACGCTAAATACTTTTTTATCAAATTGCCAACCAGCTAGAGCCTAGCTTGAACTAGCTAGCAAGTCAGACACTCAGTTCACCTGCCTTTAGCCATCCTCAGCCTCAGTCTCAAACACATTCACATCCACATCATCTAGTACTTAGTTTTTATATCTTTGGTAACTATAAAATTTTATATACCTACCTGCAGCATTCCTGTTTCTTGAATCTTTGTATCTTAGCATCGTGATGCCTTTCTTTCTCAATCGCTAGCTGATTGCGTAAGTGTGTGTGTGTGTGTATGTGTGTTTGTACATAAAATTGTCCTTATTTTACATGAGGCCATAAATCTTGCAGCAAATTAAATTCGATGACATTCTCGATGATTGTGAAACGAATCGATTTTCAATGGTTTCGCGAAAATAGAAATTAACAACTACTTTAAACAGCCTCAATAGTACTGAAATTGATTTAAGTGCCCAATTTTATGACTTGGCATGGGAAAAATTAGTCAATTGCAAAGTGAAATGACTGAACATTTTGTTAAAGCTTTTTAACTCTAGTCTAAGTTTGATTCTTGGTGTTGTATGGGTGGTTTCGTAGTTTTTTTTTTTTTTTAAATAAAATGATTTAACATGATAGTTTAATGACCAAGTTGATGCACTTCATTTCGTAAATTTTGACTGAGCTCTGTCAGAATTGATATACAAGAGAAGATGTTTGGTATCAGCAGTTTGGATACAACAGGCTATTTGAAATAGAAGGTGCACTTTTTTAAAAGAAAATGGAGAGTTCTGGTGGGTTGGTTGTATTGATTTTTAGAAAATTGCGGATATCCTTTAATCTATGCATATAACAAAGCTTTTATTAGGAAAAAAGCTGTGCATCAAAATTTTTTTGAAATTTTTATTGCACTGGAGATTTCGATATCCAAAATTCAAAAATACCATTTTTAAAATTATTGCCATATCTATAATGCGCCTGCCTGTCCAAGACCGCTGTCTAAGATAAAGGAGGATGGTTGTGGGTAGGATTCTAACCATGTAAAAACTAAGGGCCCATCAAGAACCTGACCATCTTGGGAGCAGGTAAAAATGGTCATATAATTTTTTAGCTAAGAACCCTGCAATGGAATAGCAATTGTCCATAAAACTTGTTAGCACGGGGATAGTCAAATCTACCATAATGGGGATGACCTTATCTATCTACGGCAAAGGGATCTTAAAAAAGGGTTTTATGTATATGGTTAGGCATATAATCCTTGATACAGCTCTTTAGGTTGGAGTTGGAGATAACAGGCATCCATTGTTTCTGATAATGGATTTTCGATTCTGACCCTTTAACTTGGAGGAACCCCAGCCAAGCACGATTCAGTGCACAAGCTGGGCACGGCCAGTTTCAAAAATTCATACGGCCGGGCTGGCATATCCCTCAATATGCAAGTAGAATAACTACCAACTACACCGAAAAAAAAGCAATAGGTAAATCACCTAAATCGGCTTGGGTAAAGAGAATTGTATGGGAATTACAAACTTATGCTTATTCACCTCAGCAATTTATTGTTTAATTCATTGCTTTGAAAGCACATACTTCGATACCTTGCCAAAATAAATTGATTTGATTCACCTAAGCCCAAAATCCAAAAATACAAAATTTAAAAAGCAACTAGCCTGGATGGCTTTAGCATAGCTTTGAGCTTTTTTCTGCAAAAAAAAAAAAGAAACACAGCTGCGTCATTAGACACACGAGAGAAGGATAGAGTTGATAATTTAATGTTTTCTTTTTTTTAATAAAACCACTTTCAAATGCAAAAATAGCATAAAGTTAATTAAAAAGCACACGTTAATATTCACACCAGTATATTTTATTACATTTCATCGAAAAAGAAAAGAAAATAAAAAATTTCTTTGCCCGCCGTGCGGAATCGAACCTGGAACTTTTAGTGCCAGTCCAATCGCTCTACCCACTGATCTAAGCAGCCTTGCTAATACTTGCTGGCATAACTGCAGCTATGTTAACAGATGCTGTATTAACAGATGCGGTATGTCACAGTATTCTGTTGATAGCCATACAACAAAAATCTTTTAATACATTATTGTGTTATGCTGCAGCATAGCTTCAGTTGTAATAAATATTGGATAAATTGCTCCGCGTAACGAATGAGTTTGGCTCAATGCGTAGTGTAGTGACTTTATACACATTGGTATCGGTTGGTTGTGGGTTCGAATCTCAACGGCATGCGTAGGTAAAATTTTTGTATATAATATTTAATTCAACTTAATTTAATTTAATTTAATTTTATTTAATTTAATTTAATATTCTTGTTATAAGAGACGTTATTTGTCAGCTGCTCTGACGATTTGTCAGAGCAGCTGACAAATTGCTAGAATATCAATAGATTTATCAATTTACTTTTATCTTTACGTTCATTGAAAAGTCAATAAAATAAAAACGATTACTGGATCATAAAAATGTTTTATACAAACTTCCAAGTAAGTATTATATAAACCTCTTGTTCACTTGTAAAGTGACAAATCCATAAACAATAAACAAAGAAAAAGTTTTCTAAATAAACTATATAAATAGCATGTATAAAAGATAAAACTATACTCGCTAGTTTTTTATCTTTTATGAAAGATATATCTATGATCCTTTTATAATTAAACTCCAACTTTTCTTTTGAAAGTTTTATATGATGACAAAAATTTAGAAATAATAAATCCTCAGCTAATTAAATTGAGATAAAATTCGATAAATCAATTTTAATTTGGAATTCCCATAAATTAAGGTTTTTCAATTGAAATGTTTTGAAACTCATAGAAAACTGACTGTGAAAGATAAGAACCAATTAAAAGCTAAACGAGGGCTGTTCAGCAGTAGAAGCAGCAGTTGAATCGCACGTATTATGAAGGGGGAAGTGCTAAAAATAATGCAAGGCACACTATAGCGTGTGTGACTGTTGCTGTTGCTGCAACATTCTGCTAAATGTTTCAAAAATATCTTAATTACCCGCGTGATCATCTTGTGTGCTCTACAATTATTTAGAAAATAAAATAATTTTAGCTGCTGCTTCCTTTGCTTAATTATAAGGGTAGATTTTGAACACTAACTCAACCACCACCACCACCACCATTGCCACCACCACAGCTATTGGTGGTGACTTTATTGTTGCTGGCAATGCTGGCGCATTGATGTCTTGTTGTGAGTCACCGTAATTAACTTGCTTACTGCAGGGCGTTGCTTGAACGTTGTGCAACGTGTTGTCCGAGTTCGCTCAATTACACGTTGGTACTGTGTAACATTCTGTGCGCATCACGTGCAAGCGTTACGTTACGCCAAGCTTTTTTTAAATTAGTGTAAAGGAATGAATGCGGTTTGAGCTTAGTTCGGGTTAACTTTGTGGCTAACAATTAGTGGAGATTAAAGTTGGGTGTACAGAGCGAGTAGTTGGGACCAGTGAACGAAAATAAAAGGTACGACATTTTAGTATAGCGTAGATGACATGACTATTCAGTATATAGCGGATATGTTTGTGTACATGAACTCAAACCCATATACTACACACGAAGATTGCATGAAAATTAAAACACAAGTATTATCATTCTGTACCAGATCGAAAGGAAAACATAAAAACTGTTTGTAATGTTCACTTAACGCAAACGACATATGTTACAGTAAATTTTAGAGTAGGTTACACCGAAAAAAAACTGACAACAAATTAACAATAAACTTATGTTCATTTATTCAATGGATTCGGCAATTTGGTGCCTTCCAATTTCTTGGATAAGACAACCAAGTTTTATTTGTTGATCTATCGGATTTTATTTTTATGATAAATTGTCTATATATTGTACAATTTAACATAAATCCATTCTATCCAAGTCTTTTATATAATTTTAAAATAAGTTTTTTTTAAAAAATTTTATATATAGCCTTTGTGTACTTTAACAAGAATTTTCTTAATTTTACTACTTTCACCTTTAACAATTCAAACAATTTATTTTTGTAGAAATTATCGAAGTATTCATTTTATAACCATGTTAAGCTTGCACCAATACTTTTGTCATTTCGCATAAGTTTTGCTACAAGGTACATTTCTCTTTCACAAAAGCCAACTTCTACGTTCTTACTATGGTTTTTTCTCAAAAACGATAATATTAAGGATAAATTATCGTTTATGATTATTTTTTAATAAATAAAACTATAATATTATCGAAAAATTATCGTTAACGATATCGTTATAGATAATTTTATAAAATTAATACTTTAAAGCTATCAAGAATCTATAGTTAACGATGTCTTTCTCGAAATTTTGAACGATACAATTATCGATAAATACAACGATTAAAGTTTTAGCTGTCTGCTTTCTTTGTCTCCCAAAAAGTGCTAGACATACGGTTATTTTAGCGTAGCTTACGTTATGTAATGATAATGTTTGTGATAAGCTTTAAGCTATTGTAGTTTAACGTAGTTTAACGTTACTACGATACAGTGATTTAACAAACGCTACGTTAGTCTTTTTTTAATTCACCAATTGGGACTTAATTAATATTTGGCTGACGTACGAAGAGTCTGAAGAGAATTTAACTAATTTTTGTTACTCAAAACACTAATTGAACTTCCTTTGTGTGTTTAAAGAGAACCCCTGCCAATTAAGGCGCAATTCCTCTGGGTCCATAGACATTGGAGTTATAGTTCATGAATGAACATATAGTATTAAAAAATGCACATCCAAAAAGGATGTGCACCTGAAATACTCTTCACAGACCTGAATTATACAAGTGACACTAGAAAAGCAACCACGTACTAGATCACATTCGTAATCACAAAAGCATGACTCTGTGCCCTATTTTGTAAAAGCAGTATGCAATAAGAATTCCATACTGCCCTTAATAGTACCAGTTTAGCTACCGGTAGATGGCGTACCTGCATTACCATCTACTGGTTGAGACCACGAGACCTTTCCAATCTCTTGCATACTAAGCAGGTATGCCAGCCCAGTCGTACTACTGCGCGACCCCGCCGGTCAATCTAGACCTGTGCAAGCGATGTGCACAAACCACAGCCAGCACGAGTCTCCCCGAAGAGCCAACCCATGATAGTCACCTGGGCAACTCGGTCCCGTCGAAATGGGGGTCTACAACATCCCAGCAAAGAGACAAAAAACTCTTATATACATATATAAAGAATTTTTGTTTTTGACTGTGCACATAGCTCTGTTTCGTATATGACTGGCACTTCAATCCAAGGCATGGTACCCCCCACCATACCCTAAACGAAGTGCCTACGATTTAATTTGACCTGTGCCCAATACCGTCACAGATTGGGCTCCACACAATTCCTTGTGCCCTAAGACACCCTTTTTTGCTTTATTGACCATATAGGCCATGTCTCAATGCCGTAGATAGATAAGGTCACCTCATTTATTCGACGGGTTTGACTATCCCCGTGCTAACAAGTTTTTAGGCCCATTGCCTTACCTTCGCAGGCTTTTTTCACCATAATATATATAGTGACCTGTTTCCAAGATGGGCGCCACCCCGAGCTCTTGGTTGGCTCTAACCTTTTACGGTATGGGACGTATCCCATAACCAACCCTCCTCCTTTATCCTGGCTTGGGACAGGCAGGCGCAAGCCTGGCGGAGTTACTAATTGAACTAGTTTATATAATTAATTTTTTGTAATATCTCTTTATTTATTTTTAATGTTTTAAGACTTTAAAGCCATTATCTTCATTACTCCAAGCCAAATGCTTTAAATTGTAATTCTCATTTTATTTCCTAACCTACTTAAATCTATATTTCAGCTAAAATATTTTTATTCCTACATAATTATTGCTTATTGCAGACAAATACCTGCTGCAGCTTAGCTAGTAGCTTAAGCTAAAAATTCTGGCTAATTTGTGGTAATTCAAAACTGCAGGGGGTGCTGCTGTTGCCGTCACACAGGGTCTCTCCACAGTGTGCTTAAATAAAAATAAGTATAAAAGGAAATGGAAAATATAAAAAATTAGCAAAACTGCACAGAAGAGATTTCATTAAAATTTATTCGCACATAAATTCTGATTAATAAAATTTATGCAACGGCTGCGCGCATCGCGGAGGCGCAGGCGCAGGCGCAGCCGCAGTCATTGTGGGGACCCTCTAGCCCTCAGCTTGAAAGCGCGGTGACAACTGTGCTGATTTCCAGTTCTTATAAAAATCTTTTTGTCGTTCTTGCTTAACGCATTTAGGCTGAAATCGCGCCAAATTACTTTGCGTTGTCATGTGCGCAGGCGCATAACGCATTGGTTAAGCGTGTCCATTTTTAGCTAACTGCGCGCCATAATAAGATGCTGTGTCCTGTGTGTGTGTGTATGTGTTGTGCTGTGTTCATTGTCTGTAATTCTCGCCGATATTTATATGCTTATGAACAATATTTTAGAGCAACTGTCGCGCTTGCGCAGTCGTTACTTTTCTGCTGCTTCAGCACGCCGATCAGCAGGTCTCATCAAGAAGCTAACCTCCCTATTTCCATCAGGCTGCTTGAAACTTGTCTTTGATCATTTATTTGTTGCTCTTCCATTGTGTGGTTGCGGTCATGGTTAGTTTGGCGAATTGCTCAGCCGCACCTGTAGCGAATTCGCCTTACGTTAAAGGTGTTGTTTCCCGAAATGGTTGTCTTGCTATTGTTGTTGTGTCTCTGGAACTAATGACTGTGATTGAAGGCGTTGCGTTGTATTGCGTTGCGTTGTGCTGCTTTGGTTTGCTTAACTGCATGCAACATTTTCTGTTAAGTATTTTTGCATTATGTTGCTCAAGTCGTTGTTGCTTGGCCCCCATTGTTGTTCCGAAAGTCATTGTGCACTGATTTATTGGCTACACACAGCGTTGGCCTTGGTCCTTGGTCATTCTTATTTGCTGCTGTTTCAGTAAATTTGCTGATTAATGTTTGAAGCATCTTTATTATAGTTGGTATATTTTTTGATCCAAAGAATAGAAAAAGAGCAGCAAGAATGTTGCAAATTGCAGCTGCTTAATGAGTTTGCTCTCTAGGATAACCGGGTAGCTTAAATAAAGCATTATTTTATTTTTTATTATGCGTGCTCAAAATCTTCTTTAGTTTTTTTCACAAGATTTAAGTTTCTTTCGCAATTGAATATACATATACTGATGAATGTCACCTTGCTACACTGTTTGTTGGGTATCAACCAAATTTTGCATCTATAATCTTAGTAATAATGAACATGAAAGAACGTAGTCTACATGAATAGTGTATAAGTCAACCCTTGGGTGAATGCCCACTTTCAATATTACCAAAAAAAAAGTCTTAAAATGTCCTGTTTTGAAAGATATTCATCAAATGATGGTAAATAAAAATTGGAACAGTATGTGAAAAGTGGGCGTGCTTATACAAGTGGGCGTGACATTAAAATTTGAGTATTTATTTCTCAGAAAATGTCTACACCATATGATCAATATTTTGTAGAGGAGTGGGAAGGGTATATTCCAAGCACCATGCTAGAAGTGAATGGGGATTGACAAGAGGCGTGGCAAATATCTTATATATTTAGTAAATATCAATATCTCTGTATTTTTGTATGTTCTCGATCCATTCCTCAGACATTATAACCCTCTCATAATTGGCGCTAAGGCCGTTATATACATTTTTTCAATTTATTTGTAAATAAAGTATAAAAATTCTGGAAAATATTTAAAAATTTCATTAGATGACTTTTTCGTCATGATTGTTTTGGGGTTGTCACAGAGATTTGATATGGAAGTTTTGATATGTTATGATATGATATGTTGATCATCCCCATGTTAAATATGTACCCCACTCACTTATCGTATGAAGCTCAAATAAACTGCGACCTAAAATTGTGACCTCAATCTGCCGTACGCCAACGACGTATTGCTATTCTGAAAGCTTGTTAACTTTATAAAAAAATATTGTCTGCCGACTTTTTTTATACGGCTGATAAATTCACAGATCTAGGCATAGTATGAACTTAGTACCTAAATGACTTCCGTTTCGTGAAATGTCCAAACGCATATTTAAAATAAGAATTTTGCTAGAAATTCGAGTTGAACAAAGATTGTTTTTTTTTTTTTTTTACCATTCCAATAGATAGCTTTTGGATATTATACACCTATCCCAAATATGTCTATGGATCGTATGAAAAATTTTTAAAAGAAGCGTCCGAATGAAACGTCGGACACGTTGGACTTGTCCATACCCTATAGCAACAAACTAACTTGTTTTTAAAAACAACTAACTAAACAACTAGTTTAAAATAAACTAGTATATGAACTACTTTGAATTATATTAAGGCGGCATCCACTTCAATTCTAAATAGTAGTACTTTGAATTATATTAAGGCGGCAACTACTCTGATTTTGACATGTTTTAATTGCAAATTTTTATTAAATTACAAGTTTTTATATATTTAACCATGTTATTTCATCAAATATTATTAACTTTAGGCCATCCGTAATAGTTTTCAATTGGTTATTTTAAAGTAATTAAAAAAAATATTTAAATATAACTAATTTAACAAGTAGTTGAAAATATATGAAGACGAAAATCAATTGACTTATTTAGCGGACATCACCCACCATACAAAATATGTTAGTTCGTTCTATAGAAAAAAGTCAGAATTTCAACTAGTTGTGGTTGACAAAAAACTACTTTATCAACTACTTTTAAATTAGTTGATTTTCCTACAGGGTTGTGTTGTTTCTGTTTGTACATGTTTTTGTTATTGTTTTTGCATAAACGCAACTGACGCTTCTGCAAATTCTAAAATTCATTCTCGCTAATACCTTCGCTAAAGAAGCTAGCGCTTAAAAAAAATAAGTTTTCAGCAGCAAACTAATTAGAAAATCAATGAAAAGATAACCGATTGACTAGAAATTTTTTGTTGTTTGTAGGCAACTTATTTTTCAAGGAGTGGCATCGAATTTTTTAAAAGTTCTACAAAATTGTTTGCAAATAATCGGTCAATTCAATTGATTTTAAAAACTGTGAAAATATATTCTAAATTTATTAAGAAAACACTAACAATACAAATTTAGAAGTGACAAGACAATTTTAGTTAAATTTTTTCATGTGAATTCCAGTGCATAACATTAGTCCCAGTAATGCAAATGTAAGAAATATTAGTTTCAATTTGTTTATTTTTTTTTTTTTTTTTTTTTACTTTCTTGCATTTGAACATACTTGAACTATAAAATTAATTTTCTTCTCCGAATTGTTAGAAGTACCGGTACTTCTTTACGATTTTATAAAATAAATGAATCAAAAAATAATCCTTAAAGGTCTTAAATGTTTCATACTGAATATATTTTTAAGCAATATATACAAATACAAATTTAAGGCTAACTCTTACACAGCTAAGTTAAGTGGTTCTGCTAAAAAGCTGTATGGCAATGTTTGGTGCATAAATGACACCCTTTAACTTAAAATGCTGCTGCACCCATTAACATGAAAGAGTATTCTGCACTTTGATATGAAGAAGCTTTCGTTTGCGTGTGCTGACCGTTTTATAGTCACATTGGAAAGGAAGCAGAAACTACTGATTAGAAAGCCGAAGTTAGTATTTTACTAGTTTATTGTTTTGTTCGATTTTTTTTCCTATCATAAGTTGCTGTTACCCCTAAACGTACACGGCATTAATTATCTTATCTAATAATTTTTGTGAGCTGCTAATTGAGTAATTAAATAGAAGCTGACTTTTATGGCAAATGCTTGCTATGTGTCCATAATTAAGTCATTAATTTTTTAATACCAACAAAGATAAAAAAAGCAAAAAAAAACCCAGGCTATAAAGTTGTAAACAAGGAAGAATAATTCGATCAAAGCCATGGCGGACAAGGGTGGGGCTTTTAGGTAAACCTAAGCTTTACATACATAAGTGCGTCTAAGCAGGAAGTTAATGTCTGATAAACGCAGAGTGAAAATTTCTGAAACTTTAAATGGTCTTATTTGTCGACATAGAAAGAAGAAAAAAAAATATTAATGTTGTTTTACATTTTAAAAGTTTTAAGGGCTTAGGCCATTCTAGAATTTTAGAAAAATCTATATTTTTTAATGGCTTTTTTTAAAATTGTGGCCGGTTAAAATATCTAAGTACTTGGTTTTTTAATTTTAGTATTAGGCGGGCTGGTACCGACACCAGAGATCTGCACGCGGTAGCATTTTTGTAACTTACAATTTACTCATACCAAAAGCAATGCAAGTTTGTACTGACACCGCTTAAAATATTCAACGCCACTGCCTTGACTCAGATCTCAAATTTATGCATAGAGTGTAAATTATTATCTAGAGATTGCATCAACTCTGCTAAATCACTGGCATGTGTTAACAGAGATTAACAGAGTTTTTTTCTTCATGTTTTTAAGTGAAATAACTCTGTTAACACATGCCAGAGATTTTTGCAGAGTTGATGCAATCTCTAGATAATAATTTACACTCTATGATTGATGTTGCAAAATTATTTATAACTATCATAGTATAAAACCCAGGCCACCGACCCGTCGCGAATTTGGGAAACATTACTGATAATTATCAAATACATACTTTCAGGCTTAACATTTTCAGGATAGTATATGTTGTAAAAGCACTGTAATAATGTTAAGAAATAAATACAGTTGGAGCGATATGAGGCGCGGATCAGCATGCTTGCGTTTTATGTATAAAAATTTTCTGCTACTCAAAACTTCAAACGTGTTTGTCTCAAAACTAGATTTTTAAAGTTGGCTGGAAACATAACTCAGACAATTTTCAACCGATTCACTTGAAATCATGGTAGAATGATAAGGTAAGGCTCCATACTTGGAGAGGAATGGAGTGGAAAGCCGAATAAAGCGAGATATATGTCAAAATCAGCTGTTCATCGCGAATTTCTTTATGCTCACGTTTCGCAGTTGTTTTTAGGTTAAAATTGTTACAGGTTTCTTTTTAAATTTTAAGAATTCTTTCACATTTTATAGTTTTTTTGCACTTTTTTTACGTATATAATATTTTCACTCAAATTATAACAAATTTAACACCCGCTACCGCACTGTTTGCAACTTGGAAACATAAAATATTTTCTTCTTTTGCAATTTCTACGAAATTCGTTTTGATTCCTTCTCATTATCCACTCTTTGTTGACGCGTGGGAGCAGTCAGCGAAGCGGCCCTACCTTATCATTGTATCATGCTTGAAACTTTGAATATATCTTGAAAAATATATTGTGTATGAAATTATGTAAGAATTTTTTTTTTAATTTTTATATATTAGACACATCATTTGTTATTACCAATAACCTGATGATTTTTTAGGCAAATTTTTTTATTTTCCACTTTAGAAGTGTGCTTTTTGGTCGAAAATCAATATATCAGAATTATCCTGCGTACTTCTAAAGCAGATATATAATCGAAAAAAATTCATTGGCTTTTTATAATCCAAAAACTACAGGAGCTGTTTGGCCGGCCATGGACCCTAAAAAAACGGAGACGTCATTGCGAAACGCTGCACAGCCGGAACTTGAAATAAATTGCTTCAAAAAAATTATTGTATACAGTCACTGATATATATAATAAGCACTCTTTTTTGGAATCTCAATTTATTGTGTAGTATTTCTGAAAAAAAAGAAAATCCAAAGAAAGCATATTTTTCCGGCGTCTAGAGTGGCCTAACCCCTTAACTGCAAGCATTAACGAGGCACAACCAACACGCAACATTGACGCATCTCAGCATCAAATGTTTATATAATGCCTGTTACGCATATTGCATAAGCTGTACGATAAGAACTCGACCTACTCTGAGTGGCTCATAAATTTAAATATCAATAAAACAAGATCAATACAGACAACAACAACAACAACAACAATGACAACCTTTACCCAGCAACCCACATTGGTAGCAGCTTTAAACAGTGCTCGCTGCATATGAGGGAGAATTTATTCGCAAAACCGAATACAATTGATTTTTTCGCGCTAGTTTAAACTTTGAGCGATTTCTGCGATAGACTACGACTGAGTTATTGTTATTAGTATAAGCGTAAAATTGCTTAAGCTCATGGTAACTGTGAGATAAAAAAAAAATAAAAACGAAATGGCCATTTCAGCCCTTTAAAGGACTTTGACCGAACTTCTTATGATCAATTGTGTTGTGTGTGTTATGAAATATTTAAACACAAATGATAGAGAACTGGACCTACAAGTTTTATGCCGACTCCGAACGGCTTATGTTCTCAAGAAGCTTTTTATGGCAGTTTTTACTCTTTGAGGTTTGCCTTTGATTGCAGAAAGGTGATGGCCGAAAAGAAAAATTAATTCAATTGAAAAACTTTCTGTGTCAGGTAGGATTCGAACCAGGGCTCTCTGGTACATGAGCCACACATTCTACCGACTGCGCCACGGCCGCCACATTAAAAGAGCTTTTAAACAATTTTTTTTTTAAAAAGTACCAAATACAGGTTGTCACAAGTGAATATTTCAAAATAATTATCTAGAATCAGTGAACAAAATTAATGCAAACATAACGTCAGGTACTGTAGCGTAAATTGGAGAGAACACTGCATAAATGTTGCGTAGCTTAAATGACATCGCTTATTATTCTGTTGAGGTAAAGTTTGTGTACTTGCACGCAAACACAAACGCTACATAATGAAAGCATAAAAATGAGCGCAAGCATTACTATTTTGTAGAGTAAGCTACACTAAAAGAACTGTATGTATGTAAAGAGGCTTTTTTAAATACAACAAAAGCAGAAAGCAAAAAAAGTAGGCAGTGGGGACTGCCGACCGAAGTGAAAACTTAAAGCTATGAAATAACATAGCTGTTAAAAATTTCCAAAGAAGCTAGAGTCGGCAAATCAGAGGTGTTCTATTTTTTAACTCTTTTCATCTATTTATGCATTATTGACTGTACAAACTGCTATTTTTTGAATGTTCATATATAATATATTTGCAACACAACTACTTTGGTTGGGTAATCGGTAATTGGCTCTGTTATCGGATGGTAATCGCTTCGATAATTGGCTATCGTTTGGTAATCAAATCGGTGATCGGTTGGTAATCACTTCGGAAATCGGTTGATACCCGCTTCGGTAATCGGTTGGTTATCGATTCGGCAATCGGTTGATAATCGCTTTGATAATCCGAAGTCGATTTTTAAACTACCTCTTAATTGGTAATCGGTTGGTAATCGCTTTGGTAAATGCAATAGATTTGTAATCGCTTCGGTAATCGGTTTGTAGTCGCTTCTGTAATCGGTAGGCAGTTGGTAATCGCTTCAGTAATCAGTAATCTGTTGATAATCGCTCCGGTAATTGGTAATCGGTTGGTAATCGCTTCGGTAATTGGTAATGGGTTGGTAATCGGTTGGTACTCACTTCGGTTATCGGTAATCGGTGGGTAATTTCATCGGTTATCGGTTGGTAATCTCTTTGGTAATTGGTTCCGCAATCTGTTAGTAATCTCTTCGGTAATCGGTTTGTAATCGCTTCTGTAATCGGTAGTCAGTTGGCAAATGCTTCAGTAATCAGTAATCGGTTGGTAATTGCTCCGGTAATTGGTAATCGATTGGTAAGGGATTCGGTAATCGGCTTGGTGACCAGTAATCGGTTTGGCAATCGTTTCGGTCCTTGGCTTGGTCGATGCTAGGTAATCACTAAAAAGGAATGTTGTACAACAATAATTTCTGTTACGCTCACAGCGTGATGATATCGCTAACAGCGTGACGATATCGCTGACAGCGTGATGATATCGCTAACAGCGTGATGATATCGCGAATCTATTTCAATTCGAGCAATTTTTGCTCTCTACCAAAATGTGCTCAACGCGCCTAAAGAAGTTTTCACTTCAAATAAAAAAATATTGCTTTTGAAGTAAAATACTCTCTCCGATTCTATGTTAATCATAGCTCGTTGCTTCTTACTGGACCTATAACTCAAAAAATTCTCATGCACTGCTATATGACCTTAGATTTTTAAACTAATTCCTTTGAACAACTGCAACTGCAGCTTCGAACAGCTTGTGCCCCAATCAATCACTATAATTTAAATTAAAAGAAAAAAAAACTAACAAAAACAACAACATTTTTGTTGTGACCCCAAATTAACTGCATGCAAACATTTACTATGATATTCGTGTGATCCATGTTATACCCCAAACACTATCGAAACCAAAACGGCAGCATGTACCACTCATTGGAAAACCGACACGCAGCAAATCCAGAGGGATTCACAATCGACTGGCTGATAAATTTAAAGGATTTGTTGTCGAATTTGTCAAGCGTGAAAAATAAAAACAAAATAATCGGCTGCCTAATGAAGATCATTCGTTTGATGAAGTTGGAGTCAGCAGTGGGTACGCCTGGTAGCAATTTTGAGGGCGCTATATTAGCTCCCGAAATAGACACTGTATAGCAATGTGTTGAGTGAGTGCGTAAATGTAACGCAATGTGCACAGCAAATGATTTATGCAATTGTCACTTGAAGCGCTGTGGAACATGCAACAATTTTATAACAACGACACAAAAAAACATTTATTATACAAAACGCTTTTGAGACGCATAAGCGTAGTTTTAAAAAAATAATGCATATTTTTCGAGTGCTTACCCTTTCGATGTAAAGCACAGTGGGAAAAATTTAAATTTTTTTTGACAAAGCCACGAGAGACAAGCATTTATAACAATATTAAAATTTCGAAAAAAATTCTTTCATCCAAATAATTTTTTGTATACTTTAAACCCAAAAACGTCCCACTGTGCGAAGTAAGAAATTATTTTAAATTGATATAAACTGTTTTGCTTAAGCTGCAGCGACGAATGCTATCATTTGTGGCAGAAATTAATAAGCCCCAATATAAGGGGGCCACTTCTAGAGTAGCAACGCTTACATGTTCCAAGTGATACATGCTAGTTTTTCATGCTGTATGACTACAAAGGAGCGTGGAAATGGCGCAACCAAAACTTGCGGATGAGTGTCAAAAATGATGGCGACTAAGAGGCAGCAGACAACAATAAAGACAAACAGATATATAAACATGAAGGCAATGTTTTACAAAGAAATGCAACTTCATCGGCGAAAATTTATGATGAAAATTTCATTGACAATATTTACTCTGTGTGTTGCATGCAACGCACGTGTTGTAGAATTTTGATGGCTGTGATGCAGCATGTGGGGATTGGGACGAATTGCAGCCAACAAATGCAGCAGAGTTCCCTTTGATGCTGAGCATGAAAAATCCCTCGAGTGCGCTACAGAGGCAGTGAAAAAGTTTAAACAACTTTAATTCGAATCATCATCAGCAACATTCGTCAGCAGCCATTAAGCGAGACACTTTGTCAACGTGCTAAGGACTTGAGACAAAAAAAGAAACAAAAGACAAAATATCAGGCCTCAAAAGGAGAAGAGAAGAAAAATATTTGATCACATATAAACTAAAGAAATAAAAAAACTTTTTTGAGGCCTGCTCTGAATGTGACATTGAAATAAAAAAAAATTAAGAGAGTGCACCGGATGTTGTTCGGTATGAATTTAGAACTCATTAGTTTGTAACGCATTTTTTGTAAAACTTTTGGGGAGAGGGGATTTGATTTTTTTTTTTTTTGTGCTTTAATTTGTGAGAAATTCCAAACAAGCCATTGGCGCATGTGTCCGCTTTATACAGATCACACGCAAATGTAACCGAAACTAATCAGACACAAAAATTCAAAGCAATAACAAGAAGGAAAAGATAAATAACAACAACAACATCACAGAACATCATCCCATGACATGTGAGAGTAGACGACAACAAAGCAATGAGACACACAATAAAACAAGAAATAAACAAACAAGCTGATTAACTAATAAATTAGTCATGACAGTTTGACAAACGTTTGTGCTTTAGTTGATGCGAAGAACGCAGTCAATAAGATGAATGGAACAAGTGAGGTGTACCGACGACGACGACTGGGCACAATGGATAGGACGACATTGAATAGGCGACAATAGGGGAGTTAGCGGAGGCTAAGCCCAGAAAGTTTCATTGTTTAATAATTATAGCATCTAAGGCGACGGATGAGCTATCCGCCGATAATAATGTTCAAGGTAAAATTTTCTTTTTTGAATTTTCAAGTGAATAGAGGTTAAATAGTTTGAAATAAAAGAACACCTGCTTTCATTAAGTTACTTTTATTCCAAATTAATGACGGAAAATTCAATAATAAGTAAATTAAGACAAAAGTTGAATCTTAAAATATTCTCTAACAGTTTGCAAGAAAAAACAATATAAAAATCTCAAAAAATTGGAACGAACAAAATCGTAAATTTCACGTGAAATTTCACCATCAGAATAGTACCCATACTGCAAAGTTAAAATTATTTAATTTTTAGAAAGACAAGATAGTAATTTAATAAAAAAGTTATAATGCTTTTAGAGTATAGTATCAATAGGGTTTTAATTAAAAAAAACCAATATCCGAAAGCTTTAAATGTCGCAAAAATTAATTCTTTAATTAACTGATAATCAGTAAATAATCAGTAAATAAAGTCCTCTTGTTAGAAGATTTAAATAAACACTATCTAAAAAATGCAAAAAACACCACAAAAGTCTTAATGATGTAATAATCACCAACAACCGTTTTACAACAAAAAATTGAACGCATAAAAAAGTGAAAAAAATAAATAGATTTTTTATGAAATTTAAAGAATTATTTCTATAACTATCACCCAGGGCCGTATTAAGACAAGATGCCGACCCTGGCCAAAGAAAAATATGTCGCCCCTTTTTTTTTATTTTCCACAGAACAAAAAAAAAAAAAAAAAAATTTGCATACATAAATTTCATAAGTTTTTTTATGTATTCACTACTACGACAGTAAAATAAACGTAAGAAAGGTAGTGCTTGGAAATAATTAACTGAAAGCTGGAAATCGTTTTAATCTCTACATAAGGACTTAAATTAATGGATTTGACGTGTTTCCCATTCCAAATAGTGAGTTTTGGTGCCACGCTCAGTTTTATGTTGAACAGAAGCCGAGCAGTTAGTAAGAACTGGAGATCTCAATTTTCGAGCTTTTCAAGCATCTAGGCTACCCGGATAGGTCGAACTACCCGGGCCATACCCGGACTTTTCGGGTATTTCGAGCCACATGGGCATTTTTGAGCTTTTCAAATAGTTCGAGCATACATTTCAGGATTCGCAAAATTTTCTGTGTAACTCCTATATCGAGAAAAAAGCTTATGTTAAATTGAAAAAAAAACCTAGTATAATTTATAAGATGGCTTTGGCAGTTTTCAGCCTTCCAAGTACTTCATCAAAACGCCTAAGTTTTACATGTTGACCTGCAATTTTTATTTGGGTGATAAATTTTATACACTACTTTAAAATAAAAATTGAATTTCATAAAAATAAATTTTTCCGGGTTTTGGTTTTGGTTTTCCTCTCGTTCTGTGATTTGCTTGAAATAAATGACTTCTCGGCTTTCTTGCTGCTTGACGTCTATTATAACAAGATCAGAAAATTAAATATCAAATACAAAAATTCAAATATAAAAAAAAAACATTAAATTAAATATCAATTACAAAAATTTTACCTTCGCATGCCGTTGAGATTTGAACCCACAACTAACCGATACCGTATGAAGTCACTACACTACGCATTGAGCTAAACTCATTCGTTGCGCGGAGTGATTTATTCAATAATAATTACAACTGAAGCTTTGCAGCATAACACAATAATCTATTAAAAGATTTTTGTTGTATGGCTATTAACAGAATATTGCGACATACTGGATCTGTTAATACAGCATCTGTTAACATAGCTGCAGTTATGTCAGCAAACAGTACCAAGACTGTTTGGATCAGTTGATAGAGCGATGGACGGGACCCAAAAATTCCAAGTTCAGTTCCGCAAGGCAAGAAAAGAAATTTTTATTTTCTTTTTTTTCTTTTCATTTTGTTGATGAAATGTAATGAAATTTACTGGTGTGCATATTAACGTGTGCTTTTCAATTTACTTTGTGTTATTTTTTAATTTAAAAGTGGTTTTATTACAAAAAAAAATTAAATTATCAACTCTATCCTTCTCTCGTGGGTCTAATGACGCAGCTGTGTTTTTTTTGCAGTAAATAGCTCAAAACTATGCTTAAGCCATTCATGCTAGTTGTTATTTAATATTGTATTTTGAGCTTAGGTGAATCAAATATTTTTTTTTGGCAAGGTATCGAAGTATGGCTTTCAAAGCAATGTATTAAACAATGAATTGCTTAGGTGAATAAGCATAAGTTTATAATTCCCATACAATTCTCTTTACCCAAGTCGACTTAGGTGACCTTTTTTCTCGGTGTACACGGAAAGAAAAAATAAAACGTTTATTGCCAGTTTGCCGCAAGCGGACATCGTTTATCGAGCTTGGAAACGTTTTTTGCAATAGTTTCAACAGTTACGAGAAACGGAAACAGTTGTGGGATACGGGTTATTTAGTTGCAGAAAATTAATTTTGTTTGTCATAAGCTCGTGCGATTTTTTAATTGCGGCAAATGCAAAATTTATTTGTTGTAACTTAAGACTTCGTTTGTAGGAAACGAGCTTCTTTTCTCATAAACGAACATTTTATATTAAAAAAAAAATTTATTTTTTGACACAAAAAAATAAGCAGCACTAGCCGAATATTAGCCGACTGAAAATACAATAGACTGTGGTGTAACAGGTTAAGCAAAGAGCGCAGTAAGCTTGAAATCGATGGAGTCTGAGTTCGATTTCCAACGATAAAAGTAAGAAAGTATACTTTTTTTTTTAAACCATATTAAATTTATGAGTTAAAAAATTCTTTATTTTTCGTTATTTTTTTCGATATTTTTCGTTCATTTTTTTTCGTTAGAGACAACTAAATATTCGTTTGCGGTAACTACAAGTCGCGAACGAAGTATAGTTGGTAAATTTTTCAGTTGCAGTAAACGAAAAATTTTTTTGCATGTAGAGGGATAAAATGTATCACGAATTACTAATATTTTTCACACTTAACATTTCTTCCCAACATACTCATCACATATTTGCCACCCTTTAAGAAATCTCTCTTTAAGAAAGAACACAGAAACTGATAAATAATGTCGATTTAGTTCATATCTCTCCCGAAATGATCCGGATATTCGGATATTTTCCAGCTTTTCGGTTAGTTCGAGCGTGTCTTAAAGAAAAGCAAACATTTTAAGAAAATAATTCTTAGCTCGCCCGGGTGGAATATGCCTAAATAATTTTTTTATTTTATATTATTATTTTTTTCATTTTCAATATTTCTTTTGAACAATCCCACCATCTGCCACCTTTCTGGGAATTTCTCTTACAAAAAACAAAAAATCTGAAGTAATACAGTGACACATATTCGTATAAACGCACTCTTAATTTTAAATTTGCTACCTTCTCTCTCTTTTATTAATGTATTACTCAAAATAAATTCCCACTCATATTGTTTACTAAACTAACGGAAATTTGTATTGAGTGCAAAAACCTGTTTTCGTTGTTGTTGTTTTATATAAATCATTTCAGTTTAAATATTTTACTAAAACCAAGTACATATTCGTTTAAGCGCACCTGTTTAAGGAGGTAGAAAACATATTAGTGGTTTAAAGAAATAAGTATTTGCTTGTATTAAATTGACAATTGGTAAGTTTTGTTTAATTTAAATGTAAAATTATTTTCTTAATAATATTTTTTTAAGATTTTATCAAAATGCTAAAGGGAAAATACCTCAATGACACAGAAAAAGTCCAAATCAACCTGTACCATAAAGAGGGTTATTCAAATCGGGAAATTGGGCGGAGACTAGGAAGATCAGAAGCAGTCATGCGCTCTTTTTTAAAAAACTGTGTTAATTATGGAGTAAAAAAACCCACGAAAGGCAATCGAAAACTGAGTATTCGCCAAGTTAATCAGATTAGGAAGGAAGCCACCAAAAATTTTTTGAACTTAACTCAGATAAAAGAAAAATTAGATCTTCCAGTGACAACGAGGCATATTGCACACATTTTACCTAACTCAGATAACGTTAAATGGAAAAAACCGGTGAGCAAGCCTGTGTTGAAGCAGCATCACAAAAAGGCGCGCTTAGACTTCGCCCGAAAACACATGCAATGGTCAACTGAGTGGGATAATGTTGTGTTTTCCGACGAAAAAAAATTCAACTTATATGGCCCACACTCTTACAGCTGTTATTGGCATGATTTGCGTAACAATGACGTACGTATGTCAAAAAGAAACTTTGGTGGTGGCAGCGTTATGGTGTGGGCGGCATTTTCATCGAGAGGTAAAGCAAATATTTGCTTTGTACCGCCCAAAATGAATTCAAAAAAATACACGGAATTGTTAGATGATGCTCTCATTTCATTTTTGGATGATAAAATGGATGAAGACAGTATTTTTCAACAGGATAACGCTGCCATTCACGTTTCTAAAGAGTCATTAAAGTGGTTTGAAGTGCACAACATCCCACTTATGAAATGGCCTGCATGCAGTCCCGATTTGAATCCGGTAGAGAATCTTTGGGGATGTATATCACGCAAAATCTATGGTCAAAAAGCCCAAGGACACCTTTACAAAACTGTGCTAGAGCTCAAGTTGGCCATTAAGGAAGCTTGGGAAGATTTGGATCATCAGTTGCTGCAAAATTTTGTGAAGTCGATGCCGAATCGTATGTTTGAAGTTATAAATAAAAATGGTGGACCAATTAATTATTGAAAATTTAATAAATATTCTTATTCTCATTCCTATTGAAAATAAAGCTTATGCGTTTAAACGAATATGTACTTGTTTTTAGTACAACAACGAAAACAGGTTTTTGCACTCAATACAAATTTCCGTTAGTTTAGTAAACAATAGTGTAAACAAAGTGGGAATTTATTTTGAGTAATACATTAATAAAAGAGAGAGAAGGTAGCAAATTTAAAATTAAGAGTGCGTTTATACGAATATGTGTCACTGTATGTCGAATTTAGTTCATATCTTCGTGAATAGGTCCCTAAAGAGATACTCTTTAACATCAGGTCCTATTTTTTCTCAACTTTGACATTTGTTCTGAACTCACCCAGCCCCTTTCTGCCACCTTTCTAGGGATTTCTACAAAAAACACAAAAACTGAAAAATAATTCCGATTATAGTTCAAATTTCTCTCGAATTGGTTCCAAAAAGGGTCAAATATATGAATTGGTTCTATTTACCCCCATCCTCAACAGATCTGCTCAACACACCCAGCCCTTATCTGCCTTCTAGGAGTGCCCCTACAAAAAATCCAGAAACTAGAGAAAATATAGATAATATTTTATATTTTTCCCAAATATAAACCCAGAGGCATCCAATCTATGAACTGGTCCTAATATTTCCCTCTCCCCCTTCAACATACCTTCTGAATACGAGGTCTGTTCAAAAAGTATCGTGAATTTTGAATTTCCGCTGGTTACGTATATTTGATTTTCGATTGTTTTATGGTGTTATGTTGGTACTCATGTCTCTTACTTATGCCGACAAGTTCCGCCACTTTGAGTGTTTAGGTAATTTTTGACCACGGCTTTGCTTGCACGTGTTTTGGCTCGACTTCGATTTTGCCTCTTCCAAAAAAAAGGATCAAAGAATCTTTATCACATTCTGTGGGGAAAACAAAATTAAGTGCGCGAACGCATTCCGAATGTTGACTGTAGCATATGGTGAAGCTACCTTCGACCGAAGCAACGTTTATCGGTGGTACAAAATGTTCTCAGAGGGCCGAGAAAATGTGAGAAGATGTGAAGATCTGAAAAGCGTATCGGTCGCCTGAGCATGTCAACAACATACGAAAACATTGATGAAGTGAAGAAAATAGTATTGGCCAATCGTCCATTCGATTTTTACCAATGGTTTGGGCATTAGACGGATCGCCGAGGAAGTCATATTAAAATTGCTGAATTGCGACCAAAAAAGCATAGCATTAACATTGGTAAGGAGATGTTCGAGTCTGTCCGTTACGACCCAAATTTGCTCCAGAAGGTCATAACGGATCAGGGGTTTATGGTTATGATGTGAAAACCAAAACTCAATCATCCCAATGAAAGCTACCGCACGAACCGAGACTGAAAAAAAAACAAAAATCAAAGATGAGCCAAAGGACATGCAAGCAAAGCAGCTGCCAAAAATTAATTAAACACTGAAAAAGGCCGAACTGGTCGGCATAGTTAGAGAGATAAGTACCAATATAACGATACAAACAAATCGAAAGTCGAATTCACGTAGCCCGCAGAAATTCAAAACTTGCGCTACTTTTTGAACAGACCTCGTAAAAAAAAATTCTATCTGAATCGGCTAGACGTTCAAAATTGCGGTTGCAAGAGAACTGCCATCGTTAAAGCTTGTTACATGCGTGGTCGAGGTGAATTGAAGTCAAAGTTTTTCAATCTTAGCTACAAGTGCGACTCCTTTTGCTTGGCTGGAGGTGAGCATTCACGTCAGTGGTAATCGTTACGTTGGTCAAATCTTCGGAGTCCGTCAATCTATCTCTGAGACGCTAATAGTTTTCTATGAAAATAACCTTGATGAAGCCTCTTAAAAGAAAATTAAGGAGTTTCTAATTCTGTTGGCGATCCACGTTGCTGTGAACCAAAGTTGTTTGGTGGTCCAGGTGCTCGCACCAGCTACCAGGAATCATACTTTCAATTCAAGAAAACTTTTGTGTTGTACAATTATAGTGCTGTAATTGGGCATCTTAGAGAATAAAAATGTTATTACAAATACATGTTAAATCATCTTTATAATCGGCTTTGGGAAAAACTTAGAAAACGGAAATGCTCGCGACTCTCCACTCGGCTCTTGACTTTTGACTCGATTGTGAACATTTTTTTCGCAGATCCCGAACACGAACTGAAAACCATAAGGGAGAAAAAGAACCGTGTTGAGTACCACTCATAAAAAAGCCATTTGCAAGCAGTCAAAAAGATTTCAATAGGCTTGCGTTCCGTTCCCTGTGTGAAAATATTTGTTTTGAAAATAAACAGTTTCATTTATTAATATTTTTGACAAATGCCATTAAAAAAGTGTAGCCAACCAACTGAATCGCTGACATCTGTTGCACAGTGGGCGAACTAAAATAAATGTTCTGAACACTTCCATTTTAGATTTAAGAAATGATCCAAGTTTCGTTCTGGATCATTTGTAGTTTGTGTTTTCAATGTAAAATAAAATCCAGATCGAAATCTTGGGATGAAAATAACGCAGCTAATATTCTGTGTAGGATCTGATTTGAATATGGGTCTACCGCGGTTCTTTGACATATGCAAAAAACGGTTTTTTGCTGCGGAGTGAATAATCATCTAAAGTTCAGTGCTTCTTTCTATGTTAACTTTTTATTTCTTTGAAATTTGGTTAAATGGAAAGTACTTAATTTATTCTTAAAACGAAGCAAATTTAATATTAATTTTTTTTTTATTAAATGTTACATTGATAAATTGTATTATCAAATTTTTATGCAAATAACAAAAAAATTTTTTATTTTTTAGGTGTAACTTAAATTTTACTGTTTGTTTGAAGAGCTTATAGTTTGTCCACAAATAATTTATTGTTCAATGGTTTTTCCGTAATTAATTGTGTGAAAGCAGAGGGGTGCCAAAATCATAGTTCGTCTATTTCATCAAAATGTCTCAGGATGCCGCTGATGGCGGTTAAGGATTAAGCGTCACATTTTCATCAACTTCAAGCCATGCGCTCGCATTATGTGGGTGTTATCATGTGGGCATATATTATGCCCATATTGGTGCTCGTTTATGCCAGCGTGTGTAAAACACGCGCCGATTTTAAAATGATTTTGATTAAATTAACTTAATGAGCTAGTAGCACAGCTCAATGATTAACACTTTCGTTGATTAACTGCGGACGAGCAGCAGTTATAGTATCTGTATCTGCAGTCGCAACTGTTATTATTTAAAATACACACTGAGTATTTTAATGTGTGTGTGTGTGTGTGTGTGTACCTCAGCTTGGCTTCTGTTGTTTTTTTTTCAGCAATTGCCTGAATTTCGATTTAAATAAATTTTTATTGATTGCTTATCTTTTGGCCATTGATTTCGAGCTAACGTTAAAATTCAGTTAAACACTCACGCAAACAGGCAGACAGCTAGATAAAATATTACACACACACACGCCTGCATTGTTATGAATAAATTGAGATTAATGATCATCACAAATATACAGTCTGCGAGCGTGTCATCACAAGCAGCGCAAATTTAATTTAATATCAATAACTTAAAATTAAATATCACTTGCATGTTTTTATTTATATTGGAAAATTTTTGTGAAATATTTTGTGCCTCGTTTAACACTTTTTTGCGTAAATTTTTTTTTTGGGTGTTTTTTTGGAAATATTTGTGGTATTAAATTTTATCATTAATCAAAAATGATGATATTTTGATTTATTGCGGCGTTTATTTGTAATTGGATATATATTTATTTTTAATAATTTTGTTGATTCACACACAAAGGAAAAAAAATGCTTTGAGATTTTTTGATAAAATTCAAAACAACGCACAGTGTTTCGTTTAGTAAAAGCAAGCGGGACAAAATTAATTTACTAACTAAAATTACGCTACACTATTTTTCTATAAAAATATTGTTCGTATTGATGTATTTGCAGGTTGAGTTGATAAATTATTGTAAATTTATATAGAGTCAATGAAAGTTTCTATCAAAGTTTTTTCTTTGAGTGTAGTTTTTTTGCATATAAAAATCTTTACAAAACAATTATCAATCCTTTTAATCTTTTGACATATTATTAGTGATATCTCAAATTATATTAAAATTGTATTTTGAAATGCATTTTAAGCAGGATTTGAGAATAACGATTATTTTAAAATTTTTAGATCAAAAGATCATGTATAAGAAGTTATTGTAAAATAGTTTTAAGTGTAGCAATATGAAAAAATAACGATCACAAAATGGTTTTTATTTCTGATCGATAAAGTAACACTTAAAAAATAAGTTTTATATCTGATTGAAAAAATAACAATTATAAATAATTTTTTATTTCTGATCGAAAAAATAATGAGCAAAAAAGAACTTTTATTTCTGATCAAAAAAATAACGATCAAAAAATTATTTTTATTTCTGATCTAAAAAATGATTGTGTCTACAAATAATTAGACACTTATTATCATTATTTGTGGTCCCTGATTTTAAGACTTGTTTTTAGCAGCCAAAGTGGACATCTTCGCACGATACTTGTAGTCACATAAAAACAAAAAAAAAAAAAAAATTGTTTATTGTTCTCTAAACTTTTTGCCTAGTTTATTGATGACTAGCTTAAACCCGCCGCTTCGCCGGGTTTTCAAAAAGTTTTCATTCAAAAATTGATAGTGGGTAGGCTTGATTTTTCGTTGCCAAAACGATTGTTTATTGTTTAAGTAATACTACAAATTATTAACCTTAAGATTGTTATATCATCTGATAGGAAATCGAAAACCTAAATTTTGGATTTAATTTTTTTTACAACAAAAACAACTTTAATCCAATTTTTTGGCTTAAACTAAAAATTTTTGAACATTTTTTAAAAAAATTTTTAAAAATATTAATACTTTGGTTTAGTCAAAATTTCAACTTATGTTTGAAGGATATTTTAACAAACAACATTTCTCAAAAAAAATTATTGAAATCCATTGCAAACTGACTGAAATATTTGCCTTCAAAGCTAAAAGTGTGAATTTCAAGTCGTTTTTCTCTCATTCTCAGCTTATAATTAATACTAAAAAGATCTGGTACTAAAATTTTTCACAGTTTTCAAACTACATACATGATTTTGGTATCAAATTGAAGGAAATTTAAAAGCGTTTATTGATTTTGTTCTCGTTTAACCGAAGTGCAATTTAATCCATTAGGGCCGACAGAAAACCATAAAAAACAGACATTTTTAGACTTGAAGCAACATTTTGGTGAAAACTATGTATGCCATTGAGCAGAAATAAGTTATTATTGCATGCTAATTTTACTTTTTTTAAAAAACTGGCACTAAAACTTTTGAAATATTATGCAGTATTTAATGAAAATTCGAGACGCATATGTTTCCATATAGTAACATTGGTTGTTAATGGGTTAAAATAAAGTATCCTATTGCACTCTCTGCTGACCTATAAATATGTGTACAAAATTTTATAAAAATCTGAGTTGTCGTTTAAACGTGATGAGTGAACATAAAAAGTGGCTACAGATTTATTAATAGTATAGATTTTAACGATTTCATCAATAAATATTGATAGAAATATCAATAACATAACGATATACTTCCAAATAAAATTTTTAAAAAATTGTTTTAATTAGTTGAAAATTGAAGGCAAAATAAGAATTTATGATTAGAAAATTAAGAGTTTTTATAGAGTGAAATCCTTAAATCTTATTAAAAATATATTTGTATGAACTATTTATCAATATCTGAGTCAGCTTTGGAAAAGTCTTCAACATAGTAATCATTTTCTATGGCTTGAATATGAGAAAGTTCTGAATTAACCGTTCCTCTTGTTCTTGTGGAGGTAGTTATAAGTTCTTTTTTTTTGAGGTATTTTGCGAATTGAATCAATTAGTAGTTCTGATGTTATCAAAAGCATTGTAAGTACATAGTTTGTTATTGCAGTTCTACAATTTTTACAATATCTTTCGACGCAAGTAAGCAACAATGCAAATTTGTTGCCATTCGATGCCCCGACTAAGTAAATTCTTCGATTTACAACACACACAGAAATATTGAAGTTGTTATGAAAGAGTTAGCAGAGCTTATTGGACTAACAACGCTGCTCTAGTTTCTACTTAAAAATAATAAAAGAACTTTTATAAATCTATGTTTGGAAAAATCTATTCTAGAGCACGCTAATTTTTTTGTTAAGAGCTTATGGCCGTATTGTGTAAAACGCAAGCGATCACGTCACTTGGGGTTTTTTTGTCTGGCAATTCCATTTTCCTATGAAGTGAAACAAACTCTCTTTCTCTCACTGAAATTTATTGCCAGACAAAAAACCCCAAGTGACGTGATCGCTTTCGTTTTACAAAATACGGCCATTAGTTTTGATGCCTCATAAACACATACCAAATTTTATTTTTGTATCTCTACATCAAACTATTTTATAGAGGGGTTAAACTTGTGACCGGGCAGTGGGCGGATTCCAAAAATATTCAATAGTGCTCATCCTTGGGTCAACACTATCATCCTACCAAATTTCGTTTGATTATCTTGACTCCTTTATTTTATACGGTTATTACTGAGAACGCACATTATGGACTCATAGAGGGATGGACAGTAGGTGCAGGGTATAAGAACGTTAAAACTAAAAAGTCGCACCAAATCGCACTTAAAGCTCTCTCTGCACGAAACTATATGAAATTCTACGTATAATAACAAATGAAAACTCACGAATACTCAGGAGGAATAATCCACAGAACTCTAAAAAAAAAAATATTTTACTTGCTGAAATACTACTTTTACAAGGAATTTAAAAAATTTACCGCTTTGTTAATTGGTAATCGCTTCAGTAATGGGTTGGTACTCGCTTTGGTAATCGGTTGGTAATCGCTTCGGTAATCGGTTGATTATCGCTTCGGTAATCGGTTAGTAATCGCTTCAGTAATTGGTAGTCGGTTGGTAATCGCTTCGGTAATCGGTAATGGGTTGGTAATCGTTTCGGTATTCGTTTCGGTAATCGGTAATTGGTTCGGTAATCGGTTTGTAATCGCTTCGGTAGTCGGTAATTTGTTCAGGAATCGGTTGTTTATTGCTTCGGTAATCAGGAATTTGTCCTGTAATTGGTGGGAAATCGCTTCAGTAATCGGTAATTGGTTCAGTAATAGGTTGGCAGTTGCCTCGGTAATAAAAAAAAAGCTCACCAAACATGTTTGTTTATGCAACTGAAATGATATCGCTAACAGCGTGATGATATGGCTAACAGCGTGATGATATCGCAAATCTATAGTTTTGCTCTGAACCAAAAAGTGCTCAACGCGCCTAAATAAGTTTTCACATATCGTTTTGTGTATAATTGGACAATTTCTTAAATATTGGCTTCAAAAATTTTCCAGATCCCAATTTTTAATTTAATTCCTCAAAATGCTCGATTCGAAACGGTGTAAACAGTGTGCTTCGAAATGCTTAAAACGAACGTTAACAATATTTTTTTTTCTTTAATGGCAGCTTCATATTTCAGCTTGTTATTGTTGTTTTGCCTTGTGCTGACAGTTTATTCATCACTATAGAAATCCACGCATACCATAACTCATGCTCCATCAAAATGATGACAAACTTAACATTAGCGCGACCAACAGACCAGCAATTAGCAACGAACAATTGTTGGCTTATTAAGTCATCCACCTCGATATTGTTATCATCAACATCATCGTCAGACTCAAAGTTCTCTCGCACTGATTTATTATGTATTTCTAGCATTTTACAGCAATTTGGCTATGTTGCGCAGCAACTTGTCATATTTTTGCCACAATTCGACGTAATGAAGTCGTTGGCAGCTCAACCAATCAATCAAGCTTACAGTCAGCCAATCAGCCAACACAACCCATCGTCAATCAGTTACCGCGCGAGTTACGTTTGAAAAACGAGCTGTAAATTACTAAAAAAATACTCTTACTATGCAGTAATAACGTTCTGTCTTGTTCTGTCTACCACATGCAGCAGCAGCATGCATGCACCATGCAAAGTAATTAATAATCCAATAAAAGTCCAAAATCGCTTCACAAATCATGACGGAATCGTGCAATTCCGGCGCAGATTAGTGCGGTGCGTGCGCGCGCATTTGTTGTGAATCCATCAAAAGGATTCAGCATAAGAAAGCACAAAAAAAAAAATGATAAAATAAGCGAACAAAATATTTGAACAAACCACATTTTGACAAGTTCTGGATGTGCGACCAACTGAAAAGCTGACCAGTAGTAGTGGATCGTTATGTTGTGGTATTGTTGCCAAGGTGTATCATCACTCAAAGCTCGTAGCTGTTGCAAACACAATGTTATAAAGTTGATTATGAGCATGGTTTAGTCATAGCAACGTGTGTTCGGTATTTGCTGCTGATTTATTTGATACTTTGATGAGCGATTTTATTTTTGTCCACACCAAATTTATTCTCACCTTAGCAAAGTTCCTTAACTCTGACCATAGATGTCCTGTTTGATGACATGTTAATAAATTACAAAAACATTTTAGTCTGAACTGAATGGAACTTGATTTGAAATCTATTGGTAGCTTGACCGGCTTTGTTTTTAGTTTTTAGGTTTGTTTTGTTTGATTTTTATGGTAATCAGTCATAAACTAGACACACATAGACTACATTCCGAAGTAAATTTTAAATTTTTTTAAGGTTTATGGGAAATTTCAACATGGTTCCAGGAATAAAAAATTAACTTATTTTTCTATATCTGCAATTTTTAGAAGGAAGTTTTCAGCTTATAAAAATATGTTTTAATCTCTTTCAAATAACTTCAAATTGTGCATCATTTAATTTAATATTTCTCTCCTGTTAGTTTTCTTATGTTACTTTTGGCTTTTATAGAATGAATTTTCAAATGAGTTGATAATTAAATAGGTCCCAGTACTCTGAGTTAGAAATGTACATAAAATTTAAGAAAAATCCTTTGTGCGGATTAATTGCTTTAATAAATTTGTTCTATGTACGAGTTAATTTCTTCAATGAATCTCTGTTCATGAATGTTGTTTTTTGGTTTTATGAACTTTTTCTTACTCGAATGAATCGATCATTTCAATTAAATTTTTTAAACTAAAGAACATTGAACTTATTTTAATCCGTTGAAATCTATTTAAAGAATCTGTTCTTTGTTGATAAGAAAAAGTTCTCACACTGAACCAAAACTTCAAATAATTGGTCAAATATACGAGCTGTTTGATTCAATAAATGTCTTTTTATTGTTTCAAGAAAAAACATTCTTCGATTTAATTAACTTCTTCTTACTCCCAAAGAACGCATTCTTTAAATGAATGCTCATTGATTCCGGCCTCCAGTTTCTGTTAAAATCATTAAATATTATAATGTCTAAATCGCAGTAATCTACGATCGAATTATAAATAGTTATGGCTTAAATACCTTTCGATACAAACATTTCCACACATTTTTCATCGGGTTGAGATGTGGTGAGTAAGACCCCATTGATGTGAATATGAATTGTGATTTAAAAAATTTGCATATAATCGCTGACTTCGACACACTAAATAACTGTCATTTCAAAAATTAGTTTTTAAATCCACTCTGGCAGCAAAATTATAAGTTTTTAATTAAACGTTTTATTAACACAGTGCAACGGGTAAATTGTGACTAAAAACATGACAACTGTGGGTAGCTAATCATGAATCTGAAAAAAATTGCTCCAAATTCATAGAAGCAACCATCATAAAATTACACCACCTTTCACGAAACCAGCGCAGATTAAGCTTACGAATTTTGTTTGTGTTTAAGAAAACTATACCGTCTTTTTCAGTTTTTCTAATGCTCAGTTTTTGCGAAAGTATTTTCGTATGAAACTTTAATAAAAATGAGATTTTTCTTTAAAAATTTCTTTAGAATATCAAAAAAAAAATTTTTGCTAATTTTTATTGCAGCTCCCCCGTAAATAGCAAAAACAAAATTAAATTAATAAAATAATATTCGAAAGAATTCACAAAGTAGTGTAATTTTAACTTGTTATGCATGTTTTTTCACTTCAAATTCAACTTTTCCAAATATTGTAAAGAATTGTTTTCAAATCAAATTAAACGTTTTCGGAACAAACTTAAGCTGATAAGAATAGCATTATTTAATGCGCTTATCATAATTTTTCAACCAAGCATGATATCATAACATAACATAACGTAACATAACATAACACAACATAACATAACATAACATAACATAACATAACATAACATAACATAACATAACATAACATAACATAACATAACATAACATAACATAACATAACATAACATAACATAACATAACATAACATAACATAACATAACATAACATAACATAACATAACATAACATAACATAACATAACATAACATAACATAACATAACATAACATAACATAACATAACATAACATAACATAACATAACATAACATAACATAACATAACATAACATAACATAACATAACATAACATAACATAACATAACATAACATAATATAACATAACATAACATAACATAACATAACATAAAATAACAGAACATAACATAACATAACATAACATAACATAACATAACATAACATAACATAACATAACATAACATAACATAACATAACATAACATAACATAACATAACATAACATAACATAACATAACATAACATAACATAACATAACATAACATAACATAACATAACATAACATAACATAACATAACATAACATAACATAACATAACATAACATAACATAACATAACATAACATAACATAACATAACATAACATAACATAACATAACATAACATAACATAACATAACATAGCATAACATAACATAACATAACATAACATAACATAACATAACATAACATAACGTAACATAACATAACATAACATAATATAACATAACATAACATAACATAACATAACATAACATAACATAACATAACATAACATAACATAACATAACATAACATAACATAACATAACATAACATAATATAACATATAATAACATAACATAACCTAACATTAAAAAATTCTCCTTTTCGCATAGGTTTGACTGTTCAACCTGTATATGAATGTTAAATATGTTCAGCTAACTAAAAAATCATGTTATTTTACAAGAAAAACGTAGTGATTTAGGACAGTGCCGGGCAAGGTTCATTAAGTAATACAGGTTGTCACTTGAGAGAAGCTCGGTGGAACTGTCAGAACGGATGAACGGAAATCAAGAAAAAAAAAACCTGAATCTTTACAATTTTTAGCTAACAGCTACTTTGACAGTTCGAGCAAAGGCAGAAAAAGAGTGCTTTTCTCTCAAGTGACTTAACCTATATTAATAAACATTGGTGTCGGGCAGCTTTGCACACTGGAAATTATATTAGTGCAGCAAAATATGTATTCATCTCACGTACAAACTGATCAAAGCTTCAGTGTTCAAGCGAACGTCAAGCAGGTAACATCTATGTTTGAGAGTTCTTAAAATACATGACAAAGAGTTGCGAGATTTTACACTGGATAAAATTTTATGTTTGGAAGTAAGTATGAGCAAAGCTTTTTATTTTAAGATATTAACCGCATTGCGCCATGGTGTGCCACAGAGAGGTAATGTGAAAGAATTATTTATAAATAGACATAATAGTGTGCATGGCCAATATTAAGTAATTACAAATATAAGAAATTGTATTCGCCTGCCTTTTTACATGTCCGTCTGCATGTACAATTTGTACTTCACATTATATTCACATAATGTAATCTGTATTTCACATTATCCATCTGTCGGTCTGTTTGCTTTTGATAGTCCATCCATTTCACATCTAATTAATTTTGCAAAATAAATCAAAGCACAAAAAAAAAATCACCATATGGCTCATAGGGCTTCTGCAAAAAGCACTTTAGCACTACTTTGTTTTCAGTGTGAGCTTTAAAGCGCTCATTAATATATACTCCAGATGAGAGAGTATAGGTGTGCAAAGTTGCCCTTCACTGATTTAATTACTTCCACTTAACTTAGTGAAAGTCCATAACTTAGACCTTCCTTGTCTCTGATTCAGTAATTGACAATAGATTTTCTTAATATTAACCTGGGGCTTAACCCTGGGAATCACTGCTTCCGTGAACGTTCAACTAGTCACGTAAGCTTGTGTTAATTAAAAGCAATTCAATTAAGAGTTGAAGACGATTCCGTAACGATTTGTACGTTCACGGAAGCGGCGATATGGCTCCTGGTTTGATTTCTGGCTATACGTATACAAACTACAAGCAGTTTTTAAAAATTGCAAAAATTAATGGCGCTATCAATTCATTTTTATTCAAGCACACAAACTATAAATATGTAATGTTTTATGATTACATGTGGAAATAATAATAAAAAACTAAAATATAGCTTTTTTCTTACAAAGGTTGAATTTGAAGTATAAAATGTTGAATTTGAAGTGTAAAAGATTGAATTTGATATGAAAAAAAGTTGAGTTTGAATTGCAAAATGTTGAAGTTGAAGTTAATAGCCAGTATCGTCTTGTCACACCGATAAATTGCCATTGTCATATAAGGTGTAGTTGAATAAAAAGCTATAAGCTTTCCATCACTAACAAAACAAAATCAGCTGTTCAATTGAAAGCTTTTGTTTTAAAACGAAAGTGTTTTTTTACTATTGCAAACAATTTTTTCCTTAGAAAAATAACTAATGGGCATAAGTAAGTTTTTGGGTGGAAAGAACAAATTGTAACGTAGAAAAAATCCGTATTTATATACCTACTAATAAAAGATATTTTGAACGCTCCCCTCTTCCCCTCCCTCCTCTGGCTAATGTCCTGGTTATGCTGTGAATTTTTTTTCCACATATCATTTTATGTATCGAATGTTGTTGAACTGTGTTATTTATGAGATAATTAATTACAATGTTTAGAAACAAGTTTTTTAAATTAGTTTCCTTCAGTATTATTAAAACTCTAGTCCCAACACATAAGGTGGTTTTTATTGAATCTTTATAAAAGTCATTGTTTCAACAATAGTTATTAGTTTAAAACTAGAGCTCGTCTTGAAAACAACTTAATAAAAATGATTGGAAAAATTGTGATTTTTACAGCCTGTGCGCTGATCGGATGTAATTTTTCGAATGCAGCTGATTATATAACAGAAAAACGTTAGTTAAACCTTCAATAGAGGCAACATTTTTATTTTAACTGAATATTTTTCGTTTTTAAATTACAGCGGATTATTTGCAGACTTGTGAGCGAAAGATGCCAACTTTTCGAGAATGTTTAAAACAGGCTTTTGAGCACATACTCACAACATGGAAAGATGGTGAGAAAACTCAATAGATTTTTTTAATTTTCAAAAAACTTTTAAAATAATAAAAAGGAGTATACGTATAGAAGAAAGTTCCAACAGAAAAACTTTTTATACTATGATTAGTTTCTTTTAAAAGCTTTTTTTATAAAATATCAAATTTGGAATGAGAAATTTATTTAAAAAAAGTAAACTACAAAAAAAAATGGAATATATAAATCATTTTGAAATTATTATTAATTTTTATTCAAAAGTTTCTCTTTTAATTTCCTTAAAACGACTGTCACTCATACAGGTGTTCCTGGCGTTAAGAACAACCATTCGGTAGATCCAGTTTTTATTCGGACACTCGAGATGATAGAAAATACTTCTGATGCAGCTCCATTAGATGTCAAACTGATCAATGTAACATACACCGGACTTAGTAAAACAAAATTGAAGAGGGTGAAGTGAGTAAAAAAGCATAAAAATGCTTCCAAAATCTATAAAGCTCGAATGTATTAAGCATATTTTAATATTTTCCAAACAACTTTCTTTACACTCTCTGCAGCGTTAATGACAACGATTATAATTTTAAATTGAACTACTTATCGCCACACAGTCGCTTCGAAGGACAGTACAACACAGTCGGTCAAATAATGCTGCTTAAACTCAACTCAAGTGGTTCCATGTTTTTAGACATATGTTAGTATCATACTTAGGCGCAGTTTTCTTTTTTCTATTTCCTTAATTTATTCTATTTCCATTTTCAGCTAATGCTGACTTCACCATTTCAGTCAAAATCGTAGTACAGCAGCGCGATAATATCAAGTTTTTCGATTTGAAAGCATTGAAATTTAAGATTATTAACATTGAAAAGGTTCGCCTACGCTTCGAAAATCTTTTTGCCGATAAGGAACTCACTGAAAGCACAAATGTTGTTTTCAACGAAAACTGGCGTGATTTTTTCACTGTATTGCAGCCGTTGATCGAGAAACGCCTGAGTGAAGGGTTCTTTAAACATTTTGAAAATATTTTTAACAGCGTACCGGCAAAGTTTTTCATTGCGGATGTGGAAAAAACTGAATAATAAAATTAAAAAATACCGTTAGTCGATTGGGGAAGTTTGACCATTTTATAGGGATTATATAAGTAGTTCTTAAGTTATTTTTTATAGGTAATTTTTAGAAATTTAAAAATTAAAATACAAAAATATTGTTTTATAACATAGTTTGAATGAATTTTTTATACAAAAACCATATTTTTTGTATAAATGAATGAAGCAAAAATTTATGATAAGACTTCCATATATAAAAAATATATTTATAGACATCCATATATAAAAAACCGTCGTCTAAAATCGAAAAGGCAAAAAAGAAAAAACCAAAAATATAAATTTTAAAAAAATATTTAAGGCGCATTATGGTTTGACAAAATTTCATTCCCTACAAAATATTTTTGGTATCTATTTTTGGTCGTAGGAAATAAAAATTGTGTAGGTACAAGTTGTTAAATAAAAAGCTAATAATTGAATCCTTATGTTAACTGTTATGTAAAGAAAAAAATTAATAAAAATTTTTTGAAGCATCATACTTTCTTCAATTTTTGTATTGTGTATTGTGGTGTATTTTTTAGTGCGTTCTGTACATATATGTGTGCAACTTTTTTGCAATTATTTTTTTTTTTTTTTGAGAACTCTAAGAATTGTTAATATATTTTTAAACTTTTTTTACATAAATGTTTTGTGTAAAAAACTCACAAAAATTATAAATTTTTGGCCTAAAAATTTAGAACAACGCTTTAACATACATATTAGTAGTAAAAACCATCAAGGATAGGATATTGAAACTAGCTATTAAAAACAGCTACTTTGAAAAAGTTAGCTTAAAAGTTTTGTTCAACTCATTAATACAGTTCAAGCATCTTGCAGCAGCTTGGCGTCATGTGTGGCCTCCGGACCGTGGAAAGCTTTTTATTTGCTAAATAGCTTATTGCTACATAGATGCCGTTTAAAGCTATTTCGTCTACTGCATTTTACTATTATTACGGGTTGAGTCGTTAAAAAATCGGTTGATGAAGTCATCAGAAACAATTTAATTAGTCGATATGAATTCAATGTAATTGTTGTTGTTGTTGGTGCTACTATATTTTAGCATGAATTTATATGCTCTATTATGTTGATAAAGTCAAGAAGCACAAATCAAGCACAAATAATAATTTTATAATTTTATTCTTTAATTTTTGTTCCAAGGAACGATACTCTATGCCAGGCCCGTAGACAAGGGAAGGGTTTTGGGTGTTCAAACCAGGCCCGTAGCCAGGATTTTCCTTAGGGGGGAGTTTTGATAAAAAAAATCTATAAGTAGATGATATTAAAAAACCATAAGCAAGGATATTAAAAAATAAATAACCATAATATAAGCTCGAAAGGTTAAAATAGGTAAGATTTCTTGCCGTTTCTTAAAATTAAAATTAGCTATGAAAAATCTCAACTTTTTTTATTAAGTTCATCTGTTGAAGTTTCACATAAACGGGAGAACAAAATATTTTAGTCTTTAGATTTGGTTTCTTTTTGACCTTCTTACGCTTTTATTGATCCCCATCTTGTGTATAAGTATTTGGAACTGTGTGAACCCTAGTACGAGTTATCGTTAAAGGCTAAAATATTACTGTTCTGGAAAACGATTTCGACAACTTAAATAATAATCAAAAGAAAATATTTTAAGATCTTTAAAAATTTAACAGTTTTATTTATATATATATATTATATATATATATTTTTTTTTTTAATATAATTTTTTGAGCACAGGAATCGACTTCGATAAAAGTCATATACAAATTTCAGACTATTTATTAAAACCCGTAATTCGAAAACTGGTTTTTGCACAGCACCAGTATCTTATACTAATTTTATTTTATAAGATATCACATAAGTTCTTGTTAATATTAAAATAATTACTCAGCTAGATAAATTTTTTTTTTAAACTTTTTGATATTTTAGAATTTAATCGGTCGTGGATTTTTATTAAAATTATTTGCAAATTAAAAAAAAACGGAAAACAAAATTTTTTGAACTTCCAAATTGTTTTTTAAATTTTTAATATAATAAAAATTATTTTAAAAATGCTAAAGCTTAAAAAACTGTAATTGTTAATTTTTTTTATGAAAATTTGGTAACATGATTAAAAGATTATCAAATTACTATAGAATTGGACTGTAAAAAATGTTTAACAACAATTTTTCTATTAAGAATTTTTTTTCGAAAAAAGGCATATTTAGATTAAAGGTGATTTTCCGAAACCTGTTATTTGGAAAAGACTTCGCACAGGGCTAAATTTTTGTGGCAAGTTGGAAATTTTAGATGTCTTATATACCAAGAAAACAAGATAATAAAATAGTCAAACTTGTTAGTCATTCGCTTTACTTGGAATACCCCATAATGTGTTAAATTTCGTGGTTCATGTATTTTTTGCACTTTTAAAAATGAAAAAAAAACCCATTCAAATGAATGGTTTTTCAAAATTTTTGGCTCCAATAAGCTTACCCAGCAAACCATAGTTGACGATTTTGTCGAAATTCTGACTAATTCATAACTAAAGTCTTAAAGAAATCGTTACAGTTTCGTAACGCAAATATCGGAATAGTTTCACTTTTTATACGAATTTATATAGAATTTCGTTATGCGACTATTTGTAAAACATATTGAAATGTAAACAGATTAAAATTTCCTTTATTTCGAATTGTCTGAACGAAATCGTAACTTTTTCGTAACATTTTCGTTAAGACTCGTTACGAAATCGTTACGACATTTTGTTACGAAGTCGTGTCAACCGCTTCATACGATATTCTTGACGATTTCGTAACGAAATCGGATTCCGAAATCGGAAAGATAGCTAAATGTTTGTTACGATTTCGTTAAGAATATTCCGATATTTGCGTAACGAAATTGGAACGATTTCTTTAAGACAGCTCGAAATAGTTACGAATTAGTCGGAGTTTCGACATAGTCGCCAACTATGGTTTGCTGGGTAGATATGGCATAAAAAATGTCAAGCTAATTTTCTTCAATTTACAAAATTATATTCGTTCTAGGTATAATTTCATATATAGATTTTACTGGATATCAGGGACTTTTTGAGCATTGAAACTGATTTTTTAATATACAAACTCCTTGGAGATGAATTCCAATATAATGATTTTGACGTTTATAAGCAAAGTTAATCTTTAACTTGGCCAAAAAAATTTTTCAAAAATTAAGTGAAGTTTTCAAGAAAATTAACATCATTATCGCAGTTTATCTAAAAAAGAATCACATTTTGAATTTAATAGACTCATTTGTGTTATTTCTTTATACCTTCTGGACCCTAAGGGGAGGGGTTTGAACACCTAAAATCCCCCTTGACTATGGGCCTGGTTCAAACCCCCACTTAGGGTCCAGAAAGTATAAAAAAATAAAAGATAATCATTAATAGACTTTTTTTTATATGCGTATACTTATTGCGCCTACGTTTCTCTTCAGTAACAGTATAAACTGCAACAGCAACACGCTTAAGATATAGAATTAAGTTCAATACATTCAATTGCGCCTTCAACATCAATTGCGATTTAAGAATCTATTGCGTTGGAAAGTATTAAATGAAAGTGAGGAAAAAAATTTACCTTTTACAATTGTTTTAATTGTAGTTTTGTAAACTTTAAGCCATTTGTGTTAAGTGTTTTCTATTGATTATTTTATTGTGTCAAAATACTAAAACGATTCCACATAATTAGTTGCAGAAACCGCCATTAAAAGAGGCCAGAAAGGAGGAAAATAAATCTTTGTTTTTAAGGATTTTTTTTTTATTAATTTCCGTCCTTATTATGGAATATCCACTTCTTGATATTCGTTAATACTTTGATCCAATGTTACAAAATTAAATACGAGTAATTATAAAAAGAAGATGACACCGCCGAAGTCGAAGCGACATTAGAACTACTTTGCTGATGTACCAACCGAGTGCAGCGCTGCCAGAATGGTGTAGTGGTCAATGTGTGTGGTGTCCATTTTATATTATAATTATTTGATGGTTACAATTTTAACAAAATCGTAATAATGAAATATTGTATTTGCATTGTAGAAAGCGTTCAAGAATCTGTAAAGCCTGAAAAGTGTCCAGAACTGCTTTGTAACCGGCAGTTGCAGGAGGTGGTAGTATTGACAGTAATGTTAAAAGCGGTCGTATACGTAGTGTTATTAAGAATATTTCACTTTTTATGTTAATAGTTCTAAGTTTGTGCGTTTTCTGTGTATGATTGTAGAAGTTGTTCCAGAAACAGAAATTTCATTTGATACATCGGAACTGCCTTCGGCTTCGGCAGTACATAAAGGTGCAAGCAACGATATTTGCAATTTAATTCCATTTCAAGTTTTTAACACATTTAAAATACCCCCCCAACTTTTAATTTTCCTGTCAGTGGTTGTACGATTTAAGCAGTCTTGGTTGAACCGTTGGCATTAGTTAGCTGATTCCAAATAGAGAAACGGAGCTTATTGGAAGTTTTGCGTTTTTTCAGCACTGTGGCGGGATCTCAAGCTCTTCGGACAACACAAATTTTTAAAAATAAAATTTTTAAACCTTTTGAATGTTGTCGAAAAAGTTAATTAAATTTAAAAATTTTGCTAAGTGATCTGTTAAAGTTTAGGAGTTGGTTACGGATTTACTTATAAGAAAATGTTAGTCTCTTATCGTGATAATTTTTCTAGTAGTTAACAAGTGGCTTATAGTTCAACCTTGCTTTACACAAAATATTAACCCGATAGCCGCTTACGAAGACGCTTACGAAAATATGGTTTGAAAGGAATTTGCATTATAGGTCGCATTTCTAATGGATTACAAAATTTTTACAAAATTACTGTTTATATAACTTTCCTTGGTGCAAGAATTTACAACATGGAACTACTATTTACAAAGCACAACTGGCTTTTGTCATCGTTCAACTTGATTTTGATGATATCTGAAAACGAGGAACGATCAAAATTTTAATTAAGCAATATGCAAGAATTTTACCTTGCTCTGGTAATGCCCGTATGATACTTAATTTTTTTTGTCCAATTTTAAAATCTGAATACAAGTGTCGCGTGAGCAGGACAGACATATATTGTATGAAAAGGATAAACGTTGTTACTTTGTTACTTCTGGTGTTTTGAAGAGCAGCTGCATTAAATAAATTAATATTAGCTACACACATCACTTCCCATTCAGCATACATGTATATTAAATAGTTTTGTTTACTCTAAAAATGTCCAATTTATTACTAACAGCACAGTAAATATTTGAACGAAACTCAACGAAGAACGAATTGAAAGAAACGGCAAAAAAAAATGCAGAGAAAATACAGTCCGTCCTACAAATTTTTCTCCAATTCGTACTATATGTGTACTCACTCACACCAATTGAATCCATGCATTCGTACTATTTGAACTGCTCTAGTTTTAATTTTCAAGGACAAAAGTTGTAAAAAAAATTTAAGTAACATACGGGCATAACACAGCCATAGGAATAAATTAAATCAGAGTTCAGAAACGGATGCTGGTGCAAATATTAGGGAAAGTGTGGTGATAGGTGAAGGAGTGCAATTGACATTTAAGATATATTTCTAGAAGTTCTATGGGCGAGTACCGCTTAAATGATTGTATTAATACAATGTATTACTAACATAGAAAATTAAAAAAAAGTAAGTTTTATTAAAAATTCATTAAAGTTTTACACTAAATTCCTTTGATTCATCTATACGTATATCAAAAAATATCGATATATTTTTTATGAAAATTGCCCCCCTAGCGTAAATCCTGGCTACGGGCCTGCTCTATGCTATGCAAATTTTATTAATTCACTACATTTATTTGTTTCTGTCATGAAATGTAGAAATCTATAATAAATACATATATATAAAAGTTTGTAATTTCGTGATATTCTATTCATTTATTATATTGCCTTTAATAGTCAGAGATTTTTCACTGCCAACCAATACGTTTCAAGGAGCTATAATAAAAAACACCCATTCGGTGTTTTCTTTTTCTGTTAAACTTATTTATATTTTTGTAGTTAACTGTTTTAATGGAGTCGAAAAACATGTAAAGACCACGAATATAGTCGAGCATTAAAAGAGAGCATATTTTTAGGCATTAATGTAAAGATATCATTTTGATACTCTAGTGCAGAACAAACTGTTACAACCTGGTTCATAGCTTTGCTAGGATGTGCAAAAATATAGCCTATTCTTAGGTGCTAAGTAAACATTTAAAAATGCCTGCTCGTTTTTTGGACAGATCGACTTTAATGCAATTCTACTAAAACAGTTTTTCCAGATCTATGCAAACTGTTTGTGATAAATTATTTTAAGTCTTGGAAGCATAGTTTTAGGTTATGCAGAATAAAAAAAATTATTACATCCCTATAGGTAAAATTAATTGGTTTTTAAAATAAACAAAAAAAGGGTGACTCAAGCCGCCCGCCAGACTCTAAAAAACTAAATAGGCTGTCCCTTTACTATCAAAATGTAAGGGGACTACGTTCTAAGACGCAGAGCTTATTTCTATCAACTCAAAATTGCTCTGAGGATATTATCGCGTTAACAGAAACGTGGCTGAACGGAAGCATTACCGATTTGGAATTGTTTGACAATAGTTTTCAAATTTTTAGAAAAGACAGATACCCTGAAAATATTTCTTCTGTCGGTGGTAGTGTCCTTTTGGCTGAAAGGAACTGCTTTGTCAGTTTTATTGTTGACATTCCCTGCTCTTCTAATATTGAACTAATTTGCGTTAAAGTTATACATTGTAACTCTAATGTATATGTTATTAATGCGTTTGTTCCTCCTAAGAGTAGTGTAGAGGTCTATGCAAGCCTTGCGGAGTGCATAGATTACATAATGGATTTACTTGACGTTAATGACGACATTTTATTATTGGACGATTTTAATCTACCTGATTTAAAATGGCATTCTTCTGACGATGATACGTACTATTGTGCATCTAATTCGAAGACCCGCCAAGAACATATATTTGTTGATAATATATGTTCAGACTTACAACAAGTGAGTTGTATTTATAATAGTCTTGAAAGACTTCTTGACCTGGTCTTAACTACAGACAGTAACAATGTTGTTGTTAAGAGGGCCTTTCATGCTCTAACTACTGTTGATGAATATCATCCACCATTGAGTATTTGGTACGAATCCGACAGACCAAATATAGTAAATTCTAATTCAGCAGATAAGCTTTATGAATTAAATTTTAAAAAAGCTGACTTTTTGAAGTTGAATCAGTTGCTTCATGGTAAACTTAATGCAATTTTAGAATATATAAATGGAAATTGCCTTGATGACTCCATACATTTTTTTTATATGGAACTCTTTGCTGTGTTTTCTCAATCCGTACCTTATAGTCTCAAATTTGCGAGGAATTCTGCGTACCCGTAGTACACAAAGGATTTAAAGACTCTTCGCAACAACAGGAATAGGGCATGGAAGAAATACGTCTGTAGCTTAGGCTCAAACGACCTAGAAACTTACAAACGTTTGTTTCTGGAATTTGAAAATCGCTAAGCTACATTATATCACGAATATTTAGATAATGTTAAGCTGAGAATATTGACAGATCCAAAGAAATTTTGGGGATTCGTAAACACAAAGAAGAAATCTGATGGATTTTTTTCTTCATTTAGAACTCCTGAGGGATTTACTGACAATCCCGTCAAAATTTGTGGCCTATTCGCCAATCTTTTTAAAGAATCATTTTGTTCAGATTCTTTTACTCCTGATGGAGAGTACTTTGAATATATGAATTCCGAACCCAGAGTATCTTTGGAACATATATCCTTCACTCCAGAGGATATTTTAATGTATATTAGATCGATCGATGAGGAGTTTGGTGCTGGACCTGACGGTGTTCCTGCCGCAGTGTTAACACAATGCGGTTCCGTTTTGAGTCAACCACTTTCTTTATTATTCAATAAATCTATTAACGAAAGTTATTTTCCACTTTTTTGGAAAAAATCATTTATAAGTCCTATTTTTAAAAAGGGTTGCAGGAACGATGTTAGTAACTATAGGCCTATCGCTAAGCTCTCATCGATTCCAAAACTTTTTGAGCGGATGGTGTATGATCGGGTGAAAATTCACTGTGGGCAAATCATAACAACTCGTCAGCATGGTTTTGTGAATGGCAGATCCACTGTGTCTAATCTTCTCGATTTTACAACATTCAGCTTAAATTCTATTGATTCTGGTAACCAGGTCGATTGTGTTTACACTGACTTTAGTAAGGCATTTGATAAGCTACCACACAATCCAATCTTATTTAAACTTGAGTTAATGGGATTTCCACAATATTTTGTGAACTGGATTAAATCGTATTTGGTGGAGCGATCTTATCAAATACGTTTCCGAGGCGCATTGTCTTCTGAATTTATTGCTGGATCAGGTGTTCCTCAGGGTAGTCACCTTGGTCCTCTTCTGTTTATTTTAGCTATCACTGATGTAACTCACGTCATTGAACACTCTCATCTGCTTATTTATGCCGATGATATGAAAATATACAGAACGATTAATTCTAGAGATAATTCAGATCTACTCCAGTCTGATCTAAAATACTTTGAAGTTTGGTGTTCTAAAAATAATATGTTTTTAAATTCAGATAAATGCCAAACTATGACCTTTTCGCGAAAAAGGAATAATTTTATATTTGATTATAAGATTAAAGATACTGCCTTGAGTCGTGTAGACACCGTCAAAGACCTAGGTATATGCATGGATTCTAAGCTGCCGTTTAACATTCATATTGATAATATTTGTAAAAAAGCATCTTCAATGCTTGGTTTTGTAAAACGCTGGGCCAAAGAATTTAATAGCATGATTACAACTACAACGTTGTATTATGCAATCGTGCGTCCTCACTTAGAGTATGCAAGTCAAGTTTGGTCCCCAAGTTACAATGTGCATGTTGATCGAATAGAAAGAATCCAAAAACGTTTTGTTCAGTTTGCTCTAAGGGGCTTAAGAGGAACTGACATATTAGACCTTCCTCCTTATGAGGATCGTTTAAAACTATTAAAAATGCAGTCTTTAGGCGATCGAAGGAAATCGGCAGATATCGTATACTTACACCAGCTCATAACAGGTGTATTCGATTCTCTAGAACTTCTTTCTCACATAAATTTTAACACTAACCGTAGAAGCAGTAGAAACGCTAACAACTTAATTTATTTGCCATTTAGTAGAACAAATTATATGGCTACTGCTCCTTTAAGTCGCATGAGTTCCTTTGTTAACAATTGTAGCGTTTTTGATGTTAATTTGTCAAAAGGTCAACTCAAAAGTAGATTAAAATTAGTTGTGTAATTAGATCTATGTATACGCATGGTTAGTTGTTACGTCTTGTGTTGTCCCTGAGCCCAACCCATTTATTGGTGGGTAAATTTTTCCCACATTAACTTGTTTGTGGTCACGGGTATCCATAACATTGATACTTTTTTTCAATGATTACTGGGTAGTGGCTTTAGATGGGTTAATGCTGAGGAAGTGCGATAAAGCTGTAGTAGGTGAACTCTATTGTTATTGCATGTAAATATAAAAAAAAAAAAAAAAAAAAAAAAAAAAACTAATTAAAAACTAGTTATATGAACTACTTTGAATTATACTAAGGCGGCATCCACTTCAAGTCTAAATAGTTGTTATTGCATTACATATGAAGTAATTGAGATACAACTTAAAAACAAGTGATTGATAAACTACTTTGAATTATATTAAGGCGGCAACTACTCTGGTTTTGACATGCTTTAATTGCAAAATTTTTATTAGATTACAAGTTTATATATTTAACCATGTTATTTCATCAAATATTATTAACTTTGGGCCATCAGTAATAGTTTTCAATTGGTTATTTTCAAGTAATTAAAAAAATAATTTAAATATAACTAATTAAACAATTATTTGAAAATATATGCTGACGAAAGTCAATTGACTTATTTAGCGGACATCACCATAAAAAATATGTTAGTTCGTTCCATGGAAAAATGTCAGAATTTCAACTAGCTATGGTTGACACAATACTACTTTATCAACTACTTTTAAATTAGTTGATTTTCCTACAGGGATCTAACATTCTTTTTTTTTTATTGTATTGCTTCTTGAACTGCCCTGTAGGAAAATCAACTAATTCCACTTACTGAAGATGAATTTAAAAGCATAAAAATTTTAAATTTCTATACATCAAAGAGATCATTTATTTAACTGTTTTGAGAAAAAATACATAAATTCATTACGTGAATGCATAAGTCATATTAAAAAATTAAATAAAAAACGTCTTTTGAAAAAAGTTTGAAAGAAAGTCTGTTTTGAAAAATATGTACATAAATTCATTACGTGAATGCATAACGCATATTAAAAAATTATATAAAAAAGTCTTTCAAGCTTTCAGTCTTTAACGAAATTGAAATTTTAAAATTAAGATTATTTGTTTTTAAGTAGTATTTCAATTACTTCATATATAATGCAATAAAAACTATTTAGGATTGAAGTGGATGCCACCTTAATATAATTCAAAGTAGGTCATTTACTAGTTTATTTTAATTTAGTTTTTTAATTAGTTGTTTTTAAAAACAAGTTAGTTTGTTCCTGTAGGGTGTTTTAACCTATTAACGTTCGAACAGTTTTGCAGAGTTAAATTTTCTTTACACTTTACTAGCAAGTGGTCACATGACCACTTTAAATTTCTTCACCACCTTGGTTTTGGCTTTTTTAACTTATCTTATGACCAATGTTATCAAATGATCCGATATATCACATTTGTTACGATATTCAGTTTTGAATTCGATGATTCGATATTATAGCACAATTTTTGCAATACACGATTTCATATTATCTTCCATATAAAATTCTTTTGCTTTTTGTGTCTTTATTTTCATTGGCATACTATTTCGTGATACAAAATGAAAGTGTTGCTTAACATGTAGAGTAGACTGGTCATTATTTGTATGGAGAAAAAAATTTTGTTTGTTTTTCTTGAGAATCATTTTATTTTGTTTCTATATTTTAAAAACGCATAAAAAAAGTTTTAAAAAATTGGTCTTTATTAACACGTGCGCTTTGAGCTTGAAGTCCAAAAAATCATCTATTATGAAAAAACAAAACAAAAACAATTAAATCAATGCCTGAAATTAATTTTAATTAAGAATAATATAAAAAAATATGATACATATTATTAAATAAGGATACTCAGTCGTGCCACGCCGCTTGTGAGAAAATGATTGTATATTGCTCATACAGTTGCATTGTCTCTGCACTCAAAATAAAAAATCAACAAAAAACTTTTGTTGGACGTATATTGATAAAAATTTGTCAAATCAACCTAGATTTTTGTCAATAAGAACAGTTTTTATCAAATTGACAAAAACCTGGGTTGTATTGATACATTTTTGTCAATATACGTCCAACAAAAATTTTTGTTGATATTTTTATTTTGAGTGTGTGTAAACTTTACTTTTTTAACTTTTGAGTGTGTGTTTAAAAAAACGAATATGGACTTATGTTTAGATACAAAGGAACAAAAAACAAGGTGCTCAATAATTTTTCTAATAAGGACCACCCTAATGTAGAGTCATAAGGAGTTAACGCATGTTACGTCAAAAAACTTTATTTTATGTTTATATAGAAACCGTTCATCCGTTTCATATATAGGCACCGTTCTTGGAATGAAACATAAATAAACCCTGAATTTTTCACTTCTTACAATAAACTGTCAATGAAGCTTCGTGGTCTTAATGCTCATCCCTTCAATATTCAGCAAAATTACATAAAGTTTGTTCGGATTTGATACCAAGAAAATCTAATGTTGATTTAATGAACTTAATTGATTAAAAGCATTCTACTCGTATATCATTAAAACATATTTGCTTTCATCTTGTGCTAATATGGAGGAAAATTATAAATATACGCTAAAATTGGAAGATAAAACTTATACCGCATACAACATGATGTTCTTAGAAACATCGTAATTTTGAGCTTAAGTTTTTAGATTAAACATAATTTGGTTAAAAGTGGGTGAAGGGCAGCGCTTCAGTATCTTCCCTATAGGAACAAACTAACATGTTTTTAAAAACAACTAATTAAAAAACTAATTTAAAATAAACCAGTTTATGAACTACTTTGAATTATATTAGGGCGGCATCCACTTCAATTCTAAATAGTTTTTATTGCATTATATTTGAAGTAATTGAAATACTAAAACTATGGTTTTAAAATACTAAAATACTTAAAAACAAGTGATTGATAAACTACTTTCAATTATATTAAAGCGGCAACTACTCTGATTTTGACATGTTTTAATTGCAAATTTTTATAAGATTACAAGTTTATATACATTTAACCATGTTATTTCATCAAATATTATTAACTTTAGGCCAGCAGTAATAGTTTTCAATTGGTTATTTCAAAGTAATTAAAAATATAATTTATATATAACTAGTTTAACAAGAAGTTGAAAATATATGTAGACGAAAGTCAATTGACTTATTTAGCGGACATCACCATACAAAATATGTTAGTTCGTTATATGGAAAAAAGTCAGAATTTCAACTAGTTGTGGTTGACAAAAAACTACTTTATCAACTACTTTTAAATTAGTTGATTTTCCTACAGGGTTATTATATGGCACACACTAGTACATTTTGAATGTATGTAAAGAATGTCAATCCATGGATTCCGGTACTTTGCCTTAAAATATCTGCATATTTTTTTAAAAAATCCAAGATTTTCATGATTTTTAAATCTATTATGCAGAGCGTAAAATAAAACAAAATAGCTTCTAAATTTCAAATTTATTTTAAGAAATATATTATAATTATTTCAAGTTAACTTTTTTAAAGTTAAAAGAGTCATTTCTGAAAGGGCTGTGGCTTTATAAGTTCATCTTAATAAAATTTTTATATATCATTTCATATTTTAGATATATGGATTTTTTATGTTGAGCGATTGCAGCATGAAAATTCATAAAAAATAATTGATCTCAAAAATAAATGAAAAAAGGCCAACAATTCTTTCCATTGGGAAAAATGCCGGTATTTTATGAAAACAACACAAAACTTATAAAAAATTACTCCAGAAAATTAAATCATAGCACCCCAAAATTGTTATTATTTTTATATATAAACATGAATAAATTAATATCTTTGAGAATTCATTAATCTTATCAGGAACTTAAAAAAAAATAGTATTTCCCTTGCATGAAATATAAATTTATATAAATTTGTTATCAAAATCCACTGAGTTTTAATGGATCTTCATTACGTACAAGGGATATATATGAGCCTTTTGGGATTTTATTTTATTTCAGATTTCTGAATTTTTGCAGCTTAATTTCACTATGAAACAAAATATGACCCCAAACGATAAAATAACAACCCAAATATTTTTTTCTGCTATTCGTATAATTAAGTTATTTTTTGTACCTCACTTGTATGGGAGGTATGGCGCACTTCGAGTCCGATCACGCCAATTTCATTTACATCATACAATCACTATAAACAAAACATGTAACCAAAATTTCAAAAAAATCGCTTTACTATTAAAGAAGAAAATGAGAAAAACTTTCACTTACCTTTCATTTTCACCTTGTGAATTGCCTATATATATATTATCAATCCAATATTGTAATCTCAATCTGTAATATTATTAACTTATTGAAACGCATTTTGCTTTCGTAACTCGACTTAACAATAGTAAAGAGCTGAAAATTTATTAATTGGTAAAAGTTTTGGAAAAATGGAAGATTCATATATGCTTTCATTCATATATGATTCATATACTTATCATATATATCACATATACTTCATTATTTTTGAATAACGAGAAAAATGTCCTCGTGTTGAGACTATTAAATAGTTTTACCAAAAAATTTAGAATTAATATTTAAAATACACAATGTTCATTTAATTCTTCAATAAAGTTATTGTATTTTATTGTTATTATTATGACTTATTATTAACTTTGTTGCTTATATTTTACTGTTTGCAACAAAAATATGAAAAAACTAAAAATGAAAATAAATGTCACAGTAACTCTTGAATGCATTTTATTGCTGTGAAAGATTAATATGCAATGCAATTCACACTTTTTACATGTAAAAAGATGAAAAATAGCTTACAAATAGGGGGGATACAGTAATTAGCCTTTAATAGTATTATTTTCAACAAACGAGTAGACAAATTTTGAAAACATGCTTAAAAGCGCCTCCGGAAGAGGTTGAATCAAGAAATAAATATTCAAACTTAGATCCTCGCATCAAAATACATCTATATAACGTCTTGAATCAACTAAAAAAACTATAAGATATAAAAACTTTACCGTCACATGCTTAGGAACCGTCTCCGTTACATGCAATTTTGTAAATTTCATTAGATTTTTCGAGTTTGTCAATTTTTGTTTTAGTGTTGCTGCACATTTGCTTTACTGTATTATTCGTTTTTAAAGCTATCTGCATTTTTGGTTTGTTATACATGGTTGAACTAGCGATTTTTTTCGAAAGACTGGGAATGTACGACATTGATTTAAATTGGTTGTTCTTTTTTGTTAAGTATGTTGTTGTATTTGTGAATTAAGTCCTCTATTGTCTTTTTTGTAAATTATTTTCTGCGTAATATTGTCAGTATCTTGTTTATATTTTTCTCTATGGAACTCTTTGCCATTGATGTTAAGAAACGTCTGTATAAAATCTGTTGCAGTACTCTGTAGGAATATCAACTAATTTAAAAGTAGTTGATAAAGTAGTTTTTTGTCAACCACAACTAGTTGAAATACTGACTTTTTTCCATAGAATGAACTAACATATTTTGTATGGTGATCTCCACTAAATAAGTCAATTGACTTTCGTCTGCATATATTTTCAACTACTTGTTAAACAAGTTAAATTTAAATAATTTTTTAAATTACTTTAAAATAACCAATTGAAAATTATTTAATATTCCTTTACATCAAAGAGATCATTTGATCTGTTTTGAAAAATACATAAATCATGCCAAAAAAACCATGCCTGGTCGACACAAACAAATTCTGAAATATAAAATCTGAAAGCAAAATGTAAGCAAAGTTAAAAGTGATCAGTAGTTTTTAATGGAAAATTGTGAAATGTCGTTCTTTGTGGTGTTTAAATTGATTTTAAAATAATTCAAAAGTGATTCATGCCAAACTTCATTGCCCGTTAATTCAAAAAAGGATTAATAATTACACTGAAGGAGCGCAACAGAAGTACGCTGCGATGGTAGATATAATTTCATTATTCCTTTCTTCATTGGACTATTTCTGGGGAACAGGGGGCGAACCTTCACATGGCAACGTGTCTGACCGCCTCAACCTGGCGAGGCCAGCATTATCCATGTCGAAATCGTCTCAAGTCGACTCAAACCTCCAAGTGGTGTTCCCTGGGCAACGGCAAACTGGCATCCGTCAGTTTGACGGCTAATTTGAGCGGCGGGTCGATCCATAGACCTTAAACATGGAATGTGCGCAGGGTTTGGGTCCCGCCACATTACTACTGCCCAATGAAAACTAAACCAGCCTCGGATAAGAACCCCAATTACGTTGACGACCACCGCAAACGAAAAACGGACAATGATTTACGGATATGCACCTGGAATGTCCGGACCCTTTATAGGGAAGGTGCCATTATCCAACTGGCGGAAGCCCTCAAAACAATACAATCTGACATCACCGCCATCCAGGAAATGCGATGGAAAGGGCAAGGCTGCTCTAAACAAGCACACTGCGATATCTACTACAGCTGCCATGCGGAGAAGCGCGAATTCGGATGTGGATTCGTCGTTAGTCGGAAACTACGCCACCTTGTTTCCCGGTTCACACCTGTGAACGAAAGATTGGCCACGATCCGCATCAAGGCAAAATTTTTCTACATAAGCCTTATTTGCGCGCACGCCCCGACGGAGGAAAAGGACGAAGCCGTCAAGGACGCTTTCTACGCTAGTCTTGAGGACGTATATGACCACCTTCCGGTCCATGACATGAAAATAGTCCTCGGCGATTTTAATGCGAAAGTCGGAAGGGAAGGCATCTTTGGCCCCACTGTCGGTCAGTTCAGTCTTCACGAGACCTCCACAAACAACGGTCTAAGACTGATCGACTTCGCCGCGGCACGAAACATGGTAGTTAGTAGCACCAGATTTAAGCACCTCGACATCCACAAGGCCACCTGGCTGTCCCCGGATCAAAAAACGCGAAACCAAATTGATCATGTTGTAATCGACGGAAGGCATGCCTCTAGTGTTCTAGATGTGCGTACATTTCGGGGGGTCAACATTGACTCCGACCATTATCTTGTTGCAGCCAAGATCCGCATGCGATTATGCAATGCGAAGAACATACGCACAGGAATGCAACGAAAGCTAGATGTCGCTAAGCTGCAATTACAACGGACTGCCGAAACCTACTCCGCTCAACTCTCGGTTAAGCTCAACCAACCAACCTCTGGACTCGACGACGCCGGCGGACTTTGGGCGCATATATCCCACTCCATGCGCGCTGCCGCTGAAGAAGTCATTGGTTTCCGGCGCCCGCAACCTCGGAACCAATGGTATGATCAGGAGTGTCGCATTGCGACTGCAGTAAAAAACGCCGCTTATAGAAAAACGCTGCAGTCAGCTGCTACGCGAGCCGTGCGAGAAAACTACCGCGAAAAGAGGAAGGAAGAGAGGCGCCTTTTCAGACGCAAGAAAAGAGAGCAGGAAAAGCGTGAGCGTGAGGAACTAGAAGGATGCACGAAAATTCTATCAACAGGTTAAGCGTCTAACCCAAGGTTTCAAGCCCGGAGCATCCACTTGTAGAGACGAAAATGGAGATCTGAATACGGATACACAGTGTGTGCTTAGATTGTGGAGACAGCACTTCTCCAATTTACTTAATGGCGACGATTCCACCAATGCCGCCCATCGAGAGCACAGTGCAGTGCCACCAATCGACGATGACGGAGTGGAAGTATCACCACCTAGCCATGAAGAGGTTCGAGTTGCTATCCAACGACTCAAAAACAATAAAGCAGCGGGTGCTGACGGCCTGTCAGCTGAATTGTTTAAAACCGGCGGCGATGAATTGATAAGGCGCATGCATCAGCTCATCAGCAAAATATGGCTAGCAGAAAGCATGCCCGACGATTGGAACCTCAGTGTACTGTGCCCTATACTTAAGAAAGGAGACCCTACAATCTGCGCAAGTTATAGAGGTATCAGTCCTATTTCCATCGCATATAAGGTTCTCTCAAGCGTACTGTGTGAAAGATTAAAGCCAATTACAAAAACACTGATTGGACCTTATCAGTGTGGCTTTCGACCTGGTAAGTCCACCATAGACCAGATTTTCACGCTACGACAAATCCTGGAGAAAACCCACGAAAATCAAATTGACACACACCATCTCTTTGTCGACTTTAAAGCTGCGTTCGATAGCCCGAGAAGGGATTGCCTATACGCAACAATGTCTGAGTTCGGTATACCTGCAAAGTTGATTAGACTTTGCAGAATGACGTTGAGCAACACACGCAGCTCCGTCAAGGTAGGAAATGACCTCTCCGAAACCTTCAATACCGAAAGAGGTTTCAGGCAAGGCGATCCACTGTCTTGCGATCTCTTCAACATCATCATGGAGGGGATCGTACGAAAGGCCGGTGTGCATCGTAATGGCACCATTTTCTATAAAGGTGTCCAGCTCCTTGCTTACGCTGATGATATTGATATTGTTGGCAGAACCAAGAGAGATGTTACCGCTGCTTTCGCCGCTATCGAAAAGGAATCAGCCAAAGTGGGTTTGACGATAAATGAGGGTAAAACAAAGTATATGCTGTCTACAAACAAGGGAGCTCGGCGTTTAGACTCCCACGTTTCATCCGGCAGCTATAACTTTGAAGTAGTCAAGGAGTTTGTATACCTTGGCACCGCCATTAATACTAACAACGAAATCAGCCTGGAGATAAAGCGAAGAACAATAATTGCTAATAGGTGCTACTACGGGCTCAGTAAGCAACTAAGTTCCAGAGCCCTCTCTCGATCGACAAAACTAACACTCTACAAGACGCTCGTTCTACCTGTGCTGCTTTATGGCGCTGAGGCATGGGTAGTTTCGCAAACTGACGCAGCCGCTCTGGGGGTGTTCGAGAGAAAAGTTCTTCGCAAAATCTTCGGTCCTGTTCGAGTCGGCGATGACTATCGCATCCGAATGAACCACGAGCTGTATGAGCTCTACGGAGACATTGACGTAGTTCGGCGTATAACTGTGCAGCGACTACGCTGGCTGGGTCATGTCCATCGTATGAACGACGAAGCTCCAGCGAAAAAGGTGCTCGAAGCGAGGGTCGCTGGTCAACGACGACGAGGGAGACCATGCCTCCGATGGATGGACCAGGCTGAGGAAGCCCTAACCGCACTTGGTATATCCGATTGGAGAAGGCGCGCGCAAAGCAGAGGCGCCTGGCGAGAGCTGATGAGGTCGGTCGAAATCCAGACACGGGTTGTCACGGCCACCTAAGTAAGTAAGTATTGGACTATTTCTGCTTCCAACAGGTGATAGTTCCAGAAGCTGGAGGAACTCTGCGCTTATATGTGAGCATGCCTACCACGGAAGCAGTTTACAAAAACGGGCACGCCACCGCCCGGGTACATGAGCGTAGGTGCCGATCCCATTGATCGGAATTGTGTGGATACTGCGCCTGTTATTTAACACGAGTCAGCTTTTTAATGCTTCATTTCAAAATATGAGCTAAACAAGCGTGTCAGCGGGATTTTCCACGCATTGCAACCATCAATCATGGTCGATGGACACACTGATATTTTGCTTAGTGTTTCTTTTAAGTGTCAAACGCAATGAAGTGATGGAGTAGACTCGACGCTACGTAGGGAAAGGCGTGCGTCTTTACTATTGAAGTGATGAGGTGTTTGCTGAATGGTTAAGCAATGCATCAATTTCCGTACAGAGTCCAAATTGTGCAATGTTTGCTAAACAGTACCAGTTTCTAATTTGAATATCTTAAATAATAAAGAATTTTAAATCGTTTCACAGGGTTTAGAGGCAGTTTATTAGTTTTAAAGTGTGTTTACCACGTCTGTCTTGCATCTCAATGTCGTAAATAAAAATATGTCTTTTTGAAACAAAATGCTAGTGAAGCCTAAAGTTAATAATATTTGATGAAATAACATGGTTAAATAAATATAAACTTGAAATCTAATAAAAATTTGCATTTAAAACATGTCCAAATCAGAGTGGTTGCCGCCTTAATATAATTCAAAGTAGTTTATCAACCACTGGTTTTTAAGTAGTATTTCAGTTACTTCATATATAATGCAATAAAAACTATTTAGAATTAAAGTGGATGCCGCCTTAATATAATTTAAAGTACTTCATATACTAGTTTTTTTTAAAATTAATTTTTTAATTAGTTGTTTTTAAAAACAAGTTTGTTCCTATAGGGTATTAATTATTACTCGCTTTGGGTGTTTAGAGTAAAAGTAAATTAACCGTCCTGTGGCCATATGTTTCTGAAACCAGTCAGTTGTCAATTTGTTCTTTCGTTATTATAAGTTTGTAGAAATATGTTAATTTTTCATCATTTTTTACTTCTATTGTAAATCCAATTTTGTTTTTATGAAAACTGTTTAGAACGTATAAAGTCCGTTGAATTTGGTCCAATTTTATAATCGCGAAGAGGTCATCAACATACTTTGTTAACGGTATAGGTCTTATGTATAATTTTTCTAGTGTTCTGTCTAAAATTTCTTCCATTATTATATCAGCAATTACTGGAGATGCTAGGATCCCTTAGGCATACCCTTAATTGTTTGTATATTTTGCCGATTAGATATTTTGTTAGAAACACAAAATTTCAAATTAACTCTTTGCTCAACTAAATTCGGCTTTGCGAAATTCGCAAAATACAACAAACACTGACTTACTTATTAAGCTATCACGCATAAACTCCCAACAGATGGCACTCAAAAAGATATTTAAGCACCAGTTGATATTTGAACCAACCCAGGAAAAATAACATTTTGAAAATATCTTAAGCGCAGATTGTTTGAATTTGAAAT